>CM062820.1:1187697185-1188334977 GCA_031772625.1 Pinus tabuliformis | reverse complement strand
TTTGCTGGCACCTTTGTTTATCAACTCTTGCTGGGCCTTCCACACACTTTTCTATCGCGCAACAGTTTTATGCAGGTCTCCAAAAACTTAGTAAGCACAGAGGGATCAACCTCTGTAGGCACATTGGTGTCTTGCATCTTATCCTAACTTCCTAAGGTGGATGCTCTAGTGAAGCTTTTCTTGGCCCCCATAAATGTTGCCTTCACACGATTCATATCAAAACCCACTTCCTTCTCTGGGGTGGTTGAGGGGAAAGTACCCCGAGGGTCCTTTGGGTTAAGACTCTACCAGACTGAAAATTGCTTATTCAAAGAAACACACACACAGCCATTATCTTTACTGTAAGCAAATTCTAATGTTGAGGGTACGTACCTAAGGTCCTACATTCGAGAAGGCCTTTAGGGTCCAAAACCCTTCTTGGAGTTCCCTTCTTCTCCTTTGACCTGTAAAACAAACAAATCAAAGAACACAACAGTACATGGACAAATACTTATATATAAACCATCTTTATGCTATAAAGTTAGTTATAAAAAATCTTTAAGTAACTACTTGCATAAGAATTCAAGACAAGAATCTCATAAGCATAAAGAAAGATTGTTTCGGGAACCAAGACGTGTTTCTTTATATAAAGGCAAGTAAAGTACATATAACGGAAAGATTTCACCTGAAACACCTTCAGCAGGCTCCAAGCAAAGCTTCCTCCCGGATTCGTTCCAGCCTCAAGCCTCCAACAAGAGCTCCTTTCCAAGTCTTACTCAATGGTGATATAAAGGATGAATGATCACCAATACACATGGGAAACAAGGGTTTCCTATGCAAAATGGGGGAAGTGCAGAAAGCACCAAGGACTTCAGACATGGTCTAAGGGGGGAAAATCTCAGCATAATAATCTTGATCTCTTTTTTCTCTCTCTTAGCCTTCCCTTTGATGTCTTTTTATACCATCCAAAGTAGTTTTTTAGTTAGGAGTTGTGTGGGAACAGTTGGGCCACGGGCACTAATAGGTGATCAGCAGGGTAAAACCCGCGATCTCCACCCGAAAATAAGGAAAATTATATTTTTTTAAGTGTTTTAATACATACACGCGGGGTTGGGTTACACAGACCCACGTGTACTACGCGTTTAACTCAGGGCAATGTCGCGTATAAGGGATAAAACACTGTTTTTTAAATTTTAGGACCAGGTCTGGAAGAAGGGGTTGCCCTAGGCATGAGTGCAGCATCACAAACCATAAGAGTGATTTTGGAGCTATAACATGGGGCCTTTCAGACCCATCCATCCTTTTTAGGTTGTTTACCTTTATCATCACTAGTCGTTATTCTGCTTCTCAACACTATATTCATGCTTTTGATATTCCTCATGGGGCTCAAATCTCATCATATGTAAGTTTTGCATAGGTTTCTAAGGTTGCGCTTTCTTCTCCTACATCTTAGCTATCAGCAACGGACATTCTTCTATAGCGTGGTCAAACTGGTTGCAATATTGACATGACGGGCATGTTTGATTTTGACACTCCTATGCGTAGTGCCCTCCTGTTCCGCAGTTTTAGCAAATAACTTGATCCTAACCTCTACCAGGTCCTACTCGGTGTCATCCTCATTGTTGATATCCTCCACATGCTCCTCTAGTGCCCTACTCTAGAGGTCGAGTTTCTGCTTGCATCTGGTAAGTGGGTGTTCTTTCCATCATCAGCTCATAGTTGTGATAGTAGTGCTCATCGTGGCCCACCAATTTTCATAAGTTATAGAACAATTGTTGAGGTGTCTGGACGAAATTTTGAAGAAAATGATAGTTATCTGTCGCATGTTTTCCAACAACCTGACAAATAGTGCACCATAGCTCAACCCCCATGTTTGGTCCTATTGGAGCTTCTATCCTTAGGGGAATTGGCCCCCATCATGTAATATAATTCGGTAATATGGGACAATGGTCTTTATTGTGCCTGTTGATCTTACACTTTAGCCACTAGACTTCCACGCTCACCTCTGGTTTAGTCTCTTTATCTTTCTTCAAGCTCTGCAATTCCAAGAAGAGGCTTTGTAACTGAGAGTGGATCTGCTGTACCTGCAAGGTCGCATCTTGAATGGGTATTGCATGAAACCTCATCATGATTTCCAAATCTTCCACTTGTGTTCCTATCTTCTGTTGTGACAGAGAAATGCACAGGTAGGGCAGAAGTGAAGCTATAAACCATTCACGATGTTGAACATCTGTGAGTTGCATGTTCGCTTCTTGAATATAACATTTCAACCTTTGATCTAATTCCCAAGGCATCTCTATTATAGATCCATTTGGGCACATCACTCCCATCATTAGATGAGTACCATTAGGGCTCATCAAACCCTAATTCAGTTGCTAGATGCCCTAGACAAGTCACCATTCTGAATGCCTCCTTCCTTGAGAGTTTCTTGGCCTGAATCCCTCTAGAAATTCCTCCTTGAGGGACCAGCGTAGCCTTGGGCAGGGGAAAGTGCACTTCAATACAGGTAGGTCCATGTCAGGGTGCTCTGTAGAGAACCTAGGCCCACTTTGACCTACACTAGGTGAGATTGAGCGAAATTCACATAGGATTCTAGGAATATTCTTATCTTCTGGAGCCATCTAGAAGATTCCCACACTTATCATCTCCTATGAGCTCGAAATTGGATATGGAATGAGTTAAGTAACCTCGTATTCTCTCATCCCTTCCTCCATCGAAACTAACTCTAAGTTTGGAAGGCCATTCAATACCCTCATTTATGACCAAACCTTCTCCTTTTATTATAAATTGAGCACTCATCTAAGTGATTAGGGGCTGGACTTTGAGAATTTGTAAGGAGATACTGTTAGTGTGAAGATTGAGATTATAAGCAAGTTTTGTTATGCTACCAGAGTGTTGTGCTATTGATGTGATGTTGGTTGGAACCCAAGCTGGAAGAGTGACAATGGATTAGACTTCATGGTTGTAATTCTTCCTTCTACTTAATAAATATGTTTACACCTTTTTCCATATACTTATCTTGATATATGATGTTTATATGTGTGAATGTATCTGATTCCATTTATTTATAGTCGATAGATCTCTTGCTTTGATTGGTTCTTTGTCTTTTATTTATGCTTGCAGGTACTTTTTGAGCGAGTTAAGTTTGACAAGGAGCGACGGGAGTCATACAAAGGAGAAAAGGAAAGTGAAAGAACAAGTAGGTCCTTTGATTCCCTTTGTCTTATCTATCATCTATAGAAAAAGGATAAGCACTTTAAATTTGTTGTTCAAGGTATAGCTACCTACCTAGGGAATTAGTATATATTCGTAGATGCAAAATTCCTCATAATAAATTGGCGACTCCAATGGGGAATGATCATCATTCCTGGTCGTTTACCTTCATCCTAGTACACTCTAGTAGACCTTACTTGCTTCCATTGATCTTGTTTTAGCCTTTTAAAGTGTTTTTTGGTGAAAATTGTGCTTACAAACCCCTAGGATGGCCTCTCTACACCAACGCAGGTTTGGTCTAGAGACAGAGTGCTGCAGAGCACCCTTGGCTTGAGGACAGTGCTCTGAAGCGCATTGTCTCCCATTCAATGTTGCACTGATCCTCCTTAGGACAAAAACCCATCCTTTGAGTTGACTTCTTGCCAAATTTCCTTCTGTTTCTGCTTGCTAAAAGGTCAATAATGCTTGTCTCTGTGAAATCAAATTGTGTTTCCTTTGCCAACGCTACTTTTTCTTTGATTGTTTAGTGTTTCTTAAATGATTTCTTTATCAATATCAATTCATTGTCAGAGTTAGTTTATATTCAATTAATATTTGTTCAAAAGAAAGTGTCGTTAAATTCTTCTTTTCTTTCGAAATGAAACTGTCATAAAGTATTTGTTCTTGCAAAAAGATTGATTGATTGTGTTAGAGTCGGTCTGGTCATCCCTCCGTCAGAGATCAAAACTCTTTTTGCATTCCATTTTTAGGTGTCTCACTCATTTCACTCAGTTTCATTCCGCTAGGGGCATGCCATAATCTGACAGAAGGTCTTTGTCATTCATCCCCCTCATGCTTTGCACTGCTGGCTCAGGTCTATTCATCAAAATCAAATTTTCATGTCTTTTGATCAGCAAGAGTTATTTTCAGTCACTAGGTCTAGGGTTTCACAAAATGTGTCTTCACAATGTCCAATAAAGTCAGCAGGCTAGAGGGAGGTTCTTACAAAGTTGTCATTCAAATATTTTCATCATCATATGGATGGATTATGACTGTTCTTCAAAACGTTGTTTTGAAGAAAAGTCAAACATTTTGTCCTTTTGTAATAATTTTCAAAGTTTTCAGTTTTTCAAATTTGTAGGTGCAACCCTGGTCTCCTTTGCCAAATTCCATGTTAGCTGTCCCTGCAAAAATTGCCAAAACATTTCATCATTTCAATGAAAAATCAAAAGGACGTGTGAAAAACAAAGTTGCATTAAAGTGTGAAAAAGTGCCAATGTCAAACATTATAAAAATGGGTTTTGGAGAATCAAAAATCAAAACCATGTCTCCATGTCTTTATAAAGATTTCTCCATGAGGGTCAAGGTCATTTTGAATGCCAAGAGTAAAGAGGTAATCGTTCAAAGCAATTGGGTGAGCAAGTGCGCATTTTGGGTGAATTTGGAGGAAACTTGGCGGGCGCGGTGCATAGAATAGGAGGCGCGGCGCATTGGAAAGGCGCGACGCACTGGGAGAAATTGTCCAGTGCAAATTTGAATGGGCGTGACGCACTCGGATGGTGCGGTGCGTTGGGTATGCGGCGCGGCGCATACACCTGAAAGCCCGAAACTTGTTCAAAACTTCGCCAAATTGCCATTTAATCATTTAGATTTTCCAGGTAGGACCGCCATCGTAATGTTTCATTCATTTCTGTGCCAATGTGATGGTGGTTTATAGCTGCTATTGGTTGAAATAAAAACTCTCAAACCCCACCTCTAAAAATTCCTCAAGCCAAATTGCTGTTGGGGTTGCAAAATTCATTGTTTTGTTACCAAGGTGCCCCCTCCATCCCATTTTTCCCTTCTTTCCATCATTTCCTTCTCCCTTATTCCATTTCTCATGAATTTTATTCTTCCCTGTCCCTAAAAATTACTAAACTCCTATTCCCAATTCCTTTCCACACCTTTACAAATGCAAAAATCCAAAACCCTACCTTAGATAAACTTCCCAAAACCCTCCTACATTTCCCTAAACAAAATGTATCCTAATATTCCCTAAACTCTTCATCTATCCCCCCCCCCTCCTAACAGTCCCTTGTTGCATTTTTCCCCTTGGTGGCAGAGTTTGTATACATCCCTAAAAAGAGCAGTTCAGCACAGTTTTCATACACCAACATCTTTTTCTCAAAGGCAGTTGAAAAATAGTAGTCATGGCATCTAAGCATTCATCGGACTATGAAGTAAAAACCCAAAGTGACTCACCTTGGAAGAACAGGCACCCCGGAGGCCTCATAAAGGTGGAAGACATGTTAGAGAAGAACCAACCACCCTTACAGAATTGCAGGCCTGCCCTCTTGCCATGTTTTGTTTTCAACATCAGTCATGCTATGAGTTTTGTCAAAAGGTGGCTAGTGTTCAATTTCATCATGAGATGGCTCGTCTTTTTGTGCTTCACTTACATGGAGATCAAGCTACCTTAGCTGGTGTCACCTTCACGCTTACACCAGAATCTATCTCATTAGCAACCAGCATATCGAACATTGGAGAACCATGGCATAAGAAGCAGAAGATTGACCGGCAGCATTATGAGCCATACATTAAAACTGGTTTCTTGAGGCAGCTCAAGAGAGTGTTCCCATTCCGATATCTGAAAGATGAATATGTTCCACTAATGAAATTGATTATTAAATATTTCAGCTGTGAGGGACGGTTCTCTCGTCTCTATGCTTATCACATCAGGTTGCTCATGCATTTCACCAGGGTACGGATGATGAACATTCCATATTTCTTTTGCCGGAACATAGAGAGGATGACCACACTTGTGCAGCATAAAACCCCTCAGCAGCAACTTAACAGTGTCTATCATTTGGCTCTTATTAATATTTTGGTGGTTCATCAGCTTGAATTACAGGGCATCACCTGGGATGATTTCATATCTCGTGATTTCTTCAGAGCTTCACAGGGATTATCAGAGGTTAAGCATGAAGGTGGACCTTCTCATTAGTATGAGCGCCATGAGACCGCTAGTGTGCCGGTATTCATCACATATCAGAGAGGCACAAGACATTTGTTTGCACCAGCAAAGCGAGTGTTATCTCCACCCGAGGTGGAAGGGGCCTCGTTTCCTCCATAAGTATTACAAGTACAGGACATAGGTAAGAGGCCAATGCAGGATGAGGGGCCTTCAGGTGAAAGAGAGACCGACTTCATTCTCATTCATGATGATGATACAGATACGGGCCCACAAAGTGCCAAGCTTAGGGAGATCATCCAGGAGCAGCAAATAGAGATCCAAGCCTTATCCCTTGACTTGGAGAGAGCTAAGTGGACCATGAAGTACTTGGAGCAGAGGAACAAATAGCTTGAGGATCAGCAAGCAATCATGGAGCTACAAAACATTCGCGAGCATCGCCAAGCTGCACAAAGGAGAAGAATTGAGCTCACGTCATTAGAGCAAGAGATTAATGAGGATCGAGAGGCTAATCTGGAAATAGTTAACATGCACATAGAGAGGCTATTGGACAAGGCCGATAAGGATCATGCATTTCTGAGACACATGGCTTTCCACTACATGGCAAGAAACAAGGTCAGCAAGGCCCGAATCAGGAATTTAAAGGCAAAATTGAGGAAGGCAATAAGGAAGAAAAAGAGGCAAAGGGAGCTTGATCGTCTTTAGATACTGGCTGAAGCCTCTTTATCCCAGCATAACACTTAATGAAGAAGCTCGAGCCCAAATTTCAAGAAATTTGGGGCATTTTTGACATTTTGGAAATTTTTTGTACAAAAAACAGGGTTTTTCTCCCTGTGCACCACGCCACGTGGCACACACTTTTGATAGGAAGCTCCAAATGGAAAAACGTTTATATTTTTGGATTTTTCATGAAAAATCATGACTTCTGGTGCATGGCCAAGAATTTTGGGCAAGTTTTGAGTCCTCAGGAGGTCAAAAACACTCAAAAAATGACCGCTCTGCCCCTATTTTGACACACAGGAAGCAGTCTTGGGAGATTGAAATTTTGGAGGGGCAAATGGGCACCAAATTCAGAAATTTCACTTGGGTTCGAAAGTAGACAGGCAGAGATTTCCAATGAGCTATATTGGGCTTAATTTGGACTTCAGGAAGTGTCTCAAACTCAGCCTCACAGTGGCGCGATGCATAGAGAAATTGGTGGGGCGCACAGAGGATTTTTACTCAGTTTTTCACCTTCCAGCTCAGAAATTCAGCCAGTTTGACTAGTTTTGCTTTGTGATGTAATTTTTGATCTATCTTGATGTAATTGGATAAACATGATTTAATTTTGGCACTTATTTACTTTTTCTAGAGGATTCATTCACCAAAAAGTGAAAATTTAATGAATGAATATGTTTCCTACCTTATAGAAGCAAGTTCTTTTGATTGACTAGATTTTAGTGCTTTGTTTAGAATTGGTTGAAATAGCTCCTAGAATAATGAGCTCGACCCCTAGAGGCAAGGGAATGGGTTGGGCTAGTCTATATCATGTAATTCCTAAGTCATTTTCAGGGTTGGACACTTGGGATTGCTTTGGCATATCATTGTACATTTTATCTCTGCATTTTTGGCTAAGGAAAGACCAGGGTTTTGCAGCACTATTTGGGATCCATGTGGCTTTATGTTTTGATGGTGTGCTTCTCTAAGTAATTGTAAGTTCATTAGTATTATGTGTATCATTTTCCTCTCTTTTCTTCTGAATTTGAACATATGAGTGATTAAGGTGGAATCCATTAACTGTTATGCTCTGCCTTTGAATTTGTTTAAATTTCCATGTTTTCATCTGTTTAAGGAGAATTCTTGAGACTCTCTTGCTCTCCTTAGCTCCACACCAATCCGATCTATTCATTCACTCAATTTAAAGCATCAAAACGATTGCCTTCCTCGCCCCAATCACAACTCTACAGAAACTGTGCCTCATCCCCGAGCCTAATTTGCCTTTCCCTGTTTCCAACACAAAACCCCCAAAAACTCACAACAAACCCTTGTACTTAATACCTAGCCTAAGATTAGCTTTTATTACAGTCATCTCGAGCCCCATCGATTATATTTTTCCGAGATCGAACCGGAGAGAGCCCTCTTTTCAGCCTGAGGCAAATCTAGGCTCTAACATAGTGGTGACCATACTGGGGAATCAAAATGGTTTTCTTGTTGATGTCATTGGTTTTATAAGCTACAGACGGAGTTTGAAGTTATTCCAGGAAGCCTTTGAAACACTTTTGCTTTGCATTAGTGCAAGTAGATAAACACTGCTTCAGTCAATCTTTGATCTAGCTTGTAATCGTGATACTTGACTTGTAAATCGCCCTAGTACATTTGAAAATTCTATGCCTTTGGATGATAAGTTTAGAATTTGAAAGGTTGAACAAGTTGTTTGTGTCCCTTTGATTTCTTGAAAATAACACGCTGGCTTCAAAGAGATATACCAGAGCTAATCCAGATCCAAATCCTCGCCCTTTCTACGAAAACCCCAATCTGATTTCAAGAATTGTTCGCCAAGAGAGCTCTGTGACTCCCGTGTTTAAATCTCGTTCATGTCCTGCAATTTTCAAGTATCTTGAAGAGCTTGATTTTGATGAAAACTTTGAATTGTCATTGTTTGAAACCAAATCTGAAAGTGCTCTTGGTTCTATAGTTCCAAATCCTGACTTTGCTGCAACTCTTGAAGTTGAAAGAAATAATAAATCAATTGAGAATTTTATCTTGAAGCACCTCCAAAGTGAAATTCACGCTTCAAATATTTTTGATTTCCTAGAAGCCGCATCTGCATCCCTCGGATCTTCCGTAACAGTGTCCACTTCGAAAATCCCTATTGAACCTCCCTTCATTCCCACCCTTCCCCCGCAGCCTAATATTGCTGATCAAAAGTCTGATGTAAATTCACCTCCATCTACTCCTTCTACATCCAAAATTTCTTCACCTCTGCATACACCTCCTCATATACCTCACACATCAGCTGCACCCTCTCCCCCAACATCCCCCAGACCAAATCCACCAAGAGCAATGGCTGCTCGGTTTGCACCACTCGTGCTGCCTCAAGTTTTGGGTGATATGCCTGCAGATTATCAGAGTATAATTCCTTTGTTTGATGGTACTCCTCAAAGTACCATAGCTCAGAAACATGTGGACAAGATGACAGATTTCTTTGAGCTTCATGAGATTGATGCTGAAAATGTGACCATGAGATTATTCGTGCAGACTTTCGCAGGTGAGGTGAGAAAATGGTTCAGAGCTTTGACAGCCAGAAGTATTCCCACATTAGAAGAGCTTCAAAAATAGTTTTTGGATTGCTGGGAAGCCAAGAAAGATCCTCTTTAGATCAATTCTGAATATATCAAGATCAAGCAGAATGCTAGTGAGTTCGTGCAAGAGTATTGTACTATATTCAATGTGGTTTATAATGCAATTCCTGATGATTTAAAGCCCACTAGAAGGTCAGCTTTGCTTAAATTCCTGGATGGTTTTGATCCGGACATGGCTTATCAATTAAGAGAGAGAGATCCAGCTACCTTAGAAGAAATGCAGAAAATTGCCATTAGTGTTGATGCAAATTTGAATGACAAGAGAGCTAGAATGAAAGCTGAAAAGAAAGTCTCAAGAAAGGAAGAATCTTCTACCTCAAATCAGGTGCTACGCAAGGTAGAAAATATGATTGAAAGATTAACACTTGATAATCCTAAACCACAGATCTGGAATCCTAATTTCCGTGGACAGCAGCACCCTCAATTCAGGATCAAGCAGTGTGAGCAGCGAGCACAAGAACCGGCATCACAACAGCAGGAAGTAAAGACACCTCTTCAGCAGAATTTTGTTGGTCCCGAATCTAATGATGAAGACCATGTAATAGGAGAATAAAATCACTTCTTTACTCCTGATGATATGCCCACTTTTATCACTGAAGATGATGAGTATGCAGAAAGTTCAGATGTACAACAGGATGCAGATTTTATCTTGGCAAATGACACAGCTCTTGAAGAGGAGTCAGATGAGTATCAGAGAGGGTATATGCATGCCTTGTCTGCCCAGCAACGTTAGTATTCATTACGAAACAGAAATGTCCCCATCAATCCAATCCAGAAGAGAAAGGAAGGTCCGGCATCTAAGAATGAGCCACTGGTTGCACCAAATAAGAAGTTGTTGACCCTATGCAAAAATCCCAAACCCTACCTTAGATAAAATTCCCAAACCCCTCCTACATTTCCCTAAACAAAATGTATCATAATATTCCCTAAACTCTTCATCTTTCCCCCCTTCCTAATAGTCCCTTGTTGCATTTTCCCCTTGGTGGCAGAGTTTGTATACATCCCTAAAAAGAGCAATTCAGCATAGTTTTCATACACCAGCATCTTTTTCTCCAAGGCAGTTGAAAAACAACAGTCATGGCATCTGAGCATTCATCGGACTATGAAGTGGAAACCCAATGTGACTCACCCTTGGAAGAACAGACACCCCGGAGGCCTCATAAAGGTGGCAGACATGTTAGAGAAGAACTAACCACCCTTACAGAATTTCATGCCTACCCTCTTGCCATGTTTTGTTTTCAACGTCAGTCATGCTATGAGTTTTGTCAAAAGGTGGCTAGTGTTCAATTTCATCATGAGCTGGCTCATCTTTTTGTGCTGCACTTACATGGAGATCAAGCTACCTTAGCCGGTGTCACCTTCACGCTTACACCAGAATCTGTTTCATTAGCAATCGGCATACCGAACATTGGAGAACCATGGCATAAGAAGCAGAATATTGACCGGCAGCATTATGAGCCATACATTAAAACCGGTTTCTTGAGGCAGCTCAAGAGAGTGTTCCCATTCTGATATCTGAAAGATGAATACGCTCCACTAATGAAATTGATCATGAAATATTTCAGCTGTGAGGGACAGTTCTCTCGTCTCTATGCTTATCACATCAGGTTGTTCATGCATTTCACCAGGGTACGGATGATGAACATTCTATATTTCTTTTGTTGGAACATAGAGAGGATGAACACACTTGTGTAGCATAAAACCCGTTAGCAGCAACTTAACAGTGTCTATCATTTGGCTCTTATTAAGATTTTGGTGGTTCATCAGCTTGAATTACAGGGCATCACCTGGGATGATTTCATCTCTCGTGATTTCTTCAGAGCTTCACAGGGATTATCAGAGGTTAAGCATGAAGGTGGACCTTCTCATCAATATGAGCGCCATGAGACTGCTAGTGTGCTGGTATTCATCACATATCAGAGAGGCACCAGACATTTGTTTGCAGTGGCAAAGCGAGTGTTATCTCCAACCAAGGTGGAAGGGGCCTCGTTTCCTCCATCAGTATCACAGGTATAGGATAGAGGTAAGAGGCCAATGCAGGATGAGGGGCCTTCAGGTGAAAGAGAGACCGACTTCATTCTCATTCATGATGATGATACAAATACGGGCCCACAAAGTGCCAAGATTAGGGAGATCATCCAGGAGCAGCAAATAGAGATCCAAGCCTTATCACTTGACTTGGAGAGAGCTAAGTGGACCATGAAGTACTTGGAGCAGAGGAACAAATAGCTTGAGGATCAACAAGCAATCATGGAGCTACAAAACATTCGCGAGCATCGCCAAGCTGCACAAAGGAGAAGAATTGAGCTCATGTCATTTGAGCAAGAGATTAATCAGGATCGGGAGGCTAATCTTGAAAGAGTTAACATGCACCTAGAGAGGCTGTTGGACAAGGCCGATAAGGATCATGCATTTCTGAGACACATGGCTTTCCACTACATGGCAAGAAACAAGGTTTGCAAGGCCCGAATCAGGAATTTAAAGGCAAAATTGAGGAGGGCAATAAGGAAGAAAAAGAGGCAAAGGGAGCTTGATCATCTTCAGATACTGGCCGAAGCCTCTTTATCCCAGCATAACACTTAATGAAGATGCTCCAGCCCAAATTTCAAGAAATTTGTGGCATTTTTGACATTTTGGAAATTTTTTGTACAAAAAACAGGGTTTTTCTCCCTGTGCACCGCGCCACGTGCCGCGCGCTTTTGATAGGAAGCTCCAAATGGAAAAACGTTTATATTTTTGGATTTCTCATGAAAAATCATGACTTCTGGTGCATGGCCAAGAATTTTGGGCAATTTTTGAGTCCTCGGGAGATCAAAAACACTCAAAACATGACCTCTCTGCCCCTATTTTGACACACAGGAAGCAGTCTTGGGAGATTGAAGTTTTGGAGGGGCAAATGGGCACCAAATTCAGAAATTCCACTTGGGTTTGAAAGTAGACAGGTAGGGATTTCCAATGAGCTATCTTGGGCTCACTTTTGACTTCAGGAAGTGCCTCAAACTCAGCCTCACAGTGGCGCGATGCACAAAGAAATTGGTGTGGCGCACAGAGGATTTTTGCTTAGTTTTTCACCTTCCAACTCAAAAATTCGGCCAATTTGACTAGTTTTGCTTTGTGATGTAATTTTTGATCTATCTTGATGTAATTGGATAAACATGATGTAATTTTGGCACTTATTTACTTGTTCTAGAGGATTCATTCACCAAAAAGTGAAAATTTAATGAATGAATATGTTTCCTACCTTATAGAGGCAAGTTCTTTTGATTGCCTAGATTTTAGTGCTTTGTTTAGAATTGATTGAAACAGCTCCTAGAATGATGAGCTCAACCCCTAGAGGCAAGGGAATGGGTTGGGCTAGTCTATATCATGTAATTCCTAAGTCATTTTCAGGGTTGGACACTTGGGATTGCTTTGGCATATCATTGTACATTTTATCTCTGCATTTTTGGCTAAGGAAAGACCAAGGTTTTGCAGCACTATTTGGGATCCATGTGGCTTTATGTCTTGATGGTGTGCTTCTATAAGTAATTGTAAGTTCATTAGTGTTACGTGTATCATTTTCCTCTCTTTTCTTCTGAATTTGAACATATGAGTGATTAAGGTGGAATCCATTAACTGTTATGCTCTGCCTTTGAATTTGTTTAAATTTCCATGTTTTCATCTATTTAAGGAGAATTCTTGAGACTATCTTTCTCTCCTTAGCTTCTCACCAATCCAATATATTCATTCACTCAATTTAAAGCATCAAAACGATTACCTTCCTCGCCGCAATCAGAACTCTGCAGAAACTGTGCCTCATCCCCGAGTCTAATTTGCCTTTCCCTGTTTCCAACACAAAACCCCCAAAAACTCACAACAAACCCTTGTACTTAATACCTAGCCTAAGATTAGCTTTTATTACAGTCATATCGAGCCCCATCGATTATCTTTTGCCAAGATTGACCCGGAGAGAGTCCTCTTTTCAGCCTGAGGCAAATCTTGGCTCTAACATAGTGGCGACCATACTGGGGAATCAAAATCGTTTTCTTGTTGATGTCATTGGTTTTATAAGCTATAGACGGAGTCTAAAGTTATGCCAAGAAGCCTTTGAAACACTTTTGCTTTGCATTAGTGCAATTAGATAAACACTGCTTCAGTCAATCTCCGATCTAGCTTGTAATCGTGATACTTGACTTGTAAATCGCCCTAGTACATTTGAGAATTCTAAGCTTTTGGATGATAAGTTTAGAATTTGAAAGGTTGAACAAGTTGTTTATGTCCCTTTGATTTCTTGAAAATAACACGCTGGCTTCAAAGAGATATACCAGAGCTAATCCAGATCCAAATCCTCCCCCTTTCTACGAAAATCCCAATCTGATTTCAAGAATTGTTCGCCAAGAGAGCTCTGTGACTCCCGTGTTTAAATCTCGTTCATGTCCTGCAATTTTCAAGTATCTTGAAGAGCTTGATTTTGATGAAAAGTTTGAATTGTCATTGTTTGAAACCAAATCCGAAAGTGCTCTTGGTTCTATAGTTCCAAATCCTGACTTTGCTGCAGCTCTTGAAGTTGAAAGAAATAATAAATCAATTGAGAATTTTATCTTGAAGCACCTCCAAAGTGAAATTCACGCTTCAAATATTGTTGATTTCCTAGAAGCCGCATCTGCATCCCTCGGATCTTCCGTAACAACGTCCACTTCGAAAATCCCTACTGAACCTCCCTTCATTCCCACCCTTCCCCCGGAGCCTAATATTGCTGATCAAAATTCTGATGGAAATTCACCTCCATCTACTCCTTCTACATCCAAAATTGCTTCACCTCTGTATACACCTCCTCATATACCTCACACATCAGCTGCACCCTCTCCCCCAACATCCCCCAGACCAAATCCACCAAGAGCAATGGCTGCTCGGTTTGCACCACTCGCGCTGCCTCAAGTTTTGGGTGATATGCCTGCAGATTATCAGAGTAAAATTCCTTTGTTTGAAGGTACTCCTCAAAGTGCCATAGCTCAGCAACATGTGGACAAGATGACAGATTTCTTTGAGCTTCATGAGATTGATGCTGAAAACGTGACCATGAGATTATTCGTGCAGACTTTCGCAGGTGAGGTGAGAAAATGGTTTAGAGCTTTGACAGCAGAAGTATTCCCACATTAGAAGAGCTTCAAAAATAGTTTTTAGATCGCTGGGAAGTCAAGAAAGATCCTTTTCAGATCAATTCTGAATATACCAAGATCAAGCTGAATGCTAGTGAGTTCGTGAAAGACTATTGTACTATATTCAATGCGGTTTATAATGCAATTCTTGATGATTTAAAGCCCACTAGAAGGTCAGCTTTGCTTGAATTCCCGGATGGTTTTGATCCGGACATGGCTTATCAATTAAGAGAGAGAGATCCAACTACCTTAGAAGAAATGCAGAAAATTGCCATTAGTGTTGAGGCAAATTTGAATGACAAGAGAGCTAGAATGAAAGCTGAAGAGAAAGTCTCAATAAAGGAAGAATCTTCTACCTCAGATCAGGTGCTACGTAAGGTAGAAAATATGATTGAAAGATTAACAGTTGATAAGCCTGAACCACAGATCCGGAATCATAATTTCCGTGGACAGCAGCACGCTCAATTCAGGATCAAGCAGTGTGAGCAGCGAGCACAAGAACCGACATTACAACAGCAGGAAGTAAAGACACCTCTTCAGCAGAATTTTGTTGGTCCCGAAATCTGATGATGAAGACCATGTAATAGGAGAAGAAAATCACTTCTTTACTCCTGATGATATGCCCACTTTTATCACTGAAGATGATGAGTATGTAGAAAGTTCAGCTGTACAATAGGATGCAGATTTTATCTTGGCAAATGACACAACTCTTGAAGAGGAGTCGAATGAGTATCAGAGAGGGTATATGCATGCCTTGTCTGCCCAGCAACGTCAGTATTCATTACGAAACAGAAATGTCCCCATCAATCCAATCCAGAAGAGAAAGGAAGGTCCGACATCTAAGAATGAGCCACTGGTTGCACCAAATAAAGGTAAAGAAGTTGTTGATCCTATGCAAAAATCCCAAACCATACCTTAGATAAACTTCCCAAAACCCTCCTACATTTCCCTAAACAAAATGTATCATAATATGCCCTAAACTCTTCATCTTTGCCCCCCTCCTAATAGTCCCTTGTTGCATTTTTCCCCTTGGTGGCAGAGTTTGTATACATCCCTAAAAAGAGCAGTTCAGCACAGTTTTCATACACTAGCATCTTTTTCTCCAAGGCAGTTGAAAAACAGCAGTCATGGCATCTGAGCATTCATCGGACTATGAAGTGGAAACCCAATGTGACTCACCCTTGGAAGAACAGACACCCCAGAGGCCTCATAAAGGTGGCAGACATGTTAGAGAAGAACTAACCACCCTTACAGAATTGCAGGCCTGCCCTCTTGCCATGTTTTGTTTTCAACGTTAGTCATGCTATGAGTTTTGTCAAAAGGTGGCTAGTGTTCAATTTCATCATGAGCTGGCTCTTCTTTTTGTGTTGCACTTACATGGAGATCAAGCTACCTTAGCCGGTGTCACCTTCACACTTCACCAGAATCTGTTTCATTAGCAACCGGCATACCGAACATTGGAGAACCATGGCATAAGAAGCAGAAGATTGACCGGCAGCATTATGAACCATACATTAAAACTGGTTTCTTGAGGCAGCTCAAGAGAGTGTTCCCATTCTGATATCTGAAAGATGAATACGCTCCACTAATGAAATTGATCATGAAATATTTCAGCTGTGAGGGACGGTTCTCTCGTCTCTATGCTTATCACATCAGGTTGCTCATGCATTTCACCAGGGTACATATGATGAACATTCTATATTTCTTTTGCTGGAACATAGAGAGGATGACCACACTTGTGCAGCATAAAACCCCTTAGCAGCAACTTAACAGTGTCTATCATTTGGCTCTTATTAAGATTTTGGTGGTTCATCAGCTTGAATTACAGGGCATCACCTGGGATGATTTCATCTCTCGTGATTTCTTCAGAGCTTCATAGGGATTATCAGAGATTAGGCATGAAGGTGGACCCTCTCATCAGTATGAGCGCCATGAGACTGTTAGTGTGCTGGTATTCATCACATATCAGAGAGGCACCAGACATTTGTTTGCAGTGGCAAAGCGAGTGTTATCTCCACCTGAGGTGGAAGGGGCCTCGTTTCCTCCATCAGTATCATAGGTACAGGATAGAGGTAAGAGGCCAATGTAGGATGAGGGGCCTTCAGGTGAAAGAGAGACCGACTTCATACTCATTCATGATGATGATACAGATACGGGCCCACAAAGTGCCAAGCTTAGGGAGATCATCCAGGAGTAGCAAATAGAGATCCAAGCCTTATCACTTGACTTGGAGAGAGCTAAGTGGACCATGAAGTACTTGGAGTAGAGGAACAAATAGCTTGAGGATCAGCAAGCAATCATGGAGCTACAAAACATTCGCGAGCATCGCCAAGCTGCACAAAGGAGAAGAATTGAGCTCACGTCATTGGAGCAAGAGATTAATGAGGATCGGGAGGCTGATATCGAAAGAGTTAACATGCACCTAAAGAGGCTGTTGGACAAGGCTGATAAGGATCATGCATTGCTGAGACACATGGCTTTCCACTACATGGCAAGAAACAAGGTTTGCAAGGCACGAATCAGGAATTTAAAGGCAAAATTGAGGAAGGCAATAAGGAAGAAAAAGAGGCAAAGGGAGCTTGATCATCTTCAGATACTGGTCGAAGCCTCTTTATCCCAGCATAACACTTAATGAAGAAGCTCCAGCCCAAATTTCAAGAAATTTGGGGCATTTTTGACATTTTGGAAATTTTTTGTACAAAAAACAGGGTTTTTCTCCCTGTGCACCGCGCCACGTGGCGCGCGCTTTTGATAGGAAGCTCCAAATGGAAAAACGTTTATATTTTTGGATTTCTCATGAAAAATCATGACTTCTAGTGCATGGCCAAGAATTTTGGGCAAGCTTTGAGTCCTCAGGAGGTCAAAAACACTCAAAAAATGACCTCTCTGCCCCTATTTTGACACACAGGAAGCAGTCTTGGGAGATTGAAGTTTTGGAGGGACAAATGGGTAGCAAATTCAGAAATTCCACTCGGGTTCAAGAGTAGACAGGTAGGGATTTCCAATGAGCTATCTTGGGCTCATTTTGGACTTCAGGAAGTGCCTCAAACTCAGCCTCACAGTGGCACGACGCACAAAGAAATTGGTGCGGCGCACAGAGGATTTTTGCTTAGTTTTTCACCTTCCAACTCAAAAATTCGGCCAGTTTGACTAGTTTTGCTTTGTGATGTAATTTTTGATCTATCTTGATGTAATTGGATAAACATGATGTAATTTTGGCACTTATTTACTTGTTCTAGAGGATTCATTCACCAAAAAGTGAAAATTTAATGAATATGTTTCCTACCTTATAGAGGCAAGTTCTTTTGATTGCCTAGATTTTAGTGCTTTGTTTAAAATTGATTGAAACAGCTCCTAGAATGATGAGCTCGAACCCTATAGGCAAGGGAATGGGTTGGGCTAGTCTATATCATGTAATTCCTAAGTCATTTTCAGGGTTGGACACTTGGGATTGCTTTGGCATATCATTGTACATTTTATCTCTGCATTTTTGGCTAAGGAAAGACCAGGGTTTTGCAGCACTGTTTGGGATCCATATGGCTTTATGTTTTGATGGTGTGCTTCTCTAAGTAATTGTAAGTTCATTAGTATTATGTGTATCATTTTCCTCTCTTTTCTTCTGAATTTGAACAAATGAGTGATCAAGGTGGAATCCATTAACTGTTATGCTTTGCCTTTGAATTTGTTTAAATTTCCATGTTTTCATCTGTTTAAGGAGAATTCTTGAGACTATCTTTCTCTCCTTAGCTCCTCACCAATCCGATCTATTCATTCACTCAATTTAAAGCATCAAAACGATTGCCTTCCTTGCCGCAATCAGAACTCTGCAGAAACTATGCCTCATCCCCCAGCCTAATTTGCCTTTCCCTATTTCCAACACAAAACCCCCAAAAACTCACAACAAACCCTTGTACTTAATACCTAGCCTAAGATTAGCATTTATTACAGTCATCTCGAGCCCCATCAATTATATTTTTTCGAGATCGACCCGGAGAGAGCCCTCTCCTATCATCGTAGGGCTAGCTACGAGGCTGAGCGTGGTTTGATGTGGACCTAGAACCTTGTCTTTTCAGCTTGAGGCAAATCTAGGCTCTAACATAGTGGCGACCATAATGGGGAATCAAAATGGTTTGCTTGCTGATGTCATTGGTTTTATAAGCTACAGACGGAGCCTGAAGTTATGCCAGGAAGCCTTTGAAATGCTTTTGCTTTGCATTAGCGCAAGTAGATAAACACTGCTTCAGTCAATCTCTGGTCTAGCTTGTAATCGTGATACTTGACTTGTAAATCGCCCTAGTAAATTTGAGAATTCTAAGCTTTTGGATGATAAGTTTAGAATTTGAAAGGATGAACAAGTTGTTTATGTCCCTTTTATTTCTTGAAAATAACACGCTGGCTTCAAAGAGATATACCAGAGCTAATCCAGATCCAAATCCTCCCCCTTTCTATGAAAATCCCAATCTGATTTCAATAATTGTTTGCCAAGAGAGCTCTGTGACTCCCGTGTTTAAATCTTGTTCATGTCCTGCAATTTTCAAGTAAATTTAAGAGCTTGATTTTGATGAAAAGTTTGAATTGTCATTGTTTGAAACCAAATCCAAAAGTGCTCTTGGTTCTATAGTTCCAAATCCCAACTTTGCTGCAGCTCTTGAAGTTGAAATAAATAATAAATCAATTGAGAATTTTATCTTGAAGCACCTCCAAAGTGAAATTCACACTTCCAATATTGCTGATTCCTAGAAGCCGCATTTGCATCCCTCGGATCTTCCGTAACGACGTCCACTTCGAAAATCCCTACTGAACCTCCCTTCATTCCCACCCCTCCCCCGCAGCCTAATATTGCTGATCAAAAGTCTGCTGTAAATTCACCTCCATCTACTCCTTCTACATCCAAAATTGCTTCACCTCTGCATACACCTCCTCATACACCTCACACATCAGCTGCACCCTCTCCCCCAACATTCCCCAGACCAAATCCACCAAGCACAATGGCTGCTCGGTTTGCACCACTCACGTTGCCTCAAGTTTTGGGTGATATGCCTGCAGATTATCAGAGTAAAATTCCTTTGTTTGATGGTACTCCTCAAAGTACCATAGCTCAGCAACATGTGGACAAGATGACAGATTTCTTTGAGCTTCATGAGATTGATGCTGAAAACGTGACCATGAGATTATTCGTGCAGACTTTCGCAGGTGAGGTGAGAAAATGGTTCAGAGCTTTGACAGCCAGAAGTATTCCCACATTAGAAGAGCTTCAAAAATAGTTTTTGGATCACTGGGAAGTCAAGAAAGATCCTCTTCAGATCACTTCTGAATATACCAAGATCAAGCGGAATGCTAGTGAGTCCGTGCAAGACTATTGTACTAGATTCAATGCGGTTTATAATGCAATTCCTGATGATTTAAAGCCCACTAGAAGGTCAACTTTGCTTAAATTCCCGGATGGTTTTGATCCGGACATGGCTTATCAATCAAGAGAGGGAGATCTAGCTACCTTAGAAGAAATGTAGAAAGTTTCCGTTAGTGTTGAGGCAAATTTGAATGACAAGAGAGCTAGAATGAAAGCTGAAAAGAAAGTCTCAATAAAGGAAGAAACTTCTACCTCAGATCAGGTGCTACGCAAGGTAGAAAAGATGATTGAAAGATTAACACTTGATAAGCATGAACCACAGATCCAGAATCCTAATTTCCATGGACAACAGCACCCTCAATTCAGGATCAAGCAGTGTGAGCAGCGAGCACAAGAACCGACATCACAACAGCGACAAGTAAAGACACCTCTTCAGCAGAATTTTGTTGGTCCTGAATCTGATGATGAAGACCATTTAATAGGAGAAGAAAATCACTTCTTTACTCCTGATGATATGCCCACTTTTATCACTGAAGATGATGAGTATGCAGAAAGTTCAGCTGTACAACAGGATGCAGATTTTATCTTGGCAAATGACACAGCTCTTGAAGAGGAGTCGGATGAGTATCAGAGAGGGTATATGCATGCCTTGTCTGCCCAGCAACGTCAGTATTCATTACGAAACATAAATGTCCCCATCAATCCAATCCAGAAGAGAAAGGAAGGTCCAGCATCTAAGAATGAGCCACTGGTTGCACCAAATAAAGGAAAAGAAGTTGCTGATCCTATGCCTAACAAATCTCCATCAGCAAATGAAAGAGTCAATCAGCCCATTGTACCAAAAGATAAAGCTGAGAAGAAAGAGGTTCCAGCCAAAGAGGTAGAGAAGACTTCCACTTTTAGTTTAGAAAATGAAATTTCTAAATTGAAGGTATCCATTCCCTTGACAGAGTTGATGAGGAACAATAGTTATAGAGGTCAGGTCACCAAAATTTTGAATTTTGATCCAATGTCTGATATGGTGAGTGTAGAAGATGATCAACCTGAACTGATTTTTGGACCAGCATTGAATGGTGAGTCTCCGGATAGTGATGTGCCTCCTTTTTATATTAGTTTGAGAGTGCATGAGTTTGTGTTGCATAATTGATTTCTCCTATGCAATGATTCCTGTGTTTGGCCAAATGAGAAAACTTTATCGGGAGAAAAAAATGAAATACATGATTACAAGCAAGGAGAAACCAATTAATCATCCGATTAATTATGTACATACAGATTTAGAGTCTTTTGTTTTGTATTCAGATAGTTTCAATGAGATTGATAGTCAGTTAGTTGCAATAGATGATATTCCAGAAATAGCAGAGAATTTCGGAGAAGTTTTGAAGAAAGAAAGTCAAGAATAGGGCAATACCATTCAGCAATCGGAAAAGGATAATGGACAGCAAGCAGAAAAAATACATCAAATAGAATTTCAGCACTTAGAAGAAGAGGAAGATGACATGTGGACTATGGATTTTGATGGAACAATGGGAAATGATGGTGCTGGAATTGGAATTTGGGTACGCAGTCCTTTTTCTGCTCCAAATAAAGTGCCGATTAATGTGCGGGTATGTTCTTACAAATTTGCTTTTGATTGCTCAAACAATGAAGTTGAGTATGAGGCTTTGATTGCTGGCCTAAAGATCCTAAGAAAGTTGAATTCTAAGAGGATTGTTGTGTATGGTGACTCTGAATTGGTGATTAAGCAAGTTAAAGGCGAATATCAAGCAAAGCATCCTCGGATGCGGGCATACCAGAATGTTGTTCTAGACATTTTGAAGTTGTTTTCAGATTACACTTTGACGTGTGTGCCTCGTATTCAAAATAGTATTGCTGATGCACTTGCTAAGGCAGCGAGTAATTTGAAGATTCCTATGAATTCAAGTAATAAATTTAAAATCCATGTGAAACATTGTCCGACTGTCTCGGACAATCAGAGATATTGGCAAGTTTTCCAAGATGATGAGGAGATTGATGATTTTCTACAAAACAAAGGTAAGTTCAAAGATACCTCAATTGATGTAGAACATGATGATGGAAAAGATGATGTGCAGATCAATCAAATGGAAGTGTTGCAGCTCAAGGATAATGTGATTCCTAAAGGCTTGATACCTTTGGAAGAACTCTTTGACCATGATGATGTAGCCAACAAACCAACATTGTAGCCAACAGAGAAGGGAGTCCAAGAGGTGAACATTGGAACAGCTGAACATTCAAAGATGGTAAAACTGTCCAAAACATTGCCACCAAAGGTAAAAGCCAAATATATCAGTTTTTTGTCATCTTTTGCCGATGTGTTTGCTTGGGACTATTCTGATTTGAAAACATATGACACCAATATAATTCAGCACACAATTCCTATTAAGCCTAATCAGAAACCTTTCAGACAGAAGTTAAGAAGGCTTAATCCAAAATTGTTGCCATCAATTGAGAAGGAGATAAATAGGTTGTACAAATCAGGAATCATTGTTCCCATCCATTTTTCTGATTGGATATCTAATTTGGTGCCCGTACAAAAGAAGACAGGTGAGATTCGTTTGTGCATTGATTTTCGAAATCTCAACAGAGTTTTATTAAAAGATAATTATCCGCTGCCAAAAATGGATCACATACTTCAGCGAGTAGTTGGAGCATTTCGCATGTCACTACTCAATGGTTATTTCAGATATAACGAAATTTTAGTCCATGAAGATGACCGAGACAAAACAGCATTCACCACTCCGTGGGGAACCTTTCATTATGCCAAAATTCCTTTCGGTTTGAAGAATGCGGGTGCCACTTTTCAGCGGGAAATGGACTTGGATTTCGCAAATGAGAAGGATGTCTTCTTGGTTGTGTACCTTGATGATTTGACCGTGTTTTCCAAATCAGATGAAGAACACTTGTATCATTTAAAAATTGTCTTTCAAAAGTGCAGAAAATATGGTGTGTCGCTGAATCCTAAGAAGAGCTTGTTTGCCATGGATGAAGGCAAACTACTTGGGCACATTATCTCAAAGGATGGCATTCATATTGATCCAGCACATGTGGAAGCAATTCAACAAATTGACCTGCCCCGGAATAAGAAGGAGATTCAATCGTTTAATGGTAAGATGAATTTTCTGCACCGCTTTGTTCCTAATCTTGCTGAACATCTAAGGGAGATTACAAACATGCTTAAGAAGGACAACCAAGTGACGTGGACAAAAGAGGCTGTAAAATCTTTCAATTTAGTAAAATTGGCTCTTTCTTCAGCCCCGGTTCTAATCAGCCCAGATTATACTCAGGATTTTATATTGTTTTCATTTGCTTTGGAGCATACTATGGCAGCTGTATTAATGCAGAAAAAATATGAGCATGAAAGACCCATTGCATTCTTCAACCGGACTATAAGAGATGCTGCTTTGAAATACAACATTATTGAGAAGCAAGCCCTTGCACTTGTAAAAGCACTGAAATATTTCCGTGTGTATATTCTACATTCCCATATTTTAGCTTATGTTCCTAACGCTGTTGTCAAAGATGTTTTGGTCCAAACCGATCCTGAAGGAAGACGTGGCAAGTGGATTGCAGCTTTGCTGGAGTATGATGTGGAGATAAGGCCCACAAAGCTTGTTAAAGGATAGGGACTGGCGAGTTTAATGGCTGAATCAAATCTGCAAGTCTTGGACATAAATCTGATTGCTACTATGTCCAATGAAAATGAGCAAGGTCCATCCATTCAGGTAGCTAAAATCTTTGTTCTTTCTCCATGGTATTCAGATATCATATATGTCCTTCAGAATTTGTCCGCGCCAGTGGGTATGGTTAGAAACAAAGCTAGAACTCTTAAGTTAAAGGCTGCTAAGTTTTGTATTTTGAATTTTGCACTTTATTGGAAAGATCCTGGTGGTGTTTTGTTAAATTGTTTGGTGGAAGAAGAAGCGAAGCAGGTCATGGAGGATTTCCATAAGGGGTATGACTGCCCTTAAGAGGGATGACTGCTCTGGAAGCTATATGGGGATGCTTACCCTAAGAGTTATGGGAGGAGATTGTGGTGGTCACCTTTTTTGGAAAATAACGGCAAATAGGATTCTGAGATCTAGATACTATTGGCCAACATTGTTTGCTGATGTGTTCAAGACTGTCAAGCGCTGTCATAACTGTCAGATTTTTTAAGGAAAGCAGAAATTACAGCCTTTGCCGCTTAAGCCAATTGAGGTGAGTGCTCCTTTTCAGCAGTGGGGGTTGGATTTCATTGGTGAAATTCATCCTTCTTCTTCAAGTCAGCATAGATGTATCCTCATGGCGACAAATTATTTCACGAAGTGGATCGAAGAAATTCCCACTAGGCAAGCTATGGATGCGGTAATAATTTCATTCCTTGAGAGTAATATTTTATCTCGTTTTGGTTTCCCGAATAAGCTAATCACTGATAACTCAACAGCTTTTAAGTCGAAAAGGATGGTTGAATTTTGTAATAAATATCACATTACTTTGGGGCACTCAACGACCTATCATCCACAAGGCAATGGATTGGCGGAGTCTTCCAACAAATCTTTGGTTAATATCATTAAGAAGATGTTGGAAATCAACAAGAAGAGTTGGCATAAGAAGTTGGTTCATGCACTTTGGGCAGATCGAGTGAGTCAGAAGAAATCCATTGGTATGTCCCCCTTTGAGTTAGTTTATGGAGTTGATACCATGTTCCCTACCTCTCTTGCAGCTCCGGTAGTCAAACTTCTTCAGGAGGCTGGTAGTGAAGATGACCCAATGTAGAGAAGACTAAATCAAATGATTCAATTGCAGCAGACACGGGAAGATGTTTTTCAAAACACATTCAATGTAGGAATTTACAAGGTAAGTTCCTCAGATAGAACACCAAAGGACACCGCTCACAATTAGATCGCAGATCAATACACTAGTATTTTTGACGTGGTTAAAACCCTCAAAGAGGGAAACAGTCCACGGCCTGAGCCAACGCGGCCACTTCAGGAAATTTATTAATAAAAGAATGAAAATTTACATAAGCTTCTCTCATAGACGGATTACCCTACAAATGACCCTCCATGCGCTTTAAATAGAAATCATGGACCAATCGGGTGTCAAGCCATGGATCAAGTGTCGGTAATACCGAGGAGAGAATGAACCATCGGATCACTACATATCGTGACCATCGGATTGTAAGTTACAAAATGTACAAGGTAAAGAAACACACTTTACCTAACTCTATACCTAACTCTATACTAGACCAAGTTGTACTTAACTATTTCCTATGTGTCGAAATATCTCCTAACATCCCCCCTTAAGAAAAACTTGGGATATGATTGAAGGATTTACAAATATGACACAATAGGAGAAGGAAGGAGGCACTAGAGCCTATCCCCCCTTAGTGAAAACTTCATGAACTCCAACCATAAATCAAAGTTTAGTGAACTTCGCCTCTGTGGAGCCTTTGTGAAGATGTCTGCAACTTGATCATCTGTTGAACAATATTGCACTTCAAGAACATGGTCGTGAATGAGATTTCTGATGAAGTGCATGTGCAGTTCAATGTGTTTGCTGCGTTGATGTTGGATTGGATCTTTGCATAGTTGAATGGCACTTTGATTATCACACCAAAGTGTAGTCGGATGCTGCTGCTGAAAGCCAAACTCTGACAGGATCTAACGAAGCCACAAGGCTTCCTTACTAGCTTCTACGGCACCACGATACTCTGCTTCTGCTGATGAAAGAGAAATGGCACCTTGTTTCTTGCAAGCCCATGTAATAGGTCCTGAACCAAGAGTGAACACATAACCGGTAGTAGACTTCCGATCATCAGGGTCACCGGCCCAATCGGAATCAGTGAAACCAACCAATAGAGGAGATGCTTTGGCACTGTAATGAATCCCAAACTGAACTTTACCTCGAACATAATGAAGTAGTCTTTTAGCTGCTTTCCAATGACTTTCACGTGGGTTTTGCATAAACCGAGCAACAAGGCCAACGACAAAGGAAAGGTCAGGTCGAGTATGGGTTAGATATAGAAGTTTTCCTACAAGTTGACGGTATAAGGTAGCATCAACTTCAGGAGAAGTACAGGTGACTGAAAGTTTGACTCCAGACTGGAAGGGAGAAGGGGCTGGCTTACAGTCTTCCATGTGAAAATGGCGTAGAATATCACAGGCATACTTGGACTGGGAAAGGGAAATACCCTCCTTGGATTTCAGGACTTGAAGACCGAGAAAATAATGTAAGTGTCCTAAGTCTGTCATTTCAAATTTCTTTTTAAGGCTGGACTTCACATGGTTTATAAGGTTGGGATCAGTACCGGTAAGGATAAGATCATCAACATAAAGAACAAGAATGATAAGAGACTTTCCCACTTTCTTGGTGTAGACAGTATTGTCAGAATGACACCTAGAAAAGCCAGATTCTAAAATAAAGCTATCCATTTTGGCATACCAAGCTCGAGGAGCTTGCTTGAGACCATAAAGGGATTTCTTAAGCCGACATACAAGGCTGGAGTCTATTTTTATGAAGCCAATGGGTTGTTCCATGTAGATTTCTTCATGCAAGTCCCCATGCAAGAAGGCAGATTTAACATCCATCTGATGGACTTCCCATTTGAACGAGGCAACAAGGGAAAGAACAAGGCGGATAGAGTTCATTTTGGAAACAGGGGAGAAGGTTTCAGTGTAGTCAATGCCTTCAACCTGTGAAAAACCTTTAGCAACAAGACGAGCTTTATGTTTATCAACTTTCCCATTTGGTCCATACTTGGTTCTATAAACCCATTTGCATCTAACAAGTTTTCATCCCTTTGGTAGAGGAACAAGATCCCATGTATCATTTGCCAATAATGAATGATATTCTTCATTCATAGCTGCTTCCCAATCTAGATGGCCTGAAGCTTCTGCAAAGGTGTCAGGATCATAATTTACTGGAGCTTGAGCCAGTAAAGAAGAGGCTCTGTCAAACTGAGAACGTGTGCATCGCTGATCTGTAGGATCACCGGCAAGATCACCTGATGCATCTCGAGTAGCACGAACCCATTTTGGAAGCTGAGGAGCTGAAGGAAAATCCTGAGATGGTGGGGGAGGATTGTCATCCTCACTTTCATCATCTAAAGAAGAAATGTTTTCAAAAGTAGAAGAGATAGGGAGAGGTGGCACATCCGCCGGACTATGGGCCCACGCTTCACTTCCAAAAACACGAAAGTGACTTACATCTGGTTTGATTGAGCTCCATGCTTCTTCTGGAGTGATATTATTTAAAGCCTTAGTAGGAGTGCGATTTATTATGTAATTTGCACAGTTAATTGCTTCTGCCCAAAAACGAAGACCAAGTCCTTTAGATTGTAGCATACAATTAACCATTTCCTTTAAGGTGCGATTCTTCCTTTGAGCTACACCATTTTGTTGTGGAGTATATGGAACAGTATGTTGCATTTGAATTCCATTCTCAGTGCAAAAGTTGATGAATGTGTTTTTAACATATTCTCCGCCATTATCAGATCTTATCTTAAGAATTTGATGTCCAGATTGTTTTTCAACAAAGGCCTTGAAGGCCAAAAATGTGTTAAATACTTCACTCTTGAGTTTTAAGAAGTATACCCAAGTACGTCTGGAGAAATCATCAATGAAAGTTAAGAAATACTTGCAGCCAGAGAATGAAACAACTGGAATTGGACCACATAAATCACTATGCACAAGCTGTAAAGGGGCTGAGGCATGACAAGAGGCACGTTTTTCAAAACTGTCCCGATGATGTTTTTCGAGTACACATCCAGAACAAACACCATCTCTGCAAGATACCATAGGAAGACCTGTCACCATATTTTCTTTACATAGATGCTGAAGGGAGCGATAGTTTAAGTGACCAAATCGCTCATGCCAAAGTTTGCTCACTTCATCGTTATGAGCAACAAATACTGAGGGAAGATTTGATGACCCAAAGTTGTGAAACTTATACAACCTTGTAGAATCATCAGCAATGCCAGTAGCTAAAATTTTTTTAGGATCTCTTAGGTCCTTGATTACAACATCATAAGGTGAAAATTCAACGATTTTAGCTTCACCTGAATGAGTTATCTGATATACAAATAGAAGGTTGCAGGATAAGGTTGGAACACATAATACATCATTAAATTGACCATTGTTTAGATGAACAGTTCCAGTCCCTACAACACTAAGAGATCTATCATCACCAACATATATATTTTAGGTGTTACAATCATTTAAAGAAGAAAACATGGCTTTTTTTTTGGCCATGTGATAAGAAGCTCCAGAATCAATGAGCCACTCATGAGAATGAGAAGAAGAAGATACATTTAGTGCATAGCTAGACCGAGATGCTTAACAACCACATGCAGAAAGTGCCATTCCTGAAGATGAAGTTGAAGTTGAAGATTGCTCCAAATGGATGTTATGCTTCTTCATTGCTGCTTCCAAGGCTTCCATCTTCTTAAAGCATTTGGATTCTAAGTGGCCATCTCGATTACAAAAGTTGCAATGTCTATCATTCTTCTTCCCTTTGTTTTTATTTGTCTTATCATTTTGTTGAAATGATTTTTCATTTTGAGGCTGAAATTGCTTAGGACCCTTGTTTGGTTTAGGACCATTCTTTTTAGGATATGACTTCTTAGGATTCTTTGAATTTGGTTGCTGCTGGGCAGCTAATGCTTTCTTGGAAGAGTTTCCAATATTAAGAAGACCAAGGTGTAAGAGTTTTTCTTGTTCTCTTATTAAAGAATCACAAAAAGAGTCAAAGGAAGGGGACTTGTAGTCTGTTCCTTGAGAAATGAAGGCTTCTCTTGTAGAATGGAAGGTGGAAACAAACACAGAGTAGGCTGGTCCCAACTTAGTAAGAATGGAATAGATAAGGTTACTATCTTCTTTCTTAACCTTAACACCTTCGAAGAGATATCTAAGGGTCTTGAACTTGGACAAGAAATCTTCAATGCAAGAAAAATTATTAGGGTCCAATGTAAGCAACTCATTTTCAAGTTGATGGGCTCTAAGTTCATTTTTAATCCCAAAGACTTTATTGATTTGTTTCATTGCTTCATCAGGAGTATCAAGTTCTCCAATATGGAATCTAAGATCTGGAGAAATAGACATCCCTATCAATCCACGTGCTTGATCTTGCCTATTTTCGCATTTAGCAGCCTTATCTTCATCCTTCGGTTTCTTTTCTTGGCCTGAGGCTATTCTGTAGAGACCTTTACTTCTAAGTAAATCCTCAATGTAGGACAACCATTGGAATTAGTTGGTGCTGTCAAGGGTAACTTGGTATTGAATTTCCATTTCAACGGAAACTAAAGCTAAAGATGCTGAAAATAAGTGTTCCAATGGATAGATCTCGAAAAATTAGGCTGGTTTAAAAAAACGGCTCTGAAAATAGCTTTCGGATGAAGAAGTTATGGCTTTTTGAAAAAAAGTTGTTGAAGATGCCGATGAAGTGCGGGAATGTGTGGAAATGAAAAATCCGCCCTCACAAAAAGGAGATTTGAACCCAAGAGCTCTACTCTCTTAAAATAGCTTTGAACCAATTGAGCTATACAAAAAATTGAGAGAGAGAGAGAGAGAGAGAGAGGTTGATGCTTTGGGTTGCGTGCTTGCTTTGAGAAGGCTCTTTTTCCCTACAAAACAAAAAACACAAAACCCAACACGGACATACAAAAAAAAATGAACCTTGTGGTTCGAAGTTAGCTTTAGCCGAAAAACTAAATATTTTCAAAAATGAACCTTGGGACTCAAAGTTAGCTTTAGCCGAAAACTAAATATTTTCCTCAATGTTTCTGATTTTCCGAGATCACACTAAGGCGTAGGGAAAAGAGCATACGCATGAGAAAAATTCTTCCTTTCTGTTTCTGATTTACCCAGATCACACAGAGTCGCAAGGCAAAGAGCATACACAGAAATGAAAGGTATCTATCTGGTAATAGAAAAAGCTAAATAAACCGAAACCGAAATAAACAGAGAGAAAATAACTGTAAACTGCAAATAAACATTGTATACCTCCATATCTTAAAAATGATGCAGCTAGGGCTACCGGAAACCTTTTCGCGTGAAACGAAAGGGGTTCCTCACTGGAACAGATGCTCCCAACACAACAGAGCAATCCTCTCGGCCCGAAAGTAGTCAGAAACAGTATATCTAGGAAACGGCAGTCGGATGCAGTTCTACTGGCTTCAGATTTGGATCACCAATGGACGCGGCCCTCAAATAGCTCTGATAACATGTAGGAATTTACAGGGTAAGTTCCTCAGACAGAACACCAAAGGACACTGCTCACAACCAGATCACAGATCAATACACTAGTATTTTTGACGTGGTTAAAACCCTCAAAGAGGGAAACAGTCCACGGCCTGAGCCAACGCGGCCACTTCAGGCAATTTATTAATAAAAGAATGAAAATTTACATAAGCTTCTCTCATAGACGGATTACCCTACAAATGACCCTCCATGCGCTTTAAATAGAAATCATGGACCAATCGGGTGTCAAGCCACGGATCAAGTGTCGGTAATACTGAGGAGAGAATGAACCGTCGGATCACTACATATCGTGACCGTCAGATTGTAAGTTACAAAATGTACAAGGTAAAGAAACACACTTTACCTAACTCTATACTAGACCAAGTTGTACCTAACTATTTCCTATGTGTCGGAATATTCTAACATTCAAGTTGCAGGAGAGAATAAAAAAGATTTATGACAAAAAAGCAAAGGCGGACACATTTCAGTTGGATGATGTGGTGTTAAAGTGGGATGCAAGGAATGAGGAAAAGGGCAAGCACGGTAAGTTTGAAAATCTCTGGAAAGTTCCTTTTAAGATTACGGCATATCGAGGTTAGAATGCCTTTCTTTTGAAGGAGATGAATGGGGAAGATTGTCCAGGAGGGCCGGTCAATGGTCGGCTGCTCAAGCGGTACCTTTTCTGAGTTATTTCTGTTGTTATCATTGTCATTATAAATACCATTTTATTTCAGTTTCACTGCAAGTGTGTGCTGTGATCTTTTCTTCAGTCTGGGGCCCGAAGTGAAGGCTATAATTCTGAAGAAAGATTTCAGTTTTGAGTTCAGTTTGTCGAGTCAGTTTTTCAGTCATTTCAGTTTCATCATTGAGTCATTTTGTGTCAAGTTTCAGTCAAATAAATTGAGTCAGAGTCTTGTGTTGTTTGTCGAAATAATGACTCCATAGCCCAATGGACGAAGGCACTGTCTAGCTCTTCCAGAGATCTGCCGTTCTTGGCACCTCCAAGGAGCTACCATCCCCATTGGAGCCAATGTTAGAGTCAGTCTAGTCATCCCTCCATTAGAGATCAAAACTCTTTTTGCATTTCATTTTTAGGTGTCTCGCTCATTTCACTCAGTTGCATTCCGCTAGGGGCATGCCATAATCTGACGGAAGGGCTTTGTCATTCATGCCCCTCATGCTTTGCGCTGCTGGCTCAGGTCTGTTCATCAAAATCAAATTTTCATGTCTTTTGATTAGCAAGAGTTATTTTTAGTCACTAGGTCTAGGGTTTCACAAAATGTGTCTTCACAATGTCCAATAAAGTCAGCAGGCCAGAGGGAGGTTCTTACAAAGTTGTCATTCAAAGATTTTCATCATCATATGGATGGATTATGACTGTTCTTCAAAACGCTGTTTTGAAGAAAATTCAAACATTTTGTCCTTTTGTAATAATTTTCAAAGTTTTCAGTTTTTCAAATCTTCAGGCGCAGCCCTGGTCTCCTTTGCCAAATTCCATGTCAGCTTGTCCCTGCAAAAATTGCCAAAAAATTTCATCATTTCAGTGGAAATAAAAAATGAAGTGTGAAAAACAAAGTTGCATTAAAGTGTTAAAAAGTGCCAATGTCAAACATTATAAAAATGGGTTTTGGAGAATCAAAAATCAAAACCATGTCTCCATGTCTTTATAAAGATTTCTCCATGAGGGTCAAGGTCATTTTGAATGCCAAGAGTAAAGAGGTAATAGTTCAAAGCAATTGGGTGAGCAAGTGCGCATTTTGGGTGAAGTTGGAGGAAACTTGGCGGGCACGGTGCATAGAACAGGTGGCGCGGCGCACTAGAGAGGCGCGGCGCACTGGGAGAAATTGTCCAGTGCAAATTTGAATGGGCGTGGCGCACTCGGATGGCGCGGTGCGTTGGGTATGCGGCGCGGTGCATACACCTGAAAGCCCGAAACTCGTTCAAAACTTCGCCAAATTGCCATTTAATCATTTGGATTTGCCAGGTAGGACCGCCATCGTAATGTTTCATTCATTTTTGTGCCAACGTGATGGTGGTTTATAGCTGCTATTGGTTGAAATAAAAACTCTCAAACCCCACCTTTAAAAATTCCTCAAGACAGATTGCTGTTAGGGTTGCAAAATTCATTGTTTTGTTACCAAGGAGCCCCCTCCATCCCATTTTTCCCTTCTTTCCATCATTCCCTTCTCCCTTATTCCATTTCTCATGAATTTTATTCTTCCCTGTCCCTAAAAATTACTAAACTCCTATTCCCAATTCCTTTCCACACCTTTACAAATGCAAAAATCCCAAACCCTACCTTAGATAAACTTCCCAAAACCCTCCTACATTTCCCTAAACAAAATGTATCCTAATATTCCCTAAACTCTTCATCTTTCCCCCCCTTCCTAACAGTCCCTTGTTGCATTTTTCCCCTTTGTCACACGAAATAAGTCGATCTTGCTGACAAGATAGACCTTCCTAGAATCTAAAGAAGACCTAATGACAAGCAAACCAACCAGACACTATCTTTCTCTAAATATTCTTTAATAAACAATGGCAAACAAGTGTTTTTAGGGCCTACCTTAGGTCCAACACAAGTTTGTGGATGCCCTCGCTCCTTCGATCCAAATGAGCTCCTTTGTTGCGAATCTGCAAACACAAACAAGACAAACAAATTAAATAGCACCTGAAAAGCCAAAATCATAAAAACATATTTAACATGAAAGTCAAGGAGTCCATGAAACAAATAACATGAGATACTTGTTGAGAAAAATGAATTTGATTGTATTAATTCAAAAGAAGAAGAACTTTACAACCTTTGCCTTGACGTTGTACAAGCTCCTCCCAGGGTCCAGCAAGAAGTCTCCTCTACTTTGACAAGTTTCACTCACTCCCCAATGAAGCCAAAAAGGTATGTGATCTCTCCTCTTAAGCTCGACTAGGAAGTCTTGATTTCACCAGCATTTACCCTCAAAAATGTTCAGCTTCTAACCTCTCCAGAAACCAGCCCAATGCCTATATTTATAGTGCAATGGAGGGAGGTTACTAGGTCCTCCTTCAAAGGGATAGCTCCTCTCATCAAGGGATTAGATCCTTCTCTTTTGGGATGCATGAACCACCTCAGAGCAAACAATCCACGTCAAAATTCCTTCTAGAATCCTCTAGAATTAACCCAAAGTGAGTTTTTTAAGATAAAACTTGCGCCTTTTGACTTTCACAGGGGTCCGCACCCACACCGTTAGGGACAAAGTGGGCAGGTCCGCAGTTTTTGTAAACAGAAGGTGCGGGACCGCAGGTGACAGTGAGAGAAAGTTCGAAACCAGAGTTACATTGATTTTTAATGTCTTTCTCCCATTTTCAAAGCTTGACTTGAAGAGCTGAGGTCTGAGACTTGCTTAGGAGGACAGTACAAGTGATGATAGACCCATACTGACTGCAAATAATCATGGTGACGATATTTTTGTGTAACAGATTGCCCCCTAAAGTGCGAAGTCTGTAGTAGATGAGGATTTCATTGATCATTTAGGAAGAGTGAAGTACTTTATCATTTCGAGGATCATCTTGTGGAGAGCCCGGTTGGAACCTGTAAAAACATTCAATGCAAGATATATATATGAGATCATATCATTGCTGAGGTAGGCATTCCCATACTCAGATCAAAATTGACTAGAAAACTAACTACTGCTCTGATACAGGAATGATCTTGTAAAACATCACAAGTATAGACTCAGGTGGACACAGTATGGACACAGCCATTTGTTTATGAATAGCCCATTATATAATGAATACAAAATTCCTCACAGCCTGGATTGTGGAAACTAGATCCAGGGTCTTCATTTCTACTTCCCGTAACAGTACGATTCTATCCATGCAAATGAATGTGTTGATGTCGAACATGGTAGAAACCACTTGATTACCAGTCAATGATGTAAACTGTTAACAAGTCTGAGAGAAACCACCACTGATGTCAATGGCTCTCAAAGTACCCAGTACAATCCATGAGATGCGAATAAATGTGTTGATGTCGAACATGTCACTGAATCCTTTGATCAAAGGTCAATGATGCAACCTGTCATCAAAGGCGAGAAACCTGTCATTGAGGTATGCAGATCTCAAGGTACTAACAATTTCTAGATCATCGTTCTAGATAATGAGCTGAAGTCGATAGAAAGCGATCTGTCGTAGGCAAGCCCACAACACGAAATCATAGATCAAGTCGAAGAAATTTAGTTGCAAGGACTAACTCAGGGATGGTCAAGATGGATGACAGATATTTTGTAGATGAATGGCTTATTGGCAGTGACCTCTTGAACACATAACGACACGACAGATGGTTTGGTGGCAATTGACCCAAATTTAATACCCAGTAACCGGCTGAAGACTTTCAATGTGGTTTGATCAACTGTTAGGCAAAGGATTTCCCAACCCAGGTGAATAAAAGTGTCGTGTTCAAGAGTGGTTACAAAGTATGACAAATAGGCTCATTTTTCTCTCTTTTCCCCCACCATTTCAGGCAAGTACCTCTTTATTTTTGACAAGCTTGAGGAGGATAACATTTGCTTGATTATAAGCTCATCCTTCGGATGAGTCCAACTTAGTTTAAATTCGAACCCTAAAAAGGAGTGGTTCGTTCCTGTTTGTAATTGAATAGGTCCTTTACTGTGAAATTTTAACAAGTCCAGTATAGGAGAAACTCGGCGTTTTTCAATTTTAGAGAGTCTGAAAAAACTTAAGAAGACTACAGGGTTGACCTTTTTCGTAAATTTGTGTCTCCCAAGCCCGAAAAAGTATAAAATAATACTTGAGAGAACCGCTTGATCTTTACAACCAAGGAGTACTTTTCATCATTAGTGCCCTTGATCTGAAAAAGTAAAAAAGCGATCAACGACACGTCGTTTTATAACCAATATCGAATTTGAAATGACAAAAATTCGGCAATCGTTTCATGTTTTTACGGTTAGAAAAAGAGCTGTAAGTGGACCGTCTTTTTAGTTCCGTTTTAACGAGTTTAAAAAGAAAAAACTCGGTGATCTTTTCATATTTTGAGAGTCTGAAAAGGGCTTAAAAGAGAACTCCAAGGTTTCAGTTTTTCGTAAGTTTTAACGAGTTCGAAAAAATGATAAAAATGTACTCATGGTTTTCACTTTTTGTAAGTTTTAATGAGTTCGAAAAAATGATAAAAATGTACTCATATGGCTGACTTTCAATTTAATTTACGAGCAAGAAAAGACAGAAAGAACTCGGCATTTTCATTTGTTTTACGAGAATGAAAGATAGCAAAATAATCTCTGGATTTTCATGAGTTTAACGAGTCTTGAAAATGACTGAAATTGACTCGAGCTAGGTTTCATTTTTACAAAAGCTTGAAATAGAGAAAAACTATGCTTCAAAGTAGTTTCATTTTTACACAAGCTTGAAACAGAGAGAAAATTGTGCTTGATGCCCCCTAAGCGTAACTACTAGAGCGCATGCCCCCCTAGCTTCATTTCATTCAACTAAGTACACCACTGGTAATTAATATCTGGATGGAATGAAGGTTCATTTATGAGATCATTTGAAAGACTCGACCTAAAACTGTAAGAAAATTATGCAAAAAACTGAAATAACTAACCTAAATATACAACTTAACATTTATGAGATCTAGTCAAACTCTCGACTCAATTAGAGGAGGATTTCTTTCATTTTTTAACGAGCTTGACACAGGAAAAGAACTATGCTTAGATCCGGTTTCATGTTTACGCAAGCTTGAAATGAAAAACTATGCTTGTTATAAGTTCGCATGCCCCCAGCATAATGATGCAAATCGAGGTACATGCCCCCCAAGCTTCATTGCATTCAACCAGGTGGATGAAATGAAGGTTTACTTTCGAAATCTTGGAAAGACTCTAGGGAGTTGTTTCATTTTTTAGTGAGGTTGACACAGGAAAAAAACTATCCTCAAGGACACCTGTTTCATTTTTTAACGAGGTTGGTACAGGAAAAGGAACTATCCTCGCACCCACTGATCATGGCTTCCAACTGGAAGAAAGACATGTCAATGGACACACCTTGATCATGGCTTCCAAAAGGTCTTCATCAGAAGGAAGAATAGTTCTTTGGAAGGAACACATGTCAAGGGAGTCAAAAGGGATAAGAACATCATGTTCAAGTAATCCCATAGAGTTTTCCATGTCAATTACCGGATCTACATCAAAGGAAGATGAGCAAACAGTGAGAGGCTCACGTACATCGGTAACTGAAATCATGGGACCAGTTGCCACATAATTAACCCGTGGCGGGGTAGATACCGCTTTAGAATCACGAACATTTAGGGGTGTCATATTATTGGTAGTTGAAAAAAAACTAGGGAACGAAAGCTGGTCTACAGTCAAAATATTTCCATTGTGAGGGAAAGACATCATGTGAAAGAGTGTCAATACGACAGCTTTCATTGCATAAACATAGTCTCGCCCAAGGAGTAAATTGAAATCCAAGGGACCTCGAACTACCATAAGATCAATACAGACAGTTTTACCTTCCAAGGTAATAGAAAACTTAGGAAGGATCCCTAAAGGTTCACTAATGGTTCTGTTAAAAGCTTTCAGATTTTGCGTAATAGGCGCAAGCTGAGGGGAACCCAAAGCTTTCCAAGCAGTTGAGGATAAAATACTAACAGAAGCACCTTCATCTACCTGTGTGCGATGCATGTCCCTACCACCAGCCTTGACAATGATTTGGAAAGGGATGGAGGAAGGAAGACGAGGTTATGTCAGTCTATTCCAATCAAAGGAAAAGACCTCAGTACTTGGAGGGGGTTCCATAGAAACAGGTGAAATTCCCCCCGGCGTAGAGGAATCTAATGTAACAAAAAGAACCTAGGCGGTATGAAGTTCACTCTCTAAAGGGAAAGTGGGATCGACCGAATGTGAAATTGAATCGACCACTTGATCAACTAATGGATCATCAACCTGAGTGACATGAGTTTCACTCTCCAATGGAAGAGTGTGATCGACTGTACTTGAAATTAGATCAATCACTCGGTCAGTTAACGGTAGGTTGGGAGAAAGTTTACGGTAACCAGTTGGAAATTATTGCTGTGGAACAGTAAGGTTTTCCAACAATTTTGAGGCTTCATCCATGTGAAGGAAAATGTGAGTTTGATGACTCCCTTTACATAACTTACAAGGAAACCTAACTTTACCCTGTTTCCCAGGAACCTGACTATCACTGGTTGATGGATCAATGGAAAGTTGATGAGATTGTTCTGACCATACTTCCAAGACCTTTGGAATACCAGGACAATTGATAAGGAAGTGATCACCCTTACAAAGCCTGCAAGGGTATTTGGGTTTACGATGCATGTCGGAGTTGTCCTCAACACAACTAACACTTACAACCATGGTTGGTTGGTTGACTTCTTTCTTATCTTGCTTCTTCTTATTCTTCTTCTTCTTCTTCCATTTCTTCTTCTTCTTAGCTACCTGGTTACTAGCGTCAAGGCTTTTACCAAGCGAAGAGGAAGAAATGGAGGAAGAAAAATTAGGCAAAGAAGGTAAAGGGTCAAAAGAAGGTTGGTGATGTTGAGATGGTGAACTCTGTTGAGGTGAAGCATTCGGTTGAGGTGGAACAATTGGAGTATTTGGGGCCAATGAAGTTGAAAATAACCGTATCGGTAAACCTATTGTAAATCCAGGTAATGAAAAAGTAGCCATATAAGGAGGACCAACATTTCCAAGGTAAGGAAAAGTACTAGGATTCTCGTTAAGAGGGGTTCCTTGGTTGGTAAATTCTGGAACATTTTCCATATATTCAACTTCAGTGAATTTTATTAACAATTTAAGATTAAAATTAACAATTCATAATTCACACCTAACAATTAAAATTCACAATTCACACCTATGGTCTCTAAAAGTAAAAACAAACAAATTAACACGCACTATCAAATCTAGGAGTCAAACCACACACAAACAGTAACTTTCCCTACCGAAAACACTAGTTGGTGATGAAATCCAACGTCGTAGAATTCAATACAGAAATGGCAGTTGGAACAGTTACCCCGACAACCTTCTTAATGAATAGACTGGCACAAGTTCGTCCACTAAACCATCTCGAGTGAAGAGAACCCCCCAGAAAATCCAAGTGAGTCTAGCCGACGTCTGCTCCAGGTACAGTGGGATCTTCCCACCACTGTCACCTTAGGAAGAATCCTAAAGAATATGGCCACTAAGGTTACCAAATGAAACAAATATACCTGGGGGAACAGTCTACGATCCGATATGCACACAAGGGCAGAGTAGCAAGCTCAATCCCCTTGAAGGCTCCTTGACATAATCCAAGGTTTACCAACAGGTGACCCCAGGCTCCTCAACAATGGTTAATCGAGGTTTACCATTTTTAATACGTGAATATCTTCTATCGTTCCCAATGAGGAAGGATTGATTCCCACACTGGTTCAGACATGATCTCGTGCTTCTCCTTTAAGAGGAGCTTTCCCAGAGCATAAATGAAACAATTGGATTTCTCTCCTACCTCAAGATACAGCTACTTGTTTCTTTTTACTGTCTTGGAGAGTTAATTACTCCCTACTCCAAGACACTAGCCTAAGCTATGTTGGTGTATCAGAGCCCTAGAAATGTAAAAGTTACTAGATGAATTTTAATTAAGCGTTGTGTTATTTAGGCTGTTATTACTCAAAGGGGTAAATGGATACGAAACCAATGGTGTTATGACCCGACTCAAAACTGAATGCAATCGAATATGATAATGTAATCCTTTCAATTCGATGAATCCTAACTAAAGTAAGGAGAGAGTTTCCATTCACTTCCAACAATGCAAAAAATTGATGACTAAGAGAAAATATAATAAATTCTCTAATGCACTAATTTCATCAAGAAAAATTAATGCAAATCAATTCCAAATAGTTTTTATTTTTATTTTTGTGTGTCAAAAACAAGCATAAAAATATGTAAATTCAAATCAAAGAAAGCTAATCTAAGTCTACGATTGATTTTTCAGAATGTAAACTATGCAATTGTAATCTATGCACAATTCACTTGAAAAGTATGCAAATGTAATCTATGCACATTTTTCATTCATATTCTGAAAATGAGAATTCTAATTATGAAAATGTGATTTATGCAAGAGAATTTTCAAACACAAGATGATTCTAATGTAATCTAAGAACCAATCAAGTGCAAGTCGAGAAAATTGGGTGAGAGTTCCAAAGATCAAAAAATAAAACACTCAAAGGCGATTAACACTCATACACAATTGTGAAAAGACTGAGACAAACCTCCAAGTAATGACCAAAAGAAATCAAATTAATAATTTCTCAAAAAAGAGACTCAAAACACCCAATTGATAAAAGCTTAAAACAAGAATGCCAGTGGAATTAACCTAAGAAAATCTTTTGATAGGTTATATGCAGGTCTGGGCAGGGGATAACAATACCTAAACAAAAATAAAGCTGACTAAAAAACAAAATCTTGAGTTTTCCAAAATTTTGACAGGGTCCGCAGACCCACAGTTAACACAAGTGCGGTACCACTCTGTGCTAAAAGCAAAAGTGTGGATAGGTCCGCACTGTGTCAAAATCCTAGGGTGCAGTCCTCTCCCAAAGCTATGAAAAACAAAAAATAACCCTAGATCTACTAATTCTACCCAATTCCACACACAACAAGCCAAAAATAGAAACAAAAACACAGTTTCTCAGGTCAAAGTAAAAACAAGGAAAAAATCAAGTCCCCAGCGGAGTCGCCATTTTGTCACACGGAATAAGTCGATCTTGCAGACAAGATAGACATTCCTAGAATCTAAAGAAGACCTAATGACAAGCAAACCAACCAGACATTATCTTTCTCTAAATATTCTTTAATAAACAATGGCAAACAAGTGTTTTTAGGGCCTACCTTAGGTCCAATGCAAGTTTGTGGATGCCCTCACTCCTTCGATCCAAATGAGCTCCTTTGTCACGAATCTGCAAACACAAACAAGACAAACAAATTAAATAGCACCTGAAAAGCCAAAATCATAAAACATATTTAACATGAAAGTCAAGGAGTCCACGAAACAAATAACATGAGATACTTGTTGAGAAAAATGAGTTTGATTGTATTAATTCAAAAGAAGAAGAACTTTACAACCTTTGCCTTGACGCTGTACAAGCTCCTCCCAGGGTCCAGCAAGAAGTCTCCTTTACTTTGACAAGTTTCACTCACTCCCCAATGAAGCCAAAAAGGTATGTGATCTCTCCTCTTAAGCTCAACTAGGAAGTCTTGATTTCACCAGCATTTACCCTCAAAAATGTTCAGCTTCTAACCTCTCTAGCAACTAGCCCAATGCCTGTATTTATAGTGCAATGGAGGGAGGTTACTAGGTCCTCCTTCAAAGAGATAAAGCCCTCCTTCAAAGGGATAGCTCCTCTCATCAAGGGATTAGCTCCTTCTCTTTTGGGATGCATGAACCACCTCAGAGCGAACAATCCACGTCAAAATTCCTTCTAGAATCCTCTAGAATTAACCCAAAGTGAGTCTTTTAAGATAAAACTTGTGCCTTTTGACTTTCACAGGGGTCCGCACCCACATCGTTAGGGACAGAGCGGGCAGGTACGCAGTTTTTGTAAACAGAAGGTGCGAGACCGCAGGTGACAGTGAGAGAAAGTGCGGAACCAGAGTTACATTGATTTTTAATGTCTTTCTCCCATTTTCAAAGCTTGACTTGAAGATCTGAGGTCTGAGACTTGCTTAGGAGGACAGTACAAGTGATGATAGACCCATACTGACTGCAAATAATCATGGTGACAATATTTTTGTGTAACACCCTTGGTGGCAGAGTTTGTATACATCCCTAAAAAGAGCAGTTCAACACAGTTTTCATACACCAGCATCTTTTTCTCCAAGGCAGTTGAAAAACAGCAGTCATGGCATCTAAGCATTCATCGGACTATGAAGTGGAAACCCAAAGTGACTCACCCTTGGAAGAACAGGCACCCCGGAGACCTCATAAAGGTGGCAGACATGTTAGAGAAGAACCAACCACCCTTACAGAATTGCAAGCCTGCCCTCTTGCCATGTTTTGTTTTCAGCATCAGTCATGCTATGAGTTTTGTCAAAAGGTGGCTAGTGTTCAATTTCATCATGAGCTGGCTTGTCTTTTTGTGCTTCACTTACATGGAGATCAAGCCAGCTTAGTCGGTGTCACCTTCATGCTTACACCAGAATCTGTCTCATTAGCAACCAGCATACCGAACATTGGAGAACCATGGCACAAGAAGCAGAAGATTGACCGGCAACATTATGAGCCATACATTAAAACCAGTTTCTTGAGGTAGCTCAAGAGAGTATTCCCATTCCGATGTCTGAAAGATGAATATGCTCCACTAATGAAATTGATCATGAAATATTTCAGCTGTGAGGGACGGTTCTCTCGTCTCTATGCTTATCACATCAGGTTGCTCATGCATTTCACCAGGGTATGGACGATGAATATTCCATATTTCTTTTGCCGAACATAGAGAGGATGACCACACTTGTGCAGCATAAAACGCCTCAACAACAACTTAACAGTGTTTATCATTTTGCTCTTATTAAGATTTTGGTGGTTCATCAACTTGAATTACAGGGCATCACCTGGGATGATTTCATCTCTCGTGATTTCTTCAGAGCTTCATAGGGATTATCAGAGGTTAAGCATGAAGGTGGACCTTCTCATCAGTATGAGCGCCATGAGACTGCTAGTGTGCCGGTATTCATCACATATCAGAGAGGCACCAGACATTTGTTTGCAGCGGTAAAGCGAGTGTTATCTCCACCCGGGGTGGAAGGGACCTCGTTTCCTCCATCAGTATCACAGGTATAGGACAGATGTAAGAGGAAAATGCAGGATGAGGGACCTTCAAGTGAGCCTTCAGGTGAAAGAGAGACCAACTTCATTCTCATTCATGATGATGATACAGATACGGGCCAACAAAGTGCCAAGCTTAGGGAGATCATCCAGGAGCAGCAAACAGAGATCCAAGCTTTATCCCTTGACTTGGAGAGAACTAAGTGGAACATGAAGTACTTGGAGCAGAGAAACAAACAGCTTGAGGATCAACAAGCAATCATGGAGCTACAAAACATTAGTGAGCATTTCCAAGCTGCACAAAGGAGAAGAATTGAGCTCACGTCATTGGAGCAAGAGATTAATGAGGATCAGGAGGCTAATCTCGAAAGAGTTAACATGAAATTACAGAGGCTATTGGACAAGGCCGATAAGGATCATGCATTGCTGAGACACATGGCTTTCCACTACATGGCAAGAAACAAGGTCTGCAAGGCCCGAATCAGGATTTTAAAGGCAAAATTGAGGAAGGCGATAAGGAAGCAAAAGAGGCAAAGGGAGCTTGATTGTTTTCAGATACTGTTCGAAGCCTCTTTAGCCTAGCATAACACTTAATGAAGAAGCTCCAGCCCAAATTTCAAGAAATTTGGGGCATTTTTGACATTTTGGAAATTTTTTGTACAAAAAACAAGGTTTTTCTCCCTGTGCGTCGCGCCACGTGGCACACGCTTTTGATAGGAAGCTCCAAATGGAAAAACGTTTATATTTTTGGATTTTTCATGAAAAATCATGACTACTGGTGCATGTCCAAGAAGTTTGGGCAAGTTTTGAGTCCTCAGGAGATCAAACGCACTCAAAAAATGACCTCTCTGCCCCTATTTTGACACACAGGAAGTAGTCTTGGGAGATTGAAGTTTTGGAGGGGCAAATGGGTACCAAATTCAGAAATTCCACTTGGGTTGGAAAGTAGACAGGCAGGGCTTTCCAATGAGCTATCTTTTGCTCAATTTTGACTTAATTAAGTGCCGAAAAAGCAGCCTCAAAATGGCACGACACACAGAGAAATTGGCACGGTGCACAAGGATTTTTGCTCAGTTTTTCACCTTCCAGCTCAAAAATTCGGCCAGTTTGACTAGTTTTGCTTTGTGATGTAATTTTTGATCTATCTTGATGTAATTGGATAAACATGATGTAATTTTGGCACTTATTTACTTGTTCTAGAGGATTCATTCACCAAAAAGTGAAAATTTAATGAATGAATCTGTTTCCTACCTTATAGAGGCAAGTTGTTTTGATTGCCTAGATTTTAGTGCTTTGTTTAGAATTGGTTGAAACAGCTCCTAGAATTATGAGCTCGACCCCTAGAGGTAAGGGAATGGGTTGGGATAGTCTATATCATGTAATTCCTAAGTCATTTTCAGGGTTGGACACTTGGGATTGCTTTGGCATATCATTGTACATTTTATCTATGCATTTTTAGCTAAGGAAATACCAGGGTTTTGCAACACTGTTTGGGATCCATGTGACTTTATGTTTTGATGGTGTGCTTCTCTAAGTAATTGTAAGTTCATTAGTGTTATGTGTATCATTTTCCTCTCTTTTCTTCTGAATTTGAACAAATGAGTGATTAAGGTGGAATCCATTAACTGTTATGCTCTGCCTTTGAATTTGTTTAAATTTCCATGTTTTCATTTGTTTAAGGAGAATTCTTGAGACTCTCTTGCTCTCCTTAGCTCCTCACTAGTTCGATCTATTCATTCACTCAATTTAAAGCATCAAAATGATTGCCTTCCTTGCCGCAATCAGAACTCTGCAGAAACTGTGCCTCATCCCCAAGCCCAATTTGCCTTTCCCTGTTTCCAACACAAAACCCCCAAAAAATCACAACAAACCCTTGTACTTAATACCTAGCCTAAGATTAGCTTTTATTACAATCATCTCGAGCCCCATCGATTATCTTTTTCCGAGATCGACCCAGAGAGAGCCCTTTGAGCGTGGTTTGATGTGGACCTAGAACCTTGTCTTTTCAGCCTGAGGAAAATCTAGGCTCTAACAGATTGTATGTGCATTAGTTTCCTTTTGTTCGTCACAACATTAAAGGAATTGAAAAGAAAAACTTGCATTGTGCATTAAAAGAGTTTGTGTGTGCTCATATGAATAGTTTAGGGAAATTACATTAGATGTTTTCTTTGTTCTTTGATTACAAGAATCTGATTGCTCTATCCCTACTAGCTAAGGTTTTCATTGTCAAAATGGAATGAAAAGGATGCTTATCATATTAATTGCATTCTAGGAATTGAAAATACATCACGTGGTGAACCTTGAAAGGCAAATTCTTAATCAAGAACAACTTAAAATTAACATCAATTAACCTAGTGGAGCATTGTCACCTAACGCAAAACATTTAGAGGTTCTAGGCTAGAGACATGTTCCAGCGTTGTAAAACATAGCAGATGTCGCTAACTTGTTTGCGATACATTCCGAGTGTGATAACTCATTCCACATATGTGAGTATATCATAGCTCGTCTACGTACCTTCGGGTATATAGGGCAGTGTTACAGTACGCAAAGTATATGGGAATGCTCTCATTGTGTGGTTTCGCATTAGATAGCGCTAATATAGATTGGGCCTCCACGTACTTTTAGGTATATATGGGAGGACAACACTAGGTTTATATCCATCCTTAGGTAACTGAGTCGGCCGCCTTGTACATTGTGATACACCGAACACAACATTCAGGGAGATTGTCTGCCCATACTTCTTGGTTCGCCAGGAGATATTCTGCAGTTCACAGTTTCTTGGTAAACCTTTTTGCCTAGCTTACTCCTTTTTGTTTATTTATTTTTTGTAATAAAATCAATCAACAGTTGTGGAGGAAAATCAATCCTTACCCTGTCATTCATGGAGAGTAGCGAGTAAACCGCCTTTACTACCTAAAGCTACACCTATCCGATTGAAGCAGTCTCGTTTGACTAGATCCAGTACTTCATAAGCCTCTGGTTCTTTATCTGAATTACTAGAAAAACCTATATCGGTAAGTACTGTGACCCCAGTTACTCCTATAGTTACTGGTTCATTTGTTACTGAAGTGGAATCTCCACAATTACCTGAGGAAACTAGAACTGAATCTAGTGAAATGGTAACCCAAGTTGTTCAACAACAAGTTGATTCTCAATCCAAAGTTGTTCAACAAGAAATTACTTTTGAACTTGAATCTGTTCAACCAGAAGTGGATCAATCACTGTTCAATCAAAAGTTACTTTTGAACCATAAGTTTTTCACAAAGCCCAACCTGAACTTGTTCTTTTACCATAACATTTGGATCATGAGGTTGAACAATCAGAAGTTGTTACCTTACTGGAAGAAGATCGACCGGTACATCCTCAGAATCTGTAGCTTTCAAGGCTTCCTATTTACCTCAACAACAAATACCAGAAATCTATGATGGACCAACGGTGAAATTCCTCCACCTGGTTTGATTTCGATAGAAGAGGAACCCAAGGTAGGATAACCCATAACTCCATTCCATTTTGGAACTAGACTTTATCTGTATCCTCATACTCCTCATTTCACTACTCCTTTTGATCTTGATTGCTTTTAGATACCCGTTGACTCGTTAGGAAACTTATTTGGACATTTGACTATGGCAAAGTCAACATCCCAGACTGTACCATCTATTACAGTTATGGCAGAATCTTCTGTTACAACCTCTTCGATGTTTACTACGACACCTGAATCGCACTTGTATGGTGTTCCATCTGTCCCATTAGGTTACTAATCTTTATCGGGAACCCACTCAGGGGTTGCTTCTAGCCCTTGGTCTTCACCAATGTTCTCTACTGGAATTTTATCTGGTTCTTCATTAACGGATACTGAACAACTAGACCGATCAAGTTCATATCAAGCTGGTTCATATGGTTACTATCCTATTTATTTGCTTTACACTGGACTACCCCGATACGGAGAACAATATGCACATTCTCCTTATCCTCCATTTTCTGGGGACAACCATATGTCAGTATGTCGTCGTCTTTAAGTCAGCCTGGAATGACTATCTGTCAGTGGCAGCCAATGATGCCCATTCAACCTAGGCTTGTGTATCCATCACAACCTATGCAATCTGTCTCATCCATACCTACAACACCTGTTGTTACAACTGTACCATAGAAACAAGCTAAAATTGTTGTATCTCAAGCTGTGCAAGCTGCCCCTTCAACCTCAGACCCCCAAGTTTTAGGTATACAGATCCAGCCTTCTCAGGCCGTTTTACAACAACCACTTGCGTCTGGAGTCCAACAACTTCAGGCTAGTTTATCTTTTACTAGAATGACTCAGACTTACTCTAGTTTAGTGTATTCACAACCTAGTCAACCTTACATTGGTGGGCAACAACAATCGTTAAATCAACAATCGTTGTACGGACAACAACAGTTGATTCAATAGCCTTGGCAGCCCCAATATCAACAACAACAAATTCCGGCAATACCAACCTCAACATGGAGTTGGTCAACAAGCTTATGTTGGGTTTGGTCAGCAACAAGTTTATCCAGGTCCTGGTCAATAAGCCTATGCTGGGACTGGACAACAACAAATGTATCCCAGTGCTCAACAACAACCTTATGCCAGATTTTCTCAACAAACTTACCCTTATCAAGGTTACCAGCAGTAGATGCCTTATGCTAGTATGCAAGGGCCTATTTCCCAGGCAATCCCATCTTACCCTGGATATGCTCAACCTGACCTCAATAGACAGTTGCCTTTCATTGCGACACTTGAATTACTATATCTAAACCGGCTCACCAATGACCCAATTCATCATGCACCTTGGTGGCCGATGATTCCTTATAAGTTACCTTTTGATATTACGAAATTCAATGGAAACCCTGGAGAAGACCCGTCCAACCATGTCACGACTTTTTATTTATGTTGTTCATCAAACTCCTTGAATGACAATTCTGTTAGACTACGTCTTTTCCAAAGAATGCTTACTGGTCCAACTGCGAAGTGGTACATTGAGTTACCACGAGCTTCTTTTGATAAATTAACTACCTTAGCTACCACCTTTCTAAACCACTTCCAGTTACCCATACGATATGAGATTGGAACAGAACTATTAACCAACTTTAAACAGACTACTGCTACTCCTATCTCTGATCATATTCATGAGTGGCGTCGTTGTCATCGAATGGTTAAAAATTATGTTCTTGATCAACTTCTGGCTGAGTAGTTTATAAAATCCTTGCTGCCATATATCACTGAGGATGTGGAGAAAGGTGGAGTTGTCATTGAAGAGCAAGTAATTTCTCATGCCCAATATTTGGACTTGATTTATACACAGTCTGGCACGCTCTATGACAAGATCCCGAATGCACCCCAACCAGCTTTCACTGTTCCTCCTCCACCATCGAGTAAGGACTCTCATGTCGATGACTGTGTGATTGCTTCTTCAAGCACACAAACGGTAGGTAGACCATTTGGTCAAACACTTGCCATTTCAAATCAAACTACAAATACACCTGATAAGACTCTTACTTCCGAAATCAATGCTGTGTCATATGACAAGGGCAAGAATGAAAAGAAACCACGAAGTAAGAAGGGGAAAAATAAGAAGAAACAAAATAACTCCTCTCACTAGAAATCATCTTATTCCTCTCCTTTAGCTAGGAAACCTCGTTACCTGTGTTTGATCTGTAATGATGAGCATTTCACACGAGATTGTACTCATCGCTCTAAAGTCTCAAAGTTTCTAAATACTTCTAATGCATCCGTGGTATTGACTGATCCTTTTCCAAAATCAGAGACAAATATGGTTGCTACAGACCATGCTTCCACTTCCCAAGTGCTTATGCTATCTGCCTTTAAGCCTAAAATTGAAGTTTTGGTGTCAACACGAAGTAAAGATTATGAAAATAAATTGTCATCGTCAAATAATCAGGCTGATCAACCTAACTCTTCGACTTCGACTTTGACTAATCCTATTCCATCACCTATTGCACAAGAGTTGACAATAAAACCGCCTAAGGGAGTTGTACATAAATCAAAATTTAACCCTCGAGCTCGAGCTGCACAGAATTATAACATAGTAGAAGATTTGGCTCAGTCGCCTTCTGCTATGTCTATGCTTGAGGTACTTCAGAGCTGTCCCTCCCAAATGCAGGCTTTGTTGTCAGGAATTGGTGGAATCAATCCAATTGATTCCAATCTTGTGGTTTTCAACCATGCGGGTTATATGCCACAGTTAACAATGCAATTAGCATTCCTAATTCAAGTAAATGCCTTGAATAAACTTTTTCATCGAACTATTATTAACGAGGGGCCATCTACTTGTATTATGTCTATGAATTGCTAAAAAACACTTGGCTCACCGCCTTTGTCATGTTCACCAACAATGTTAAAAGCATTTGACGGACTCACATATACGCCTTGTGGAATATTGAGTAATCTGCAAATCAAACTAGGAGGAAAAACAATAACTGTTGAAGTTGAGGTTGTTGACCTTGACTACAACATTTTACTAGGAAGACCGTGGGTTTATGCTATGGCTGTTGTGGTTTCAACGTACTTTCATACAATTGCATTCCCTCATAAGGGTGGAATCAGAGTTATCGACCAACTCACCTTCATTGCCTCTAGTGCACAGGCTACTGGAAGCATTCTGTTGGTACACGGACACCTACTATCTCTTCAAAACATTGGTGTAGGTCTCTTTAAATATTCTTCCGTAATGGGTACTTTTTCACTACCACCACCATCAAATTTGGTGGAAGTGGCAAAAGTTGAGACTTGCAACATGAGATCTTCCACTTCATCTAAATTAAGGAAGATTACCAATAGTTCTAAAGTTGATAGTAGTAATGAAATCATGCCGCTAATCCCTATTGAGCTAGCATATCAATCAATATTTCTAGCTTGTGTGGTGAATCAAAATCCATTTTCGTCAATTGTATGGGTAGATCGTTCATTAGAATATGGTACTGCCTTCGATCCTTTTTCACGTATATTTTCTACTGATGAGGGAATCATCCAATCAATGATTATGGAGGGAGAACCATGGGAATATTATCATCATTGTTCCCATCTTCCAGATCACATAGAAGATTATTCAAATGCACTTAATCACCCTTCAGTTGTCGATTTTCTTTCGAATCCTATTTTCATAGATACATTAGATTCCGAGCAAAACCTGTCAAATATCGAAGAAACTATTTCTATCAATATTTCGACCAAACCTAGCATTGTAGAAAACATTCACCTTGGAAAATATTGTTCTCCATCAGAACTTGATATTTACTGTGCTCTCTTTCATGAATTTCGAGATATATTTGCATGGTCATACAAGGAGATGCCAATAATTGACTCTAGTATAGTTGAACATGAAATCAAAATGTATTGTGATGTCAAACCAGTACGTTAACACCTCCATCCTATTCATCCAAAGAAGGTTGCTGCGATTAAAATAGAAGTTGAAAAACTTTTGCATGCTGGTTTCATTTACCATGTTCCTCTTACTGATTTGGTTTCAATATTGTTCCTATCATGAAGAAACAAGGGACAATATGAGTGTACTTCGATTATAGGGATGTTAATAAGGCTTGTCCAAAAAACCATTATCCTACACCCTTTATTGACCAGAGTATTAATGAATGTGCTGGATGTGAAATATTCTCGTTTATTGATGGGTTTTTCGGCTATAATCAGATCAATATCTGACCAGAGGACCAATCTAAAATTGCATTTATTTATCCATGGGGCACATTCTCTTATAGGAAACTCCCATTTGGTTTGAAGAACGTAGGGGCAACATTTCAGAGGGCGATGAATTATGCCTTCCATGAAATCAAACATATTGTTCAACCATACCTTGAAGATTTACCTGCTCATTCACGAAAGTGGACTGATCACCCGTAGCATTTAAGAGATATATTTTTACAGTGCCGACACTACAAAATACGACTCAATCCACACAAATGTGTGTTTTTTGTTGGTTCTGGTTGTTTGCTTGGATTCGTAGTGTCTAAGGACGGAATTCAACTTGATCCACTTAAGGTTCAGGCAATTCTTGATTTGCCTCCACCTTCCAATCTACTACAGTTACAGAGACTCCAAGGGAAGGTTAACTTTCTGAGGAGGTTCATTCCCAATTATGCTGAAATGGCTAAAGAATTTACTCATTTATTGAAAAAGGGGATACCCTTCCATTGGGACCCGGTTGCGCAAGCTTCCTTTGATACTCTTAAATATACCTTGATTAGAGCCTCATTAATGTATTCCCCGAATGATCAAAACAACTACTTCCTGTATCTCGCCATTGCAGATACAACCATTGGAATGGTTTTAGTTCGAGAAGAAGATGGGATTGAACATCCAATATATTATTTGAGTTGCAAACTCAATGGTACAAAAGTTAAGTACTCTTACATTGAAAAGTTGGCTCTGGCTTCTATTCAAGCTGTATAGATATTTCACCGCTACATCTTGCTCTAAAAGACCACTACCATTTCATATTGCAACCCTATGACATATATTTTGTCACGTCAATTGTTGGGGGGAAAATACTCAAAATGGATTGTGATTTTGCAGGAGTTTGATTTGGAATTCATCAAATCCAAATCAAAAAAATCTCTAGTCTTTGATGAGGTTCTTTGTGACCTTCCTTCGAATACCATCGATTCAACATCAGAACCATCAATTATGGATGAGTCTCTATTCCTGATTTCATCATCTGACATGTGGTATGGAGATATACTAATTTATCTCCAGACCCAAACTTTCTGGCCTGATACCTCTCGCTTGCAACATCGACGTATCCAATACCAAGCCAAATATTATCTGATCATTGGAGACACTCTTTATCGTCATGGTATCGATACAATTTTACGAGGGTGCCTCACTCATGAGGAAGCTGAGAAAGTTTTGAATGATTGCCATTCAAGTGCTTGTGGTTGACACTCATTTGGTTATGCTACCACGCAGATAATTCTTCATGCTGGTTACTTTTGGCCTTCCATATTCAAAGATTGCATAATTGCTGTCAGAAGTGGTCACACATGCCAGATCTATGACCGTAAAGCTAGATTACCACCTACACCATTGCATCCTGTCATCGTTGTTGGCCCATTCGCCAAATGGGGCATTTACTTCATGACATGTAACCCCACCTCGGTAGGGGGGCATGGGTACATTATAGTCACAGTTGACTATTTTACAGAATGGGCTGAGGCAATGCCAACATTAAACAACAATGGTGAGACAACTGCTCTTTTCTTTTTCAACCATGTGGTTGCCCAGTTTGGTGTACCACAGGCTATAGTTACAGATCATGGGTCGCATTTTCACAATCACATGATGGTTGAGTTAACTACCAAGTTAGGACTTTCACATGATAGTTCTATTCCTTATTATCCACAAGCGAAAGGACAAGTTGAGGCCATCAAAAACGTCCTGAAGCGAATGCTTCAAAGAATGATAGGGGTTCATAAATGAAACTAGCATTTAATCCTATACTCTGCCTTGTGGGCATATCGAACCTCGGTGAGAAATGCAACTGGATTCAAACCCTCTTAATTGGTGTATGGGTTGGAGGAAATCTTACTGATACAATGCAAAATTTCATCTCTCAAACTCGTGATTGACTTGTTACTTGACACTTCTGTAGAAGAAGTGCATTTCTTGGAACTTATCCATCTGGATGAAACCCATTGTGAAGCTGCATTGGCTAACGAAGTGCATAAGAAACGAATCAAGGCGCAATATGACAAAAATGTCAAGCCTCACGTTTTCTCAGAAGGAGACCTGGTCTTGCTATACGATCAGGAAGCTGATAAACTAGGAGTAGGAAAATTTGAATCGCTTTGGATGGGTCCTTATATTGTCAAGCGTGTTTTGGAAAAAGGTGCCTACGCGTTGGTGGATAATGATGGAATTCCATTGTCGCAGCCCCGAAATGGGTTGTACCTCAAACATTACTATTGTTAATTGAGTGTATTAAAAATCACTGTATATATAATTTAATTGCATGTGTGTGTGTCAGTGTGTCTTTTAGAGTTTTTATATGGTTATGTAATCCTCTTTGCATTTGTTGCAGATGTTGGAACCTTTGGAACCATTTGTTGGTTACGCCGATGGTGCTAGTCATAGTATGTAGAACATATCTTCTGCAACATGGGCCATTTTCACTCCAAGTGGCGAGTTAGTGAGTTTTCAAGGGATTTGTATCAGTCAATCGACGAACAATATTGCTGAGTATAACGCGTTGATTGAACTTCTCTCTAATGCCATTTCACTTGGCATTCACTGAATCATCGTAAGGCTGGACTCACGACTCATTGTACTGCAACTAACAAATGTTTATATCATCTAAAACCCAAAAATTCTTCGTATGTTCCTTAGTGTTCGTATTTTGGAAATACATTTTGAGTACATTCAATATCAACATATTTCCAGAAACTTTAACGCATTAACCGATTCACTAGCAAACTATGTGTTAAATAGACATTTGCGACACATGTAAAATTAAATTTTCAATTCACATAATTAGTTGAATAGGATTGCACATAACCATATATATAAAAACTCTAAAATTAAAAATATATAGATGTTTTAAAAGTTTTACAAAATTTGTGTCCAAGACATGTTTGGTCTTTTGACCTAAAAACTCAAAATGCATGCAAAAAACATCCTAAGTAGACCTAGTAATGCTCATGATAATAGGTCACAACCTGAGCTATCATGCGCAAGATCCACATCCAATGGCCTGGAACACCAATAGTATGGCGTTGCAGCCTCATAGGTAACTCCTCGATCCGGACATCTAGAATACCAAGGGCCAATCCCTCTACATGATCTTGCAACTCTGTCAATGTCTCAGCCAAATCCAAATCCTGGAGAATTGCTCTCCCAACATTTCTCTGCACTGTCCCACCAGCCTCCTGTCAATGCCTCATAGGTCGAACAGTACCCACATATGCATGCATGAGAACGATTTTAGTTTAGTCTTGGAACATCAAAACACAAAAACATGTAGAAACTTGAAAATCAAAAAACATTTTGGTCAAAAACAATTTACCTATAGCACCCCATTGAGTGCCCACTGGTAGACTCAACTCTGGATCTCCATGGAAGTCCATCCCTGAATATGGATGCTCCTCGATGAAATTTTTTTGTCGATCAATACAACTAAAGAATGCAATGGAAAATGTAATTGATGACTGACCAGCATGTCTAGCCATCAATTCGAGCCACTGTTGCATTCGTGGATCTCTAGGACCAACTACACCTAGTGTTACATGTTGGGGTTGCATCAATGGAATTATTTCTAAGGTAAAAGAAATTAAGAGTGATCCATAGCTAAATCTTTTGGTCTTACCTATTTTTACATTTGTTAGCTGCTCTTTCAGTGAAGAAAGTACCGCCTCACACCAGTTGAATAAAGTTGGCTCAAGACACTCAAGAGCATATTGCACATATGATCTGTTCGCCAAATGAAGTGTCACACTGCATGACAACTTTGCAATGGTGAAAAGGAATTTTCTCAAAGAAAAATTACAGATATCTTTGATGATTATCTTTCCGTCCTTGCTAGGCTGTGTAGCTGGCCGACAAAATTGTCGAACATAGTCCCTCACTGTCTCCCCTCCACGGGAAGAACTTGAAAGAGATATGGTGGCACCACGTCTTGACAACCCTGTAAGAAAGTAAGCATCATCGATTACAATAGGAACAACTTCGTCTCTTATGTGAAAAACCTCATCTATTGGATCCCATGTATGAACTAGGAACTGCAATAGTTTTTATTGTTGCCTCATTTCGGACAACCTGAAGTATTTGAGCAACCCACAATTTCTGAGGGCCTCAACTTTACCTGAATTTTTTAGGGAACCATGTCTTGTTCTTCATGCTCTCTTTCTTGCCAAGTAATAGACATTCTGATCCGATGAAAGCCTAAAATCAAACCATAAGCTTAGTTATGATCCTTTTCATGCAAAAATATGGAAAAATTTTGGGTCAATTTGGTGAAACAAGTTTGTGAAACTCGCCCAGTGCAACCCAGGCAAGGAGACACTGTGTTGTAGTGAAGAATTCCTTCTGTCTAGGTGCTCCCCAGTACAGTTTTCGACATTCAAGCCTACACTGATCCTAGGGTGAAAAATTCAAACCCCAAGGGCCCTAAAAACCCTAAAAACTTGCATGAAGCAGTAAAAGAATGACATGAAAAGAAAAAGGAGGGGTAGATCTCTTACCTGGTTTGGACGGCACAAGAAATGATCCACAAAATCTCTCGCAATTAGCTGATGAAGATTGAGGTAAAAAACGAGGTCAAAGCATAAACTGAACGGTAAATATAAAATGGTGAAAATAACATGGTAAATTCTTGTTTTTATGTTTATTTCATGAACATTAAATGTGTAAACTTTAGTATTTACCTATTTTTACCAATGAAACAGGTATGTTTAATCCATTTGGTGTTGCTTTGAATAGATTTACAGTTGACTTACAGAATTTGATGTGCACGATCGTGAATTGTACTTTGACAATAGAGCATACGTTTATCTTTTTTTCGGGCTCTGTTAAAAATCCAAAAAGGAACCCCCTTGGAGTCCTCTTTAAGCTCTTTTTAGACTCTTCAAATATGAAAAGATTGCCAAGTGCTTGTCCTTTACAGCTCGTTAACGGATTGGAAATGACATCTACTCAGTATAAGTTTAACCCTTTTTAGGGCTGAGATAGATTATTTACGAAAAAGGAATACATTGACTGAACATGGTCAATAGGTTCTCTCTTGTATTGTTTTACGCTTTTTCAGACTTGAGAGACAAATATACGAAAAATAACTTGTGGAGCTTTCTTTTTGTCCTTTTTCAAAATCTCTAAACATGAAAAGGACTGAGTTATCATTGCCATTAGACTCATTAAAACATCAAATAGTGACAAACTTGTCCATCATGACAAGATCAAGTTTCACCTTTGCTAGACTCGTTAAAACATCACATAGCAATGGATTCACCCGAAGGGTGGAATTATACAACAAGCATATGTTATACTCCTCAAGCTTGATAAAAATAAAGAGGTACTAGTCAGCAATGACTAGGGAAAATGGGAAAAGTGGTAAACCACTTTATGGCAATAGGTCACTCTTGAACATGACACTTTCACTTCATCATTGTGACTATTTGGGTTGGGTTATCTGTATGATGGTCATCATACCTTGGTCTATCATACCATCCACTACTTTTGTTTTGGGTCAATGTTACCAATCCATTCAGTGTCGCTGACATGTTCAAGATAAGTCATTCAATTTAAAGTTCATCCTTTTCAATACTCATAAACCTTCATTTTCATGATCGCCATTCCTGAACCTTGTGTCGTCAGCCAAATTTTGTCTCCAAAATCATTACACTCATTTCGTGTCGTTGATGTGGGATACATCAAGGCCCTCCTGCGATGATTTGCTTCTTGTCAACATCAGCACATTATCCAAGAACTTGACTTAGAAACACCCTTCCAGTACCTTGAAGCTTGCATACATCAATGGTAGGTTTCTCGCTTCCGACGATAGGTTGACATCACTGGCCTTCAACCGAAAGACTTTGTATGGTGTTCAAAATCAAAACATCCATCCAAAACATGCAGAATGTACTGTAGTACCTTGAGGATCATTATCATTATTGGTGATTTCTCTCGCGTCTGTTAACGGCTTACATCATTAGCTGGTAATCAGACAATGTCCTCCCATGTTTGACTTCAGATCACATATTCGCATGGTTAGACTTGTAATTGAGTGAATGATTGAATGAGATAGAATACCCCAGATCTATTTTCATCCATCTGGGGTGCGATTTTAGGAAATGTACCAAATCATCTATACAATGGCTTTACATTGATGGTCATCCTATCATGGGTCTATATCTATAGACGACTGACTATGTACTTGTAATGAAATTTTATATGTTGAGCATGGGTATGCCTTCCCTCAACGATTCATGAGAAAAAATCAAAATACCATGACATTATTTATTGTAATTGATGCAGGTCACCAACCACTTCAGAACCTCCTCATCACATCGTAAAGCATATCACTCGACATCATTATTTTCAACTTCATTCTTTAGGGGGCAGCTGTTACAGATCCATTTGGGCACGTCACTCCCATCATTCAAATCAGTATCATTAGGGCTCATCAAACCCTAATTCAGTTGTTACATGCCCTAGACAAGTCACCATTTTGAATGCCTCCTTCCCTGAGAGTTTCTTGACCTGAATCCCTCCATAAATTCTTCCTTGAGGGACCAGCACAACCTTGTATAGGGGAAAGTGCACTTCAGTGCAGGTAGGCCCATGTGAGGGTGCTCTACAGAGCACCTAGGCCCACTTTGACCTACGCTGGGTGAGATTGAGCCAAATTCACATAGGGTTCTAGGAATATTCTTATCTTCTAGAGCCATCTAGAAGATTCCCACACTTATCATCTCCCATGAGCTCGAAATTGGATAGGAAATTATTTAAGTGACCTCCTATCCTCTCATCCTTTCCTCCATGGAAGCTAACTCTAATTTTGGAAGGCCATTCAATACCCTCATTTATGACCAAACCTTCTGCATTTGCCTATAAATTGAGCACTCGTCTAAGTGATCAAGGGCTGGACTTTGAGAATTTGTAAGGAGATAATGTTGGTGTGAAGATTGAGATTATAAGCAAGTGTTGTTATGCTGCTATAGTGTTGTGCTATTGATGTGATTTTGGTTACAACCCAAGCTGGAAGAGTGACAATGGATCGGACTTCATGGTTGTAATTCTTCCTTCTACTTAATAAAGTTGTTTACACCTTTTTCCATATGTTTATCTCGATATATGATGTTTATATTTGTGAATGTATCTAATTCCATTTACTTATAGTCGATAGATCTCTTGCTTTGATTGGTTCTTTATCTTTTGTTTATGCTTACAGGTACTTTTTGAGCGATTTAAGTTCGAGAAGGAGCAACGAGAGTCATACAAAGGAGACAAAAGGAAAGCGAAAGAACAAGTAGGTCCTTTGATTCCCTTTGTCTTATCTATCATCTATAGAAAAAGGATAAGCACTTTAAATCTGTTGTTCTAGGTATAACTACCTACCTAGGGAATTAGTATTTATCCGTACATGCAAAATTCCTCATAACAGTGTCATCAACCCTCATCATGATTTCCATGAATCCAACTACTGACTATGAGTCAGACTTAGGCTTACTAAACTCCTTGTTTAAAGCAGCCTTAGTATTTGCTAGTGATGATAGAGGATTATCAGAAGAATACTTAATATACCAAGTCAGCGCGCGATCCTGCAGAGCAGTAACCAATTGTGCCTTCTTTATATTTTCATCAGTAATCTGCTGCGTTGTCCACACAGCATTCACAAAAAACCAGAACTGCTTTGTATCTTCACTCCCAATTCCTTTGAAAATCGGCATCTTCATAGTGGTTGTCATGTTGAATGGAGGTGGTGGTGGTGGAGGTGTGGATGAACGTGTATGTGGTCGAGGTAGAAGTGGAGGTGGAGTGGATGGATGATGTGTCCATGGAAACCCCTGCGTTATTAGCTAGACAACATTCCACAGTGAGACCTGTACCTCTCCCTCGTCATTGATCGAATGAGGTCCAATCAACGGGCTATATTCAGGACCTGATCTCTCTCGATCTCTAAAGGGTTTTCCACTTCGTGTAGCTCCGAACATCAAGGAAATGGCATAACCCATTTTTCACATAATATAATTTTAATCTAGGTATTCAAAGATCTTAAATACTTACCTCGCGGTCCTTTGAAAAATCACCACTCCACTTCACTGTAGATCACTGAGGTATCGACTGTGAATTCTATAACAAATCTAATCAAGCCAATGATCAACACATCACGCGATCTAGTTTTCAAAGGCTTCTAATCGTTGCACTAATTTAGGAGTTCACACTATAGGATTATTAAGCTTCCACCTTCCTTGGCTAGCTTTCAATTTGGCTAACCACTCATATAGTTCAATGGGAAAAGTGTAGAAGAGGATTTCACGTATCTCCGTATATAGATACTTGTTCAACCACTCTTCCTCCGATAAGCGTGGATTCCTATTTTCTTGTGCCGCAAGCTCGTGAATCTTCTGATCCAACCACTTTTAAATTTCTTTCTTGGTCGGATTCCAGTGATGCGACATCACACATCTCTTTCAAGTAGATCCATGTCCCAACAACAGAACCATTTGTTGGCTTAGGGGGTCCTGACCCAGGTTTAGACTTAGTTGCACCAACCAACAAATTCCTACACTACTAGCCCTTTCGGTAACAATCCATGTAGCATAGGCTACAGTCTCACCTGAAGCAGTATGGGGGGATGCAAGAACCAAGTTTCTGCATCTAAAGACGAGTGTGATGTATTTTAGAGCCCTAGATCTGCCTTCACGCAAATCGATAATCCCTTAGGGCTCGGTACTGCAAATCTATTAAAATAGGCTTCAGACTTCCGTGAAGGTCTATGATCAACTTGTGCAGACCCTTAACAGTTTATTTATCCACTTACGCGCATCAAGGAACAATCTAGATTAGCGGCCACGCAGATCTACTTAAGTTATTTAGTAAACATAACAGAATTCATCATAGTCTTCGTGAAAGTACTTAACATGCATTGCGTACATCTATTAAGAGTTATTCAAGGGAATTAGGCCTCATTAGATCATTATTCCATTAACACATTTAGCATATATCATAAATAGAAGTAAACATAGATAAACAAATATACATGGGAATTCTTCGGTAACTTTCTTTTTTGATCTTTAATTCAGATTTACAAACTGAAAACTACCATGTGCACTCAGCTATAGGGGTCTGCGCACTCAGCTGCAAACTCTACCTAGGCTCTGCACACTCAGTTGCAGAGCCTTTCTTCTCCTATCTGACCCACTTCTCTGCGTTATCACTTCTCTTCTCTTGACCTATTACATCCCAGATCTCTAATTATCTGCCTTAGACTCTCTAAGACACACATATTTATAGCCCTTTTCATACAATCCCATGGTTCACGAACCATGGGTGGATCTCAAAACCGACTCAAAATTTACATAAACAAGGGGCTAAAACCCTTTTGACTCCTAATCATCTACGCGCTCCGCATCCACAAATCGCAGAGACTTTACGTTAGTTACAAAAATATATCAGCACTTGGGTTATTTTAACCCCAAAACTAACCCAGGGGACCCCATCTTAACAAAGATCGTCTTCATCTAGTTCCCTAATTCCTACAACAATATCTAATGTAAAAACTGGGTAGATGTATGACTGATAAATGTATTCGTCTTCCTCATCCTCTATTCACAAAGGTAAGTCACACTCAATATAATGTTGAGTAGGGGGATATAATACAAGCTACTTTGAGAGATTCCCATTCTTAATGGTCATGTTCCCAGCCTTACAACTAATGTAATCATCAACAATGGCCAACCAAGGTCTCCCTAGGATGAGAGGGTAACCATTAAACTTGGTTTTGGGATGGAGGACAAGGAAATCTATGGGATACTCCCAAGAGTCGATAGAGACCATCACATCCTCAATAATTCCTTCAGGGGATACTGTGGATCTATCCGTAAGCTACACCACTATAGTGGTATTCCTCAAGGCTCCTTGGAGGTGGATATTTAGCATGGTTTCCTTGTCATAACATTGATTGCATCCCTAAAGTCAATTAGGGAGTTAGGTACCATAATTCTATTAATGTGCACATCCACTATTGGGCTACTAGGATCCAAGTATTTTGGGGAGATTACTCTCCCTAGCATTAGATCAAACCTCTAACCAATAGAATTGATAGTGGGGACATCTCTTTTTCTCATCCTAGGGCTCTTGAAACACTCTCCCTAATAAGCTTGCTGTAAATGAGGACATCTTTGATGACCTAGAGAAGGGGTATTTTAACACACAAATTATTCAATTCTCCTAGAAGTTCAACCTCTTCTAGGGTGTGTTATTTAGGTTGTACCAACCTTTCAGTATAGGGAGGTGCACTAGCTTGAGGGGTAATATCTTCCTTCTCTTCTTTAATATCTTCAAGTGTTGAAGGTGGGTGAGCATCTAGAAGTACCTTATCAATCCAAAGGTTGATCTCTTGGATTTCCATAACATAAGCAAGATAGGATGTTTCCCCACTGTAAACCTGGTGTGCCTACTTATTGTTCGGGTTCATATTGGCTTGGGAAAGCATTTGAGGTTGCTTAGATGGGTTATTACAAGGTATATGTGGTTGAATTTGAGATGGAGGAATTAAGGCAAGAGGTTGGGCTTCCTGAGTCCTCCATCCTTGTCAAAGGTTTTCCTATTGAGTGGGCTGAGGTTAATATGTCCAGATAGGTGGGTTGATAGGTTGAGGAGGGTACTGAGGAGTATAGGACCAAGGAAATGGCATGGACCATGATGGATGAATTGGAGGGTACCAAGGCTAGAAATATGAATTCTTATTTTGATTGTAAGGAGGATATTGTGCACCCTACATGCCCTATTGATATGGTCGAGGGCCTTGGGGCCTCCTCTGGTTGATGAAGCAAAGCTGCTCCAAGCCATTCTTTGCCCCTTGGCATATAAAATTTAGTCTTGGAAGAGAGGGAAATTTTTCGGTTACATAGTTCTCCTCATAGACAGAGAATACCTCTATGGTTTTCAGTTGGCACTCATTTCTGGGATGCCTCTTGGTGCTTCTAGGGAAAAATATAACTAGTGCCCTTTCTGGTTCCTCTTACTTCCATTTAATCTTCATAGTATCCATATTCAAGGAAAAAGTATGTAAAATTTCAATCTTAAAGTCTTCCAACTTACTCCCTATCTCATGTTTGATGGTTGAGGTGGAGGGAAAAGAGTTGACCAAGCCTTGAATGGGCCTTGCTCTTTTTTCAGAAACCCTAGAATGGTTCTTGAATACTATCATGATGTGATCATAGGTCAGCTGGTAAATTTATCCTCAAGAAAACATATTGAGGGTCTCCATGACATCTCCATAATCCATTAGAGAAGTACAAGATTGAATGATTCAGGGTTAAGGGTTCAATTATCACTCCTATAGTTTAGTTGGAACCTTTCTTCATAGTCTTCTAAGGACTCAAATGGCCCTAGGGTCATCCTATTTCATCTCCTTGGACCTACAACAATCCCTGTAATTTTAATTAAAGGATTGCTACATGTGTGCCCCGGTAGTGATGTTGCTTCTAGGTAGGCTCATAAACCAACACAAGGTTGCATCCTTGAGGGCGGAGGGAACTGAATTCAACTTTTGTTCATCAAAGGTATAGTCATTGGTCCTACAAACTACTACAAAATCAAACATGAATGTGTCAAGGTCATCAGTGGTTAGGCCATGGAAATGTGGAAAGGAAGTGGGGCTGATATTATTCATTTTGGCCATTCGATTGGCCTCTTGTATAGGAAAGAACTCATCCATGTTTTGGATAGGTGATATGGGCTCTTCCTCCCCTACGGGTTCTTCAAAAATTTTATATTTCTCACCTATAGGATTTTATAACTCCCCTGTGGTCAGAGAGGGAAGTTCATAGTCACCAAAGAAGAGCGATGGCTGACTACTTGAAGGGTTGGGGCTTTTTGGTAGAAATTTTCCTTGATTATCCTTACTCCTATGAAGCATCAAAGAACTTTTTTTTTTTTTGGATTTTCCTCTTTTTTTATTTTTTTCAAGTCAAACAACATTGATGCAAAAAAAAAGATGAAAAAGAAAGGAAACTTCTAAGTAGAAAAAACACCTGCTTGGAAACCTCCCTAGAAACAATGCCAAAAAGTGATGAGCCTTAGTATCACAACAAGAATGTTGAGAATCCCAAGGCTACCAACTTTAATTATCAACTTGGGGTTCGTACAAACTTAAGAGGTGACAATGTTATATGCACAGTAGGTCAGGTTCTACTCATGCCACCTTCAAGAAATGAACCAAATCAAGGCATATAGAGACCACTTTTTTAGCTAGCTCAAGGAAGGAAAGTGCATGAAGAGAGAGAGAGAGAGTGATATTCTAACTACAGGAATGAAAACATTATTCTAATTGAAGAAATGAAAATGATATTCATCCAAATGGAAAGTCGAACTCTAGTTTTAGGAATGTAAAGGCTGTGCTAATTATAGAAATGAAAAATACTAATCTAATTGAAGAATGTAAACCCTGTGCTACTTTCAAAAATATGAATCAATAATCTAATGGAAGAATGTGAGAAGATGCTTTGAAAAGGAAATTAACTTGGGAAAATAACAACACTTGTAACTAAAACCCTAAAGAAGCATGAATTCAAGAAGCAAGCATAATCTACTTTGCATTAATGAATCACCCTTTTTATAAAAAATTTCAAAGAAACTTAGCTTTAGTGACATATTCCATGTGCATTTCATAAGACAACCATCATTACAATTGAAATTTGTAAATCTCTCCTCTAACTCTAATTGCACAATTGTACTTGTAGTGAAGAAAATGTAGGTGTAAAGTGGCCTTTGGTTCTCATCGATCATGGGTTCAAAGCTTGGGGGTCATTATTTAAGCCTAAGAGAAAAAATATAACTTTTAGAGAAAATATGATTAAGTTTGGACAATGTTACGAGATGCTACATGATTGCTACAGGATGCTACAAGATTGCCTTGTTTTGCTACAGGATTAGATATGTGAGCATCCTAAGGGTGGAAAAGGCGTTATGAAGGTGTGAAAGGGTATATGAGGGTGTGCGAAGGTATTATGAGGATTTTTCCAAGCCTAGCACCTCTTAGAGGCCCATCTTACGCAAAATAAAATACACACAGTATCCTTCAATGACCTAGAACTATGGTTTCGGTGGCAGAGTTTTGAGATAAATGTGAGATGGTAAAGAATGGGATGTTGATGACAAGAGAGATGTAGGATGAGTGTGCCAAACTTTCAAACCACTGTTAGTACCTGCAAACCAAAAAAGATCCATTTTTCACTTGAAAAGAATGCCAAAATATTGATCAAATTGTGACAAAATGAACTAGACAAGAAAAGATGATTTGAATTTTATTTCATCAAAAGTTAATCCATCTTGCAACATGCATCTGACCTACATAGACGAAAGATTGAAGAATAATGTGATTTAACTCTTAGATATGTAGGAATAGAGTATGTAAAAGAGAAACGATCTAAAGTCTAGCAATCTACAAAGGAAAATAACCACATATTTTTGGCTTGCTACTGCAGACTCTTTAACCACACTTTCCACAAGAGAGTTGGTAACAAGACCTGCAACAACATTTTTGCTAGTAAACTTCTACTAAGAAAGAAAGAAATGTTGCCACTAAAAATAATGCATAGATAAGATACACAAAGAGAGGTTGGAGCCTCTGGGTTGGGCCCTAACCCAAGGGGACTCAGTGCTTTGAAACAAAATTAGATGTGAGACAACAATAAACCTTTCATAGAAATAAAACAAAGTTCAAGTACATCATGCAAAAGAAAATGAAAATTACTGTCTCAAGCTCTTAGCTCTTAGTACCTCTTCCCCTACTCCAAAAATTCGAATCCTAGTGAGCCCTTAGGCTTGTTTATTTATATAAATATGATTGAGGAAAAACCTCCTTGGAAATAGGACAAATTCTCTCCAAAATATAAAAAAAAAGTGGATCTAGGTCCCTTATATTCTCGATATTAGTTGAGTTCATTCGCTGCTAGTAGACCTCGAGATGTTGATGAGTGATTTTAGGAATAAAGTTGAGTTGAAGGAGAGTAAATGTAGGGAACAAGCCTCCTACATCTCCTCTAGATGCCTCCAATGTGCCTTTGCATAGTAAATGCACTCAAAATTTCTCTTTTTCATGTAAATTAACAATGTTAGGCCACGAAGTATGACAAACATCCTTAAGTCTTCCTATTAAATACCATATAGCCAAAAAATGTTAATTAATGTGAGAAAAGAACAAATTATAGGTTGGAGAATATCAAAATGGGCCTTATAGTATACTTACTGATGGGGCCCATCAGTGGCATCCATCAGGTAGTGGCTTTGAGCGAGTCGTTGCTTACATGATTGCAAGTCATGGCTTGCACGCTGGTAGTGGGCAGTGATTTGATGTAAGAATATTTCAATAATAATAATAATGAGAAGCAGAGAAAAGTGTATGGTGGTTTCTTGTCTTAGAAGGGTTTCCACCTAACATCTAGTGTCTTCTTGTGTTTGATGATTGATGTGTTTCTCTCTTGGTTATTTGTGTTGTTTCTCATATGATTTACATGCATGTGTTATCTACTGTTATAATGCATTGCTAATAATTGAAGATCAATTTATTGTAAATAAAAGGTAAAAAGTGAAAAAGTTGATCCATCTGACACAATTTTGGCTCACCCCCTTGTAAGTATTGTGAAGCTCCCAACAATTAGTATCAGAGCTTCCAACACATTTGGGTAAATCCTGACACCATTCAACACTACTTTCATTTCCATGATCCCAAAAGTTGACCATCCTAACTCCTTTAATCTCTTATGACCCATATCCTTATGTAACACCATTTACAAAGTCATCTCCAAAATCATTTCCATCCACTTGAAAGGCATCATTTTAGAACACATATTCCCTAACAAATTCAAGTTCCTAACAAGAAGTCAAATTATTGAAGTTATTGGTCTTGCCTAACAAGTCCTCCACTCAATCCACACAAAGGACCAAAAATATACCCTATACAAAGTGGATCTCTCTAAAGCCTTTGAAAGATTTAGTTGGATTTATATAAGAATTCTCTTTATTCATTTGGGGTTTTGTCACTCCTTCATCTCTTGGGTACTAAATCACATCAACACTTCCTTCCTTTCTCTTATGACAAATGGAGTGGCCTCACCATTATTTAATGAGGATCAGAGACTCCATTAGGGATATCCTTTGTCCCCACTACTCTTGTTGTTGGTCACTAAGGGCCTTAGCAGACTCATTATGGATGCCAAAAGTAGGGAAAGTTTCAAAGACATTTTCATTATCAGTCAATGCTAACTGACCCCACCTACTCTTTGTGGCTGATATTCTTATTTTCTTAGAATAAAATTTGGATCATATTCAACACTTGAAGATTCTCCTAGATACTTTTACAAAGGCCATTGGAATGCTTATAAATCTCACAAAATACTAACTCTACTGCTAGGGCATGATTACTGAAGCAAAACATCTAATTGAGACTCTTTTTTCCACTCAAGTGGTGGGGATCAATCAAGGTCTAAAATACCTAGGATTTATACTAAAGTCAAATAACCACACAAAATCGGATTGGTACTCATTACCTAACAGGGTAGGAAAAATAATTCAAGTCTTGTGAAACAAGTGGATATCTTTGGATGGAAAATTAATTTTCTATAAACTATTCATAGAAGCCATCTCGGTTTGTTGGGCCTCTTTGGCATGGATTCCTATTGGGATCCTTCTTAAATATCAACAATTATCTTCTTGATTTCTATGGGTTGGGTAGGAAGGAAAAAATAATATTCTCTCTCATATCTTTGTTGGCTTATTAGGGCCTGACCGAGGTTCAGAGTTAATTTAGCCAAACAAATCCTGGTACTACTGGTCCTTTTGGAAATATTCCGCGAAGTGCCGACTGAGGTCTCACCCGAAGTAGTGTGGGAGGGTGCTAGAACCAGGTTTCTGCACCCTGGAGATGTTTGATGAGTTCAAGTGGTCTGTGGTTCGACCCTGTGCGCACGTCGCTATGCGCGCTTTCCCGTACCTCGCAGCCTGAGATACTACCTTGGCGTAGCCCTAATCGGGGGCCGAATGCTGTTATTACCCAAGTCCTTACTAGTATTCCAATGTTAGTTGATTATTTTAGCCTACTTGTGTGCTTTAAGTTATACTTAACAACATAAATCATTCATACAGGTGCGCGCAGTAAATAAACAATATATTTGCAATTTATATCAAATATGCATTAACCCAAGAACAAATACACAAATTAATAACAAGCTTCTCTTTATTAATTCCTTCCTTAGTTATAGACTCCACTCCACCTTGCGCACCGAGCTATAGGGGTCCACGCACTAATTGCAGACTACTAGGCCTTTGCGCACTCAGCTGCAGAGCCTTATCCTACTCTACGACCCAAAGACACACTTTACCCTTGTGACTCAATCTCTTAGACTTATTCTATTATTCCCTCTCCCTTTACACTTAGGGCCTCACTCTATTTATACAATCCCATGGTCTGCGAACCATGGGTAGGTCTATCCAGTCAACATTACATTACAAAACTAGAGCGGACAACCTTGTGACTCTATCATACATTTCGTGCTCCGCGCCCGAAATTTGCAGAGTCTTTACAACAATATTGGGTCAAAACTTTGGCTTTGAGCCCCAAAACATGCCTTGGGGGGGATTCCATGCCCAATAGGCCCCCAACACAAAATCATGACTCGCCCTCGAGTCACTCTGTTAGCGCGGCGATATTTGCGTGGAGTCCCTCCAATTGTTCTTGAACCGCGCGAAGGTTAGTAGCGCATTGAGTTGTTGCTTGCTGGATCTACTGCATGTGTTGTTCTGAGACCTCTGTGTTTGGGGTGCTTCTCTGCATCAATGTGTGCATCCCCTGTATATGCGTGAGCATTCCTTTGATGTCTATCGTGATAGTGAAGGCCTCATCAATTCAAGGCTGGATGCGTGCTTTTAGAACTGCCTCCTTATGTCATGCCGCGTCCACCTGCTCCTTTAGTGCCTTAGCCTACTGCATCCTCTCAAGCCACTAGGTGAGGACCATTATCTACGCAGTTCCTCAGACACACTCATACAACTGTTGGAGTTCTCACGCCTCGGTCTCTAAGCACTAGATGTTGGGGTCCTCCTGTAGAGTTGTGAGGACCTCAAGTGCTTCTTCCAACATGCTGGTGTAGTCTCGCACTGCACCTCTGATTTCTTCCAATCCTACTATGATAGTTCTAGCGCACTGTTATCTGACTTTCGGGGGAGTGGATGGTTGCGCCTTTAACTGCATCTCAACGATTTTAAGATTCAGCTCCAGCCGAACCTTTGTTATTTCTTCCCTGGCCTCACGGAATCCTGTTGCTAACTTGTGGATCCGCACCTCCACTGGTAGATCTGTTGGGATGGCCAACTCTGGGACACTTCGGCACGCGTCGTCTACCACCTACACCAACTATTGATTTTGCGACACCAATTCGTCACACTGCAAGCTGAGTTGTTCCATATTTATCTTTTTCTCACTAAGGACTTGGATTGCGTAGCTCTCCCTAGCGTGAAGCTCTGCTGTTATCCCATCTTACAATAGATATAATTTCTCGTGTGGAAGGGAAGCCAAGTTAACACCGACACCTTTCTTCGTGCTAACCGAAAACCTATCAGCCTCATTCGATGTCACTAGAGCCCCTTCTGACAACACTATTGTGTTCGCCATCTGCACGTGCAACATATAATATGTTGCCGAGGATCCTATTGTGAGGTTGGTTGAAAGGGTACCAACCTAAGGGGGGCACACCTGTAACTCTTGCAACTACGCTCTGAGGGCCCCCAATAGTCTGGTGCTCCTGCAAAAAATCCTGAAGAGCCTCATTGGTGACATCACGCACCGTCTCTCTGATGTCATGCAGATCACCCTCGGTTAGGGTGATAGGGTCAATGGACAATTTTGAGGCCTTGACCTTCTTCCTCGATCCTACTCACTTTGCTAGGTGTTTGTGCTTCAACTATGTCGATGCGGTCCGTGGGTCCACGCCTCCTTCTTCTGTTTCTTCTTCCTATGCTGCTTGCCCTTGCGAAAGCGTTTCTTGGCCCTTGCCCGCCTTCGCGACTGCTTCCTATGCTGTTGCTACTGCTGCTGCCTTTTCCTGCTCGGCTACCTTCTGTGTTGCTTCCTGCACTGCCCGCACCTCGGCTACTATTGTTGCCTTCTGCATTTTCTTAGCCAACTATGCGATGCGTAGCTTAGCATCGTGTTTCTTCTTCTACGCTGCCGCCCTCTTGAGTTCTGCAAGACTCGGGGCGTGCCATTCTAGAGGCCATGCCTCCAAGACAATGAAAATGGCATCGTTAGTGGATACAAAGGGTAGCTTTGTACACTACTTCATCAGATCATTTCGTGCTCTGATGTATATGTTGTGCATGTCGGCCTTAAATTCTACAAAACAATGCAGATTGTTGTACACTGTGGGTGACAAGCATGGCTTCTGGTTGATCCACATTCGGATGTTCATCTCCATGAGCACCCAGAAGATCTTGTTGTCATAATTCCTGGTAGCATCCTTCGTGGCCTAGAGAAAAGCGTACTTCGCAACCTCCGATAACTCTTTGTCAATCATGGGGAATTGACTATCCTCTGACAATTCCCCTTCTACAAGCACTATGGATAGCAACAACCATGGATAGTGGAAGGTTTTACCCTGCTCCTAGGCTTCACGACAATTCTCTAAGAATTCCGTGCAAAGGAATTCAAACCAGTTAAAATGGACCCCCTCTGCGCACTGCTCGGCCAGTGCAACCACTGGCGCAGGTACCTGTCGGTGTGGCACTTGTGCATAACTTTGCCTATGAGGACATGGGTAGCTATGTAGACTACTTTGTCCTTGATGCTGGAGATGGCGTAGCCCCTCTTCTTCTTTTCCAACTTGTACTTCATTTTCATGGCCTCCGCGATGGCCAAATCACTACCCTTTCCTTCCGATATGGTTGCGGGGTCCTTTCCTTCGTATGGGAGCAGGGAAACACGATGAATCAAGTCTGCCGTGATGGGGATCGACTCCTCCAGGCATAAGTACCCATCATGAACCAGGTAGAGAAACTGCCTGATGACGAAAATGGTTATTCGTGCATAGTGGAAATGCGGCACCCATAGTAAGTTTAGCAGCCCAAACTTTTCCACACCGCGGAACCACTTCTGCGGCTTTAATGTCGTCACCACCCTCGCGGTGTTCTGCTTCATGATATTTCTGGTCTCAAGGTGAGGGAACTTCTCATGGTCAACGAGGTCCCAATCTTCAAATTTCATGGTCGGCACACAGCCCAGGGGCATGCCTTCAAACATAATGCCATCTGGAAGGAGCAGGGACTAGAGCGAACTCTTGGGCTCATCCAGGACTTTGGGCACTCTGGCCTTCCCTTTTCATGGGGGCACATATGCAAGAAGTTTTTTCGCAGAGTGCGTAGGTTGAATATCCACCTCCATGCCTTCGTCTTCTTCCTCTGTGATGATAAAGGCTTGCAAATCTTGTTCTTCCTCATCTGTTTCTATTGTGACAACTTTCCCTTTTTCTTCCATCAATAGCTTGCTGCGCAATGAGTTCCATGGGGACATGCATATGGGAGCCATTACTTGTTTATCCTTTTTGGGTCTTGGTGTACACAGTGATTTTAGGATCTTTGCCACAATCCCGGCACCTTCTAGAACATCCTCCATAGTTAGGGCCTGTACGGCCTCGCCGACGGTTATCTCTTCTATTCCTAGACCATCCTTAGTTGTTGTCATTGTAGTTGTGCTACAATGTGTCACTCGCGAATTTAGGAGCTCAATCAATACTCGACTCACAATACTCAAGGCTCTGCTCAATCGCTCAATTCGAAAATGACCAAGTGTTGTTTGCTGGGTAGCCCTTTGTGTTTTATAGTGTTTTTTGAATTTGAATTTGACCATTCCCCCAAATTCCAATTCATTAATGCTTTCTTGGCGGTAGATTTTCCCAAATCTTGCCCATAAATCACGTCTTAAATGCCTGCCGCCCGCTCCATTTGGCCTCAAGTCGAGAATCCCATTGTGAATAATGACTTCAACGGTCACTTTCTAGCCAACGCGCGGGGTCGCGGACCTTGTGACTCTCTGCTTCTGCGCACATCTCCAATATCACGCAGCTCCCAGGCAGAATAGTTTATAGTCTTGCACTTCCTTCCAACTGCCTGGAGCACTAAGACTATTCTTCCCTTGGCTAGTCAGGTGGTCGCACCACCCATGTAGAGGTCCATCCTATCCTCTATCATGGTTCTTAGAGAATCCCCACCTTGGATTGTTACAGTTGGCGTCGCGCACTTCACCATCTGTAACGCGCTACCCTGGTCACTATGCTTAGCAATATGCGGTCCTAGCCAAGGCATTAGATTGGTCAATTCACAGCAATAGGTCTTAACCCTGTCATCGTGATCGCAAACCTCCTGTCTTACCATTTGGTCTTTTTGCAGAGAAAATATTTCTTTATTTCGTCCTCGATCTTCTTGACTTCTGTGTCCATCAAAGCGCTTTTCTTCCTGTTGTGGCCAACAACAACCCCCCTCCTTATTTAGTTTTACCACTAATACTAAATAAGTGGGGACCCTTATCCATAAAATTTAAAAAATAAATTAGTGCTTGTATTCCCTTTTTGAATAAATCTTACTATCATAAACTTAGGAGAATACTCGAAAAATCTAAAAAGACTTAAGTTTTATGATACGTTCGAACAAAATCGTTCTCTCAATAAAGAGCGTCACATCGCAAAAAGGTAATAGATGCTTTCCTATAAACAAAATCCTAAGATTGCGAAATTGCGATGCAAAATCACGCACTAAAGACACTCATCGCATCGCAGTTTTCATGTGCCTGAAGGTGAAATACCTCAAATTGCTGATATTCGATGGCGCGTCTCGCAAATCACATTTCGTAGAAAACATATGGTAATGGATGATTGCCACACGCAATGATTAGCGATATTGCGATCTGCAATATTGTGAAAATCACCTTATCGCAGATCTTCAGGGCTCGTCGTTCGAAAACATTTTTTCTATAAACCGATGCCCAGTTATGTGCGTTAATGTTAATTTAATGAGTTAGTTGGTAATCATTAATGAAATATGGTTTTGATCTTATCAAAGGGCCATTTCACATAGGGTGATATATTTTATATAATTTTGGCATTTAAAGCTTTCCCATCACCTTACTTCTTATCATTACTCTTTTGTAAATTGTAGGAGCAAAAGGCATAGAGGTATACATAGCAGTGTTCAGAATATTATGGGAAAAAAGGGAAAAATCTGAGTTTTGAAGACAAATAAATGATGCCCTTATACACAGACAACACCTGTAACAGAGATGTCGGCGTTACTACTTGGGAAGGCATGCACAGCCTACTCGAGGAAGAAAATCCTAGAGTAATGGAAGTTACAGCTACTGTAGACTCACGCAGGTCATCTGAGGCGTCGATTACAGAACTAGCATGCTCGTTCTTGCACCGGATAGCAACGAGACCCAAGATTCTTCCATACACGAACACGGTCAAATGGGTACTAGACTGTCTTGACATAATGGACAGAGAATTTAAAAATCAGAACCAAGAACTCACGGAGTCGTTATTTCCACAAAATTTAAGGTTTATATCCTCTAACAAAAAACGCGCAAGAGGCGAAAAATAGCACCAGGGAAGCCCAGATCGAGAAACAGAGGCAGTTTCTAGGGCAAAACCCCTTGAGAAGGAAAGCCTCTAAACACTCAGTCGCCTGTAAGCCCGGAAAATTGTGGGAAAATGTGCTAAAGGCGAAATGGCAAAACCTAAACTCTAAAAACCAGTGGTATTTATCAGGAAAGCAGAACAAGCGGCAGAAGAAGAATCCACAACAGCAAACAATGTCATTGACTGTGTCAATGAAAATTTACACAAGGCAAATCTCATATCAGAGACCACTCCAGGATTTCTACCAAATGTACTGCATCTACAGACAAGCTGGAGACAAAAGGCTCAAGAAAGAGCAGAGTTCATCAAAAGGTTAACCAAGTTGAATTGGGATTCTTACTGGATGTACTTGGTAAAACCACACAGCCAGTGCATGACCCTCAAATGTATCATTAACTCTGTCGAGAAGATGGCGCCAGAACTTTACGATTCCATTTTTGCAGGACAACTAAAGTCAAAGGTCGGCCAGCCAACTCTCCTCAAGCAAATGCTGAACGCTTGCGACTACAAGGAACAGATACATAGATAGTTAATTGCCAGTTTTAGTTTTAGATTCAGTTTTAGTTTTAGTTTTGCTTTATTTTTGCTTGAAATGAGGATGGTCATTTAAACCGCTTCCTACATTTTTGTAATAAACTATTTTTAGATTTAGTTAGTAGTATTTGAAACCTTCTCATGCATTTAGAGAAGGGTCCTGAAATTTGTCAAAAACTTGTCCTCAGAACATGCACTTTTGCACCCTTCGAGGAGGTTTTGATGAATGAATGGAACAAGATTTATTGATATCTGCGTTTAATATCTACTACTGAAATTTCACTTTTGTACTCTTAGTAGATGTTGGATTAAGAAGAGATAAATCATTATTGCTGAAGCTCATGAGTAGAACTAGTTATAAATGGTACTTTTATCTCTTAACGATTTCTACTTATGTGTTAAGGTGATATTCATGTTCAATTAGTTATGTATGAATGCTTGAATGCTTAAGTTATCATTTGGCACTTCTATACAGCGATAGCTATTTGTCTATGCTTAATATATGAGTAACTTATTATGCGATATGCTTTTCACAATTGTTTCGTCTAACTTTTTATACGAAACAGTTTATCTTTATTGAATTCTCTTCTCATAGCAATTGAATGATCTTTATTACCAATTGCCATTAGAAATTATTTTAGATCGCATAACTGAAAGATTAAATCCTGGGTTAGTTTTAGAATTAGATATTTATGTTCATTAGAATACAATTGCATGTTGTTAAATTAGATTTAGAATAAAAGCATTTTACTTAGAAATTATTAGGAAGGAAATATCAATTCTCAACACACACACACATAAATTGGGAAACTGGTCCCATATCCCCAGTCGGACCCACTATACCAAATGGAAAAGGAGCTGCTAACCAAGGTCTGGACTGGGTGGGTATCCCCCTTGTTGTAGACCCGATTTTCAGGGCTTCAACACTTCCTTAATTGTAACCTTTCTTTTTCAAGTTCATGGAGTCTAAGGTTTTCCTGGTGGATTTCTTCGTCAAGTCCCATGCGTTTTGTTCCTTGCAGTTGTGTGATCCCTCCTTCCCGGGCTTCGCAAAACATCGTATTTATGGGTGCTACTGTGCATGGTCTAGGTTCTCACTACTTCTTAGGAATTACAACATTTGCTTCATACTTAAGCTTTGGGAGTGCCCGCGTGGTTAGGGTTTTGCACATGGTCCTATAATCCCATAGAATCGCTGGTACGCATAGGTCCCAGTCAGTGCGTTTCACATGGTGGACTGCGTTCAATACTTTGCATATTTTGTCAAAGGCTTCCACGTGGATACTCTTCGCCATGCTTGGTCTTATCATGCTTCGTCATTCATGCCATTATCTTGCCCATTCCTGCTTGTTGGTCGTGTTTCCTATCGCGAGGATGGTGTGCATTCGTGCAAGTTGCGCACCATACGCCTGTACCCATCTGGAGAGGTGGGCGCATAGGCTGTTTCGTTCGTCATAACCGGCTTTCATCTGCATCTGAGGCTTTCCAAACTGCCTGAGCATCATCCTTCTGCATTCGCATTAGTCCTCAACACTTCTTTGATGCGTACCCCACCATCTTGTGGGCTTAGCGCACAGTGCCCATTTCAGAGCATCGAAACATTACTGTTTCGGTACTTCGTTTTCAAATGTGTTTAGGAAATTATCCACCTCGGTCAATCCATCATACATAGGTAGATATCTTACCTCTGTCGTCATGTAGCACAACGATCTTGTCATCATGTTGCAGTTGAGCGTGGTTACCTTGTGTAACCAATTCTGCCATCATTCTACCTCCTCATTTGAATTTGAGGTGTAGGAGCTTTCGCGCTCCCATGAAATCCTACCATCCGTTGTTGGATTCACCCTGTCCTGCTCCTGAGCAGTTATATTGTAGATACAGTCTAGATTGTCATCGCTATCATAGTCATGCATTGGCTCTATGTAGCGCGATCCTTCCACAGGGTCTAAAGGTACCACTACACGTAGTGACTTTTTCTCTAAAATCGTCTTACGCTTCTTTAGATTTATCACTCCATTCATGTTAGTTGCCCAATCTATTCCCAGTAGTGTGGGATAGGGATTTTTGTCATCAACAATCTCTATCACTTCGAAATCTGCAAGCACGCTCACACCTTCGATATCCATCGTTATTCCCTGCAATCTTCCCATGGGTAGGATCTTTTGCTGGTTCGCCATTCGCAATTGAATCAGAGACCATTACAACACGGGCTTGCCCATGCGTTCCTGTGTCTGCTTTGGCAAGACATTTGCATCCGATCCTAGATCCAAAATCACTTGATCCATTTCATATTCCCCGATCTATGCGATCAATATCATCTCCCTTCATGTTCATCTTCTGTGCTTCTCGAGCTTTTAGACTATGCGCGATTCTCCTCGCGCGGTCCCAACACATCTAGTGATGAGTTTTTGCAATCCCTTCACAGCTTTGCTATCGTGCAACAGCTTCATGCATGTCTCCAAAAAGGTAGCGAGCATTTATGGGTCCATTTTCTGTTCTAGTTTGTCTTTACTACATGAAGTGGAGGCCTTCGCGAAGTTCTTCTTAGCTTCCATGGATGTCTCCTTAGCACGCTCCAAATCAAATTCTGGCTCTTTTGTTGGAGCCTTGCGAACCCAGGAACTCTCTTCGGGCTGCTTTCCTTTGTCATCTCCTATCGTAATACCACTTCAAAATACAATATTTACATTCAGGTCTTCCTTGTGCGGCTCAGACCTCATCATTTGCAGGTTCTAAGTTAGGGGAGGTTGGAGCACTCCTTTTTGTGCAACCTTGCTATCAGTGTGGGAGAGTCCTCCGTCTCATGATCAAACTGGGTACAATATAAGAATGAAGGTCTCGTCGGATTTGTACAATCATGGGCATCATGCCCTGGCCCTCCGCAATTGTAACAGATCAGCTGCCCGCGACCTTTTCTTGGTCCCATTCCACCTCGACCTCTTCCGCGCCCTTGAAATCTAGTGCGCGTCATCCCTCCATTTTGATCGAGGGCCTGTGTTTTGGTTTGAACTTTATAGGAAGGAGACCGATCCATCATCAGTTCATAACTTCTACAGGTGCATTCATCATGACATACTGACTTGCAGAAATTACAAAACAACTGCTGGGAACTCTGCGTATACTTCTGTAATAGATGGCAGTTATCTGTAGCATGCTTTCCCCCTATCTAACAAATCACGCACCATAATGCAGGCACTACGCTCAGTCCTTCTTGGGCCTCTAGTCTCAATGGCATTGGTCCTCCCGCCGCTAGGTAGTTCACGAATACTAGACAATGGTCCTTGTCATGTCCCTGGCCTTTGGACTTTATGCACCATACCTCCTCGCACACTTCTGGGCGAGCCAACCTATCTTGTTTCAAACTCTGCATTTCAGGGCACAAGCTCTTCAACTGTGCATGGATCTATTGAACTCCTAGGTTAAGATCTTGTATCGGGGTCTCATGCAGTCTCTTTGCGATCTCCAAGGCCCCGGCTTAAGTGGATAGCTTCTGCTGTGATAGCGCGTTCCTTAGATGCAACGTTAGCGATGCTACAAACCATGCGTGGTGTTGCCCATCTGTCAAGGTCATATTGGCTTCATGAATCATACACTTCAGTCTCTGATCTAGCTCCCATGGGGTCTCTCCTAGAAGCATCGCGATGTCCTTAAATCCAATAATCGACTGTCTATGACTTTGGCCTGATAAATTCCCTATTTAGTGCAACTTGGATATTTGTGATCCCTGCGTTTGGATTTTCATTGGAATGCTTAATGTACCACGTCAGTGCATGATCCTGCAAGGCACTGAATTGCATTGATTTCTTTATATTTTCATCTGTGACTCCCTGTGCTTCCCATACAACCTTTACTATGAACCAAAATTGGTCCGGATCTTCGTTCCATACTCCTTTGAACACCGACAACTTTATTGCACTCACCATATTAAATTGTGGTGGTGGTGGAGGTGGTGTGGGTGAAGATGGGGGTGAAGGTGGTGAAACTGGTGGTGGTGTAGGTGGGGGTGGTATGCTCGGAATTCGTTGACTTATCAAATTGATCGCACTTCTTGGTGAAAATTTTGCGAGTTCATCCTCGCTTTCCCGCGGAGGTGAAATCAAGGGACTAGTATCTAATTCTGCGCTACCTTCGTTTATATAGATCCTCAGACTTCACGTAGCCCCAAACATCAATTTATTCACATAAGATGCTTTTTACATAGTAGCATCTTAATCCAAGTATTCAAAGATTTAACATACTTACCTCGCGGTCCTTTGAGGAAGCATCGTTCCGTCTCACTATAGCTGACTGAAGTATCTACTGTGAACTCGGTGATAAACCATCTAATTATTAGATCGAGCCAATATTCCACAGTGCACGTAATCTTATCTTCTGATGCTTCCAGACTGCGCACCAACTCTTGAGTCCACACAATAGGTTTGTTGAGCCTACACCTTCCTTGACGGTCTGCTAGCTTCGCAATCCACTCATACAGCTCAGAGGGGAAGGATGCAAAGAAAATTTCGTGGATTTCCATATATAAGTAGAAACCTAACCACTCTTCCTTTGATAACTGTGGATTCCTGTTTTCCTATTGAGATTGCAACAAGATGATGGAGCTTAGTGAAAAGAGTCGCCTTCACTAAGTGGGCCCGCAGGCAAATTATGGCGCAAGTTCTATTTTTTATCCCAGCATGGATGATCACAGTATGGGTGATCACAGTATGGGTGATCACAGTATGAGTGATCACAGTGTGGATGACCACAGTGTGGGTGACCACAGTGTGAGTGATCACAGTATGAGTGATCAAAGTCTATTTTTAGACTGGCTGTCAAAAATAGAAAAGTCAAATATTATTGTCTCATAATAATATTTGGACTATAAACTTGATCTTATTCTCTTGGAGCACTTCAGTTTGAGCTACAGATGTGGCCCATGCAGCTGTCAGAAGGAAGTATGCTTTTCTTATGAGTCAGTTGAGTTGTTGCATGCATGACTTCAGTTAGAACTCAATCAGTTGAGTTTGGTGGAGTTGATTGTGGAGTTGATGGAGTTGTGTTCAGTTTGACTTGGTTAAACTAGTTGTAGTTACTCTAACTGCAAATAGACTAATGATGAGTTGTTAAACTAATTATTAACTCATAATACAACTATAGAATACATCATTTAACTCAGTTGCATGTCAATGCATGTTCAGTTTAGCAGGGACAGGTGTTAGAGAATCAGATTACTATCAGTTGTGACTATAGTTGTGCATCAGATCTTGCACGATCAAGGGATTGAGTATGCCAATGAGTTTGCTCATGTATTTGCCCAGTATTATAGCCTTTGCTCATGTCTTACACAGTGTGAGTGATTCTTTGGAGGTGAAATACGAGTTTGGTAAACCATTCTCATTCATTCTTTAGCAGGTATTGAGCAGTGGAGGCAGGCAAGCAGTGGAATAGATTTGGAGATCAGATCTTAGCTGTATTGTGTGTAACAGGTGAAGATGGTACTGGATTGCTTGTGATAAGCATTGTACTTTGTAATGTTACATGGTCTCAATCATTAATATACAGATAGTTGGGGTTTTTAGCGAGATGCTTTCCCTGGGTTACATACTGTGTTAATGTGTGAATGCTCTTGATGTTTTATTGTTATTGATGCTGCTATATTGATGATCAACATAGAGGAGCTTATGTATTGTGTATGTATTCCGCAATAGTACATGATCAGGATAATCTCTATTGAATATGTGTTAAATTATTCAAAATTTCTACATGGTATCAGAGCAAGCTAGATAATTGTAGAAAAAATTTCTACATGATATCGGAGCGAGCTGATTTGTAGAAGAAGTTCTACATGGTATCGGAGCTGTTGATCATCAGATCTACTATTCAGGAAGTGTTTACATTCTATTTCTTTAGGCAGAGTCTGTAATCGGGCCAGGTAGCCTCTGGATTCATCCTTCCTTTGGAAGGTGAGATATCCGGTGAATGCCCATACAGTCAATCTCTGTACGAGAAATATTGTGTTCTCACGAATCTTAGATCCAAGGCGGTTGAGTTGGTTTCTAGTGGAATTCGAATTTGCAGCAGTGTTTTCTTGGTGACAACGCAGCAATGTCTTTCAACGGATTGCGATTGGAGTATGCTCTTGAGGGCAGCTCAAACTATATTGCATGGAAGGACAGGATGGAGGCACTATTGGATGATAACGGGTTGAAGGATTTCATAGAGACGGATGTCCCAAAGCCTACTGATGCTACTCAAGCTGATGCTTAGCAAAAGAAGACCGCAAAATGTCGAAGGATTCTGTTGGAGGGCGTGAAGGATCACATTGTGTCCAGCCTCCATGGAAAGGCTACTCCATATTTGATGTGGAAATCATTAACAGAATTATTCCAAAGTAAGAGCAATCAGAGGAAGCTGGCGCTCAAAGATAAACTCAGAAACATCAAATGCGAGAAGGGTGAAAGTATACCCAAGTATCTCACGAAGTTCACTCAGTTTCGAGATGAGCTGGGAAGTGTGGGGGTTACTGTCGATGATGAGGACTTGGTGAGCTTGGCTCTCCTTGGTCTTCCGAAGAGTTGGCATTCCTATCAGGACTCTGTCAATGGTCGGGAGAAATTGCCAGGATGGAAAAGACTATGGTCAGATCTTGTGCAGGAGGAGATCAGGCGGAGTACCAGGGACGGATCTTCGTCAAAGGGAGCTGATGAAGAGAATTGTGCTTTGGCTGCCAAAGCAAAGAAAGGGAAGAGCAAGAAGCTTCTCAGTCTGGTGCGAAAGGTAAGAAGCAGGATATGTCCAAGGTGAAGTGTTTTCACTGTCACCAACACGGACACTATGCCACTAATTGTCCGCAGAAGAAGAAGAACAAGCAGGGTGCTGGATCTTCAGTAGGAGAAGCTCTAGCCTCACAGTTTGAGCTTGATTTTTCATTGATCGCATGCTTGGTTTCAAGCATGATGGGATCGGTGTGGTTCTTGGACAGTGGTGCATCTTTTCACATGACGGGAGATAGAGATTTGTTCTCTGATCTGGAGGACAAAGATCTTGGAGTGCACATCGAGATGGGCGATGATGGTAGATACAGTGCGACCGGTATCAGTACCATTTCCTTTGAGAGGGAGTCTGGTAAACCCTTTGTATTGAAGAAAGTCATGCATGTTCCAGGATTGACGAAGAATCTCATCTCAGTGGCGATGTTAGAAGACAAGGGGTATGATGTTGTTTTCAGTGAGGGAAAGGCTTTCCTGCGCAGCAAGACAACTGGTGAGACCTGGAAGATAGGGGTTCGAGTGAGGAACCTTTATCAGTTGCATGTAGATGGATGCACAGCAATGGAGGGCAAGGCAGAAGGATTGGTGAGCCGGGATGATGGCGAGTTGTGGCACAGGAGATTGGGTCACCTTCACCATGGAGCCTTGAAGATACTGCAGTAGATCACTACAGGGCTTCCTAAAGGCACACTTGCGCAGTCAGATCAGTGCAAGGGGTGTACTTTGGGGAAGTTTGTGAAAGCCACCTTTCACGAGAAGGATAGTCGCACCATGACGATCCTTGAGAGAATTCACACAGACGTGTCTGGACCTTTCTCAGTTGCTTCGACAGCAAAACACAGGTATTATGTGATTTTTGTTGATGATTTCTCTCGTAAGTGCTGGATCTTCTTGATGCAGAAGAAGAGCGAGACATATTCAAAGTTCTGTGAATTCAAAGCACTGGTCGAAAATGAGTCAGGGAAGAAGGTGAAGGCTCTTAGGAGCGATAATGGTGGTGAAACATCTCGGACGAGTTCAAGGATTTCTGCAAGGCAGAAGGGATTCATAGAGAGCTCATAGCTCCCCATAACCCACAACAGAACGGGGTAGCTGAGCGGAAGAACAGAACGATTGTGGGTGTTGCATGGGCAATGTTGCATGATCAGGGCCTACCCCTTCACTTGTGGGTGGAAGCATGCAATACAGCAGTTTATGTGTAGAACCATTGTCCTCATAGGATACTTGGCATGAGTACACCCGAGGAGGCTTATTCTAGTAAGAAGCCTGATCTTTCTCATTTGAGGATTTTTGGTGCTAATGTTTACATGCATGTGACAAAGGATGCCAGGAAGAAGTTGGAGCCAACCGAAGAGGTTGGGATATTTGTGGGGTACACTGATACGACCCACAACTATCGTGTGTATTTGCCAGACAGTGGAAAAACTGTTGTGCGACGGGATATAAAATTTCAGGAGGAGAAAGCCATGAAGTGTTCGCTTGAGAGGGAGCTACACTTGCATGCAGATGAGGAGCTATTAGTTCCTAAGGATGAGCTTCAGGACGTGGATCAGCCACAGGATGAGGTTCATGGAGTGGAAGAGACCACTCATGCAGCGCCAACCATCAGAGGGCGAAAGCGCTTGACAGAAGCTGAGCGACTGGCTCAAGATGCAGAGAAAGTTGTAGGACCACCTACAGCCCAACGCAGGCAAAGATAGTCACCTGATCGGTACACTGGATACATGGCTCTGATGAGCAAGTGTGTTGTGACTGAGCCATCCTCTTTCGAGGAAGCTGTGGAGGATCCCGCATGGGTAGATGCCATGGTGGAAGAGTATGATTCCATTGTCAGAAACAGTGCATGGGAGATTGTTCCTAGACCGGAAGGAAAATCAGTGGTGGGTTCGAGATGGATCTACAAGGTCAAGCAGGCAGCTGACAGGAGTGTGGAGAAGTACAAGGAAAGATTTGTTGCCCGAGGTTTTTCACAGATAGAGGGGATCGATAATGAGGAGACCTTTGCACCTGTCACAAGGTATTCTTCCATACGGACGATTCTTGCTCTCTCAGCATAGATGGGATGGCACATTCATCAGATGGATGTGAAGACTGCGTTCCTCAACGGAGTCATTGAGGAGGAGGTGTACATTGAGTAGCCCAAAGGCTTTGAGGTCTTCAGCAGCGAGTCGCATGTGTGCAGGCTCAAGAGAGTGCTGTATAGGTTGAAGCAAGTACCACGTGCTTGGTACACACAGATAGACAGCTATTTCACAGGACTTGGATTCTCCAAGAGCGAGGCGGATCCTAACTGAGACCAGATTGTGGTGGAGGGTAAGTTGCTTATCATTGTACTGTATGTTGATGATTTGATTCTAACGAGTGATGAGTTGTTGACACTGTCATGCAAGAAGGATCTTGCTACAGAGTTTGAGATGAAGGACTTGGGCCTCCTTCACTATTTCCTAGGATTGGAAATATGGCAGTGCAGTGGTGGACTGTTTGTTTCTCAGGGCAAGTATGCTCGGGAGATACTGGAGAAGTTCAACATGCATGGCTGCAAGCCTGTTGATACTCCTCTTCCTGGAGGTTGGAGGAAGGAGGATGCCACTTCGGGAGAAGAAGTGGATGCCACTGTTTATCGACAGTTGGTGGGGTCGCTGATGCATTTGGTCAATACACGACCTGATATATGCTATGCAGTTAACCAGCTTTCACAAGCTATGGTTAAGCCTACCAAGCTCTTCTGGAAGGCGGGCAAGCATGTATTGCGCTACTTGAGAGGCACATCGGGATATGGTTTGTGGTACAGACAGGAGGATGAGGTGAAGCTATGTGGCTTCACGAATACAGATTGGGCAGGGAGCCCAACAGACAGAAAGAGCACATCAGGAGGGGTCTTCAGTATTGGATCGACAACAGTTTCTTGATACAGCAGGAAGGAGAGATCCGTGGCACTCAGTTCAGCGAAGGCCGAGTATATGGCAGCAAGTTTGGCTGCATTCGAGGCTATATGGATGAGGAAGATCCTGGTTGGTTTGTTTGGTTCTCATTTGGATCCTACTGTGATTTACTGTGATAACCAGAGTTGCATTAAACTCTCGGCTAATCCTGTATTTCATGATAGATCTAAGCATATTGACATCAAGTACCATCATATCAGAGATTGTGTGTAGCGGAGGATCATGTTGCTTTCATACATTCCAACAGAGGATCAGGATGCTGATATTCTGACGAAGGCTCTCACCAAGAGCAAATTCGAGTACCACCGAGGCAGGATAGGGGTTGCTGATAATCCATATCTTGTCGAGAGGGAGTGTTGAGATTGCAACAAGATGATGGAGCTTAGTGAAAAGAGTCGCCTTCACTAAGTGGGCCCGCAGGAAAATTATGGCGCAAGTTCTATTTTTGATCCCAGCATGGATGATAACAGTATGGGTGATCACAGTATGGGTGATCACAGTATGAGTGATCACAGTGTGGATGACCACAGTGTGGGTGACCACAGTGTGAGTGATCACAGTATGAGTGATCAAAGTCTATTTTTAGACTGGCTGTCAAAAATAGAAAAGTCAAATATTATTGTCTCATAATAATATTTGGACTATAAACTTGATCTTATTCTCTTGGAGCACTTCAGTTTGAGCTACAGATGTGGCCCATGCAGCTGTCAAAAGGAAGTACGCTTTTCTTATGAGTCAGTTGAGTTTTTGCATGCATGACTTCAGTTAGAACTCAATCAGTTGAGTTTGGTGGAGTTGATTGTGGAGTTGATGGAGTTGTGTTCAGTTTGACTTGGTTAAACTAGTTGTAGTTAGTCTAATTGCAAATAGACTAATGATGAGTTGTTAAACTAATTATTAACTCATAATACAACTATAGAATACATCATTTAACTCAGTTGCATGTCAATGCATGTTCAGTTTAGCAGGGACAGGTGTTAGAGAATCATATTACTATCAGTTGTGACTATAGTTGTGCATCAAATCTTGCACAATCAAGGGATTGAGTATGCCAATGAGTTTGCTCATGTATTTGCCCAGTATTATAGCCTCTGCTCACGTCTTACACAGTGTGAGTGATTCTTTGGAGGTGAAATACGAGTTTGGTAAACCATTCTCATTCATTCTTGAGCAAGTATTGAGCAGTGGAGGCAGGCAAGCAGTGGAATAGATTTGGAGATTAGATCTTAGCTGTATTGTGTGTAACAGGTGAAGCTGGTACTGGATTGCTTGTGATAAGCATTGTAATTTGTAATGTTACATGGTCTCAATCATTAATATATAGATAGTTGGGGTTTTTAGCGAGATGCTTTCCCCAGGTTACATACTGTGTTAATGTGTGAATGCTCTTGATGTTTTATTGTTATTGATGCTGCTATATTGATGATCAACGTAGAGGAGCTTATGTATTGTGTATGTATTCCGCAATAGTACATGATCAGGATAATCTCTGTTGAATATGTGTTAAATTATTCAAAATTTCTACATTTCCTACGCCGCGAACTCGTGAATCTTTCTGTCCAACCACTCTTTAATTTATTTCTTTGTCGGATTCCAGTGACACAACATGAGACATCTCTTATACAGATCCTGGTCTCGACAATGGAACCATTTGTTGGCTTATTGGGGCCTGACCCAGGTTCAGAGTTAATTTAGCCAAACAAATCCTAGTACTACTAGCCCTTTTAGCAAAAATCCATGGAGTGTGAATTAAGGTCTCACTCAAAGTAGTATGGGAGGGTGCTAGAACCAGGTTTCCACACCTTGGAGATGTTTAATGAGTTCAAGTGGTTCATGGTTCGGCCATATGCTCCCGTCGCTACGCACACTTTCCCGTACCTCGCAACTTGAGATATTACCTTCGCGCAGCCCTACTCGGGGGCCGAATGTTGTTATTACCCAATTCCTTACTAGTATTCCAATGTTAGTTGATTATTTTAGCCTACTTGTGTGCTTTAAGTTATACTTAACAACATAAATCATTCATACAGGTGCGCACAATAAATAAACAATATATTTGCAATTTATATCAAACATGCATTAACCCAAGAACAAATACACAAATTGATAACAAGCTTCTCTTTATTAATTCCTTCCTAGGTTACAGACTCGATCTGCCCTGCGCACTTAGCTGCGGACTACTAGGCCTATGCGCACTCAGTTGTAGAGCCTTCTCCTACTCTACGACCCAAAGACACACTTTACCCTTGCGACTCAATCTCTTAGACTTGTTCTATTATTCCCTCTCCCTTTACACTTAGAGCCTTGCTCTATTTATACAATCCCATGGTCCACGGACCATGGGTAGGTCTATCCAGCCGACATTACATTACAAAACTAGGGCGAACAACCCTGTGACTCTATCATACATTTCGTGCTCTGTGCCCGCAATTCGCGAAGTCTTTACAGCAATATTGGGTCAAAACTTGGGCTTTGAACCCCAAAACATGCCTTGGGGGGGATTCCATGCCCAACAATATCGACACAAAATTTCCATTCCAAAAAGCACTAGGGGGTTGGGGACTAAAAAATCTCCATTGGTTTTCAAAGACCCTTGTAGCCAAATGGGTCTAGTCACCTACCAAAAAATATATAAGCCATGTTATGTTACTAAACTAGAAATTTAGATGTCTGGATAATCCAAATATTGATGAGTGTTTTCACAGTGGCTATCAAAATAACATAAATCACATCACAAATAACTCCCTCTAATAGTGGCTTCGGGTATATGGTTGGAGAAGAAGCAAGCCATACTTGAATATAAAAGCACATCATCAGCTAGGATAGCCATACAAAGTCAAGACATTGTAAATAACTAAATCAGAAAGGACCCTCCCCACTCATATACTCTATTTAGTAAACTAAAACTAAAATGGACTCCCCTTGGGATTTTTTTGATGGGGCGACACAAGGCTCCCCCTCCTTGCATGGATATGGTGGAATTTTTCATATCTCAAATACTGTATCTTTATCATTTGTTACAAATATTAGGACAACAACAAATAACTATGATGAACTATTTTCTTTAAAATTAATCCTACAAATAGTCATTTCATAGGGAATAACCTCCTTCCACATATATGGGGACTCACAAACTATTGTAATTTGGATGAAAGAAGCAACATGAATCTATAATTACACTCTTCTTATTATTGTTAAAAAATTTCAATAACAAGTATCTCAATTTACTTATGTATCTTCACATCATATTTACAGTAGTAGAAGCTCCATGGTAGATGCCATATCGAAGATTGGACTAGATTTGGAGAGAGACACTAATCACAAAGAATGAAGAAGGTGAGTAGCAATAATATATTTTTTTGTTTTTGATATGGTATATAATAATATATGTGAGGCTATTTTTGAGATGAGAGGCTCATTCTATGGCCCAGTATGAGGCCGATTAACATTCAAATTTGAAGGGTTGGTCTTAATTTCATTTGGAAGGGCATATATTCATCTAACCCTTCAAAGATGAAAGGTTATAAAAAAAATGTACTTCTATTGATAAGTGTACATTAAATGAACCCTTCATAAAAAAATGCCAAAATGAAATAGTGTCCCTCCAAATCTTTAAAGTCTTAAAAATGTAAAGAAATGCTACATTAAAAAACTATAAAATCTTAATACAACTTAGTCAATAAGCAAACATTTTTCTCAAATTCCATGAAAAAAAGGTACACATATGTTTCTTCTATTCGTTCGATGACCTTCAAAAGTATTTGGACTCACATCATTGAAATTTTTTTTTTTCCTAGTGGAAAAGGCTTTCTAGTTTTCATTTTTTTTCCAAACATCATAAATAACATTCACATCTACCTCATTTAGAACATGAGGTGCACTAAGAGACAAAAAAATTAACATATCTAGTGTCTCCAATGAAAGTCTTGATCTATCATAATTTTTTATCCTATTTAATTTTGAGAAGCCTCTTTCACACATTGTTGTGCTTGCTGGGATAACGAGAATAACTTTCCATAATTGCATCAAATATGGAAAGCCTTCAAACCATTTAGGTTCATCTCCACATAGATCTCATGCTCCATACATATGATTTTGGGGTATGATTTATAAATAGTGCAAACAAATTCATCCATTTCACCCAAACATCTAGTAGTATCCACAATAGATGATATCTTAACACTAATTTTTTTACATAAACATTTCAACCACTTTTTGTTTGAGAGTCTCTATCATTCACTTCTTCATAATAATGTCAAGGAATGAAAAAATTAGCAGCATTAAATATGTGTAAATTTGTGAATCTCCTATCTAAAGTTTCAATCACCTTTACAACAAAACATTTTCTCAAAATAGTACAATCGTCTAGTGTCCTCTATCTTTACATATTTGCAAAAATTTGGAACCCAAAAATGCTTCCCAAAAATTGTTTGTGAAGCATGCTAATAGAAACATCTAAAGGACTGTCAATAGATGTAATATCAACATGATCCTCTTCAAACTTTTGATTGAAATTATTTAATTCAATGAGCACATCTGCAAGTATATGGATGCAAAATTTCACTTGAAATATTGTTTCCAACTCATACATTTTTTTCTCCCTTAACTCCCAATCCTTTAACAAAGAAGACATGAGTTTAACAAGTCTTTCAAAGACCTCACATCTAGAGATCCACCTAATTTTATGAATTTGTGAGACCTCTAACTTACTGATTTGAAATGATTTCATCATCTCTTTCAATTCTCCATGTCTTTTAGTTGATTTCCCAAGCCATGAATAAACTTTGTTTGCAAATTTGTCAATATATTGCAACTCTAGAAAATGAGATGAAGCATCATTAGTTGCTAATGCTTCCCTAGGAGCTAATAAATGGAAATATAATAAATGAGGAGCATCTCGGTGAGATTAAGATAAACCTTCATGAATACCCTTCATTGTAGATGCACCATCTGAGCCAAAACCAACTAACTTAATCAAAGATAGATCCATTTATGCTAAAAGAGTTCTCATTGCATCATACATACACTGAGTTGTTCCATCCTTTATTTGAAGCAAACATATAAACTTTGTTACACATTGACCTCTTCCTCCATTTGTCAAATATGTAATATAAACAATCAAATGGTGTTCCATAGTTCAATCAATGCTTTCATCAACTAAAATTGAGTAAAATGGGCTATGTAAAATCTCCTCTTTTAGTTTGTTCTAATACACCTCTTTAGCAACTCGAAGAAACTCTTTTCCTGATGATGTATTTGTGTATGCAGAATATTCATCTGTTAGAGGCATGTGTGGAGTGCATTTATACCTATTCAAGTCACATATTGACTTATACATTTCTAAAGATAAATCATGTACATGTTTTCAATCACTGATATAATCCTATCCTTCTCAGCATCTACCATTAGTTCAACATGTTTATTGATTGGAATATTACTTCGTTTTCTTATCCCTCTAAAAGTTGTAAAGATAATTTATGAGCTTATGATTCTACATGGCCACTAAGACGACTAATTTGAAGAGTGGTACTTCTCTCTTTTTCAAATGGAATGTCTCTTTTGATTTTAACACACTAAGAAAATTTTATCGTTTCATTAGCATTACAATATTTTACAACATAATCCCATGGAAATCTTGTCTTCCATTTAGATTTGAATATTCTTTTGCGTTTCTTTGGCCATTTTTCTCTTTCAACAAGCTCTACACTCTTTGATTCATCATCTTCATGTATATTAGCATGAACTTCATTTTGAAGATTACATTGTTGATTAGAATGTTGTGGGAGACCAAATGCATCAATAACCAACAGTTTCTTTTTATCCTTCTTAGAGCGACAAACAAGAGACATTTTTCAAGATTTACACCTATTTAATCAATAAAGACAATATAATAAGTAAATACACAAGCACAATAACATAGTTACTGATGAAAAAAATAAAAGCAACTTCATATTAATATAAAAAAATTAAAGCTTTTTAAATTATGGTCAATGAGTTGATGGGCATAGTATGATGGTCTAAAAAGATCCCTTTCAGTTAGGATCCCAATGTCAAAATCTATTGCATGACAGAAGATAAATTTCAAAAAGGTCTCCGAGACAAGAAAAAATATTATTTTACTTTATTGCTTTCTTCTCCATATTTGAGGTGGTTATACCTTTTTGCCTTTCATTAATGTGAAAACTAAAATAAAAAAGTAAATCCATGGATTACTTTGCCAAACTTTAAAGCTTCATATTTTTTTTGTAAATGTTTATTTTCCTTTTATTTTTTTTAGCTTTAAAACTTTTTAAAATTAAAATCCAAAATGACATAGTTAGAAATTAAACATGTTAATTAACTTGAAAAATCAACTTGCAAGCTTGAATATTCCAAGCTAAATTGAACAAAATAAAGATGAAACCCATGGATTATGCTGCCCAACTTAAAAATTTAGAAACATATTTGTAAGCGTTTATTTTCCTTGGATTTATAAACTTTATCTTTAAATCTTTTAAAAGCAAGAGCTAAATAAGACAGTTGAAAAGGAAACATATTTAACTTGAAAATTCATCTAGCAAACTTTAGTACTCAAAGCTAAATATTGCTCTTATATTTCTAATTCGGATCTTTAAAAATATAAGGCGATGCAAGTCTTTAAGAATCAAAATTCAACAAACTTAAGCTTTAAAAGAAAAATGAAAAAGAATATGAACACTTCCCAACAAAAGATGAAAATCAGGAAATACCTTAAACTAATTAAACAACAATATGATCAATTTGAAGATAACTGAAGTCAAATATTAAAAGAATATTTCATATTGACTTGAGAATAGTCTGCATGCCAAATAGTATGGTCACCTTCTTATGCTCAATCGCCCCGAGGCTACCAGCCTTACGTGATTCAAATTTGGCCTTCGACTCCATACTTTCACTCCTAGTTCGAGGCCGACGAGATATTAAAAATCCAACTAATATACACAAGAACACAGTAAGTCTGAAGACAAAAATGGACGCACGAGAATATGGGAGATCGAATCCTTGGGGACCTCTCAGTCATGCAAATGTGTACGTTATGAGGTTTTATATCCTTTCTTAATAATTCGAATCAATATTACTCAGAGCCTCAAGAGTGAAAACCTTCAAGCTCAGGTCAGAGGATTTTTCTCAGATGAATCTCAGAGAAAGAACATTTGTGGATAATGGATGCATCATGCAAGTTGCAACCTGTAGGGAAAGGCACATGAAGTTGTTGAATGGGTTAAACGTATTTAATGCGTTCTGCCGAGTGTAATAGGGCCAACTTTTAAGTTGGTGTTCAATTTAATTATAGGTGAAGTTTATTAGTTGAAATTGAATCCCATCTCACAAAAACTTGAATACTGCTCCATTGAAATAACAGTTGTACCATTATCACATGGATTAACCAATCTCCAATGCGTAAAAACATATTTTTAAATTTAAAAGCATCTATTAACGACATTCGCTCATTAATGTTTTTTTTTTTTTTTTCGTACCAAAAAAAAGCAGATTTATATTCATATAAAAGATATTTACATAGAGGAAAAGACTGATAAGTGCTATAGCATATATAGGTAGGATATTTGCTGTAAAGAGATCACAGTAGTATGCATAGTATCTAATCTCTCATGAAAAGGAAGATATTAGTAGCATAAACCGATAATGTTCAGCCAGAAACTCAGAAACTCATGGATATATGTACTGGACCATCTTAGAATTAGCCATTCCATCAAAAAAGAGAAAAACAAGGAGGAAAAACGGATATATCTTTTATGAAGAGGAAATAGTCTATGGAGCATACGAAGACAAAAAACCAAAAAGAAAACTAGGTACCTCGAAGGGAGAAATCTTCTATCTGATATGTTGTAGATTCCATTTGTATCTCCATTTTCCATGAACCAGGCTGAATTGCGAGGCCCTTCTTTGATAGTACGTCCACCCGAGAACTCTGAGACTTGTCCACATGTTTGATTGAGTAATCCTTTTTGTTGTTCCATAACATTTTAATCCTGTTCATCCATCCAGATAACAAAGGATTCTTAGTAGATAATTTCCCTGAAGCCTGTTCTATTATGATTTTGGAATCCCCATATATCTGAAGGATTTGAATATTCAGGAAGGAGCAGAATTGAAGAAGGCTCACCAAAGCCATAGCTTCGGCCTTATTGTTTGAACCATTACCACCATTCCAATAAATGGAGAAGTGTTGATCTTCATTCATCAATATGAAACAGCCACAAGCACACGAACCCGTTGTGCATCTTCGTCGAAAAAGGCCCACGGATAACTCATCAAAAAAAGCCCATGGATAACTCATCGAAATCTATGCTTTGTAATTCTGGATTTGCTTGAGGACAACTTCTTAGGGATAAAATTATACAATGAAATGATCTACTCAAAAGCATGCTTTTGATCTTCTATCCCATCTCGGAATATTATTTTATTTCTTCGCTTCCAAACTTACCATAAGAGGAGAAGAGGAATTGATATGTAAGATGCATTCTGCGAGCTCTGCATTCTGCGAGCTCCACCATAAAGCCTCTGTATAGTTGTGTGATCTACCAAATTAAAAGCAAAGAAAACGGCTAGATCCCTCCATAACTGATAAGTAAAGCTGAAGGTGAGGAATATTTGATTATTATTTTCTTCCTCTTTTTCGCATAATAGGCATATACTTGGCCCTGACCAATTCCTTTTTTGTAGATTCTCCCAAGTTAAATTTTTATTGTGAAAAACAAGCCATGAGAAATGAATAATTTTATTTGGCACCCCTGTTTTCCACAGTGACAACGGAAAGATGTTCTGAAAAGGGGGAGGAGCTTTTACTAGAACTAAATAGATATCTTTTACCTATATATCATCCCACCCCTTTATCCTCTTCCATGTGAGATAGTCCTTTCCTTATATGCCAGAGCTTCTCATAAACATCATGACATTGACCCATTGAGGAGCTAGTGCTTCACTAAGACCCAAAACTTGTAGGTCCTTCCATATAGGAATACCACCCTGCCATTCTGCAATTAGTTGACTCCATGTGAAGATACCTTTTCTATGTAGAGCCATTATGATGGATGTAGGAATAATGGAATTCTCCCCCAAACCCATGATAGGATCATATCCAATATACACATTCCTGCCATTTTGGACATTCCAAAAGAGGTTTTTGAAGAAGAAAGGTTCAATTTTCTGAAAGCTCTACCATATTGTAGATCCATAAGATTTTCCAATTGAACCTTCTCTATACCAGAATATGAAGTCTTTATTCCCCATATACTTCTTTCTGATAGTAGAACTCCAAAAACTATCCCCACTTATACCCCTCCAAATAAATTTGAATAAAAAAGCTTTACCAAAATTCCTTGCTTCCATAATTCCCCAACCCCCAATACTTTTGGAAAGAGAAATTTCGAAAAGCTAGTCAGGTGGTATTTATAGCTTTGTACATAATGCATTATGTAATGAAAAATGCAAATCCGCATTAAATGACTCGACCTGAATCCTGAGCAATACGATATCGTACTGTTGAGAATACGGGTATCTATTTGTTACTCAGTCCATCTAATTGTTGCAGGCCACCATTAATACTTAATTTATGCTATTATGCCCGTCAAGTTAAAGAACTTACGGAAAAGAATTGACACTTAACTTATGCCGTCAAGTTAAAGAATTTAGAAAAAAAAAAATTGACAGTTACTAAAACAATATTTTTTTTGAAATCATAAAAATTTAATTTAACTTTCAAGATTGAAAATTGATTTTTTGATATGTAAATTTTTTTAGTTTTTTAGATGGCTGGGATACATTTAATGTATAATTTCTTTTATGCTCAATGTGGACTTGACAGGGTTCTTAAAATAAAAATCAATATTCTCTAAATAAAAATGTAATGTTTTGTGTTCAACCTGGAGGTGTTCTTAAAATAAAAATAAAATATTATTTAAATAGAAAAGAAATGTCGGCTATCATAGAAAAAACTAAAATGAATATTCAAGAGAGAGTCATACAGGCCAGAATTTTAAATTTTTTTTGGAAAAAACCTGTGAACAGTTTTGAAACCAACGTTTCGGACTAACTTAGCTATGTTTGGTTAGTTTTAAAATGAATATGCTATGCATGTTAAAATAGTTGTCCATATACCTTAATATAATTTAATGTAAAATAATTAGAAGTAAAAAAATATGTGAATAGGATGTTAAAACCTTATACTTTTCAAAAATATTTCAACATGGCATTTAAACAAACTATTTGGATATCTATGTTAACTAATTTATATAAATATCAACTTCATATATATCTATATATAGGAAAAAAAAGTCACAAGAAAATATTTAAATGTTGTATATAATATAAAATATTTTAATACGATTTAATATTGGTATATACTTTAAAATTATTTATAACAAAAAATTCATTTTAATGTGTGGTGATAAAATGTCTAGATGCACATATTATGCAAAATATTTTAATTCCAATTATGTATATACTCTATATAGCATATTACACATTGTATTTTGCAATATAGAAGAAGTTTGCACGTGAAGAAATTTGATCTCTCTAGGCTCATGTTAGATATGTGTTAAAGTTGAATATATATTGGTTTAATTGTGCTTATGATGAATATATACTCTCTTATTTACATTGAGAGGTGCAATCCAGAGGGTTGTGTAACTCCGGGCATACTCAACTTAGAGTTGATAGGGATTCCTTCAAAAAAAAAAATTCTCAAAACTAAAAAAACAATGTCAATTATAATAAAAAAACAAAATTGAATATATATGTTTGGTTAGTGTTAATTAAAATTATTGGAAAACATCAATGTTGGCTCAGTTGATATATTACAATCCACTGTTAATGTTTTGTAGTAAAAATATTTTTCTTACTCATAGCCATAAGTAAAATATTTAATAACATAATTTTTGGGCATTTACAACCTAGTATATTTTAACAAATGCCCTATATATTTTATTAACAAATTAAAAATACTAATAACGAAGAAATTAATATCCACCATGATTACAATATTTCAATTTGCACCTTAATTTGATAACTTTATATATAAATATAAAGTAATCCAAAGTTAAAAAAATAATTTACTTTGTAATATGAAGAAGAAATGTAATTTAAACAAAAAAGACATGACTACTTGATGTTTAAACTTTATACTTTTGAAAAATATTTTAACATGTGATATCAACTTCATATATATCAATGTTATATAGAATAAAATATATTAATAATAAAAATCATGTGATAAAATGGATCAATATAAGTGTTATGTAATCTCCATAACATTCAAAATTACAATTTAAACAATAAAAAAACTCACCTAAAAATATTTGATCCCTCACCACTCATGTTAAATGTGTGCTTAAGATAGATCACATTTGACCTCCCACTCTATACTAGATATTAAAATACAACTACTAAACACAATAACATAGTAAGTCCAAAGACAAAAAAACAAAAAAAGGATGCAGGAGAATACGAGAGATCGAATCCTTGGGGACCTCTCAGTCATGAAAATGTATATGCTATGAGGTTTTATATCCCTTTCTTAACAATTCTAATTAATATTAATCAGAGTCTCCAGAGTGAAAACTCTCAAGCTCAGGGCAGAGGATTCTTCTCGGATGAAGCTCAGAGAAAGGGCACTCGCCAATAATGGAAGCATCATGCAAGTTGCAACCTGTAGGGAAAGGCACATGAAGTTTTTGAATGGATTAAGCGTATTCAATGCGCTCTGCCACCCTGTGTTGGATGTAATAGGGCCAACTTGGAAGTTGGTGTTCAATTTAATTATAGGTGAAGTTTCTTAATTGAAATTGAATCCCATCTCACATAAATTTGAATACTGATCCAGTGAAATCATAGTTGTACCATTATCACATGTGATTAGCCGTTTAGATTAACCAATCTCTAATGTGTAAAAACATATTTTTAAATTTAAAAGCACCTGTTAACGACATTTTCTCGTTAATGTTGTAGCTTTGTACATAATTGTTTTATGTACAATGCACTATGTAATGAAAAATGCAGGATCTCGATTGAATCTCTCTCCAAATCCGCTCCTTGTACTTCTATAAGGGACTCGACCTGACTTCTGAGCAATACGATATCCTACTTTTGTGAATAGGCGTAGCTATTTGTGGTTCAGTCCATCTAATTGCAGTAGGCCACCATCAATACTTAATTTATGCTGGTCAAGTTAAAAAATTAAAAATATTCCTTTTTTTTTAAATCATAGAAATTTAATTTAACTTTCGCTATTGACAATTGGTTTTGATTTTTTTTGAAGAGTAATTCTTTTAGCCCTTTTTTGAAATCATAGAAATTTAATTTAACTTTTGGTTTTGATATTTTAACTTTTTTCTGAGAGTAAATTTTTTTTAGCTTAGCTTTTCTAGATGGGCCAGAAGCCCAAGGAAGCACGGGATAGATTGAATTTTGAATGTTGAGGGAGATATATAATTTCTTCCATGTTCAACATGTGTTTTTAAAATAAAAATAAAATATTCTCTAAATAGAAAAGCAATGTCTGCTATAATAAAAAACAAAAATAAATATGCTATGCATGTTTAATTAGTTGTCCATATGTCGTGATATAATTTCATGTAAAATAATTAGAAGTAAAAAAAAATGTGAATAAGATGTTAAAACCTTATTCTTTTAAAAAATATATTAGTTATCCATATGTCGTGATATAATTTCATGTAAAATAATTAGAAGTAAAAAAAATGTGCATAAGATGTTAAAACCTTATTCTTTTAAAAAATATTTCAGCATGACATTTAAATAAACTATTTGAAGATCCATGTTAACTAATTTATGTTGATATCAAATTCATATATATCTATATATGGAAAAACAAAGTCAAAAAGAAAATATTTTAATGTTGTATATAATAAAATATTCAATGTGAGTTATCAATAAAATATTTTAATACGACTTGATATTGGCATATACTTTAAAATATATTTCTAACAAGAAAAACCATTTTAATGTGTCGTGATAAAATGTCTGCACATGCTATGTAAAATATTTTAATGCCAGCTATGTATATACCCTATATAGCATTCAAGAATACAATTTAAATAATGACCAATTACACATTGTATTTAGAAATCTAGAAGAGTTTGCACTTGAAGAATTTTGATCATGTAACATCCCCCGATAACCTAGCATGAAAATGTATGGAGTTCGAATTTTTTTATACAATTTACCTACATGTAACAATCCAAATTACTATTTAATATTCCTCATTAACCATTAGATATAATCTTAATCATTACATAGAGCAACTTTAGAAAAGGAATAGTAAATTACATAACCGTTAACAACCACTATTGTATCATATTAACATAAACTTTATGATGTAAACTTACATCAATTCCATGATTCTTTTAACTCAGTTACTTAATCGTATTCTTAATAATATAAATGTCACATCATGCAAGGAATCAACATCATAAATATAACACAATAGAAAACCAAACCCCGTAGGGTGAAAACCAACAAACATTTAATTTTATTATTAAAATTTCATGAAGGTGTTCACCCTTCGCTCAATGGCTATAAGGGAGTCCATCTCTTGACCATTGTCATAAAATATTACAGATGATATCATCTCAAAACTAACATAACTTTTTATAACCTATTACAATCATCATGACATCATTTACCCACAAACCCTTGAGCATTGAGTCTTTAGGGCATGGTTCTTGCCATAAGTGGGTTATTCTACAGTCGAAATTCCTCAATATGCATAGCCCACTAACTTATTTCCTTCCATAATAGTAACTTGATCCATGTTTATATGTCACAACCTTTTTCTGCAACTACTATTGTCAACAACCTTATATATCATGATTAAATCAAGTATTAATCAAACTAATTCATAAATATATACCAGTGGTGCTTCACCCTCTATTCATGAACATTCATGAAATGCAAACAAAATATAGTGACATGCTTCCTTTAACAACACTACATATGCATTAGTTATAAGCGTATAACCATCAACACATTTCTATAAACAAATACCACATTAACTAATATTCCCCTCGCATAAGCACACATTTTTGCACGACAAGTCACTACAACTGTCGAGACATTCCTTTAAAGGAAACTAACACATCAGTTATGATATTTGTGTCTACTAATTACATAAACTTGCCATCAGTGGGTTATCCTACAATTGGCATTCCTTCAATCTGCATAGTCCACTAAGTTATTTCCTACCATAACAGTAACTTGATCCATCTTTATATGTCACAACCTTTTCCTGCAACTGCTATTGTCAACAACCTTTTATATCATGATTAAATCAAGTATTATTCAAACAAATTTATAAATATATATCAGTGTTGCTTCACCATCTATTCATGAACATTCATGAAATGAAAACAAAATATCGTGATATGCTTCCTTTAACAACACTACATATGCATTAGTTATAAGTGTATAACCATCAACACATTTCTATAAACAAATACCACATAGCTAATATTCCCCTTGCATAAGCACACATTTTTTCACGAAAAATCACTACAACTGTCTAGGCATTCCTTTAAAGAAAACTAACACATCAGTTATGATCTTTGTTTATGCAAATTACATAAAAATTATCAAAATAAGTAGCTCTTCAACGATTACTTTTGGTGCATGTAAATACGTAAAGAAATTTAACACAATGAATGTTGTTCCTATCCCTGCAAATGCATATACTTTCCAAAAGAATCTTCTCAAAAGAATACTTAACACAATAGAGTATGAAAACACATGTTTCCTTTTTAAGGAAATCTAGCATAATAGGGCATGCAAAAAAATTGTTTGCTTTTCCATAAAACTAATGCAATATAGTATACAAATACATGTCTTCTTTTCCAAATATTCTACCAACATTACCCATATATATATTCCAAGGAAAACAACACATTACTATGGTTTTTGTGCATGTAATTCATTTTATTTCCCAAAGAATCTTTTCCAATGTAGGCTATCACAACATGCTATCATCTACCATATACAAATGTATGATCTTTTGAATGAAAGATAATACAAATCTTGCATGCATATACATGATCGTATTCTAAAAGCAACTAGTATAATAGTCATGATAACATAAAAGTAATCACATATATTTTTTCTAAAGGAATATAGCTCAATAGTCCTTCTATCTGTGCCAAGAACATATCTCTATACACAATGACTATTATTTGTGCATGCGAGGGTTTATCATGATAGCCCTTCTTTAATGTAAGTAACACATATTCCCTTCTCTAGAATTCTATTTTCATGCAAACAAATACATATTTTTCAAAAGGAAGTTAATATAACCTCGTTTTTCTATCTTTCTACATGCAAGTTTCTCATGTTTCCCTTTTCAAGAAATTACCATAGATAAACATCTTCTATGGATAAAACCCAGGAAACAATAACAAGGATAACTTAACCTTTTATGCACATAAATCAAGAAATTAACACTATTCATTTAGCTCGACAATCTTTTCAAGAGATTATTCTTTTAAGAAAATTAACATGATAAATTTCTTTATCTACACACAAAACCATATTTTATATATCACAATGACTACCCTTTTGTGCATGCAACATGCGTTTTTTTCTTTTCTAACATAACGACCTTTACTTCAAGGCACATAATCTTTTGAAGAAACAAACATGCATTCTTGTTCTTGTATGAACAAGGTTCATATGCATCTTTTAGGAAAACAATCTTTATTTTTCATCAATTCATGCACAAAAATCCTATGCAAGTATTTCTGCACTCAAATTCTTGTAGTGTTTAAATAAACAACACAGGTAATATATGCATACAAATTTATGATAACCCTTCCAGGAAAATTAATCTAATTAACTTTTCTCTTTTCCAAGAATCTCATAATGTATGCAAAGTCATTTCACTTAGAAATCTAATACAATGATGCATGCAATTAATATTTTCTTTTCAATAATTAACCTATAAATTTATTTAAAGAATTCCAATATAATGGATATTATTATTGTGCGCATATTTCTATTAAGAGTTTATAGGAATCATGCTAATATATTAAAGGAAATTGATAATCTAATTTTCTCTCATAATTTCCTCGCAATATTTTTTCTTTATTGATATAACTTATTTTCTTTCTCTTTTCATAAGAAAAAATTACACACTTTCTTTTCATGAAAAAATATTGTATAGAAACCATGCAGAACCTTCCAATGAAATAATTAATTTCTCAACCCAAAAATCCTTGCAACTTTCAAGAGTCTAGAGCAATATTTCCAATTAATAAAATAACCTATCATTCTTTGCAGAAAACACATGTAGTTTCTTCCCAAAGAAATTCATGGTTAGTTATCTTTTGTGCATAAAAACCATGAAGTCCCATGTGCATACCTTATGTTTATAGGAACCATGAAGTCATTTTCCAAGTTTATGAATGAATTTAAAGAACCTATAAATATTTCTTTATCTCAATGAGCTATCAATTAAACATGGTAAAAATAATCTTTTCCATTGTGAATGTCAACATAAATGTTGCATATAATGCAACATATTACAGATCCCCCTAGCCTTATGTTAGATATGTGTTTAAGATGAATATGGTTTAATTGTTCTTATGATGAATCTATAGTGGTTTAATTACATTCAGAGTATGTGTTTAATATGAATATGTATCGGTTTAATTGTGCTTATGATGAATCTATAGTGGTTTAATTAAATTGAGAGGTACATTCTTGAGGGTCATGCGTAATTTCGTGCGTGCTCAATTTAGAGTTGATAGGTATTCCTTTAAAAACAAAATTAAATATTCTCAAAACTAAAAAACAATTATATCCGGAGCTCCCTTAGATTTGTAAAAGACCCAGTGGACACCAAGAATATGAAGGGTGTTTACATTATCTCATGCTCTTGTGAGGCTCCCTACATTGGTGAGACTGGTCGCTCGATTAATCAAAGGATTCGTGAACATGCTACTGACATCAAGCATGATAGGACCCGCTTCTCTGCTTTGGCAAAGCATGCAGATAAATCTAAGCATCACATCTACATTAAGGAGGCCCAAGTCATTGCTAGGGTTAGTCATTTCCATCATCGTAAATTGAGGGAGGCCCTAGAAATTGAAAAAATTCCCAATAATTTGAATAGAGACGATGGTTGGATTATTAGTAGAAGTTGGGTCCCTGTCTTGTCTTCCCAGTTTTTTAGGTTTCCTTTCGGGTTTATTTTGTTTGTTTATTTATCTTTGTAGGTATTGGTGTCATTTTTATAGTATTTGTTGTTGGTTTATTCTTCATTAGAGTTTAAAATCTCGATCCTTTGTGCATTCTTAAGTATTTTATTCGTTCTTAACACTTTTTAGTAATTTTGTTATTTGTTTAATGGGCCTCAACCTTGTATTTTATTGTTATATATACACACACACACACACACACACACACTTGTGTATATTTTTGTTTAATTTTATTTATTTTCCATTAATTATTTTTATTTGTTATATGATCTTATCTCGATGAGGGTCTTGACTCTTTTTTATAATTTTTGGATTCCCTCCTTGTTTGGAGTTTGACTTTGATTTTTTTTCTTGTTAGTTATATTTTTCGATTATTTCCCATTAATAGAATTTTTTAATAATATTCAATTTTAATAAATTAATTTAAACATTATTTTTCAAAAACTAGTCATTTAATATAGTCGTTACTTGATAATATTTGTTTTAATAAATTAATATCATAATTTAAATATTATTGACTTTGATTTACATGTTTATTCTTATTATATTTTTTATTGTTTCCCATTAATAAAAATAAAATAATATTTTATTTTAGTAAATTAATTTAAATATTATTTTCAAAATCTAGCCATTTAATATAGCTGTTACTTAATAATATTTGTTTTTAATAAATTAATATCATAATTTAAATATTATTGACTTTGATTTTTTTGATTATGGTTAGTTATATTTTTATTATTATTTCCCATTAATAGAATTTTAATAATATTTGATTTTAATAATTAATTTAAATATTATTTTTCAAACACTAGTCTATTTTTCAAAAAGTAGTGGCTTAATATGACCGGTACTTAATAATATTTGTTAATATCATAATTTAAATATTATTTTTCAAAAATAACCGTTATTTGAAATTATGGTCTCTACATTGCTCTCTATTTAAGTTGTTGTCATGGTTTGCGTCTTCATTTGGTCCATAAAAAAACACTCATTGGTTCAAAACGGGTCTTTTTGAGAAGATTTTTTTGGCTTATATCACATTCGAATGCATTTCGACACTAATGAGTGTGGTTCATTGTCAGGACAAGTTGAAGATTCAGATCCAGGCTGCATGTTAAATAGATAGAGCAGAACATCCAACAGCTATATTTGACTAGACAACGACTATATTGAACTGGTCAGCTAGAATGGCTAATGATTATATTTGACTAGGAAACGGCTAACTAGACTGGACCAAGGGATATGGACAAGAAAACATAATCGTTAAAGTAATTCAGTTAAATGCCTATTACCATATTTAAATATAAATTAATTAATGAGACATAATTAGTTATTGAAATGAACTATATTTAAGTAATATAAATAAATCTTTAGTTAGTTAGTTTAAAATCAAATATAAACTAGATAATGTATTTATTTAATATGAACTAAAAATATTAAAATATGATATATATATATATATCTATCTATATATATATATATATATATATATATATATATATATAAACTTATTAGTAAATTAATGGTAAATTAGTTTTATTTATATTAAATTAAAAGGGGCAATTTAATTTTACATATAATTAAATAGTTAAAGGAAAATTAGTTTAATATCTTCATAAATAAGATAACAATCACTTAAAATTAAAAAGGATTGTCATTAAATTTATATAAGAGCTATATATTAAATATTTAGTATTATATTAAAATCATATAATTAAACATTTAGTTAAATTAATTGTAAGTTGGTCTTTATTCATATTTAATCAAAGGGGTTAATATTAAATCTATATATAATTAAAAAACTAATTGTAAGTCAATATTGTTAAAATTATTAACTGAATGTTGTTAAATCTATTAATGGATCTTATTAATAAAGCTATTAAAATAAATATAAACTTAAGCCTTATTAAATATATTAATAAAATATAATAAGAATAATTCCTAAAAGGATAACTCAATAAGTTAGGGATAAAAATTAATTAAATCAATGGGTAGAAAGTAAGAAGAATCTTTTAAAGTAGGTTAGTTATTAGTTCTCATCTTAAAAACCTTCATCAATAATTAAGTAAAGTAAAGAAAGCATTTATAAAAGGAATTTTATTTCTTGAGCAATGATAAAGATTATAATATTAATCGAGAGGAGGAGAAAGAGAACAAGAGAATAAAAACATAAAATCAAAGGGATTTTAAACTAACTAACTAAAGATTTATTTATATTACTTAAATATAGGTCATTTCAATAACTAATTATTTCCCATTAATTAATTTATATTTAAATATGGTATGTTCTCCTACCCATATCCCTTGGTCTAGTCCGGTTAGCCATTTCCCAATCAAATATAGCCCTTAGCCATTCTAGCTGACCAATTCAATATAGTCGTTGCCTGGTCAAATATAATTGTTGGATGTTCTGCTTTGTCCATTTAACATGCAACTTGGATCTTAATCTTCAAATTGTCCGAGTCAAATATAGCCCTTAGCCATTCTAGCTGACCAGTTCAATATAGCAGTTGCGTGGCTATATTAATATAGCACTTAGCCATTGTTCTTGACCAGTTAAATATAGCAGTTGTCATTCTAGCTGACCAGTTCAACATAGTCATTGTCTGGTCAAATATAGTCATTGGATGTTCTGTTCTATCTATTTAACATGCAACCTGGATCTTAATCTTCAACTTGTCCCAGTCAAATATAGCCCTTAGCCATTCTAGCTGACCAATATGTTCTGCTTTGTCTATTTAACATGCAACCTGGATCTTAATCTTCAACTTGTCTTGATGATGAACCACACTCGTTGGTTCAAAATGTGTCGAAAAATGTATTCGAATGTGATTTAACTTGTCTTGATGATGAACCACACTTGTTGGTTCAAAATGTGTCGAAAAATGTATTCGAATGTGATTTACGCCTAAAAATCTTCTCAAATAGCTTGATATGGATCACAGAAGCTTAAATTCAACAATCAAAACAAGTCGACGAAAAAAATAAATTTGTTATGTGATTTCTACCGAAAAACTTTTTGTAATGTCAATTATAATAAAAAACAAAAACCAATATATATGTTTGGTTAGATTTATAATAAAAAACGAAAATGAATATGAATATATATATATATATATATTTGGCTATTTTTAATTAAAAGTATTGGAGAACATCAATGTTGGCTAGGTTGATACTACAACCCGCTTAAAGTTTTGTGGTAAAAATATTTCTCTAGCCATAACTAAAATATTTAATAACATAATTTTAAGTGTTTATATCTTATTAACAAACCACTATTGTATTTATTATTCATAATTTTAAATAAATAAATAAGTATTTAATAAATATTAATAATAATAAAAATAAATAAATAATAAATAATTATTTCTATATTTTTATGGTTAAGTTAGTTAGATATTATTATTATTATTATTTATTTAGTTATAAATAGATAAATAATAATTTTTTTTTTTTAAGTTTAGATTAGTTAGATATTATCACATAATGTATTTACCAATGATTCAATTATGAAAATAAATTAAAATAAATAAATATTCATATATATAAATGCATATTAATAGTAATATTAAATAAATTAATATTATTAAATAAATTAGTATTTCAACTTTTTTCTTTATCTAATGAAAAATAGTCGTTATCTAGCCTTTTTTTCCCTTAGTTGTTAGAAGGTCTTGACTCCCTATTTAATTTTATGCTACGATCTGATTTTTCATCTTGCCCTGATGTTGAACTACTCTGGTTGGTTTGGTTGGTTCAAACGAGTAGACCTAAATCTACCTAATTTCTTCACTACTTAATATAGAGATGAGTAAAAGTTAATTTACTTTTTACTACGAGGAAGAAATGTGAACAGGAAATAGCATTATTGATATGCACTTGATATTTAAAAACAAAAATATATATAATAAAATATGTTTTAGTAAAATATATCAATGCCCATATTAAATAACATGATTTTGTATCTATTTTATATAGACAAAAATAAATTAACTTTAATTGAAAAATTTCTTACATTTTCACTCTACATAACTAGGAGATGTGTAATTTATTTCATTTCTAATATAGATTCTATAATTTATTTTATTTTTAATATGGGTTCGATATATTAGTTAAGTTCAAGCGTAGTTTATAAGTTCAATATACAAGTTGAGTATTCAATTTATGAGACATATTTGTATTTTTTTCAATATTTAATATAGATTTGATATTTAATGTTAATAATAAAAATAATTAGATGTATACATGGGAAAAAATATGAGGAAGCATATTTTAACATTTTAATATGAAAAATGTGAATTATAAATAAAATATTTCAATGTTAACTGCATATATATTATAATAGCCTAAATCCATTGCTTTGAGAGAGATCAAATATCTTTTCATTCTAAAAATTGTTGAAATCTCAATCTCTTTCAACATTTAATAGATTCAGAAATAAGAGAAATCTAAACTAATATAATAACATAAAAAATAAAATAATTAAAAAATATATTATATTTCAATTTTAAATTTATATATATCATTTTTATAACAAAATTTAAATAAACTATTTCAATTTCTATATTACCTTATTTATTTATTTTAGTATCACCTTTTTAATATTCACTTCATATATATATAAAATTATATCATTATCTTAAAAATCTACTACAAACTGAGTTGCAATCAAAAGTATAAGAATGCTCGCAATCCACAAACAGGCCAAGTCATGTAGACTCGTTAAATGCACTTAATTGACACAGACCCTCGACTACACAGAACTCACAAGGTGTTACAGTTACAGGAAAAAAGCCCAATAACTCATTAATTTATGAAATGTATATCAAACTAGAAAATGTCTATTCTTCAATCTTTCAAAAATTAAATAAGCCGCAGCTCGTCAAAACTTAATATCTACCTACATAGCTCATTACAATTTACAACAGTCAACTTAAATATTTAGACTCTAGATTTACTAGGTCAAATACTTTTACCTAGCTCATTAGAATTTAGAACAGTCAACTTAAATATTTAGACTTCAAATTTACTATGTCAAAATACTTTTACCTATCACCTTTCACGTTTAAGAATTTTCCTTCCGAATTACAAAAAAGAAAGAAAGGAGAAAGCGTTCTGCAAAACGTCAAATTCCAGGCATGTCCCGATCCCACGCCCTCCACTCCACAGAATTCGCGATGGAGAACGTACTCCCTCCTTCCTCTCGCTGCCATCGTCATTCGGGGCCTCTCGTTTCCTCGTACTCCCTCGTGCCTGGAATTCGCTTCTCAGATTGGATATGTTACAATGTGTCTGGTGTGACCAATATTCAATTCCCTGAGTTTGCATTCCATTTCAGTGATGGCTCAGACATGGTACTACCTCAGGGCAACTGTTTCGTGCCAGTGACCTCAGACACTTATTGCTTGGCAATCACTGGTGCTCTCGTTGAGTCTGTTGGACCTGCTGCTATTCTAGGAAACTATCAGCAGAGGAATTTGTATATACTGTATGACAGAGAGATGAATCGTTTGGGCTTCACTCAGCCGGCCTGCTAAAAATTCGTCTGATCCATTGATAGCCCACTGTTATGATCCTATCCATATATAATCTATATCCTCTTGATCCATATATACTGTAGTTTAGGTATTTTCTCTATGTATTTCCTCTTGACCCATATAGTCTAGGTATTTCCATGTTTGATCTTATGATTTAATTTGCAAAAATCCAGGGGCAAAGGAAAGCATGGACTTTATTTTACTAGAGATTGGGGCTACTTCTAGCACTATTGGGCTATAGGTTGAATCCCTTCTTGATAAAGCTATTTGCTTGATTTTGAGATTTGGAAATAAGAAATATTTGAAGTATTCTTTTTATCCTTGGCAAAGGAAAGCATGGACTTTATTTTACTAGAGATTGGGGTTAGTTCTAACACTATGGGGCTATAGGTTGAATCCCTTCTTGATAAAAGCTATTTGCTTGATTTTGAGATTTGGAAATAAGAAACATTTGAAGTGTTCTTTTTATTCTTACCCATATGCATTATTCTCAACCTATTAATATATATATTTTCGATCTTTTGAGTCATATTGAAAAAAAAAATAAAAAATTAGTTTGATGAGTATTTAAGAAACCATGATTATTATGAAGTTTTATTTAGTGAAAACTCTTGTACCATGAAGATTTTCCCTTATTTCACTTACCATTAAGGAGAAAACAAGTAGATTATCATATATAAATATGTTCTATAATAAAAAAAAATCTATATCATTAAAATTAAAATATTAAAATTAATTATAAAATATTATTTAAAATAAATTAAATTACATAATTAGAATATAAATATAATATAAATATAGGAAAATATATATTTTTAGTGGGTTCCATATAAATAGACTCAACCCTTTATTAAAATCATAAAAATAAATTTAATAGAGTAATTGAGATTTTTAACTCTGAACATCATTGCTGGATGGAGGATGAGAATGTATATGAGATGGAGACGAGTGTTTTTGTTGGATAATGGATTCTGCATGCAATCTATGATTATCCTGACGCGTGATCGCCCACTGGTTGATGAAGATGCCCACTGGTTGCTTCGCTAATGTTGTCGAGACTTTCAGTTTGCCAACCACTTGTCAATTTCATTGACATTTTGCCCCCCTTGTTAGCTAAAAGGGGAGACAATCTTCTCCAAAATATATCTGAACTCCCCCTGTAGGTGTAGGAATGTCTCACTGGTGTATTCCCCTGTTCAACTACATGAGAGTATCATCTTCATTTGACTTTTGGTTGCAATATGTGTGAGTGAATCCGCTTGTAAAACTTGTACAATCTTTTGGCTATGGATGAGCATTCCTAGGGATCAATCTATGAATAATTTATCTTCAATCTGGCTAACTGTCATTGGTTGCAGTGATGGATGATTTGACTTGCCACAATGGTGACAAGGATGGAGATCAAAACATTGATCTTCCAGATGACCGGTTCTTTGACGATGAGAACATTTCATTTGGTCTGCAACGTGAGTTTGCATGCATGTCTGTTTGTCTGCACTTTCAGTTTGTATGCATTGGTGTCTGTCTGCAACTTGTGGAGAACTTGCTGAGATGATATGTTCAAGTAATCCGGTAGTGACAAACTGAATGGGCTTTGAATAATCAGGGATACGTAAGTTGTCGTCATCTTTGACATATTCTAAGCCGCGTCGATTTCGATTACTTTGGATTTCTTCCCATGGCTTGATGATGGGTTTGGAAGAAAGTTGCATTGGAACAACTTCAACACTTGAAGATGTTTGGATGAATGAGTTCTAATGATCAACTGTATCTAGATTGGTCAAAGACTTGGAAGCAACATGCTTCTCTTGCAACTCATTTCTTTGCAGTTGCAACTCCAGTTTAAGGAATTCAATCATTTCATGTGCTTGTTGAATATGCACTTGAATGTCAGCAAGAGTAGTTTTGCTGATGTGCACCATGTCATTAGCTGATGATAACATTAAATTGTGAAGAATTTGGGATAGCTGAATGTGTTTCGCCATGTTGTCTTGTTTACTTTGATGTCAGTCTCTCTTGTCGTAGAAGTCGTTCTTAAAAAATTGCTCACTTGACATGCTCGCTTGTACTGGTTGTTGATTATTGATGCTTTTAAACACTTGCTTGAACTTATTGATTGTACACTCGCTTGATGACGATTGAATGTTGCACGGTTGCTTGCTTTCACACTTGCTTGCTTTGATTGTTTGAATGATGATTGCTAAAAACACTCGCTTGATTTGATGCTCACTTGAACATGCTTGATTGATTACTGACACTTGTGATGCTCACTTGAACATGCTTGATTGATTACTGACACTTGTGATTTCTTGAATGTACTCATTGAATGTGATGATTTGTAAAGAAAAGGAAACGGTGTCAAACACTGTCGAAAATACACCCAAGATACAAATGACAAGTTCAATCTTGATGACTCAGTTGAAGACTTATTGGATTTAATGTATTCACCTGGTTTAATTGATTCCCTATCAACTCAAATCTCAGGTGTCAGTTTAAACTGAGAATGCACCCTTACAATTCAACTCAATTTGTCTTTGATTACAATCCAACTTAAAAATTACGATTTGCAAGTTTTTGTATTGAGCTTATTAAAAAAATGGTGCAAGTGCAATTGCCAAAAAAATGTTGTTGAATTGCTCCAATTGTTGTTGATGTAGATGACAGCTTCATTAAATTGATTGGATGTTGATGTAGAATCGTCTTTGACAACTTGATTATGTAGCATCCTTAACTTGATTGCTTTGAGTACATAATGTGAAATGTATTCTCTTATGATGTGACGATTTATGCTTGTGTACTTAATTGATTATGGGAGTTTTGATATCAGGAGCTTGATCAATGACTTGTATATGTAAACTTTTTTTATGTGCATGTAGTTGCTTTTTTGAAGCATAAGAAAAAGAGCATTTTTACAAAATCGACACAAGTCATGCAAGCACATTCACAACACAGTGTGTACCTATGATCCCCTTATTCAATTTCGGGCAGATCTAGGACATGAACACCACAAAATATATGTTTTTATTAATCTTCAAGATACATCATCAAGACAATGTCTTCAGTGAGGTGTCGACTGAGAACTCTTTGGCATCAAATTGTCTTCAAAAATTGACTCTAAAACAATGATAATGCCAAGCTCTAGTGTCAAAGTTAACTTTAATATCTGTTTTACCTCTCTTTCACATAAACCCTCACTTTTCTCAGTTGTTATTGTGACTTCTCCATTACAATTTAACTTGAAGCTACCTCAAAGTAAAATACTACTTTTGGATTTCAACAATAAGATACCCTTAAAAAAAAAATCACTCCATATTACCAATCACTCCCTTTTAAGATTCCACTAAAATAAAGTCACTTTAAAAAAAAAAATCAATGAAATCACTTTTAAAAAGTGAAGATTTATAGCTTTAAACTTTAAGCATATAAAAACCATGCATGATACTTCGTTGCAAATATTAGGCATCATCATGTTTGAGAGAGACACGCATTCACTCCAAAACATATTCCATGCAGGCGCACAAGGCTTTGCAAACATGAAGTTCATCAGATTTTAGATGAAGCTGAATAATGAGACAATCTCTAACAATAAAATACATCATCAGTTCTAATCTTTGATGGGAAAGGTTGTGGCCAACAATCCAGAATTAATTCGACTCCCAAAACAGTAAATACCCAGCAGTTTTTGTTTCCAAAAACCCATAGTCTATTCTAGCAAAGGACTGGACTGGATTGAGCCTCTTCATCAACATGCTTCTATTGAGGATGATGAAATTGTTGTTTTTGCTGCCCAAATGCAACCATGCCTTTCATTCGGAGTGCATCGATATGTGGCTCCTCTCTCACACAACGTGCCCTATCTGTCGAACAAGTCTAGTGCTTGAACCTGATGGGAACCCGACGAGAACCAACTATGGAGTTATCGAGGCCCCTGAGACTATAGCACATGTGCACGAGGTAGTGGTAGTGGTGGACGAAGCGAGGAGGAACTGGAGCCTTTGCTTTTGCAACGATTTCGAGACCCCTGTGGCTCATAGGAGTGTTGCTTCTCAAGAATCGGCACTCGGCTTGCTTAGTCTCGATCAGGGCAAAGACTCCAGATTTCAACCCAAAGGAGTCAAATCCTGCTTGGTCTCCTGTCAAGCAAAATATTGGTTTCAGTAGCAACAGAAAGATGATAGAAAGGGTTAAAGACTTTGTCATTGGAAGATCTGATTATATATGAAAGATCCAAGAATAGGTCCAATCCTCCTCCTGGAAAGTGCTTTATACTTGGGTGCTCTTTGGCTTAGATAGAACTAGTCCGAATAGAAAAATGAGCAGGTAAAGAAGGATGAGGTAGAAAATGTGCAGTCACCATCTTCATCCAAGGATAAGAGAGCAAATACTCAGAGTTTGGCACTTTAGAAATAATCACTACAAGTACCCAAACAAACAAAATTACAAGAGAGCAACTAGTACCTCTCTCTTTGCATTTATTTTTGCATCTTGCACAGTAGTCTGAGAGCGTATGCGAATGAGACAGTAAAGCAGAGGAGAAATGGCTTCAACGTCTGTTATTGTCAAACGCTATGCCATTCTGGTGGTCTTGGCTGATATTGGTTTATTCTCTTGGAAGTGGAAATTCCCATCAAGTTTCTCATAGCTGGAAAAATTTGCTGGTTGGCTAGATGGAGTTGCCAACACTAGAAAATTGGAGCTTATTGAAGTCCAGCTTGCATCGTACCTTGCAGAAAGAGATAGAGTTATAGTCCACCCTTTCTTCCGATATGGGCTTCCTTCTATTATTGCATTTCCTAGGAATGGCAAGTGCCTTGATTGTCTTATATGGTACTCAGGAAAATTAAACGTGGATGCTATGGTAGAATGGATTGCAACAGATATTCTTGGACTCCCTTGTATCCCCTATTACTCACTGGAATCATTGTTTACAGAGGGTATCTGCAAGGCTAGGTCACATAAGGTCAAAGTAATATGCTTCTCAAAGACTGAACAACGTGCAGCCCCCTAAGATGAATTAAAATAGAACTAATTCAACCACTGCACAACAACTTCATTCTATTGCTGGATAATTCCTAAAATTTTTGCTAATCCATCGCTATATCATCACCCATATACATAGATCCCATATTCTAAATCAAAAATCTTTCAACCGTAATTGTCACCTCTAATATTTTTTCCTCCACAACTTGATTAGTCTCAAGCCACTTTCAACCAGGCTTCGATACCACATGAAGGAAAATCACACAACCATATTAAACACATATGCAAGTTAAACACAATAATATCAAACTAGCAACACACAAAAGACAAACTGGCAGAAAAGGAAAAGAGCCATCATGAGGTCTCTAATACTCATTCTTAGACTCACTTGGTTGAGACATTTTCTCAACTTACACACTAATTTAGGAGAACTAGTTGGAGAGAATCTCTCATCCAAACTAGAATCCTTGGTTTGAGGAATTCTCATGATTTTATTAATTTAATTTAATATTTGGATTTATTATTGATTTTTAAGAGAGTGAGGCTAACATAGTTGTTGTGAGTATCTTGCATTAAATAGTCCAAGAAACCAACGACGACGCCTCCGCCAGCAAACTGCTTCGTTGATCCAATTCCCAGGTAGCAGCAGGGGCAAACAACTGAGCTCTAGGAATTTGAGGGGATGAGTCCTGTTGTCCTTTACCGAGATCACAACACAATGCAATCGTAACTTCTTGTAACTTTACTTCATGACCTAACAATTTTCATGCTCATGCTTTTAGGAACAGGTTGAACTTCGTTCCTTTTCAATGTGATTTATAATTGATCTGGCAAACCATTAACACGATGACCAGAGCAGACAGAAGAGGAAATACATTAGAAGGCTTAATCACCAATAATCTCGGATGCATTTGTTGATGTAAACACAACTCAAAATCATTCGAATCCAAAGCAACTACATGGGGTCTCGGTTGCATTTATCGATGTAAACAAAACCAAAAAGCATTCAAATCCAAAGCAACTATATGGGGCACAATATTTGAAAATAAGAACAATACTCTAGCAATGAGGGTGATGGTTTGGGTTTGAGGGAAGCACCGTTCGAAGCTTGGTAGAGGAATTAAGAGTTCGGAGCCCAAAAACATTTGAATTCATAGCAGCTATACGGGGCACATTGTTTTAAAATGTTTGAAAATAAGAACAATATTCCAGCAATGAGGGTTTGGGTTTGGGTTTGAGGGAAGCACTGAAGCTTGATAGAGGAATTAAGAGTTTGACACTGTAGTAATGAAGGGGTTGGATTCAAATATGACAACAAGACAATAAATTTTAGAATCTGTAGAAACAAATGATACATGACAAGTGAAAATTTCCTCATCAACCAAAGCTGGGAAGAGGGTTTGGTTCAATGCCAAACAATATAGGTGATTTTAAAACAATGGCTACCCCATCTAAAATGGGAGTAGACAAGAAAAAAATGGTCTCAAAGGGAAAATACTCGGGCCCTTCGCAATAAAAAATATTCAAACAAGTCCACTTTGCAAGAATATGGCAACAACAAGTCGAGAGGAAAATTCATTAATGATTTTTCCTTCTATAGTCCCACACCCACACCTCTCACCTAGTCATGTGATCTTTATGTGAAAGAATTGTTAAGTGCAAAAAAGAGGTTGGAGGTTTTAGAAGCTAAAGAGCAAGAAAGAGATCATTCAATTCATGTAATAGAAATTGAGAATAAGCTTTAGCAGGAAGCAATAAAATTTTGAAGGAGCAAGTGGCATTGCTACAGGAAACTCTCTTATAGGGAAGATAAAATGACAACGCATGAAGGCAGATGCGAAAAACATGACGAAATTTCTAGTGGGGAGTACAAAGGTGGTGAATGCGAAAGCATCTCAAGATAAAGGGAAAGTTGTTGCCCAAATAGACAACCATGAAGAGACAACAAGAGAAGAAATGAAATGAGGTTCCACAAAAGTTTTCAAAACTTCGGCTCATGTTATTAGCAATTATGCTGATAGGGAAGGAGAAGCAAACATTCAGGTTGGAAACATGCAAGATAGAGAAAGCAAGGAAAGACAAGATAGAGCAGAAAACATAATTATTAAAGGGGTGAATACTATGCAAAAAAATGAATCTAATCTTGACCTTGTAAGGGACTTCTTGAAAGACAAGCTGCTATGGAAAGGAAAAATATGCCAACCATGGAGAGTAGGAAAGTTTAATAGTGAGAAAGCTAGGCCCATAAAAATCATCATGCCTTGCTTGCATGATAAATATATGATTATAAGCAAGAAGCAACTCTTGAGGGGTTCTCGCTTTTTTCTAGAAGAATATTTAACTTTAAGACAACAAGAAGAAAGAAGGGAGGGAATGTCAAAGGTTAGGGGCATCATGAGATGAGGGAAAGAGAGCATGGATTTATAAGGGTAAAGTTGTGATAGCATGATTTGGACCTCCTTCCAAAATAGGTCAGCAAGATGATAATAAAGAAGAGGCACCAAAGTCTTTAGCAGGAAATCAGGAAGCAAGGTCAGTATGCGCAAGCAGGGACAAAGACTCAATTGTGAGTCTTTAATGTCAAAACAAATAGAAATCAAGTCATACCTAGGTTTCCTTAAGATTAGTTTGTTGGAAATGAAAACGTTACACATGGAGATGAGGACTTGGGTTAGGGCCTATTGCGAAAGATAGAGACATAATTTTCCTCATAGAAACACATGAGCATGAAGGGTGCAAGACACCTTTGCTTGAAGGGTACTAGAAGATCGTAGCGTGGAACAAGGCAACAAGGAATGGAAAAGGACACAGGGGTATCATGGTATTAGTAAGAGAAAAAGAAGGTCATTTCATCCAGCTAGAAAAAGAAGACTCAAGTAAACAATATGTTTGGTTTAAAATATCAGAAAATGGAAATCACATCAGAATTGCATCATGCTATTTTTTGCTGCAAGTTTCAAAAATATACAAAATTATAGGGCTTGACCACAAAGATCCCTTTGAAACCTTAAAGGCAAATATTGCAACATATTCTCAGCTAGGGGAAGTCATTATAATGGGTGATTTCAATGCTAGGACTGCAAGTGAGCAAGCTAGCATTCTTTATTGTAAAGAAGACTGCGACCCTATCTGGCTTACTGAAGAGAGTAATCATCAGTGGGAAAAAATTTCAGAGGAAAGGGGTTTCAACCTTGGTGAACAATTGCTTACTCTATGTGGGGCTTCCGATTTAGTCATTTTTAATGGTTTAACTAGATGGGAAAAGTCCTGTAATTTCACTTACAATAATTATAGTGGAGAAAGTATAGTATACTATGTAATTTGTTCACATAGTTTGTGTGAGAAAATGGAGGAAGTTTTGATTGGAGATCAACTTTGGGACTTAAAATCAGATCACAAACCAATTTATTTAAGTTTCTCTTAGACCAGAAAGAAGCAGTTAGGGTTAAAAGCTTAGTGTGTTCAACAAAATCTCCAAAAGGGTAGAATTATTTTGACTCCAGAAAATTGTAATACCTTCAAAATGGCATTAGAGAGGCTCTTCAAGAAAGAGAAAATTGTAGGTTTTAACCCCGTACAAAAATTACCTGCATACGAACTCTAAAAAACATAAAATAAGCAATGTGAGAGCATAACACATAAAACACATATACACAGAGATTTTCCCCTGGATCCCAAAACCGGGACTACCAGCTTGATTTGTCATTATGTTCCTTTCAATGTAATAATACATATTTATACATGTCGAAGCATCCAATACCATGGACTGAAAACAATCGCATCCAAAAAACATGTGCAAAAATCATGCACAAAACCATAGGTGGATCCAGCCAACCTAACATAGGGTCCAAAACCAAAATTTTCTGGGGTGCTACCCCAGACCCCATAAAGTGGGGTTACAGGTACACATCAAACCCCCTGTGACCCCCCCCCCCTGCTACACAATCAGCGCAACAAAGGGGCACTCCGCCCCCCCTCTAACCCCCGGTTAACTATGTGGGCTAGTCGTGGAAACAATATAACACAACCCAACATTCTCCCACTTCTTGTTTTCTTTCCACAGGGGGCCAAAAGAGAACTTAGTCATTTTTCCAGCCCTGAAGCACCCATTGCCTCTCTACACCAAGAGAGCTTCTCAGAGCTCATAGATTTCTTCAATGCATTTGCAGTATTCTTCAAAGTATCCAACTTTACCAACAACATCTTTTTGTCTTCTATCATATCCCTCACAAAGTGATATCGAACATCAATGTGCTTTGTCTTTGAATGATATGTGTGGTTCTTGCCAAGAAAATTTCACTTTGGCTGTCACAATATATCCTTATAGCTCCTTGCACTAACCCCATACTTGAACACAATCTCTGCAATGAAACTGATTCCTTGCTTGCATGAGTGGCTGCCATGTATTCTACCTCTGTAGTTGATAGTGCCACTATAGATTGTTTCTTACTCATCCAATTGACTACACCTCCAAATAGGTTAAACACATACCCAATTGTAGATCTTCTCTGATCCAGATCTCTAGCCCAGTCCACATGAAGAAAACCATGAATATCCAACATTCTATCCAATCCTAATCTTCCTTGGTAGCAAAAACCATAATCATTAGTGCCACGCAAACACCTGAAAACCCGTTTCACTGTTGTTCAATGCTCCTTCCCTGGTTTTGACATAAACCTGCTCAATACTCCCACTGCATGTGCAATGTCAGGTCTAGTATAGACCATTGCATACATCAGGCTACCGGCTGCACTTGCATATGGAACACGAGACATGTCCTCTTCCTCTCCTTGTGTCTTGGGACACTGTTTAGCAAATAAACTCACACCTACAGGAATAGGAACCTTCACCGGTTTACTATCCTGCATATTAAACCTCTACAATATTGTCTCAACATATTTCCTTTGGTTTAACCAGAGCTTCCTCTTTGCCCGATCTCTTTTAATTTCCATGCCCAAAATATAGTTTGCAGCACCAAGATTTTCATGTCGAATTTGGAGAACAATTGGGTCTTCAAATCTTGGATAATTTCTTTGTCATTTCCAACCAGCAACATATCATCCACATACAAGACCAAATAAATAACACGGTCACCAATTAATTTAAAATACACACAGTGATCTGCTTTGCTTCTGGTGAAGCCAAGTCCCCGTACAAATGTATCAAATTTTTGATACCACATCCTTAGTGACTGTTTTAACCCATACAAAGACTTCTTGAACTTGCATACCAGTTCTTTCTTACCCTTCACCACAAAGCCTTCAGGTTGCTTCATGTGTATTTCCTCTTCCAGATCCCACGTGAAGAAATGTTGTCTTCACATCCATATATTCTAGCTCAAAATCAAAATAAGCAATAGTATATAAAAGTAATCTAATAGAAGTTACCTTGGCAACAAGAGAAAAAATATCACAGAAACCAATTCCCGACACCTGGGAATAACCTTTTGCTACTAACTGAGCTTTGTATTTCTCCACCTTTCCTTCTGCATTTGTCTTCTTCTTGAACACCCATTTGCTGCCAATGGGTTTCCTTCCAGCCGGCAACTCCACCAGATCCCAAGCCTCATTTTTGTGCAAAGATGTGATTTCATCAACCATGGTCTCTTTCCAGAGTTTTCCATCCTCTGAATCTACTACTTCCTTCACATTTCTGGGATCATCGTCAGTAATAGATAAATCAAAATTTGAATAGAAAGCAGATGGACTATACCTTTCTAGCTGTCTTCTTTCTCGAATTGATCTTCTCACAACCGGAGTTTGTGGCTTTTCATCTTCTGATTCCTCCTCTACTGTAGAGTCTGATTCTTCCTCCTTTAGCTCAAACTCTATTTTCTCAGGTTCCTTTGGTTGGACTTCATGTTTAATAACATCTTTCACCTCTCTGAACACCACATCTCGGCTATACACAACCTTCTTTGTTACTGGTTCCAAATCTTGTAACCCTTTAAACTATCCTTATACCCAATAAAGATGCACTTTTCAGATTTATTATCCAACCTGGTTAATTTCACCTTTGGAACATGTACATATGCATCACATCCAAATACCCTAAAATGTGAAAGAGAGGGTTTCTTACTAGTCCATACCTCCTGTGGAGTTTTATCCTCCAATGCTGATGAAGGTGACCTATTGATCAGGTAATAAGCAGTATCCACCACCTCTGCCCTGAATTCGTGTCCTAACTTGGCACCACTGAGCATGCTTCTTGCCCTTTCCATCAACGTCTTGTTCATTCTTTCTGCAACTCCATTTTGCTGAGGTGTATATGGAGTAGTCTACTGTCGTGCTATACCACACTTCTTACAGAATTCTTCAAATTACTTGCCACAAAACTCTCCACCATTATCTATCCTCAACACCTTTATCTTCTTCTCTGTCTAATTTTCCACGAGAGACTTAAATTCTTTAAACCTGTCAAAGACTTCAGATTTCTTCTTAAGGAAATATATCCATGTATGCCTTGAGAAGTCATCTATAAATGATACATAGTACACAGACTTATCCAGTGATGGAACCTTCACAGGTCCAAACACATCACTATGCACAAGCTCTAATATCTGTTTTGCCCTGTTACCACCAAAGGGGAAACTCACTCGATTCTGCTTCCCATATACACAATTTTCACAAAAATCAAAATCCAGAGAGCTATTACTCATACCTTCTACCATACCTTTACCATGAAGTATTCGAAGGCCTTTCTCTCCAATATGTCCAAGTCTTTGATGTGACAGCATGGTCTTCTCTCCAGAGACCACTAGATTTTCTGCTCCACTTTCAAGAACCACAAAACTATTGCATCCATAAACAACTGTGCTACCTTACAGCTTGTACAGAGTTCCAATCTGAACTCCTTGCATCAATACCAATGCTTCCCGAACCATCTTGCGGGTATCCTTCTCGAACACTGTTTTTATGCCTGCATCATCTAGCTTGCTTACAAAAATTAGATTTTTGGAAAATGCAAGAATATGTAGAACACCCGGAAGTGTTCTAACTCTTCCACCTTGCAACTTCAACTTTACATTTCCGCGACCAATGATTTTAGCCTTCCTGTCATCCCCCAAGAAGACATCACCACCATCATATTTCTCATACTCGTAGAACCACTCTCTATGGGGAATGAAGTGAAAGGATGCACTTGAGTCAATCAACCATGCCTCATGATCTACATGTGTATTTGAAGAAGCCAAGTACACATCCCCACCTTCATCTGAGGTGGTTTTCGCCTCTGCAGAAGGAGCCTCATCAGATCTCTTTCCTTCGTCAGGAGCTTTAGATTTATAGTCCCTTTTGAAGTGGCCTTCCTTTCTACATTTCCAGCACACCACCTTTACAGGTTTTCCTGGAGATTTAGATCTCCCTCTAGATTTAGATCTCCCACTCGATGACTTATTTTTGTTTCTGTTCTAGGACCGTCCTCGTACAGGCAAGGCATCACCATTCTGGCTCTCCATATTTTTCCATCTCATCTCCTCCATCAGCAAGGTTGAGACTATTTCATCAAAATGCAAGGAAATTGCATTGCTACCTATTGCACTAACTAGACTATCCCAAGAATCTGGTAGAGAACGCAACAAACTGATGCACTTATCTTCATCTGAAATTTTAATATCAATAGATGCTCACTGGCTTACCACAGTATTAAATGCATTCAAATGCTCTGTCACTGAGTCTCCATCTTTCATCCTCAAGTTATACAGATTTTTCCGCAGGAACAGTTTATTCACTAGAGACTTAGATTGGTACAAAGTCCCTAACTTGTCCCACAAAGCCTTTGCCGTTGCTTCCCCTGATACATACAACAATACTAAATCTAAGACACTTAATAGTATTGTGCTCTTTGCCTTCCGATCCAACTTCTTCCATTCTTCATCGGACACTCCCGTTGGTTTAGTACTTAGATCTACCATGGTCCACTCATCTTTATCCACCAACAAATCCTCCATCTTGAGTTTCCACAACTCAATACTCTGACCATTAAATTTCTCGATCTCTATCTTTTCACTGCTTGCCATCTTCTTTCACCACAAGAATTGATCTCGCATATCTCCCACTGAATAGGGTCTACCATAGGCCCAAGCGAAACCCCTTAGTAACAAAGGTGTCCCCTTGAAGCCAAAATAGCTTTGATACCAAATGTAGGTTTTAACCCCGTACAAAAATTACCTGCATACGAACTCTGTTATGAAACCAACTCAAGAAAAGATAGAAAAGATAGAACAACACCTTATAATTCAGCCTCTTCGAGGGGGCAACCTCCTTTACATTACATAAATGAACAATTCTTGGATGATTCAAATGACAAAACCTCCTTTCTGTATATAGGAGTCTGAGTCACAATATAACCCAGCTAACCTAACAATAATAATATAAAGCCACAAAAATAACAATAGAGGGATTCTATGGGGCACAATAATAACAATATGGGGGCAATAGGGGGCACAACAATATTAATAAGGGATACAACTGCAATAGTAATGGGGTAATCACTAGTATTATAGGGACCCATCATGCCCCTCTCCTTCAAAAAATTGTTGTCCTCAACGCTTCAGTAGTTCTAGATGCTTCTGTATAAAATTCCCATCCTCCCATGTGGAATCTTTAGCGGATAAGTTCTTCCACTTGATAAGATACTCTGAAATTGATCGATTTCATAACTGTCGAGTTCTTGTTTCTGTGACTGCTTCTGGTTCCAATATAATTTTTCCTTCCTCGTCAAGTTCTGGCAATATTGTTTGAACTGGGAGATTGTCGCCTATAACCTTATTTAAACATGAAACATGGAAAACTGGGTGCAATCGAGAAGCTGCAGGAAGCTCCAATTTGTATGCCATAGTACCAATCTTTTGCAACACCTTGTACAGACCATAATACTTTGGTGATAATTTATATCCTTCTTAGCTTGCTTGAGGGAAATTTGCTTATATGGTTGTAGCTGTAGGAATACCCAATCACCTATATCAAAAATTCTTTCGCTGTCATGTTGATCTACCTGTTGTTTCATTCTATTCTGTGCCAACACGAGGTTATCCTTTAAGAGTTGGAGGACATGTTGTTGATGTTCGATGTGATGTTCCACTACTTGAACCTTAGAATTTTCTCTTAAATAGGATGTGATGGATGGTGGCTGATATCCATAAAGTGCCATAAATGGGGTCATTTTTGTTGCTATATGGAAGGAAGTGTTATACCACCATTCAGCCAGAGGCAACCATTTGACCCATTGTGTCTGTTTATCAGATACAAAGAAACGAAGATATCCTTCCAAACATTTGTTTACTATCTCGGTTTTCCCATCAGATTGAGGATGATAAGATGAGCTATGAGCTAACTGACTACCAAGAGAAGAAAACAATTCTGTCCAAAAATTTCCAGTGAAAATGGGATCTCTGTCACTTACAATGATCTTTGGGTTTCCATGTAGATTTTTAATTGTTTCCATAAATGCAGTAGAAACTGTACTGGCTTTAAATGGATGTGATAATGCACAAAAGTGTGCATACTTGGTAAGTCTGTCAACTACCACCATGACGACACTCTTTCCCTTAGACTTGTGTAAACCTGTGATAAAATCCATTGAAACCTCCTCCCAACGTTGGCTTGGAATGGATAAAGGTTGTAATAGACCCGATGTCTTAATTGTTTCAACTTTATTTTGTTGGCAAACCAAACATTCCACCACAAACTTTTGAATATCTAATTTAAGGCCCTCCCAAAAAAATTCCTTCTTAACCCTATGGTAAGTTTTTAAAAATCCTGAGTGCCCTCCTAAGGGAGAGGTGTGCAATTCCATAAGAATCTTTTGTTTTTGCTGGGAATTATTACAGAGGTATAAGTGATCTTTGTACCATAATGAATCATTTTTCCAGCTAAATGTATCAGACGTACTGGAGTCTTGTTGTAACTTTCGAATAAGTGCCCACACTTCTTCGTCATTCTTCCATTCCTCCCTTGCTTCATTTATCCAATCTGGTTGGATAATAGAAATGGCGCACAACAATGCTTCCACATCCTCATCCTTTCTTCAGAGTGCATCTACCACCACATTTTGCTTCCCTTTTTTGTAGATGATTTCAAAGTCATAACCCAACATCTTTGTGACCCACTTTTGTTGCTCTTCAGAGGATAATCTTTGTTCTAAAAAGTATTTAAGGCTATCATGATCCTTTTTTACCTTGAAGTGTCTTCCCATTAGGTAGGGTCGCCATTTCTTAAGTGCATGGAGTATCGCCAACATTTCCTTCTCATAAATAGCTTTGTGTAAAAACTTTCCCTTGATTGGATGACTTTCGAAAGCAATGGGTCTTTCATCTTGCATTAAAACAGCACCAATTCCATTTCTTGAAGCATCACATTCCACAATAAAGGTTTTTGTGAAGTCTGGTGTAGCTAAGACCGTTGCTTGGCACATTGCCTCTTTAAGATGCTCGAAGGCCTTTGTTGCTTCTGGAGTCCATGAAAATGCATCTTTCTTAAATAATGTTGTTAGAGGTGCTGCTATTCTCCCCTAATTCTTAACAAACTTGCGATAATACCTTGTCAACCTGAGAAATCCTCGCAAATGCTTTATGGATGTGGGGATTTTCCATTCCTTAATGGCTTTAATTTTGCTAGGGTCTACCTTAACTCCTTCACGAGATACAATATGACCCAGATATTCCACCTCTTGTACTCCAAAGAAACATTTGGATCTTTTTGCATATAATTGTTTCTCCTCCAATAATTGTAGCACCACGTCAACATGTTCAACATGATCCTTCCAAGACTTGCTATAGATTAGTATATCATCAAAAAATACTAACACAAATTTTCTAAGGAATGGTTTGAAAATGGAATTCATCAAACCTTGAAATGTTGAAGGTGCATTGGTAAGGCCAAAAGGCATGACCAAAAATTCATAATGACCCTCATGAGTTCTAAATGTTGTTTTCAGAATGTCTTCAGTCTTCATTCTGATTTGATGATACCCTAAATGAAGATCAAACTTGGTGAAGTAAAGTGATCCATGCAATTCATCCACTAATTCATCAATGACTAGAATGGGAAACTTATCTTTAATAGTGAGCTTGTTGAGCTCCCTATAATCCGAACACATGCGCCATGATCCATCCTTCTTGTGCACCAATACTACTGGAGGAAAAAAAGAACTTTGACTCAGTTGAATTATACCAGCCTCTAGCATTTCTACAACCATACATTCAATTTCACTCTTTTGGGCATAGGGATATCTGTATGGCCTGATGTTTGGAGGAACACTTCCTGGAATTAGGTGAATAGCATAATCATGATCACGAATAGGTGGGAGACCTTTGGGAGTCTCAAATACCTTGGAATGATTGTCCAAGACTTTTTTGAGATATGGAGAAATAGATGATTCCAATGTGGAAACATCTAGCGAACATAATTGTGCAATTACACCTCTTTGTTCCCTTTTTAGAAGCTTTGTCATACCGTTATAGCTTATTATCTTTCTCGGTTTCCCTAAAATACCCCTTAATTCAACTTCCTTTCCTTCCACAGAAAATTTCATGAAAAGTTCTTGAAAATTAAAAGCTATTGTACCCAAGGATTGTAGCCATTGGACTCCTAGTACAACATCAGCACCTCCCATTGGAATGGAAAGAATTGGGCTAGTCAATACATATTCTCCCGTGGATAGCTTGATATTATGGAACTCTCCCGAGAAATTTATTGTTCCTCCATTTGCAACCATCACTTGACACTCTGGTGCTGGATATAAGAAGCAATTTAATTCTTTTGCTACCTTACAATGAATAAAATTGTGGGTACTTCCTGAATCAATCAACACTATTACCTTTTTCTTCTTGATTTGTCCTTCTATCTTGATGGTTTGAGGAGTGGTAATTCCTGCCAATGCATTACAAGATATGGTTGGATTCATTTCTTCTTTATGTAGGCTTTGTTCCTGAAGTATATCCTCTTCTTTTGACCTTTCTTGCTCCTGTTCTTCTTCCTCTTCACAACCTATGTAGAATAATTTCTTCTCAGCACACTTATGACCTTTAGTGTATTTGCTATCACAACTGTAACAAAGCCCTTTTTCTCTTTTTTCTTCCAATTGTTGTGGTGTCAACCTTATAGGTTGTGGAAGACTAGGGGTAACAACACTTCCATCTTTATAGTTGTGAGTGGTATGCTTCATGGTTGCCATAATTTTGCTTTCCATTTTTCTTGCTACCCTGAATGCCTTCTCTAATGAATCAGGTTCCCAAAGGCGAACGGCATGTTGGATATTATCCTTTAAAGTCCCTATGAACACATCAATCCTATGCTCCTCTGGAATATTTTTTACCCTTATGTTCAATTTTTGGAACTCCTCAATGTGCTCCATTATTGAACCCTTTTGTTTGAGACTTATCAATTGGCTAAAAAAAGTGTTGCATTTTGTATCCTCATAATGTGCTGTCAATTCTTCCGTAAAAATTTCCCAAGTGATAATTTGTTTACGAGAGCAAAGCCATTTATACCATACAAACTGATTTGGTTCCAAATATAAAGTTGCAATACGTACCTTTTGTGTGTTTTGCACAATATTGAGATCGAAAAATTGCTCCATCTGTAATATCCATGTTGCGGGATCCTTGCCATCAAACTTCCTCATATCGATTTTTGGAATATGGTGGGTCTTCGATCCAACATTAGAGTCTATGGAATCATGATTAACATTTCTTTCGTTCTCATCATGAGTTTTCTTTACTACCCTTTCACCATTAGTGACCATTTCTTGTAGCAACTTATTCATATTTATCTTCAATTCTTCCATCTTATCATCCATGCCATCAATTTTAGCGTCCATGCCATTCATCTTAGCTTCCATGCCATCCATCTTAGCTTCTACACCTTTCTTTAAACAATCCATCTTAGCTTCTACACCTTTCTTTAAACCATCCATCTTAGCTTCTACATCTTTCCTTAAACCATCCATCTTAGATTCTGTTGCTTTTTGTGCAAGTGACACTTGTTGCACTTGGTCTCGTAATTTTGATATATCATGTTGCATTTCTTCCTCTTCTTCATAAGTCATGCTAGAGCTTTCAGGTTGCTTACTAGGTGTTTGAATTTTCTTTCCTCAGGGCATCAATTATCGATTCAAACTAATTTTTCAAACCAAGCTTATGCAAAAATTAAAAAAAAACTACACACCTTTTTTCACTTTGTAGAAGCTTGATATTGACTTTGATGTATCTCTGCAATTTCAGATCATCCAATTCTAAAATTGTGATTTGTAGTAGCCCTTTGTGTCCTCTTTCCAATGCCACCAGTCTTATCCAAGTTGGATTCTCCAAAGAAGAGTTATGTACAATCTCCCAAGATGACCTGATTATAGACTAGTTGAGTAGAGCGAACTTGTACGACATGCCACGAGTCACTGTTTCGACCTTTGGATCTGAAAAAGATATACAAGAAACTAAAGTCCATCCTCTTTCTGTACCTTCTTACGAAATTTTAATCCAATGCTCAGAGAGAAAGTTATGACGATTTTCCCAAGGTCACTTGTTTGGAATGTAATTCAGGAGTCTGCAAGAAGACCAACTTCCTCAGGTCATATCTCTGAAAATATAGTGCAAAAAGCTCTGAAATTCGAACCCAAGCTTCAATGCGATCTCGTATCAAATGGTTTTTTTTTTAGCTTCCGAAACGTCATAGAAAAAAGTTATAGCGAAAATTCCACGATGACCTGTTTGGAGCAGTGAAACCCTAGAATCCAAAGCTCCGATACCAAATGTTATGAAACCAGCTCAAGAAAAGATAGAAAAGATAGATCAATGCCTTAGAATTCAGCCTCTTTGAGGAGGTAACCTCCTTTACATTACATAAATGAACAATTCTTGGATGATTCAAATGAGAAAACCTCCTTTCTATATATAGGAGTCTAAGGTGTCACAATATAACCCAACCGACCTAACAATAATAATATAAAGCCACAAAAATAACAATAGAGGGATTCTATGGGCAATAGTAATAACAATATGGGGAAAATAGGGGCACAACAATATTAATAAGGGATACAACTACAATAGTAATGGGGTAATCACTAGTATTATAGGGACCCAACAAACTCTAAAACACATAAAATAAACAATGTGAGAGCATAACACATAAAACACATATACACAAATATTTTCCCCTAGATTCCAAAATCGGGATTACCAGCTTGATTTTTAATTATGTTCCTTTCAATGTTATAATACATATTTATACATTCTGAAGCATCCAATACCATGGATCGAAAACCATCGCGTCCAATACCATGGAATGAAAACCATCGCGTCCCAAAGACATGTGCAAAAATCATGCACAGAACCATAGGTGGGTCCGCCCAACCTAACATAGGGTCCAAAACCAAAATTTTCCGGGGCGTTGCTTTGGACCCCATAAAGTGGGGTTATCAGTACACCTCAAACCCCCTATGACCCACCCCACTACACAATCAGTGCAACGAAGGGGGGCTCCGCCCCCCCTCTAACCCCTCGGTTAACCTATGTGGGCTAGTCATGGAAAGAATATAACACAACCCAACAAAAATCCCATTTCATGACCTCGATAGTCAAGAATTAACACATTTAGTTCAAAGCGCACTTGCAGAGTGCAAAAGAGAAAAAATTAAGAAGTCCAAAACAAATTGCTTTCCGATTAATGCTTGGTTTGATGAGGAATGCAAAAAGGCAAGGAGAATGTGGAAAGAGTCAAACAAGGATAACATAAAGTTCAAAACTTACAAGCAGATATTAAGAAAGAAAAAGGTTAATTTTATGGTTTCGAGGAGAGAAGAACTAATCTTCCTTGGGAAAAATAAACCCAAATTATTTTGGAAGGAGCTCCAACCGAAATATGAAAATGAAAAACAATATTACAAATTCTAAATGGTATGGCTATGCAAGACAATTTTATTAGTAGGATCCCAAGGTTGACCCTCCTCCCTTGGTCAAAACTAATACAAAACTCTTCATGGTGCAAGAGGTATAGATGTGTATCAAGAAGTTCGGTGTTGGAAAAACAAAAGACTTAGCTGAACTCCAAGCAAAAGTATCTAAAGTGGGGTTTAAAAATTCTTGCACCTCACATTACAAAAAATTTCAACAACATCATACAATAGGGGTTCCCCACAGATTGGACAACTGTTTAGGAAATACCTCTTTTCAAGAGTGGTGACATCAATAATCCCTCCAATTATGGGACCATAATGATAAACCCCTTGTTTGCAAAGTTATTTGGAAAAATTTTAGAAAATAAAATCAGCAAACGGGCAGAAGAAAGAGATAAACATGCTAACGGGAAATCAAGTTTTAGACCTAAACATTCCACAGTTGATCATGGTATAACTTTAAGGAACATCATTGAAAAAGTTTGGGGGAAAAAGGAAGAATTGTTTTGTTTCTTTGTTGATTTTAGAAAAGCCTTTGGCACGGTTCCTAGGGATAATATTTGGCACAAAATGGAGGAACTTGGGGTTCCTATGCATTTAAGAGCTGTTATGCATAGTCTGTATGATGAGGTGAAAGTCAAAATTAAAACTTCAGCAACCATTTCTGAAGTTTTTAGAAGTGATATCAGGTCAAACAAGGTTTTCCATTGTCTACTACCCTCTTCTATTTATATATCAACAAGCTTGAAGAGTGGCTAAATTTGTAAGGGGATGATGGTATCCATTTGGGAAAGTTTGTTATAAGGCTTCTTTTGTATTCAAATGAACTTATTCAGATTGCTAGATCTGCTCTTGGTTTGTAAGAGCACTTACTTTCCCTTGAGCATTTTTGTAGAAGAGTGGGGATGCAAGTCAATATTAGCAAAACAAAAGTAGTGGTGTTCTCTAACAAAAGGAAACATAACCAACATAAGTTATACTTTGAAGGCAACATTATGGAAGAAGTGACGTATTACAAGTACCTAAGAATTGACTTCAACAAAAATCTAAGCCGGGATGGATGTAGAAAGAAAATAACTTAGGGGGGTTGGAAAAATTTTTATGCTTTTCAAAATAGGTGTAGAGAGTTAGAGTTTTGGGATTGGAAAACCACTCTAACTCTTTTTAGGATTTTAGTGATTCTGGTGATTCTCTACGGTTATGGACTATGGGCCAACAATACATCTGACATGCAGTGGAAACAAATTGAGAAAATTCAGAAGTGTTTGATTACAAACAAATTCAAAATTAAAAGTGTGATTCCTTATGCTATCTTGTTAAGTGAAATAGGGGCTACTCCTATTGAAGCAATTGCTATGGTGCAGTCATAAGGCATTTAAAAAAAAATTGAAAAAATGGAAGATGGAAGATGGCCTAAAGTTGTGTTTAATGACATATTATGCAAAATAAAGAAGACTTGGATACGGAAAAATAAAAAATGGTTTAGCAAATGAGGTATTTTCTTGAGCATGTGTCCGACAAACAGTAAAGAGATAAAATATTTTGTTATGGATAAGTTCCACAAATGTACTTGGGAGAAGGAGCCAAGGAAAAAGAAAAAATATTATATTGAAGTATTTAATCCTACTCATAATCATCAACAAAAAGCATACATAGGGGCCAATATTTCTTGGAGATCCAAAATTCTTATTGCTCAATTAAGGACTAATCTCATCAACTCCGTTGTGAAACAAGGTGCTGGAAAATGCCAAAAGAACTGTGGGAGGAAAGAGTATGTATTTTTTTCTCTTTTAGAAAAGTGGAAACATAAAAGCATTTCATTTTAGGATGTAAGGCCTTCAAAGATAGCAAGGAAAGTTATGCATATATTTTGGCAGATATCTCTTGGGATAATCTCTTTAGTTAAGGGTTTTTTGAGAAGCTCAGAGCGTTTAATTTGAAACTTCACAGGAAAATGGCCGAATACAAGAGCAAGATAGAGACTAAATCTATCCAATAGAGTATCTTTAGCCTCATGGATGTTAAAATAACTTCTTATTCTTCTTCTTGTATAAACAATTATTGTTATGTACTTTTTTCCATGGATTTTTTTAAAGCACTTTTATTTATAAAAACAAAACTACTATAGTTGATGTGCAGAAAGTATTCAAATTTTACATTGAAAAAGATGTAGTTTTAGTCTGTAAATAATCGCTTGTAATTCCAAATTTATTTTTCAAACAATTCTATATTGGGATTTATACTATTGAAGAAATATTTATATTTCTCATTAAAATTTTCGACAAAATATTCTTTATACATTGAAAAAGTTCAACTGGTATTCCCTTAGGAAGTTAGTCTAGATTTACATGAAGAGACACCGATTAAAATTCTCTAAACTAAGAAAAATAAGTTGAGAACTAAGGGATGTGAATATATTCAAAGGATTATGTAGGCTTTTTTTCATGATCTTCCAAATCCCATTTTCTAGTACCACTCCATTCTTAAATAGTTGGTTTGATTCATAGTTCATGTCCTTATAAACATGCAAGAAATAAATCTAAATTAAGGATAATTTTGGTTGGAGAATAGCATGAAAAGGAGGTTGTAATGTGTATTTGTACAAACTAAATACTCCTTTCATCCAGTGGATCACAAGTAGAAAGTCTCTGTAAATTTGGATTTGGCAAATGACATTTTTCTTAGTGAGCATTAAGACTAGTTTTAGAGTCATGAGTTCACAAAAGTTATTTTTGTCAATGCCCAACTTAACCTTGAAATAGATGCTACAAGTATGTCATTTTATATAATAGGCTCTTGGAAAGGACTATAAGTATTAGAAAAAAGGCTTTGCAGATAGGTTAATAGCATGACATGAATTTATAGGGAACAATGCATGGAAGAGGAATCTTAGTCCTTAAAAGGGGAATGATTACATTTAATCCAAATGCCCTAAGCTATAATCAAGGGGAGTGATTTCTAGTTTTTTGTATCCTAATTGTTAATCCAACTTTTAAGAGTTGTTGTTATAGGGTCCCCACCCCAGATGCATGATGTCCCTTTAGACCTTTGGATTTCAGTCCAAATAATCACAGAGAAGAAACATTCAAGGATGGGGTGTTGGTTGGTTTATTATCCTATTTATAGAGGTTACAACTTCTAGTCCCATAGAAATTTTTACACTGTATTTTGTCCCAAGTGGACACTTTATTGTGTAGTAGAAGCCACATGAACATTTTAGCTTTTGTTGGAAACTTTAGCTTCTACACTTATTTCCCCAACCAAGGAGGGGGATCAACTCCAATTGCATGTGTCTTTGGTTGGGAACTTTAGCTTCTAAACTTATTTCCCCCACCAAGGAGGAGGATCAACTCCAATTGCATGTGTTAGGGAAATGTATCCCAGATTTAGAACATATCCACCATTGGGGTTAAGGTACTAAATCAATTTATATTCCTAGTTATATTGGTAGATGAAAGTTCTTTGGAGAGAGTTTGTATAGTGGTTTCAAAGATGTGCATAGTCCAATCCAATTCCAACCTCTTTACAAGTCATCTAACGAGAGTGTCCAAAGACATAATCCCTTCTCTATCTAATTGAGGAAGTAGAAGCCTCCTCTCTATAAGTTTTGAATCAGAGGATCAAGCAATCAGCGGTTATTATTGTTACATATCTAAGGATTATTTTCTAGAAGAATTTGGGCTCCATTTCCAATTAAACAAATCAATTAATTATATACGAGAGGAAAAGAGTTTAAGATAACTTTCCATATGATCGATCTAGTAGGTACTTTATTTTTAGGGTTTTTAATCCAAACTAGTAAGGAATATTAAGGATGATTTTCCTAACGAACTCCTGTCTAAAGGCTAGTTCCTTGTATCAACCCAAAAAAATTCTTTTATAGTGTGCTTTTGAGAAAATAAATATGTTTTTTAGTCCCCAACCCCCAAGGAAATTGGGATCTAATAGCTTCCTCCAAGATGCTAGCACTAGAGATATTTTATCTTCTGACCCCGACCAGAGGAATTTGGATAGTTTCTTGTTCTTTCTTAGGATTCCCTTGGGGACCCAATTTAGAGTGATCCACTACATGGGCATGACTTCTAATAATTTCTTTCCTAGAACTAGCGTTCTAGCTCTAAAAAGCTACTTATTGTACCATCTATTTACCTTCTTTCACAAATTATCTAGGAGCTAGAAACAGGATGAAGAGAGAATATTTAGGCTTCATGACTTTCTTGGTAACCATTTTTCTTCCTAGTGACTATTTGTGGCCAAAAGCGATGAAGAGAGAGGAAAAAAAGGGATGTTGAGCCTAAATCCTCTTCCTAAAGATCTAAGAGATTTATGGAATGTTGGTTTTATGCTATTCCATTATCCCCCAGGTGAAGAGAGAGGACTTGTGCTTGTTTTCATCCTAGTGGCTTTACAAAAGGTTGATAGTGGATCCTCCAACCATTCCACATATTGGATCACCCCTTCACAAAAAATTACAATGACATTCACAAACAAAAGATGTGAGATGGAAATGGTGGGGTTGATTGATGTACCTTTCGTTTTTCCACTATAAATTGCATCTTTTCTTAGCCTTCTAAGACCTTCTACAAGTAGGAGGAAGAGAAGCAGGGATAGAGGACATTCATACCCAAGGCCTCTTCCATTTCGAATAAGAAGGTGGCTAATTTGTTTATAAATAAAGTAAACGATGTTAAACATATACAATTTAGAACCAAAAAAATCAAAGAAATGATTGAACCCCATGTGTATGAGAAGTATCCTAAGGTAGACCAAACCTACCCTGCCAATTGCATAGGATAAGTCTAGTTTAAAGGTGATACTTTTTTTCTTTCCTATGTGGATGAAGTGAAGACCCTCTTGGGCTAGTCCAATTACTTCATGTATTTGGTGCCCTCTTGGAAATATAGGATATTCAAGGGATATATGGGTGGAGAGCATATCTTTCAATCTTCGAGAAATCAATTCTATGATTATTTTAAAGAGGCCATTACCAAGTGAAATACGTTTGAACTAGTTAGAGGAACTTGGGTTAGTAGATTTTAGGATTGAGGCAATAAAAGTCACATTGAAGTTTGCTACAGTTTGAAAAGAAGTTTTGGATTACTTGATTACCTTTGGAAAGTCACCCCCAAGAAAGTCAAAACAACCTAGATAAATTTTTATAAGAATCCTATTAGGACCTAGGATTTTATCCTTATGAATGTTGTACAAGACCCTAAATAGTTCCTCCTTAGAAAATTCAACCATCATATGATCATTTCCTTCTTATTCAATGAAGTTAGGAAATTGATTGACAATGTTTAGAATGGAATCTATGGGAACCTATGGATCTACCTTGAATAAACTCTAAAAATGTAGGGTCCCTTCTATTGCAATTTACTTGAAGGTTATGGCCTTTGTCCCATCTACTCTACCAATGGACCAAATTGTGATGATGGTCTTCCCCTTTTTTCAAATTGGTGGAAAAGAATTGTAGTTTCATTCCCTGCTTACAATCATAAGGCTCCAATTTTCAATATCAATTGTTTTTCTTTGTCAAAGTGTATACTACTCCAGGATTTATCTAAGGAATTTATTGAATCCTTTTTTTGATATGATATATGACACTACCATTCCTCATTGAGCCAAAGTTGAAGCTTAGATTCTAGTTTTGAAATACATTGTCTTCTCTCTTCATCCCTTTTTTGTTCCAAGAGATTATAAATTACTTTTGATATTTGCAATGAATTGGAGGGGATGGGATTATTGTGAGGATGTGTCATAAGGTATCCATATCCCCTTGGTCACTTCCAAAAATAATAGGTCCTCCAAATGTTGATTATAATTTTAAGGGAATGGGGGTTAATCTAATCAAGGGGTTAGTTCTAGCACTATGGGGCTATGACTCTACTTTTCCAGGGACATGCAAGAAACGATAAGAAATCTCATCATTAATTGAGAGAGACATGTCATTCATTAGGAAGGATAGATTCAATGGGAAATAATAATCCAGGTCTAGAGATATGAGCTTTGGAATGAAATATATGTATGTCTTCTCATAAATCATGTAGAGTAATTAATTGAATTCATGGTCGTTCATATGGACAAACACATTTGATATTGGCACTGATGCTTTATGGGGCCTGTTATCCCATATCAAAATTAATTCATTCTGTGACAACAAATGAAAATCACAGTATGGGTTTGAAAAAAGCTAATTCACTCGTTGGTAGAGTTGACGTAAATGAGGGTGTTGTTTTTAAAAGGATTCGAGCTAGAGCTCACATAATAAACAATATTAGTATAGGAGGACTCTAGCCAGTTGATTTCATGATTGGAATAGTATAAAATCCCCTCCAAAGAGGGTATGCTTATATCGGTAAGGTTTAATTCCCTGGTCTAGAAGATTCAGGGAGGTTGAGCACTCTCTCTCCCCCAGCATGACCTTTTTGATAGTTGGAATCGACCGTTTGAGTCCCTTATTTATGAAACCCATTTCCTATTCCAAGGATTTTCTTCTAAGAAAGATTAAGAGATAAGAAATATTTCAAGTCTTTTTCCACCCTTTCCTCCCTTATATGCATACGTTTCAACCTATATATATATATATATATATATATATATATATATATATATATATATATATATATATATATATATATATATATATATATATATATGTTTTATAATAATACTTGTTCTAAATTATTGCTTGACTAACTATAAATAACTATTTAGAAAATAAATAAATTACATAGTTATAGGATCAAACTAACAAAATATATATTTTTAGTAGGACCCACATAAATAATGTCAAGCCTTCAATAAAATAATTTAAAAAAACAAAAAAAAATTATTAGATTAATTAAGATTTAATTCTTTATACATATCATGTATAAAAAGTTACTATTATGCACTTTATTTTTTCCATGGAAAATACTTAGAAAATTTATTTATAAAGACAAAATTACTGTTGAAATTGGAGTGCAAATAGAATTTCTAGTCATGATAATTACTTGTGACTCTTTATATATGTTTTTTATTTCATATTTACTTCATTTATTAGGTCATTAAGAAATTATACAAGTACAATGCACAAAAAAAGAAAAGAGACACTAAAAACTAGGTCAGAGGCCAAGGAAAAACCCAAAAGGGGAAAACCAAGCAATTCTTTCCTTTATAGATTTTTCATCAACAAGAGAAATACATGTCATAGAAAAATTGACAAGTAATTGAAGTGCCAATTCATCCCTCAATCTGACCATAATACTGTTCACAATACTATCCACAAATTTTCCCTTTCGATGCCATATATCATTGAAGTAAAATCCCTCAGGATCTTCACTTAACCACAAATAATATGATTTGAGAACTTCATTTTCCACAAAATAATCGTGCTTCAGAGACCTCATACTTCATCACATAACTACATGCTTCAGATCTTGGATTTGTGCCTTAGAAGCTTCCACATGAATCTCACTCTTCATCATATAAATGTATGCCTCAAAATTTGGATTTGTGCCTCAAGAGCTACCATAGGAACTTTGATCTTTTTCATAGAGTATGCTATAAATAAATTCAAATTCTTCACAAAACTTCTTTTCTTTCATCGCCTCTTCTACTCAACCTTCTTATTTTTGTTCTAGATCAAAGATGAGTATGTTGTGTTGTGAATCAAATTGTACTTTGGAGGAAGTTGAGTATCATATATATACTCTTTTGGTGGGGTTTGAATGGGTGCCAATAGGAGCTGAGATGACTTGTCATCTAGAGGGCCAACTTGGAAGTTGAGAATTTGACTAAAAAACTCATAAGATTTTGTTTTTCCTTTTTCTTTCAAATGTCCAAATGGGACATAAAAAGAATAATTTTTCTTTTGACTTCAATAAATTATTTTTGACTTCTTTACAAGAATATAATCATAAAATATATACATTATGAAGACCAAAACTAGTTAAATTTTTAAGAATCAATCTTAGCCAATGTGGTACTCATAATGACTCATCAAGGTATTCTCAAGTTGAATGCTTCTATAAGAAAGGATTTAGATTGATAAACATCATTATAAACATCATCATGACCAACATTGTCAAATTACCACGGCCTTGACAAGTAATCTCTATCTCTCCACTAGATCAAAGCACAATGCTGGGTGGAATTCAATAGGACACTGCACAACTGCCTCTCGAAGGCACATACTCCACCTCGGTTGACCATAGTACATCCTCCACAGGACCACTTCCTAATCTGTTGTCACAATACTTTACACAAGGAAATGTCAGTCCTATGGACCATTCTTATACCAAGTAAATGTACTTGAATTATTGTTGTTAGTCCAGGTCAGAATACATGTCTCAAGAATGTCAATCCATGATGCTAATCCAATCTACCATTCTCCCTATTCGTGTTCATGTACTTGAATTATGATTGGTAGTCCTAGTCATAGTACATGACATATGGAGAGGTGGGTTTCCATCCCCACTCCCTCTCAACTTGGGAGGAGTAATCCACAAGCCCAATCTTGTCTTAGAAGTACTCATACTTTCCTTACATCATCTACCTACTCATCTATGGAGATATATTGTAGCTTCTCGATTCTTATTTGCACCATACTCTTTAATCATAAAGTGCTTGGACCTTCCATGAAAAACCAAGTTATTTGAAAATCTTTAAAGAGTTTCACGATTGAATCCATCACGTTGTCAAATAGTCCATGAATCATTTTGTAGAGACAAACTACTTCACAACCAATTGTATGAATTTCCATATCTTCTATCTATGTAGTGAAATAGAATCTTACTTCGTGTTACTCCAAGAAACCTTACCATATCCCAACTATCAATAGTATCTCTACTCATCATCAACACTACCAATCCAATCGATGTATCCTTAATTTGATCCAGGTGGATATTGGTGGCCACCCATCTATCCCACTAGGACCCCTACAATTGTCTCTTTTAGTTTTTCGGTTTCCTTAATTGTAGCACAATGTACTATTTTTAGTAGTTTTTAGGTCCTAAACTTCTAGAGCCATTTTGAGGCCCTAAATGATGATTTTTTGGCAATCTACCATTGGTGATGTGTCGTAAGACGCTTTTTTGTCATAGTCCTTGGAGATATCTTTCCAATGGGGTATCATGCGTGTCAAACAGAGATAATATGACCAAGTCACGACCTCGGGAAGTTGGCTGCCCAACTAACCCCAATGAGGCCCATAATGTCTTGGTGTTACATCTCCTCGGGTTAGGTTTTTGGTTGTTTAGGGTTTTCTCTTATTGTTCAATAATAAAAAGGCCCTTGAGCCTCATTGTAACACAATTCAGAGGCATGTGACACCACATCTCTCCTCAGGGATAAGTTACCATCGCCCGAGCTAGTCTTATTTCCATTTATGTTTGTAAGCATATTTCAGTATTTTACATTAATGAAATGAAGTATTATTTTTTCTATAGCTCTATATTTATGGTTATTTTTGTACTTTTTTGCATTCTTATTTAAATCTAGTTCATAAGTCCCAAGTTGTAGTGTAAGATCCTTCATGTCAAATTATTTTTCCAGCTTCCTCTGATGTCAATATATCTTCGTTTGACTCATGATTCCTTCTTTTCAAGGTTCGAGGTATTCTTTAATCATGAGGCTCCTTTTCAAAATCCTAGGGTAACTCTTCTAACTGAGGCAAGGTTGTTAAGATTATTCTCTCTCTCTTACTAGGAGAACCTTCTTGCTCTCATGTTAGATTTTTTACTTCTCTAATGTATACTTCAAACTACTCTCTCTTGTCTACATTCACGTCTTCTATGATTTAGGAAATTCCTTTTTGTTTATCTTCATTCTTCCAGTTCTTCCATCTTTTGCCGATACCTGATCAACTCTAGTTGCAATGCACACTAGGAGATTACGGGAGAACAATTATATCCAAACAAATAATTCAAGAAAAAGAGATTAACTACTAGAAATAATAACAATAATCATGTAAGGGAGATACACGATACTTATATTTTGAGAGGATATCAACTCCCTCTTGGTATTAACTTCTCTACCATCCATCTACAAATTTTATTGGTTTTTTCATCATGATGTCATTCTTATGGTCCAAGGTCTCTTCTTTTAGTGGAAACATCCAACCTAGGGTTTGTTTATACACCCTTTTTGTTTCTAGTGTTTATTGACTTTAGAGATCCAAATGTCTAGGTAGGGTTTTTATTTTCAAATCCAAGATTTTCATAAACCGTAGATACATATAGCGCTCATTGTTACCGGGAATAGTGTCTATGCAGAACTGCTAATCCCACTAAGGCTGGTAGCTACCTTAGAAACAAACAAAGTAAAACTATTTTCGTTTTCCTTTATGAAAGATAGATGAGAGAAGAATAAAAGAGACCAACCTATGTCTTGCGCTTGGTTCTTCGCTCGATTCCTCTCTCTTCTGATAGTCTTTTGCTACTTGCTTTCTTATATACCCAGCTTCATAGATTACCTGTAGAATCAAAGTAGCATAACACTATACGAGAACATGGATCTATTATCATCAGCAATATAGGATCAGATGTATATTAACCACACAAATGCATGAAACATCAATCACACAAGTGTATGGAGGAAAACTAGAATAGTTTTATTGATAATCAAGAAAGAGCCAAGAGAATTACAACCAGTTGTTCTGACCCAGCATCATCCTCTCAGCAAGTAAGCCCTTCTTCACCTCATGAAAAGCTTAGATCACCCAACACTATGATGTTGCCTCAAGAAACCAACAACAATTCCTTACAAGATGCAAAATTCCAGCCTCTAGATCTCTGGGATGAGGGATCCATATATAGATGTCTGCAAGGGAGATGAGTCAGCTTGTGATTTCATTAGTGTCTTCCCTCTGATAGTTCTTGATTCCACTTGGAGATTGATGATCTCTTACTCATCCCTAGTCGAATTCAGATAGGCAAGTGTCACTGGAGAAGTTTTTGGAAAATTCCATGCTTCTCCACCTTGTGGATTGACCCTGCCATTTGTCCCTTCTTGCCGATCGCACCCCATAGAAGGGCTTTTTGAAATGCAACGCACCTACTGTGTGTATTTAGGTGGGAAGCAACACACTTTGCCTATGGAGCAGGTGAAATGGTTCAGTTTTTACCCGTTCTGAGTAGTTTTTCATGGAGAACTTCTAGGAGATGCTGTAATCAGTTGACCTGTTCTTTTAGGGGTTGGAACAACACCTTTAGGGACTTAGGAGTCCTTGGTTTATGGACATTTTATGCTTGGGGTTGCAGTGCCCAAAAATGTCTATAACAGTTGCCCCCTAAAGCATGAGGTCGTTAATATTTTGATATCAGGTGAAATGCTTTATCATGAGGATCTGAAGTTCTTTCAAGCTGGAAGGAGACCTGTAATAAGATACAACACAATACATTATCTTCATAATTTTTTCATGATCTAGCTGAGGCGGGCATTCCCATGCTCAACTTTATAAATTCATTTTTCATGTACATGAGACAGACAATCGTCTGAGTGTAGACTGATGATTTTGGTAGATCCATCATCCCTTAGATTGGATGATTATCTGTGCAGCAATGATGTACATTTGATGTCTTTATTTTCCTGAATATATATCACAGCCCGGATGGATGAAACTAGATCCAGGGTCTTCAATCTCGTTCAATCTTCACTCAAAGTAGAAGTCGATCCATGTGAGAGATGTTATGGAGTCGAACATGGAAAGACATCGCTTGATTACCAACCAATGATGTAAGTTGTTAATAGGCGCGAGAGGAATCACCGATAATGATAATGATTCTCAAGGTACTGCAGTACAATTCACGTGGTGTGAAATAAGGGACTTGGAGTCGAACACCACGTAAAATCTTTCGGTCGAAGGCCATTGATGTAAACCTGTCGCCGGAAGTGAGAGAGGCATGCAAGCTTCAAAGTACTGAAAGGGTTGCTCCTAGATCGCCTTCCTGGATAATGAGCTAATGTTGACAAGAAGCGATCCGTCATAGGAGGGCGTTAATGAATCCCACATCAATGACATGGAATGGAGCAAATGATTTTAATGGAGGTGAAAACGATCTGGTGATATATGGTTAAGGGTGGCAGTCATGAAAGAATGGAGCGAAAATGTATTATAGTGGGTGAGACACAGGTGAATTGTCTGAGTGACTTCTCTTGAACATATCGGCAACACTGACATGATGGATTGGTAGCATTAACCCCAAACGTGGATGGTGTGATGGAACCATGGTGATATGACCAGTGAATGGAACAACCCAACCTGACTGGGATGTGGAGTGAAAGTGTCATGTTCAAGAGCGACTTGCTACCAACAAAGTTTCTTCAAGTTTTCTTCCCAATTTTTCCCCAGTCATTGCTGACCAGTAACTCTTTATTTTTGTCAAGCTTGAGGAAGATAACATATGCTTGTTCTATAATTTTCCCTTCGGGCAAACCCATCGCTATGTTTTAAGAAGCCTAGCGATAGTGAAAATTGTTCTTGTCTATTATGGACAAGTTTGTCGCTATTAGGTTTTAACGAGTTTAACGACAAAGATACCTCGGTCCTTTTCAATTTTAGAGAGTCTGAAAAGGAACGTAAAGGAAACTCCAAATATCCTTTTTCGTCATCAAATCCCTTAAGTCCTAAAAAGTATAAAATAATACGAAAGGGATGAATTTTCGGTAATTTTAACAAGGCGAACAAGACAAGCGCTTGATCTTTTTGTGTAATAATCCCTCAGGTCCAAAAATATTAAAATCTAAAGGAGGGATAGCACTTTCGATCACTTTAACGAGCTGGAGAGGCCAATGGCTTGGAAATATTTTCATATTTTACGAGTCAGTTGAAAAGAGCTTAAAGGAGACTCGTTTTTGAGGAACGAGTGATAAATTTGGGTAGTAGCTGATTCCAGGTAAGGTTTGGAATTTTCCAATCACGACAGTGTCACAAGGATGGCTAACCAGATCACTCTTCGCAGCTGTTCCTCAAAAGGGGTAAACAATCAAGTGGAGGTGAATGATCAGCCAATACAGAGTGGAGGTGATGATGAGAACACGACCAAGGCTTTAAAGGCTGAAGTACTACATTCACGATGGTTATTTACCGGAAATTAGTTCATTTTTTAATAAGCTTAAATGCGGGGGGAAACACTTGCTCATTGCTTATGTTTATTTTTTAACGAGCTTGAATTCCACAATAAAACTGCTCGATCCAGTCGTATAATAAGGATGTCTCATCTAAGATGCCATTTTTGTGGAGCTTGCACCTTACAAAGCTTTGCTCCGGATCCTTTCTCTATGCAAGTTAGGAAACGACTAATCCTACGAGTTTAAAGGGTTAGAGGACCTACAAATTAAAAAAAAAAAATAGTCGCTCTTCGCTTGGAAGCCAAAAGGTTTGCATGAACCCAGGTATAGAGAAAAATTTCCAGGTTACCAAGAAAGTTTCATCCGCATAGCGGATAAAATTATTTCTCGGCGATGCCTATCGAAATAGGCAAAGAGGAGTGTTGTCACCCAGCATAACCTTAACGAAGGTATCTTATTTCAGTCTGTTCCCATTTTCCTATAAGGATGGGTTCACCAGATTAGTCATATATTCTTCACAGAAATCAACCCTATGCCCAAGGTTCTCCTGCCGAACCAGACCAGGATGCATGCCCCCTGGGTTTCAGTCATGTCCCCCGAATCACTCGCGCTCATCAGGTGGATGGATTGGGGATTGATGAGACATTCCTTGCATGAAAAGACCATTCAGGGATGGTATATGACTATTTTCCATGCGTGAACCAGGGAATGAAAGCTGTTCTACGAGCTTGACCACTCTTCCTTCATGTGGAAAACACATTACTATAAAGAGTGAGGAGACAATGGCTCCCATGCAATAAATATAGTCTCGTCCAAGGAGTAGATTATAATCCAGGGGTCCTTGGACTACCATTACATTCATGTGAACGGTTTTCCCTCTCAATGTAATGGGCACATTGGGAAGGATCCCTAACGGTCGACTGGTTCCTTTGTCAAAGCCTGTTAGATTTCTCATTTCAGGAAAAAGCGATGGCGAACCAAGAACTTTCCAAGCAGTTGAGGAAAGGATACTCACAGAAGTCCCTTCATCTATGATGGTACCGGCCATAACCATTCTATATACTTGAGTGATGATTTGGAATGGTATACTGGCCGGTAAACGGGGTCTGCCTAGTAGATTCCAGTAAAAGGAAACGACCAGGTTGCTTGGAGGTGGGACTGAATAGATGGTCAGGTATGACTCTAACGAACTTCCTTCCTGTGGTAAAGGAACGGGTAAAATTCCCTGATGTTCATCGGAGTCTGTGTTTACGAAGCGAATTTGGACAATGTCATCTTTGTTCTCTTCGGTGACTGTATCATTTGAAGACGGAACCTCTGAAGGCAAGACCGGGTCAACTGCCGCCTTGAGCTTTTGACTTTCGTTGGGTATGGATTCAAATGGTTTATCTTCAATGATAGACGCTTCGGCTGACCACAAGGGCGTGTCAGCCAGATTTTCAACTAGTGATGGACTCGGCAAGAGTTCCTTATATCAAGGAGGGAGCTGTAACGGTGAAACCGGACAGTCGTCCAAAACTCTTTTAGCCTCATCTAAGAAGGGACAACGGTGAATGGCATGATCGCCTCCACACAGTCTACAAGGAAGTTTACTTTTTCCTTTTTGTCCAGGGGCTTCACTTTCACTAGTTAATGGTGTACTTTCAACATGATCACCAGAGGTTGACGACACTGGGTTGTGCAAGCGAGGAGACCAGTCCCTTAGGATCCGAGGGATGCAAGGACAATCTCCATGATAGTGGTCTCCTTTGCAAATGACACATGGCGATTTAGGCCTGGTCAGTGCAGTGTGTGGATTTTCGCTAGACGACGTTTGGTTGCCCCTTCACCTTTGGATCCTTCTTCCTCTTCTCTTTCTTTCTCTTTTCCTTCTTCTTCTCAGGAACTAGATTTTTGGCTTTACCAACTTCATCAAGCGAAGAGGAAGGAGGAGAGGAAGAATTGGACGAAGTAGAGGGTTGGGGGGTAACTCCGATACCGTTTAGTTGCTAACTTGATTGTTCAGGAATCGCCGTGTTCTGAACGATAGAGGTTGAGAAGAGCCATACGGGCAAACCAATTGTTAATCCTGGAAGTGACAATGTGGCCATGTGGGGTGCACCAACATCTCCCCAAGAGGAGAAGGGACTAGGATTTCCTCTAAGAGGAATTCCTTGGTTGGTGGACTCCATTTTCCTCAACCCAAGACCAACATAGGAAAGGTGATAACTATTCCATTTAACATAAATTTTAGACGCTTTGAAACAACTTGTTTTTCAATTTTAAAGAGTCGAGAAAAAAAAAAGATGAATCTAGTCGCCTTCGATTTTTAATGAGCCTGAAGTGACAAGTGCTCAGATGGACCTTTTCCATTAAGGAGTCTAAAAAGGAATGAAAGGGACTGCTCTGAAATCTAGACAGAGGGGTTACCAAACCAATCGCAAAACTACAGAATACTTTTTACGGTACGGTAGTCAATCTTCCTGAATGTTGTGTTCATTGAATTGCGATCGATAGGGCGGCAGACACGGCTTCCTATGGATAAAGGATTAAGCCTATTGTGGTCTCCCAAAATATACTTGAAGGTATGTGGGAGCACAAGTCCGTACTGGCACTTATCATCTCAAAGTGGAGGAATCACCCAACCAATAGTGAAAACAACAGTTACCAGGCTTTACGACGCTGGAATACGTCTCTAGCCCAGACTTCTAGATGTTGTGCGTTAGGTTACAAAGCGTTGTTAGATTCATTAAATTTATTTTATAGTTGATCTTGCTTAAGAAATTTTCCTTTCAGGTTCACCGCGTGATGTAGATGTACGATTCGTAAAATGCAATATAAGATGATAAACAATCGTTTTATCTTCTTTGTGCAACGAAAATCCTAGCTACTAAGGAAAGAAAGATGGCATTTTTTCAGCAAAGAGAAAAGAGCAGACACTATATGCATTGTCCTAAATCAAACCAACAAACAGTCTAAATGCAAATGCACATGCATGTATTTGTTTTTAGCCTTCTTAATGTGTAAATGGCAAAAAGAAAGCTAATGCGCAAATCTGAATTATTTTTCAAAGTGACAATTACTAACAAGTTTATTTTCAAAACAAAATGAGGACACTGACAACACTTTGCTATTTGGAATTGAAAACTTCCTTTCAACACTAGAAAAACTACTAATTCAGATCAAATACAATAGTAACAGGGTAATCGACTATGAAGGACAATCGGACTCTCTTCTATGACTGAAAACGACACTTGCGACACTTTCAAATCAAGAAATGACAGTACAATTACGTTACTTCTTTGTAAAGGAGAACTAAAAATGACTCAAAAAATACATAAAAACATTTACAGTTCTTTGCACAATGGAGGCAGAATAACAGCAAGGAAAGGGGTTTCAAACAGAGGTGTACTGACTACAGGCAGCAAAACTCTTGAATAGATCTGAAAAGAGTGAACAAAGAAACCAAAATTTAGGAACAATGCCTAGTCTGATCAGCGCACCTGTAACATAGTGAAACTGAAATGCAACGCACCTACTACACTCGGGAAGTGCGCTGAATTTGAGATTCACAGAACAGACAGTGCGCCAGACCAGGGACAAGACTTTGATTGGGCTCCGGGTCACAATTTGCAGTTCAGTTCAAGGATTTTGGCCGAGCAAGTGGTAATCAGTAAATCAATCACAGGGTTAGATCTAAGGAGGTTACTAGAGCCACCACAAAGGCAATTAGAGAGCTTGTAAATCAATTGTTTAATTCATAAAAAAAACCCGGAGATTGACTGAAGCAGCATTGATCTACTTTGCACTTGCATAGCAAATGCAGTTCAAAGGCTAGCTGGCTTGACTTCAGGCTCCGTCTGTAAGTTTATAAAGTAAACAAATATAGATGAAAAAACAATCTACTCGCTCCCTGGTGGAGTCTCCATTTTGTTACCAGTAATAGTGTCTATGCAGAACTGTTAATCCCACTAAGGCTGGTAGCTACCTTAGAAACAAACAAAGTAAAACTACTTTCCTTTTCCTTTATGAAAGATAGATGAGAGAAGAATAAAAGAGACCAACCTCTGTCTTGAGCTTGGTTCTTTGCTTGATTCCTCTCTCTTCTGATAGCCTTTTGCTACTTGCTTTCTTGTATACCCAGCTTCACAGAGTACTTGTAGAATCAAAGTAGCATAACACTATATGAGAACATGGATCTATTATCATAAGCAATATAGGATCAGATGTATATTAACCACACAAATGCATAAAACATCAATCACACAAGTGTATGGAGGAAAACTAGAATAGTTTTATTGATAATCAAGAAAGAGCCAAGAGAATTACAACCAATTGTTCTGACCCAGCATCATCCTCTCAGCAAGTAAGCCCTTCTTCACCTCATGAAAAGCTTAGATCACCCAACACTATGATGTTGCCTCAAGAAACCAACAACAATTCCTTACAATATGCAAAATTCCAGCTTCTGGATCTCTGGGATGAGGGATCCATATATAGATGTCTGCAAGGGAGATGAGTCAGCTTGTGATTTGATTAGTGTCTTCCCTCTGATATTTCTTGATTCCACTTGGAGATTGATGATCTCTTACACATCCCTGGTCGAATTCAGATAGGCAAGTGTCACTGGAGAAGTTTCTGGAAGATTCCATCCTTCTCCACCTTGCGGATTGACCCTGCCATTTGTCCCTTCTTGCCCATCGCACCCCATAGAAGGGCATTTTGAAATGCAACACACCTACTGTGTGTATTTAGGTGGGATGCAATGCACTTTGCCTATGGAGCAGGTGAAATGGTTCAGTTTTGACCAGTTCCGAGTAGTTTTTCATGGAGAACTTCTGGGAGATGTTGTAATCAGTTGAAGTTGTTCTTTTAGGGGTTGGAACAACACCTTTAGGAACTTAGGAGTCCTTGGTTTATGGAAATTTTATTCTTGGGGTTGCAATGCCCAAAAATGTCTATAACGCTCATCCTTATAGTCCTTTGCAAGTCAATGACCAAATGTCCAAAGAAAATCTTGCAATTATTTGTTCACATGTATCTATCTTTATCATTCCAAAACTTGTAGATTAACTCAACTCCTTTTTCATAAAAGCTTAGAAGGCTCCAACAATCCTTGTAGCAATACTAGTGAAAGATTATCCAAAAAATCTTTGCCCCTTTTGATATCAACTCCAACAAAGGTTTCAAAGGGGTTTTACTTCTCATCAAATGAAAATTTGAAATATTTGTCATAAGGTGACATGATTTTATACAGGAACACAATGACATCAAGGAAACTTGTATTTCAAAAAATATGACTTCCTACTTTCAAGTCATTATAATCTTTAGGAAGTCTGATTGATTCAATTCTTTCAAGTCTTATCAAGATGACTATAAATGCCATTGTAAGTCAACAATTTTTACATTTGCATGGAGCAAGCATCAAAACATGGATTGTAGCAACTTTCTTTCTTGTTGAACTTCATTACAACACTTCTTGTGTTTTGACATATTGATATTATCTCCAAAATAGTAGGAAATCATTTTTTAGAATGATCTTGGTCCTTCAAGGTGACTTGAGTCCTTTTAAAAGACTTGATACTTTTAAGATATAACAGATTAAATTTTTTTGAGATAACAACAACAATTTTTTTTCCATTCTTCTTCCAAATTCTTGATATTTCATTTGAAACTTTTGATGCTAAAACCCTCGAACTTTTTGACTACCACTAATTCTGAGGCCTTGCAATAATCTTGGTCCATTAAAGTAATTATTCTGTTCAGATTTTGAGACCTCTGTAGATTCCTTAAAGGCTCATACAATCTTGGCTTACTAACACACAAATACTTTGAACTTCTTACTAGAGTAAGTAAGGAAAAGCTTCTTTCGACCTTTATCTACAAAATAAAACTTTGATATAAATCATTCTCGAAACTTTTCTTGCAAATTCAGTTTAAATTTTCTTCTTAAATCCTTGCTTTGTCATAATGAATTGCACTAAAAATGTTTTTGGTCTCTAATGAGATTGAGGTGTCCTTGACTGAGGTATTTTGGCCTTTGATATGTTTTGAAATATTTGGCCCAATACAAAACTGTAGGTATACATATTCATACGATTTGGTCCTCCTTAGGCTTTATGCCTTAATATTTGGGACCTTGGGCCATAGAAAAAAAATCTGTAGTAGACCTCCTAAGATAAAATTTAACTTTGAGGACTTTGGCCTTTTCTAATATTCTTGTTTTTCGAGCTTCAAAATTAGGTAGCCTAATAGTGAAAGCCCTAATCTAGTGCCTTAGATAGCCTTTGAAAGCTTTATCATAGTCATTGCCTATTTAGACCTTCCTTATGGGCTGGATCACTTTCACAGTTAGACAACTAAGTTGTGGTTGTAGAATGGAGGAATTATTGGAACTGCCCTATTCATTTACTGTGGCTGCTAAGCTAAGCTAATAGATCTAGTTGTAGAAGGTGGTAATGTTGAGCCAATATTTGGAGGTAGTGATTCTGACTAGGACTAGGGTGAAGAGTCAAGGGGAAAGTAAGAGGTATTCTGATTCTGTCTTGAGAAAAGGGTCAAGTGGTATCTTCACCAGAATTCTATCAACTATAACAAAAAACCTTCTATCTACATAGTATATTCAATACCTTCACATTCCCTTTTTTAATAGACCTTCCTTTGTTACACTTGAAATTAACTTCAACTCTTAGGACAAATCTAACAAATGTACTAAACCCCACGTCTAGCACTCCAACAAGGGAATCGTACCTGCTTTAAGATGCATAACAAAAATTGGTATTATCATAATTGTGTCTACTCCAATGTATGCCTAGAAATACATTTTTAAACTCGACTAACAACTCTTCTTCAGGTTCTAGTCCAGATCATAGGAAAATATAAAAGATAAGTCCTTCTCTAAAATTAAGATTAGGCTTCTTGGATATGTGGCTACCTCAAAGTTATATTCAAAACTAGCTCTGATTCCATGTTGAAATTCAGGTGCAAACATAAATTATAGTGATGATAATTACTTGCCACTGCTTATATATGTTTTCCATTTAATATTTACTTCATTTATTAGGTAATTAAGAAATTATATAAGTATAATGCACAAAAAAGGCAAGAGATTTTAGGAGAATATTTTTGAGCAAGTGAATAAAAAGTCCTCTTCTTGTTTGGTTGGTGGTGATCAACCTAACAACAAGGAAAACAAACATAAAAGAGCTGCAAGTATTCTTTAGATATGCAAAAACATTATTAGAAACCTTGCAAAAATAATATCCAAATACTGAAAAAGGTATAATAACAATACATATAAGAAAACACAATGGAAGCAAATTGATTTGATTGTAATGGAAAGAATACACCTGTTGGACAAGAATACAGATGTGGGTCTATAGTATCCTGCTCGGTGGGATGGGTTCTTTTTCTCCCTACGCTTCAACAGTTGATCTCTCTCTCCCAATGGTTACAATGAGAAAATAGAGAATGTGGATTGAACTCAATAGTGGGAGCTCAAGAGGCACTAGACAATAACAACGACGATGAAAATGGTCTTCTATGTAGAGTGAGGAAAACAATCAACTATGTAAACTTTGAAACGGGAACTATAAACTCAAAATGGGAACTCTAGCCAAAAAACCCCAAAAAAACATAAAAAATAGTGCTAAAAATGAAAAGTGTGTATACTGGAACGATGATTTTATTTTTTAGGGGTCAATTTTGAACATGTTTTAAAAATGGCAGTGACTACGAAATTTACTACAAAATTTTCATGCAAAATATAGCTTCAAAATGAAAGTGATGATACTGGAACAATTTTTTTTTTAGGGTCAATTTTCAAACTTTTTTAAAAATGCCAGTAAAACCAAATTTTTATGTGCCAAACAAAGTTGTTTATGAGGAAAAAACATATTAATGTTTTTGGTAGAATATCATTTTTCTTTCCTAAGTATAAATTCAACATATTTTCAACCATAACTATACAAAAGAAATTGAAATATTTTCAACTATAAAATTAAAAAACCATGACATTATGAACAAATTACATCACTAAATGAATTCAAAATTCATTATTTGTATATTGAATAAAACATACATTATATCTCTAATTTAATATTGCATTATAGATATTTTAAACAATAGAAATTACCATAATTAAGACATATAATCCAACAACATAAAAATGCCTCGCAACTTCTCATTTAACACCATATGGAAATCATCTATTTTATTTCAAGATACGATGCATACATCAGTTATATAAACTATCTTCAACAATTATTCAAAATCACTCATATTTTCTTGCACACCATCAGAATTCACATCTTTAGATGAGTGACTAGATGCTGACGAAGATGTTCCATATTCTTCTCTTTCGTCAACTAGTGCCCCATCTGAGTCCACATGCATGCCCAACATTTCAGGTTTCAAAATTCTTCTAGATCTATGACTGGTTTCAGCAGACTCCCATCTCAACACTGTTCCTTCTGGTAACAACCTTTTTAGAATCTCTATCATCTTGAGGCTAAGAGTTCCTCTCTTTTTAAAATTGAATTCATAAGCAAGTATGTCAACATCCTCCAATTTTAATGTGTCTGTGGGGAGGCGATTTATATTTGTACCCTTTCTTTTTCTCTTTCCACCATTTTTTTTGTCAACTACAATCTCTGGCTTATACACACCATTGAATGGGTGTGTATTTGTGGCATACCAATGTACTTCAACACTTGTAACATCCTCATTTTCTGTAACGACCTTTATAACCTTAGCAACCCAGAATGGGTAGCCATTGGGATCTCTAATTTCTAGCACTGCAATCATGCAACCCTCCTTAATATCTTGTACTGAACCCCTGTAAAGGTCTTCCATGGCTTCACGTTGTGCATGAGATCTTCTGGAACCAATATACATCTCTCTTTCCTCTTCCTATGAAGAATTAATAATACCTTGAGATTGTTGTTGTTCAACAATGTTTATTTCCTCATGTTCTTCAACACATTTTGTGGCCAAATAAATGGATTTTTCAAAGGTATATCTTCATTTGTTGTTGTTGAAATGATATCACTATGATTATTGAAAAATGACTCCCACCAAACTGAATCAGCAATGTCAAAGTACTCATATGTATATCTAATACATTTTTTAATTTCTTCTAGGAGATCAGAATAATTTATATCTCTATTTTGTTTGCGTGCATTCTGAACTTCACCAACTGATTGTAATAACAATATTTTTGATGCAAATATTGGATGATCTAAATGAACTTCAAAAATTGTAAACCTGATGATGGTTCCCATTCTACAGTAGTTGAATACTTCTTTCCCCATATTAGTGTTTTCCCATCAATTTTTTTGATACGAAATTGATGTTGGAAGCTAATGTCATTAAGTTGTTCAATGCATTTCCCCTCACCATATGATCCTAGAATAAACCTTCGCATGTGAACAGTTTCTTCCAACACATCAAAAGTAGGCTCTGGCATGTATGACTTCTTAAGACATTCAATTAGTGATGGCAAGCTCCCAACTTGCTTCCTCCTCAGTATGACTGAAAAACAACTGAACATCTGATCAATATGGTCATGAGTGTTCCCAACAAGAAGGAAACCAATCTTTACATTTTGAAAAATTCTCAATTCAACAAGCATGTTTAGATATCCAAAAACAACTTGATTTTTGTTTTCACGGCAAGTGTTGTCCAATTGTAGATACAGAACTTCAGGAAGATTACTAGAACAATGAGAAATCACATCATGAATTATGGTTATGGTCAGATTTGCATCATTATGAATATTTGGAGCTGTGAAGTACACCCTTGGAAACATTTTCCCATTGAAGACCATACAACCGACCAAGTGAAACTGAATAAAATTTTCCTCCTGTAAATTTTTGGGTGTGTGAATAAAATGTGGTAAAAGTGTTTTCTTCCGGTCCATACCATCAATTATCAAACCAAAATATTTATTTGGATTATCATAACACTTCTTTAGATGCTTGTACAACTTCTTCCTTTCGTTTTTTTGTTGTTCACGATGCTCCTGAAGTTCTTTAAAAATTAAATCTTCATAACATAAAAAAAATTCATTAAGAAATATGTTTTTATAGTTGATGATTTACAATTTTAAAAGTTAAAGTTATGAATGCTTACCTATTTCTGACCCTTCAAATTTGTCCCTTTTTTATTTAGGAGAAGCACATGTACTACAAATCCCCATCCTTCTCTTCTTAGGAATACAGACATTATTGAATTCTTTCTTCCATACTTTCACAAAATATTGATATGTAATAAACCTGCCATGTCCCTCAGCAGCTTCTTCATATTCTTTGTATAAATTGTAGATTTCTTGTCTTGAAAAATTATCTGGAATATGTATTGTCTCTCTATTTGGCATACACTCTCCATGCTTTGAAAAGAAATCTTTCATCCATAACATTGCAGTATTTGATAATGGCCCAAACTGTCTTTTATGACGTACTTCTAAATAAAATGTTGGATCCTTTTCCAAATTTTCTTGAATTCTCGAGAGACGAAAATTCCCAATCGAATGAAACATTTTGAAAGCTTTTCTACAGATAAATAAAGTCCTAATATGATAATCATAAACTGAAAATGTAGATTGCATGCACCCAACTAAATATGAATTTTGCATGCTTTTATTCATTGACAAATATCTCTTCCTGCTCTCTAATGCAAATTTGAAATCCATATGTTTCAAGCAATCTTTTTGGCAACATTCACTTCAAATGAGAGTGCTGATAGAACTTCTTCTCGTAAGATATTCTTCTCTACCCCTTGTATAACTAGAATAGCTTGCATTGATACGAAAAGGTCTGCTCCTACTCCTCGATACAAGATTTCTTGGCAACATCTCCATCATTGGATCATCATTTTTATAAGGATTTTCATCATCATTAAGTGGAATGTTATCCACACTATGACCAACTCTACTTTTCAAATATTGACTTGGAGGATATTCTTCATCTTCCCTTTCTTTAGTGCTACTGTCATAGTCCTTAGAATTCAGACTGAATGGAAAATTTGACTTGATGTTTAATGGATATTCTTCCTCATGCGCATTGTTAGTGCTACTCTCATAGTCCATAGAATTAGGACTATGTCGAAAATGTGACTGTTTACTTATCGAAGATGCTACATTCTATCCTTTGTCATTGCTACCTTTATACTCATTAGAATTAGGACTAAGTGCATCATCCTGTCCTTCATCACTATTGCTCTCATAGTCCTTAGAATTAGGACTAAGAGGACAATATGACACTCCATTCTTTTGAAATTCATCATCACGCTCTTCATGACTGTTGCTCCCATAGTCCTTAGATTTAGGACTAAGTGGACATCGTGACACTCCAATATTTTGAAATTCATCCCGCTCTTCATCACTGCTACTCTCATAGTCCTTAGAATTAGGACTAAGTGGACACCGTGACACTCCATAATTTTGAAATTCATCATCATGCTCTTCATCACTACTTCTCTCATAGTCCTTAGAATTAGGACTAAGTGGACACTTTGACACTCCATTCTTTTGAAATTCATTATTACACTCTTCATCATTGCTGCTCTCATAGTCCTTAGAATTAGGACTAAGTTGACACCATGACACTCCATTGTTTTGAAATTCGCCATCATGCTCTTCAAAACTGTTGCTCTCATAGTCCTTAGAATTAGGACTAAGTGGACATAGTGACACTCCATTCTTTTGAACTTCACCATCATGCTCTTCAAAACTGCTGCTCTCATAGTCCTCAAAATTGGGACTAAGTGGACATCGTGACACTCCATTCTTTTGAACTTCACCATCATGCTCTTCATCATTACTGCTTTCATAGTCCTTAGAATTAGGATTAAGTGGAATCTGTGACTCTTTATTTATTTGAAATTCTCCATCCCCTCTTTCATCAATGCTGCTCTCATAGTCCTTAGAATCAGGACTAAGTGGAAGAATTGACTTTCTATTCATAGTGGAATAATTCCCGCTATATTCATCAATATGAATAGAGTTGTTACACAATGAAGATGTTGATGGTCTATAAATTGAAACTTCACTATCAGAACAATCCATCCCTTTGAAATAGAAGATGTTGAATGATAAAAATGGAGAGTCTCCTAAAGATATTATATAGCTTAAAGAATGAAATTTTCCCTCCAAAAAGTTTGTTAGATTTATTTACTTTCATTATTTTATTCTACCATTTATTGAAAAATGTAATCTAATTTTTTTTTTATGAAATAAATCATTAAAATTAAAATTGTAAACTACAACTTCTACATTAATTATTTTAATAGTTAAAATATATAATATTTACTAAACAATTGATTTTTTTTAATAATATATTCTAAAATAAATTAATCCCACATTCAATCCGTTGTAAAACAGTTCTACAATATTTGCTTTATATAATTTTAAAACAAATTATCCCACATTAACCGTACAATAAAACATCTCCGTAATTTCACTTATATATTAAATTTCATTATCACTCTTACTCACATCACATCCACGTTTTTTGAAGTTCATTGAAAGACTCGTGAATTTGTGGAGCAGCTACATTGATATCAACAACATATTCAACGAAGAATAGCCCAACCCCCGCAGTGGGCGGGGGAGCTTTTGGGCTGGGCACCGCAACCTGACTCGCCCCTATCACCTTCCCCCCTTCCCGATAACCTCACCCTCTTCACCCACATCCTGCCCCACTAACCCACTCCCTTCCCCCTCACGCCTCACCACCCTCTCGTACCCTTCCTACACCCCCCACCTCTCCCCCCTACCCATCGCCCCTTCACCCCCCCTTAGCACCCTACCCGCCACCTCTCACCTCACCACCCTCCCTGCTCCCCCTACTCGCCCCCTCACCATCCTTCCCCCCCCTCACCTCACCCCACCCCCTCACCAGCCTACCCCCCCTCCCACCTCTCCCCCTACACTCTGCCTCCCTACTCACCTGCTCACCTCACCCCCCTCACCTCACCACCCTACCCACCCCTCACCTCACCACCCTACCCACCCCTGACCTCACCTCACCTCACCCCCTCACCACCCTACCCGCCCCCCCACCTCTCCTCCTACCCTCTGCCCCCTCACCACCCTACCCTCCGCCCCCCACTCCCTCACCGTCCTACCCTTCCCTACTCGCCTCCCCTAACCTCTCCCCCTACCCACCCCCCCTCACCACCCTACCCACCCCTTCTCACCTCACCACCCTCCTCGCTCCCCCTACCTGCCCCCTCACCATCCTCCCCTTCCCCCTCACCTCACCCAACCCCTTCACCACCCCACCCGTCCACCCCTCACTTCTCCCCCTACCCTCTGCCCCCCTACCCACCCCCTCACCTCAGCCCCCCTCACCTTACCACCCTACCCCCCCTCACCTCACCCCACCCCCTCACCTCACCCCACCCCCTCACCACCCTACCCGCCCCCCCACCTCTCCCCCTACCCTCGGTCCCCTCCCTCACCTCACTACCCTCCCCACTCCCCCTACCCACCCCCTCATCAACCTCCCCCGGCCTCACCTTACCTACCCGCCCCCCCCACCTCACCCCCTCCCCACCCACGCCCCCTACTTGACCCCCCTCACCTCTCCCCCCACCCGGCGCCCGCCCACAAGCCTCCGCGACCTGGCTCCCGTGCTCGCCCATGAGCATCCCCACCTAGCACCCACCCACGAGCCTCCCCCAACAGTCACCCGCGCCCGCCCCCCACCCGGTGCCTGCGCCCATGCACGCCCCCCACCCAACTCCCTTCCCTTCGCTCCCCACTCGGTGCCCACGCCAGCCCTCCACCGAGCACCCGGCATCCGCTCCCCACCCAGCGCCCGCGCCCACACCCGCTCCCCACCCAACGCCCTTCCCTCCACACCCTACCCAACCCTCGCCCACGGGCCTCCCCCACCACCCCCGCCCACGACCTCTGCCTCCGCCCCCATCCATGGCCCACCTCCTCACCCGACTGGTGGCAGGAAATTTCGGGAATTGCCCGACCACAAGTCGGGTGGGGGGCAGGTCGTTGGTGTGGCGCAGCCTTGGCCGGCCCCACCCCGGTGGCCCGCCCCCCCGCCTGATTGGTGGCTGGGTGATTCCGAGGCCGCGCCACCCCGGTGGCCCACCGCCTTGCCTGACTGGTGGCCGGGCAATTCCCAAAATCACTTGGCCACCAGTCGGGCGAGGGGGCAGGCCATGGATGGGGCTGGAGGCGGAGGCCATGGGCGGGTGTGGTGGGGGAGGACCGTGGGTGGGGGCCAGGTGGGGAGCGGAGGGGAGGGCACCGGGTGCGGGGCGAATGCGGGCACTGGGTGGGGGGAGGGCGCAGGCGCGGGCGCCGGGTGGGAAGTGGGTGTAGGCCTAGGCGCTGGGCACTGGGTGTGGGGCGGGCGCGGGCGCCGGGTGGGGAGCGGAGGGGAGGGCACCAAGTGGGGGGCAGGCATGGGCGCGGGTGCAGACGGGATTGATGAGATTTTTAGCATGTGGGAAGACATTGCCATTAAAAAATAAAGGGTCAAAAGGTCTAATCCATTGATATGTAGCGACAATAAATCATCTCCTGAAATGAAGCAGCTTCTAGACGATATGACTATCACACCTTGGAGGGCGATGCAAGGAGTGAAAGATGAAAAAATTGTCAAAACAATATTATCTCGTGTGAAGTCAGGGGAATTATCATTGGAGGAAATGTCTGAATAATTTCAAAAGTAAGTTTGTTGAATTATTTTTATTTATTTCTAGATTATATTTATCTTTTAAATAAAACTTGTTGTTCTTAGTATTATTTGTTATACAAATCATTATATTAACTTTTTGTTACTTTATCTATGCAGTCACAAAGTTTACATGAAAATTCAAGAACAAATGGTTAGATTGTTGAATGAAGATAGTTGGGATGATGTTGTATGCAACTATCTAGATTCAAGTTCTACATCAACATTAAAAGATTTTTATCTTACATTTAAAAAGGCATCTTGATTTATACATTCATTTTTATTCATCTGTATACTATTTTTAATTTATAACTTACACATATATTTTTTTATTTTATAAAAGATGAGGAAGGATGATAATGGAGCACCATATAGTTTCAAAACCTTTAGTGAAAAAATAAAGATCGAAACACTGAGGAAGCAACGTATTAAGAATGTTGAACTTGATCCAACTCTTAATCATTTCATTTGGAATGGGCTAGACACCATTCAATATCAAGTAATACAAGGTGACTGTAAAGACATTGCTAAACTCATACCTAAAATGGATTATGCCCTAGTCATTGCAGATATTCCCCATGGTTTCAATATTCCAAACATTGACTATGATAGTGACCCTTATACTTATCAAGCTCTTAGTAAAGTGGTTGCGGGATTTGTAGAAGTCACGTCATCACCATTATGGAGATTTGTGACATTTCATTCAGACACACAATTGGCAATGATATTGTCAATCTTCAAGGGGAAAACAGATTTAAGGATGCGGCTTACATGGTAAGACATTTAAAATGTATATTTGATTAATGTTGAAAAAATCATTTATGTACAAGTTAATTGAACTTTTACTGTTTCATGTTACAGGCAAAAGTCATATCTTCTTAACGATGAAGATCAACAATTCATAAATGATTGTGAGTTCATTCATATTGATAGTTGGGCAAAAGATGATAGCCATATGTCTATGATTTTTAATCGGGTAGACGAAAAGAGTCATAGCCAAATACTGACTTATGATGCTGTTGTGAGAAAACTAACATATAAAGACAAAGAAGTAAAAGGAGAGATAGTTAACATTTATCAAAAACCACAATTATTGATTAACTATCTTATAGACATATGTTCAAATGAAGGAGATTGGGTTTTGGATTTATTTTCTGGCTCAAGTAAGCTTTATTATATGGAAATGAATTTCAATATGTTATTTTTCAATTAATATGTCATTGTACTAATTTAGTTCATTATTTCTTTTTTGCTTGATAATTAGATACAACACTAGCATGTTGCCTTCAAAAAGGAAGAAATTGCATTGCAATTGAAAAAGATCCAGTATAGTGCAATTTCATTCAGCAAAGAATTAGTGCTCTTCAATTTCTTCCAGATGCAATACAAGAAATTGGGTTGAAGAAAGGGGACTTTAGTGAATCACGTGTGGCAAAAAAGGCAAAGGAACCCCAACCACCATTACATGGAATGTTTGGAAAGACATACATTGGGAGATTCGCAGACATCAAAGATCCATTAGAAGAGGAAGGTGAGCAAAAGGAAGCAGAAAATATTGTGGAAGAAGACAATGGTGAAACTCTAGAGGACAAAGAGGTTGGATTACGTGACATTGTTGATTAAATTTAAGCTATGCTTGGAAATCAAGCTTTGCAATGTTTTGACTTTGACATTTTATGGGAAGAATAAACACTCAATTATGGTTGTTATGCGTTCAATATTTGTAATATGTGATTTTCTCATTGATTTTTAAGTTAATTATTATCTTTTGAAAACAAATGATTATTACTATTTTTTTGACATGAAATTCATAAAAAAAAACTATTATTTAACCATTTTTAGTTAAAATTTTCGTATAAAAATTGTGATTTTGACATGTCAATTCTAGCAAAAAGTGATCAAAACATGTAGTTTTTTTGTTATATTTATGTTAAAAATGGTTATTTTTATGTCCATTGTTAAAAAATATTGCTTTTTAGAAACAATTATTTCATGTGGATTGAAAAATTAATTAAGGATGTATAAATATGTAGAATATTGAAAATTCAAAATATTGACCTTCTAATTTAAAAATACAAAACAATAAAAACCTCACTACAAAAAAATAAAAATAAAAATAAAAAACAAGAAAATATGAAAAAAACGACCACTTAAAAAATTATCAAATTTACAAAATAATTATTTACATTTTATACATTAGAAAATCTAAAGCCAAAAAAAAAGTCTTTTAAAAAAATGGTCTGATGCAGAATACCCACTTTTTCAAATCAGCATGAAAATCACTACCATTCTAAAACGTAATGTACATAAAAAAAATTAAAGTGTCAAAAACTATGCTCTAAAAAAACATGTGTGTTCTGCATCACCCCTTTTCAAAATCAGGTCACTTTTTGCTATCTCTACGAAATGGGTAACAGTATCAGTTCCTGTTTCAAAGTTTACATTGATACTCTCTATTTATAATAAAATTCTAGGATAGATTTAGATCTAGTTAAATAATAAAATATTATTAGACCAAATAAGAGAGCTAACTGTTAGGAGTGTTTTATTATATTTGAGAGAGGAAAAGGTGATTGAAATTGTCAATCTTTATTTAAATAACTAGCTCAAAACTAATAACTTTAAGAAGATATGGTCAAAGTGAGTTAGAAATAATTAGTAAATAATGATGTAATCATTATTTCATGGGAGATAAGTTAAATGATTAAGGAATAATAAATAAATAATCATTTATTCAATTATTCCTATGGATGAGTGAAGATATTTTTAATTATTTTCAGTAAATGGGTAAATATGAAAATAACACAACATTAATTAAGTTAATTCCTAAGTTATTTTCAAGTGGATAAACATAAATAATTTAGGAAAAGTGGTCGTCTAAATTATTTCATAAGGTGAAAGTGGGGTTTTAGGTGTAAAACCCATAACACATGTTGTACTTCGATCATCTTAGTGGAAAATGGCTAGGTGATCACTTCTTAGGTGATAATAGATTTCCACCCAATGTATGAATGTTAGGAGCACATCATATGACTGAAATACATTGTAGGTTCACTTTCACGAGACAAAGAGGAGTAATAGAGAGAGAGAGAGAGAGAGAGAGAGAGAGAGAGAGAGCACTGCAGTAGTGAAGGGAAGAACTAAAACTAAAGGAGGCGAGATCTACTTGTGAGAGATAGCTCTCCTTTATGGTACATACACGATCTCATTGAGTCAGGGGAGGTATACCCATACCCATCAAGATAACTTAATACAAAGAATAATGGTGTGCCCAATAATGTGTGTTTGAAGAATAATGGTGTGCACAGTAATGTATATTGTCCTCTAACCAATTTGTTGGAATAAATGAGGCACTGCCAGAGCTGAGGCAATGAGGAATCCTCAACAAAGGCATGAGGAACATAACAATGTGACTGATAGAGACTAACACCAGGGATGCTGATGGAGAGGTAAGGGGATGGGTGGACTTATGACTCCCCTTGTTAGAACCAAATATGCAAGGTGGACTTGGTATCGACTAATACAAATTGGTAGGGGATGGTCGATTACTTAGACAAAGGATTTTTAAAGAAAAACTAGGATAGCTGGAGGCCAAATCTAGGAAACATAGGATGAATACAACACACATAGAGGGAAATATACTGTAAGAGGACTTAATGGAACACTGAATAGACTCCATGGATATAAGGGCGACTCATCTATGATGCTATGAACAAGGGTGACTTGATGATGCTTGATGGGTCCCATCAATAAGTATATTTTAAGGCCCATATTGTTATCCTCTAGCCCATAAATTCTTTATTTCCTCACATTAATTTACATTTCTAGCTATAATGTGCTTAGTAGGAAGACTAAAGGGTGCTTGTCATACTTCGTGGCCCAATGTGGTTTATGTGTAGACAAGAGAATTTTTTAGTACATTTTGGATGTAGAGGCACGTTGGAGGCAATTAGAGGAAGTGTAGGAGGCTTGTCCCTTGCATTTACTCTTCTTTGACTCAAAGTGATCCTTGGAATCACTCATCTACACTCGCTGAGAACTCGAGGTCCAATGGTAGCCAATGCACTCAAGTGCATGAGAGGATCTAAGGGAACTATATCCACTATTTTTGAGGTTTTAGACGGAAGCAGTCCTCCTTCCAAGAGGGTTTCCCCTCAGTCATCTTTTTAGTAAATAAATAGGCTTAAGGGCTAATTAGGATTCAAAAATTTTGGAGCTAGGAAGAGATATTGAGATCCAAGAACTTGAGACTATTATTTCTATTTTGATATAATTTATTTGAACTCCATTTTTTGTTAATGAAAGATTCACCATTGGTCTACATCTGAGTTAATTTGGGAGGGATGAGACCCTTAGGTTAGGGCCCAACCTAGAGGCTATAGTCTCTCTTATGTATTTTATTATGTCATTGCTTGAGTAGTGGAACTTATTTCCTTATTTAAACAGAAGTTAGATTTCAAAAAGTGTGGTTGCAGGCATGGTTACCACCTCTCTTGTGGGAAGTGTGGGTGAGGAGTCGACAATAACAAGCCAAAAATATTTGTTTGTTTTCCTTTGAAAGCTGTTAGATTTTGGTTTATAGTTCTCTTGCATACTATGTTTCTGCATCCTAGAAGTTATGATCATTCCTTTGCACATAGATTAGATGCATATTGTAGGATAAAGTAGCTTTTGATGAAATAAGATTCAACTCATCCTTTCCATATTGATTTGTTGCAAATTTATCACTAGATTTATGTTCTTTCCAAGAGTAAAAAGGGGTTGATTGTTAGTTTGTAGGTGCTGCCAATGACTTGCAAGGGTTGGTACACTCATCCTACATCCATTTTTTCATCACCTTCCTCATTGACACCTCATATTGCTCTCAAATTCTGCCACTGAGATAATATTTTCAAGGTTATTGGGGAACATGGTGAGCATGTACTTTTGTGAAAGATGGACCTATGAGGGGCACTAATCTTGGAAAAATGCCTCACACATTCTTCATACACCCTCATATACCTTATCCCATCTTCAAAACACCCTTCCTACCCTTAGGATGATCTCGGATCCAATCCTGTAGTAAAACAGAGAAATCTTGTAGCATCCTATAACATCCTATAACAATCATGTAGCATTATCTAAACTTGGCAAGATTTGATTTAATACCTTGATTTTTTCATTTTGGAATTGAGTAATGACCTCTAGGATTTGAATCCATGATTTGGGAAGACCAAGGATTGGTTTAACACTGTCCTTCCTTCACTGCAAGTAAAAACCAACAATTAGAATAAGTAGACAAATTTCCACATTTGAACGACAAAGATTGTTCTTTTGTGCAATGTGTAAAAGATTTTGTTACTAAAGCTAAATTCTCTTGAACTCAGTGATAATAAGGGAAACTCTTCAATGAAAGTAGATTAGACCTAGTTTTTTAAAAGGTATGTCCTTAGATTTTCTACTCATACTCTTTAGATCAAGTTTCCTTTTTCAAGAATTTTTTCACATTTTGAAGTAGAGTAATGATTTACATTCTGCAAGTAGAATATTGATTTGATTTTTGTAAGTAGGATAGTATGGTTCATTTTTGTAATTAGTACAATCTTTCCCTTCTTGAAATTGTAGTTAGCCTTTACATGTGATGAATGGAACTTTCAATTCTGCAATTAGGATGACGTTTACCTTCCCACAATTAGAGTAGACTCTTGTATTTTCATGAAACTTCTCTTTTTAAACTAGTTAGAGGAGTGGTTTCTGCATACCTTGATCTCATTCAATGACTGAAGGTAACGTGAGTAAAGCTTGACCTATTGTGCATATAATACTGTCACCTCTAATTTTGTATGAATCCCGAGTGGATAATTTTAGTTGATAGCCTTGGGAGTTGCAACATTTTTTATGAAATACTGGGGATAATCACTTTTTGGTGATGTTGTTGCTAAGGTTTCCAAGTAGGTTTTGTTTCTTCTTATAATTTTCTTATATTTTTCCTATTTTTCATCAGTACTATTGATTTGAAAACTTCAAAAAAGGAAAAAAAAAACAAGAAGTAGTTCCTTCATGTCTTGTAGGAGTAGGGATAATCAAGGAAAATTCCCACCAAAAATTCCCACAACTTCAAGAAGAAAACCATCATTATTATTTGGTATTTGTGAAATTCCTTTGGTTGAGCAACCTGAAACCTTTGAAAAACCCCTAGGGGAGGAGGATCCTATATCATCTATCCAAGACATGGCTTAAAATAGAAAAAATGAGTTCGTTCCCACCCGAGAGACTAATGGGGAGGCTAGAATGAGGAATGCAAACCCTACTTCCTTTCCATGCTTCCATGGCCTAACTTTTGAGTACCCTGACATGTTCATGTTTGAGTTTGTTGTTGTCTGTAGGACCTATGACTATACCTATAATGAAAAAATGTTGAAGTTGTTTCCATCCATTTTCAAAGATGTAGCCTTGCATTGGTTTAGGGACTCACCTGGAGGCAACATCACTACCTAGGCACAAATGCATCAATCCTTCAATGAGAAGTACAATGATTATGATAGGTATAAAGAGACAAAAAAGGAAATATTCAGGATGACCCTAGGACTAAATGAATCCTCAGATGACTATGAGGAAATATTCCAACTCAACTTTAAAAGGGATAATCATACCCTTGACCCTGAGTCACTCAAACTAGTACTTCTTTGAGGGATCAAGGAGGATGTAATAAAGACCCTCAATATGTTGTATGGAGGATACATTCACTAGCTAACCTATGATGACTTCAAGATAGTATTCAAGAACCATTCTAGGGTTGCTATGAAAAAGGGAAGGTACAACCAAAGCTTGACTAACTCCTCTTCCTCAACCTCTACCATCAAACATATGATAGGGAGCATGTTGGAGGACTTAAAAAGTGAAAATTTGCATACCTTTTCTTTACAGATGGAAACTATGTAGATTAAAAGGAAGCAAGAGGAAGAAAAAAGGGCACTAGCTATCTTTTGCCCTAAAAATGAATGCCCACTAAAAACCATAGAATTGTGCTATTTCTATAAGGAAAACCATGCAACAGAAAAATGTCCCTCTTTTCTAGGCCTAAAAGATGTATACCAAGGGGTGGAAAATGGCTTGGAGCAAGTCTCCTTCAGCAACCAGAGGAGGTCCCAAGGACCAAGGCCATATCAATAAGGCATGCAAGATGCACAATAACCTTCTTATAATGTAAATCAGAATGCACCTTTCCAGCCTTAGTACCCTTCAACTCATCCATCATGGTCCATACCCTCTCCTTGGTCCTTTGCTCCACAATAACCTCCTCAATCTATCAACCCTCCTTTCTAGCCATATCCACCTCAACCTCCTCAATGGGGTAACCCTTCACAAGGATGGAGGCCATAGGAAGCCAAACCTCCTACCTTAATGCATCCTCCACCTAAACCAAAATTACCTCACAAAAAACCATATAAGAAAACTAAATTTCCTGCCCAACCCAATCCAAACCCGAGCAATAAGTAGACACAATAGGTTTACAGTGGGGAGACATCTTAACATGCTTATGCTATGGAAATCCAAGAGATCAACCTATGATCTAGGAAGGTAATTCTAAATGCTCACCCACCTTCTCCACCTAAAGAACTTGAATAAGAGAAGAAAAATATTACCACTCAAGACAATGTACCTCCCTATACTGAAAGGTTGGTCAAAATTGAACAACACACCTCAAAAGAAGTTGAACTTCTGGGAGAACTAAATAATTTGTTTGTCAAAATACCTATTATCCAAGCCATCGAGGATGAACCCATATATAACAATATTATCAAAGAATAATTTTGTTGGCATTATGGCACTGATTTAGAGCTATGGCACAAGTGTTGTCCTTGATGGCATGATTTAGAGCTATGGCACAAGTGTTGTCCTTGATGGCAACTCTCTTTGGTAACAGATCTCAATTTAGCCTTTCAGAATGAAGGAAAAGACATATACATAGGTTCATCTAGACAAAGATGCGTATACAGGCGGGTTAGACGTTACAAAGGTGCGTATGCGTATACACACACTTTCATGCAAAGAAAAGAGCGTATATATTGGAGAACTTACTCTTGGTCCTTGGTAGTTAGTCCTTGGTATTTGAACCTATGGTTTTGGACCATGGTATCTCATCAGAAGTGTTGATCCCAAGTATTGGGTCCTTGGTATTGTTTTATTATGGTTTTGGATTGTGGTATTGAGAAAGGCCTAAGACTATAAAAGAGGAAGGAGATCATTTGGTAAAGGATCATCTGAATTAATTGAATATCTAATAAGAGCAAGAAATAAAATATTGGTGATTGGGGTTATGGTGCAGATCTGGATTTGAATGAAGGAGGAACCTTAGCGCACAAAGAAGGATAAGTTCTATTGATGGGTCATTATCTTTAGGCTTGATTGGTAGTATCTTTGTAAGATTTTGATCTGTTATATGTGGTGCATGCTTGATCTATAAATCTGGTAATCTAGGTTAACTAATGACTGAATGTTTGAAAAGAATGAATTATCCTTTATAGATCTATACGCAGGTTCAGTGAAGAGAAGGTGCGTATACACGCAGTTTTGGCAAGGGAAAGGAGCGTATACGCAGGTTGTCTTTGACACAGAAGTGTATACATGCAGGTTTCTGAACAGTGACGTAGCGTACATCTCTTGATTTATGTTCTAGCTGCTTCTGTTTATTGCTGCAGTGTTCTGGGTACAGAATTGTGTGTGGTTACAGTTACTTTGTTCTGGGTATAGCTGTCAGAGAAGTGTTTTTGATTCGGTTTTGATTGGTGAAAAGGTGATTGGTTGATGCAGAAATTATTGATGTTTAATTAATGTCAATCTAGTATAAAAATTGATGAAACGTGGTCCCTGGAAGAAAGATAAGGTTGTAGCCTTCTGTAGGCCAGCACCTACGTACTAGTATCTTGGCTAGTGTAAGAGCTAAGGGGGTTGTAGCTCCCTTCCAGGAGAAGCTGGAGAACGAGAGAGGGTTGTAGCTCTCTGTAGGTTGCAGCCTGTGTACTGGTAAAGGACTGCACCAGTACATTGTAAAAGGAAGCTTCTAATTAAAAGAAGATAGAGACGAATTGCAGTAGGTGGTTTTCACCCACATTGGGTTTCCACCTTATATCTTGTGCTCTTGTGTGTGATTGTCTTCTACTATGTTTTACTGTTTCTGGTTACTTGTTATTTGATTCTGATACACTGATTAACAATCAACATCTGAAAGATAAAGTAAATTATAATTTTGCATTGTATACGCGGGTTTCCTTGTACATAGTTGCGTATATACGCAGGTTTAATTAACTAAAGTAGTGTATATTATCTGGATTTGAAAAGGGAAGAGTTGAGTTGATAATACTGATTCACCCCCCCTCTTAGTATTATTTCCAACAATAGGTATCAGAGCAGGTCCTTCTAAAGAAGCTTGATCGCTTGAAGGAAGATCTGTCATCATGAGCAACTACGAGAAAGAAGCATCAATCCGGCCACCAATTTTTTATGGGACCAACTTCATCTATTGGAAGGTAAGAGTTACAGCCTATCTTCAATCTCTTGGTATGAATTCTAGGATATCATAGATACAGGGTACACTTTTCCTTCAGCAACTCCTACAGATCCGGCTGAGAAGAAGAAATATGAAACAAATGCAAAGGCTGTCAATAATCTATTAGGATTTCTATCTCAATCAGAATTCGTGAAGGTTATGTAGTATAAAATCCACAAAAGAAATATGGGACAAGATTGTTCTGAGCTATGAAGGAGATGACCAGCTAAAATGAGCAAAACTTCAAACCCTCAAAATTCAGTATGAAAATCTTAGAATGCACAATGATGAAAGTGTGGCTAACTATTTCCTTCGTGTAGATGAGATTGTTAATTGTATGAAAAACTTGGGTGAAGAAATAAAAGAGGCTGTTGTGGTTGAAAAAGTTCTAAGATCTTTGTCCCCTAGGTTTGAATCTAAAGTTTCTGCAATAGAAGAAAAAGAGAATCTACGAAACCTTACAATGTCACAGCTACACGGAATTCTGATTGCTTATGAAATGAGGAAAGGAGGACCATCAGACAGGAGAGAAGTTTCCTTCAAGGCTTTAGGAAAAGGAGATTACTATGAGTCAGGGCACGTGTCAGAGGAAGAAGAAGAATCAAATTTTGTCAAGAACCTTCAACGGGGTGCTGGAAGATTCCAAGGTAAGTTACCTCTCAAATGCTTTGCTTGTGGAAGAGTCGGTCACTATGCTGCCAAATGTCCTCATAAGGATAAGATTGACAAGAGGAAGGAACCTATTAGATGGAATAAGAAACAGAATGCAAATAAGAAAAGCTATTACACTCATGAAGATAGTGATGGACTTTCAAATAGTGATGAAGATGAACGAGGTAAAAATTATAAACTTTTAATGGCTTTTGAAGATGATGATTACATGGATGCTATAGATGAAGAAGGTCTTTATGAAGAGATTTCTAAACTCAAAATTTGTTTAAAAGAGAAAAATGTGATTATTGATTCTCTGCAATGTCAACTGGCTGAAAAAGAAAAACTTCTTGAAAAGGTAGAATGTGAAATTGTTGGTCTTAGAAAAGAGATTGAGAAAACAAAAGCTCTTAATCTTTAGTTTGTTAAAGGATCTGAAACTCTGGATGAGATTATCAATGTGCAACGTTATCCACTAATCAAGACAGGTCTGGGATATAATGGAGAAGCATCTCAAGCATCCACCTCCAAAAGTTATCTTCATGCAGCAAGGAGGAGCGAGAAAAGGCCTAATAGAAATCATCAGGTAAATCAGGGACAATTTACCTCAAGAATGAACAAATACTATCAGGAAAACCGAGGGAAATCTACTTTAAGGACAAACAGAAGCCACAACCAGCCACAGGTAAAGTCTTCCCAATTTGCATCAAGAATGGATGTTAGTAGAAACTACAATCGGTTGGTTGATAGATTTGATAATCACAGGAGTTTCTTCAATGGCCAATGTTTCTCTTGCCATAACTTTGGCCACAAAGCAACTCAATGTGTTGCCTATAAGACAATCATGACTAGAGAAGCTCAAAAACAAAGAAGTATGACTGGAATCACGAAAAGGACCTATAACAACTTTCCACCCTTGAAAATGAAATTGAATGTTCTATTTGTAATAACTTCGGTCATGAAGATTCTGAATGCAGGAGCAGGTTTCAGAAGACAACTCAGAAGGAACAAACCCCAAATGCCAGAACATGGAGAATGAAGGAACCGCAACTAGAAAGATGTGGGATAGCTTTATATACAGAAGGACAAGAAAATCAATGGTACGTCGACAGTGGATGTTCGAAGCATATGACAGGTGATAAAGAAAAACTTCAATCATATAGTACTTTAGAAGAAGGAAAGAAAGTTTCTTTTGGAAATGATACCCCTGCAGTCATAAAAGGAAAAGGCATTGTTCAGTTGAAAGAAAAAGTAAAAGCTGGAAATGTTTTGTATGTTGATGGCTTGAAGCATAATCTACTGAGTGTCAGTCAGATGTGCGATCAAGGAACTGAGGTTATATTTTGATCAAATGGATGTAGTGTTTGTGATCTTGATACAGGAAAAACAATGATCAAAGGCATAAGAACTCCAAATAATTTATACATATTTGAAGAAGGACAACAACAATGCTATTTGAGCAAGAATGATGAACTCTGGTTATGGCACCGGTGGTTGGGGCATCCAAGCTTCTCACAGATAAGGAAAGCATGCAAATACCAGGCGGTTCGTGGTCTTCCAGACATCAGAATTCTGGACAATACAATATGCAAATCATGTCAGTTTGGTAAGCAAACCAGAACTAACTTCCCTGAGAAGGAAGGATCAGCTAGCAGGCCTCTTGAACTAGTCCATACAGATGTATGTGGTCCATCCAGGAAAAGGTCACGTCGAGGAGAAGAATATTTTATATTATTCATTAATGACTTCTCCTGGATGGTTTGGATAGGACTCATGAAGCACAAAGATGAAGTCTTCGAAAAATTCAAATCCTTCAAAGCCTTGGTTGAAAATGAATCATATCACAAAATTAAGTTCCTTAGGTCTGATAGAGGTGGGGAGTTTACTTCAAATGAATTTTTCGATTTTTGTAAAGAACATAGAATAAGATGGGAATTCTCTATGGCTAGGACTCCTGAGCAAAATGGAGTAGTGGAAAGGATGAATAGAATGGTTCAACAAATGGCTCATGCTACGCTTGATGAGTCTAGAACTCCCGCAACCTTCTAGGGAGAAGCTGCATTTGCTGCAGGTGTTATTCTCAACAAAACAAATGTCCGGTTGAACAACACTAAAACTCCTCATGAGCTCTGGTGTGGTGAGACTCCTTCAGTAAAACATTTCAAAAATTTTGGAAGCAAATGCTATATTAAGAATAATGATGAACATCTTGGCAAGTTTGAACCTAGAGCAGATGAAGGCATTCTCCTTGGTTATTCTCCCCACAGTAAAGCATACAAGTGTTACAATAAAAGACTTGGAAGAATTATTGACAGCATTGATGTAGTGGTTGATGAAGAAGGAAACATTCCTAGGCAAGTAAATTATGAAAATATCGAAGAAGATGAATACCATCCTTCAAATCAGACTGATGATGAAGAAGAACCTCAAGAGGCACCAAAGGAACTGATAAGGATAGAAGAGAAGACTCCATCCAGGTACGTTCAGAAGAATCATCCAGAATCTCAAATTTTGGGGCAGAAAGAGGCAGGTATACAAACAAGAAGAACAATTGCAGAAGCCTCAAGCTATTTGGCATTGCTCTCCTCCACTAAACCACAAAATGTAAAAGAGGCATGCAAAGATGAATGCTGGGTCAAGGCAATGGATGAAGAACTTGAGCAGATCGAAAAGAACAACACTTGGGAGTTGGTCCCTAGACCAAAAGATAAGAATGTCATAGGAACAAAATGGATCTTCAAAAATAAGTTGAATGAAAATGGGGAAGTGATTAGAAACAAGGCCAGACTTGTCTGTAAAGGGTATGCTCAACAAGAAGGAATAGACTTTGAAGAAACTTTTGCTCCCGTTGATAGACTTGAGGCCATCCAAATGTTCCTTGCTCTTTCAAGCTTTCAGAAGTTCAAAGTATTTCAAATGGATGTGAAATCAGCCTTTCTGAATGGAGACTTAGAAGAAGAAGTGTACATTGAGCAACCAGATGGTTTCATTCTTGGGAATGAACCAAATCTTGTATGTAGACTAAAGAAGGCTCTCTATGGTCTCAAACAGACTCCAAGAGCTTGGTACTACCGTTTAGACAAATATCTTCATCAACAAGGTTTTTCAAAAGGATCAGCAGACAACAATCTTTATATAAAAATTGAAAATGACAAATTGCTAATACTTGTTGTGTATGTAGATCATATTATCTTTGGCAGCAATGAAGGAGCTATGAGTTAAAGCTTTGCCTTGGTGATGCATAAAGAATTCGAAATGTCTTTGCTTGGAGAACTGACATAATTTCTTGGCTTGCAAATCCAACAAAATGAAGGCGGTATCTTTTTGTCTCAAACCAAGTACCTCAAGCAGATTTTGAAGAAGTATGGCATGGAAGATTCAAAACCAGTATGTACCCTTATGGTTACAGGATGCAGCCTCAGTGCAAATGATGAATCAACAGCAGTGCATCAACCAACCTATAGATCCATGATTGGAAGTCTACTTTATTTGACTGGTACCCGACCAGACATCATGCATGCAGTGGGAATAGTTGGAATGTTTCAAGCAAATCCTAAGGAAACTCATCTTCAGGCAGTTAAGAGAATCTTCAAGTACCTTCAAGGAACTCAAAACTATGCCTTATGGTATCCTAGAGATACAAATCTCACACTTTATGCTTATACAAATGCAGATTGGGCTGGAAGCGTGGATGACAGGAAGAGCACAAGTTGTGGTGCATTCTTTATGGGCTCCAGATTAGTATCTTGGTTCAGCAAGAAATAGAGTTCGATTGCTTTATCTACAGCTGAAGCGGAATATGTGGTTGCTGCATCTTGCTGCACTAAACTCCTTTGGATGATGCAGACCTTGCAAGATTTTCAAATCACTTGTACACCACCTATCTCCATCCTATGTGATAATACAAGTGCAATCAGCATTTCAAAGAACCCAGTCATGCATTCAAAGACGAAGCACATACCGATCAAGTATCACTTTCTCCAGGAACAAGTGTTGGAACAAAAAGTCAAATTGGAGTATGTTCCTTCTAAGGAACAAGTTGCTGGTATTCTCACTAAACCACTGCCCAGGGAAACTTTTGAATACCTCAGATAGAAAATGGGAGTAGTTGATGCATCATCTTGCTCTTAAATCTTGTCTGTTTCAGAGAAAAAGGGGTGTACGCGAGTTGCCTGAGGAGGATCCGCGTACATACGCTGGTTTGTGCAAAAATAGTCGCGTATATGGAGGTTTAATGGATATCAGTAGGGACAGGCTCTGGTTGAAGATATTCTGATATGGGTCTGACAGAGACCATATGACACAGGTTCAAGGGGAGCAGATAAACTTCTAATGATGCATTGTTGGCATTATCTTCGAAGCTTTTGGTTCTAGTTCACAGCTGTTATTGGTTTCAGGTGGAACAAATACACAGGGAGAACAGAAGGAACTCTTGGTTGCTGATATGAATGGTGATTGACAATTGCTGCTGATATCAGTTATTGGTGACTTTCATAAGTCTTGCTCTAGATATTTTGTCTCTATGTCATGCATCTCTTTTTTTGGTATCAAGGTCATGTAATGACCTATTTTGGTTTCCCCACTATGCCTGGGATGCAAATGTAATGTACTTGGTTGTCATATGTAAATTTTTGATGTATCCCCACTTGGTTGGGTGATGGATGTATGTATTGAGTCTTTTGGTGATAGGAAGGTCTTTTATGATGTATAAGTCATGGTTCTTCTTGAAGAACATCTTTTGCAGATCTTGCCTACAGTCAGGGGGAGCATAGTCAGCACATCAGGACAGAGACTTCAGCATGTACTTAGGGGGAGCACAACCCTTTTCCCTTGATGAAAAAGGGGGAGAATGACTTTGAGGATCTTGGGGTTGCCATCAAGTCCAAAGGGGGAGATTGTTGGCATTATGGCACTGATTTAGAGCTATGGCACAAGTGTTGTCCTTGATGGCATGATTTAGAGCTATGGCACAAGTGTTGTCCTTGATGGCAACTCTCTTTGGTAACAGATCTCAGTTCAGGCTTTCAGAATGAAGGAAAAGACATATACCTAGGTTCATCTAGACGAAGACGCGTATACACGCGGGTTAGACGTTACAAAGGTGCGTATGCATATACACGCACTTTCACGCAAAGAAAAGCACGAATATATTGGAGAACTTACTTTTGGTCCATGGTAGTTAGTCCTTGGTATTTGAACCTATGGTTTTGGACCATGGTATCTCATTAGAAGTGTTGATCCCAAGTATTGGGTCCTTGGTATTGTTTTATTATGGTTTTGGACCGTGGTATTGAGAAAGGCCTAAGACTATAAAAGAGGAAGGAGATCATTTGGCAAAGGATCATTTGAATTAATTGAATATATAATAAGAGCAAGATCTGAAATATTGGTGATTGGGGTTATGGTGCAGATCTGGATCTGAATGAAGGAGGAACCTTAGCGCACAAAGAAGGATAAGTTCTATTGATGGGTCATTATCTTTAGGCTTGATTGATAGTATCTTTGTATGATTTTGATCCGTTATATGTGGCGCATGCTTGATCTATAAATCTGGTAATCTAGCTTAACTAATGATTGAATGTTTGAAAAGAATGAATTATCCTGTATAGATCTATACGTAGGTTCAATGAAGAGAAGGCGCGTATACACGTAGTTTTGGCAAGGGAAAGGAGCGTATACGCAGGTTCTCTTTGACACAGAAGCGTATACACACAGGTTTCTGAACAGTGATGTAGCATACATCTCTTGATTTATGTTCTAGCTACTTCTGTTTATTGTTGCAGTGTTCTGGGTTCAAAATTGGTGTGTGGTTACAGTTACTGTGTTCTGGGTACAGTTGTCAGAGAAGTGTTTTTGATTCAATTTTGATTGGTGAAAAGGTGATTGGTTGATGCAGAAATTCTTGATGTTTGATTGATATGGATCCAGTATAAAAATTCATGAAATGTGGTCCCTAGAAGAAAGAGAAGGTTGTAGCCTTCTGTAGGCCAGCACCTACATACTAATATCTTGGCTAGTGCAAGAGCTAAGGGGGTTGTAGCTCCCTTCCAGGAGAATCTGGAGAATGAGAGAGGGTTGTAGCTCTCTGCAGGTTGCAGCCTGCGTACTGGTAAAGGACTGCACCAGTACATTGTAAAAGGAAGTTTCTAATTAAAAGAAGATAGAGATGAATTGCAGCAGGTGGTTTTCACCCACATTGGGTTTCCACCTTATCTCTTGTGTTCTTGTGTGTGATTGTCTTCTGCTCTGTTTTATTGTTTCTGGTTACTGGTTATTTGATTCTGATACACTAATTAACAATCAACATCTGAAAGATAAAGTAAATTATAAGTTTGCATTGTATACGCGGGTTTCCTTGTACATAGTTGCGTATATACGCGGGTTTAATTAACTGAAGTAGCGTATATATCTGGATTTGAAAAAGGGAATAATTGAGTTGATAACACTGATTCACCCCCCCTCTCAGTAGTATTTCCAACAAATTCTTTAAGAGGGATGGAAGAAGAAGAAGAGATACCCCCACCATCAATGTTGTTGAGAAACTGTCTGATCTAATGCTTGGGAGGGTGATCTTCCCAAAGTGCTTGGATCTTGATAGATCAACATTGGATTTGTATATTAATAGCATTATGGTCCCTAATACCTTGATTGACCTTGGGGTTGTAATCAATGTTATGAACAAAGAAACCATGCTCAATCTCAAGCTCCAAGGAGCTTTGAGGAAGACCACCATAGTAATGCAACTTGTAGACAGGTCGAAAATATCCCCTAGAGGAGTTGTTGAGGATGTGATGGTCTCCATTGACTCTTGGGAGTATCCCACAAATTTCCTTGTCCTACAGCCCAGAACCAAGTTTAATGGTTACCCTATCATTCTAGGAAGACCTTGGTTGGCCAATGTTGGTGCCTACATTAGCAACAAGGCTAGGAATAAGACCATCAAGAATGGGTATCTCTCAAAGAAACTTGTACTGCATCCCCCTCCTCAACCTTCTAATGAACATGACTTTCCCTTATGGATAGAGGAGAAGGAAGAAGAAGAATTTTATCAGATAACCCTCTACCCAGTTTGTACTCTATAAATTGTTGTAGGAGGTAGGCAGCTTAATGAAGATGACCTTATTAACCATATCTTACAAAATCAACCTCCCACTACCATGCCAATTGATGAACTAGTGGAATAATATTTGGAAATATCTAAGGGCAATCCACGAACTGATCTGTGCTCTGTCAACCCTAATATATATGATGCCAATATTGTGGAATTTATCTCACCCATAACTCTAAAGATATACCCCTCTCTCTCAGCCAAGGAAGAAAATAAATTATGCACGGTGCTGGGGAAACACCTTGATGCTTTTGCTTGGGACTATAAGGAAATTAAAGGTGTGCATTTCTAAATTTGTACTCACCATATTTACATCAAGGAATGATGAAAACCTATGTGCCAACCCTATAGGAATATGAATCTCGCCCTCAAGGACATTGTAAAAGAAGAACTGTAAAAACTGATGGATGCAGGGTCCATATACCCCATCTCAGATAGTGAGTGGGTGTCTCCTCTTGTCATAGTCCCCAAGAAGCATGGGAAGTGGAGCATTTGTGTTGATTACAAAGATCTTAACAAGGATATAAAGAAGGACAATTTCCCTTTGCCTTTTGTTGACCAAGTCCTATATGGCCTTGTAGGGAAGATAATCTTTTCCTTCCTAGATGGATTTAGTGGGTACAACCAAATACAGATCACCCCAAGGACCAAGACAATACCACATTCACATGTCCTTGGGGTACCTTTTCCTATAGAGTCCTTCCATTCGGCTTGTGTAATTCTCATGTTACCTTCCAAAGGAATGTTTTGAGTATCTTTGTTGACCTTGTTCATGACATTGTCGAGAAATATATGGATGCCTTCACTCATCAATGTGACTTCCAAGAATCTCTTCTTAATCTATGTAAAGTCTTAAAGAAATACATTGATATGAATACTTCATTAAGGCCTGGGAAATGTGAATTTTTTATGAATGTAGTGACTATCGTAGGCCATTCCATATCTAAGGAAGGGATATAGGTTGGCCCCAACAAAGTTGTTATCATTAAAAGGGTCCCTACCCCTGAAAAACAAAGGGATGTCAGAAGCTTCCTTGGATTGGATGGGTATTATAGAAGGTTCATTAAGGACATTAGGAAAATGTCTCCACCTTTGTTTGGATTATTAGCTAAAGAATCGTATTTCTGTTGGATAGATAAATGTCAAGAGGCATTAGAAGCACTGAAGGAAAGGTTGACCACTTCACCCATACTTAGGGGTCCTAATTGGGCATTTCCTTTCCATATCCACACAGATGCATCAGATAAATATGTAGGAGCACCCTTAGAACAAGTGGGATTCAAACTGTGCTACGCATATATTTCATCAGTAAGAACCTTTCTAAGGCTGAACTTAAGTATACATTCATTGAAAAAGAACTCCTAGGTGTAGTGCACACTTTGAATAAGTCTAGGAACTATATTGTTGGATATCAAAATTTTGTTCACATTGATCATGAAACCATTAAGTATTTAGTGAATAAACCAAATTTCAATTGCATAATCATTAGATGGTTGTTACTATTGCAACAATTTGATTTAACTATTATTAACAAGTTAGGGAAAAAGAATGTGGTTGCAAATTTGTTTTCAAGACTGACCTTGCTGCAGGAAATGAGGAGATGGTAGATGATCAGATTCTAGATGAACACCTCTTTTCCATCTCAGTGTTATCCCCTTGGTTTTTTGATATACAAAATTACTTGGCTGCTAGGAGGTTCCCTCCTAATCTATCCTCCAAGAAGAAGAGAAAGATTGTTAGAAAGAGTGCCCCTTTCACCTAGACTGGGGGAAATATTTTCAAGTTTGGTCTAAATCATATTTTGAGAATATGTGTGAGGGAAGAGGAGGTCTTTAACATGATCTTAGCATGCCATGATGGACCTTGTGGTGGCCACTTTGTTTCTAAGAGGAAAACCTTCAAGGTGCTACAAGTTGGTTACTATTAACCTACTCTACATCAAGATGCAAGAAAGTGCAACACCAAGTGTGATTAGTTCCATAGGCTGGGAAAGACTACACCCAAGGATGAGATGCCTCTACAATCTCAAGTTACTCTGGAGCCATTTGAGAAGTGGGGCATGGACTTCATTTGGCCCATTGATGCATCAGCAAGACAAAAGAAGTATATCATTGTGTGCACTGATTAATTAATTAATTGGGTTGAAGAAAAGGTGATGAAGGAAACAACTGAGCAAAAAGTGGTTGAATACTTGAAGGAAAACATCTTTTGCAAGTTTTTATTTCTAAGGGAGTTGGTCACTGATCAAGGGATATAGTTTACATCAACTCTGATTGAAGGCATCATAAAGTAGCACCACATCAAGCACAACAAATCCACTACCTATTACCCTCAGGAAAATGGGAAATTGGAGGTCACAAATAGGGTCTTGGAGAGCATTTTGACCAAGGTTGTTAGCAACAATAGAAAATATTGGGCAGACTGAATTATATAAGCCACTTGGGCCTACAATACCACTTGTAATACCACCACTAGATTTACCCCATTTCAATTAGTATATGGAAATGAGGCCCTCATTTCCATTGAGTTTGAATATAATAACCTAAGAATGGTAGCTCAATTAGACTTAGACCTCACTGCAACATAGTAGGAAAGGATGCTCTATCTTAATGGATTGGAAGAACTTAGATTGCAGGCTCTCATGCGCATTGAGGTAGTCCAACTACTAAGGAAGATTTTTTGTGACAAACAAATCAAGGAGAGATCCTTCCAAGAGGGTGATTGGGCCCTTCCATGTGATTCAAGATTCGAGGATTTCAAAGGTAAATCGATGAACAGGTGGTTGCACCCCTATTGAGTGGAAAAATGTTATGAAAATGGATGTTCCCAAATTAGAACCATCAATAGGGAAGGTATTCCATTTCTTGTTAGTGGTTAGAGGTTGAAGTTATACGAAATATCTTTGTCAAAAGAAGAGTTTAGTAGTTCAATAGGAAAGGATCTGAACGTAATTGAAGGTCTGACAACTGTCAGTTCACTCAACCTATGACCAAAAAAAGAAGAATAAATATATATATATATACATACATATATATATATATATATATATATATATATATATATATATATATATATATATATATATATATATATATATATGTATATATATATGTATATATATATAGATAGATAGATAGATAGATATAAGGAAAATAAGGCGCCTAGGTGAAAACCTCCATGAGACAGCCCAAGAGCAAAAAAAGGAAAATAAGATGAAAATATCCCTAGGTTAAAACCTCCTCTTAGGTGCCTGGGGTAGGCCTTAGATTTAAAACCCCTTTACATGCAGTTTGCATGTCTCAAAAAAAGAAAAAGGAAAAAGGAGGAGAAAAAAAATGAAACAAAAGAAGGAATCACACATAGGTCAAGGAATCCTTACATCAGTCCTTCTAACACTTCTCTTTTGCAAGATTATAGACAATCAAAGGCACAACAATTGAAGGAACAAAGTCCACATCCCATTTTTCCATTTCCCGACCTAGCCATCGCATTTCCTCCATTATGTCACCCATCTCCCTACACCCCTTCATCACCTAGCAAGGAACTACACATGATTCCACTTCAATCTTGCAGTGCTACAAGATTATCCTGAAATTCTACAGGATTGTCCTGAACTGCTACAAGATAAACCAAATGTGATACAAGATTGAGATATGCTTAGGAAAAGGGGTCAAAACTCATGTTTTCCTTAGGGAAATGTCAGGAGAGGTTCATTAAGCATCCTTCACCTCTCACCCACTCCATTTAATCAATTTCCTTCACAAAATTCCACCAGTGTTCATAAAAAAAGAAAAAGGAAAAAACAAAACAAGGTATTTGGAGAAAATTATTGTTCCTTTCATGGAAAGGAAATTGTAAACTTGTATGATGATCATTTTTAAATTTTGTTCATGCTCAAGAACATTTTCAAGAAATGAGGAAGAATTGATTATTAGGACATTACCAACCTAAATTAACTATCATAAATGACTCGTCATGTGATATTACATATGGGCGGGAATGGAGGACTCTCGTGGACTTATATGAGTGGGTCATGCAAAGTGGGTTTGCATTGGTGTTGCAAGGGGTAGCGACAAAGGATCTAGGCCACTACAACCAAATCCATAGGGACCCGCTCTACAACTGGAAGTTTTGTAAATATTCTTGGTGGTTTTCCAAATAACACTAGTGGATTAGGGTAGGGTACTGGGCATTGAGTGCCTAAATATAGGCCTAATTTTGTATTTTTGAAGGGGGGAATATTCTAGTGTAGGGGACACTTTGTCAATTTTCCCCAAAATTTGTTGGGAGTTTTGAAGTTGTTAAGTGTTATAGACATTTTTGGGCACTAAAATCCCAATCATAAATGTCCATAAACCAAGGGCTCTTAAGTCCCTAAAAGTATTGTTCCATCCTCTAAAATAACTAGGTCAATTGATTACATCTTCTCCCAGAAGTTCTCCATGAAAAACTGCTCAGAACTAGTCAAAACTGGACCATCTCACCTACTCCATGGTCAAAGTGCGCTGCATCCCACCTAAATACACACGGGAGGTGAAATGCATCTTTAAAAGCCCTTCTATGGGGTGCGATGGGCGAGACTGGACAAATGGCAGGGTCAATCTGCAAGGTGGAGGATCATGGAATCTTCCAGAAACTTCTCCTGTGACACTTGCCTCTCTGCATTCGCCTAGGGATGAGTAAGAGATCATCAATCTCCAAGTGGAATCAAGAACTATCAGAGAGATGACACTAATCAAATCTCAATAGCTGACTCACCCCCCTTGCAAACATCTATATATGGATCTCTCATCCCAGAGATCCAGAGGCTGGAATTTTGTATCTTGTAAGGAAGTGCTGCTGGTTTCTTGGTGCAACATCATAGTGTTGGGTGATCTAAGCTTTTCATGAGGTGAAGAAGGGTTTTCTTGCTGAGAGGATGATGTTGGGTCAGAACAATTGGTTGTAATCCTCTTTGCTATTCTTGATTATTAATAAAGCTATTCAAGTTTTCCTCCACATTCTTGTATGATTGATTATATATGCATTTGTGTGGTCAATATATATCTGGTCCTATATTGTTTATGATAATAGATCTATGTTCTTGGATAGTGTTGTGCTGCTTTTGTTCTGCAGGTGCTCTTTGAAGCTAGGTAGACGAGGAAGCGAGTGGCAAAGATCTATTAGAAAGGAGAGGAATCAAGCAAGGAAGCAAGCGCAAGACAGAGGTTGGTCTCCTTTATTCCCCTCTTATCTATTTTTCATAAAGGAAAACAAAAGTGGTTTTAGTTTGTTTGTTTCTATGGTAGCTACCAGCCTTAGTGGGACTAGTAGCTCTGCATAAACACTAGTTTTCCCGATAAAAAAATGGCGACTCTGCTGGGGAGTGAATAGATTGTTTGATTATCTACATTTGTTTACTTTATAAACTTACAGACAGAGCCTGAAGTTAAGCCAGCTAGCCTTCGAATTGCATTTGCTATGCAAGTGCAAAGTAGATCAATGCTGCTTCAATCTATCTCTGGGTTTTGTTTATGAACTAAAAAATTGATTTACAAGCTCTCTAATTGCCCTTGTGGTAGCTCTAGTAATCTCTTTAGATCTACCCTTGTGATTGATTTACTAATTACCACTTGCTCGGCCTAAATCCCTGAACATAGCTGCAAACTGTGACCCGGAACCCAGTTGAAGTCTCGTCCCTGGACCATCGTACTGTGTCTTCTTTGGATTCTGGATGCATCGCACTTCCCGAGTGTAGTAGGTGCACTGCATCTCTTTTTCCCTTTGTTACAGGTGCGCTAATCAGATAAGGTCTTTTCTGCTCTTAGATTTTGGTTTCTGTGTTCACTCTTTTCACCTCTATTCAGGAATTTTACTGCCTGTAGTCAGTACACCTCTGTTGAAACCCCCTTCCTTGCCATTATTCTGCCTCCATTGTGTAAAGAACTGTAATTTTTTTTATGTATTTTGAGCCCTTTTTAGTTCTCTTTTACAAAGAAGTAGCGTAATTGAACTGTTGTTTCTTGATATGAAAGTGTCACAAGTGTCGTTTTCAGTCATAGAAGAGAATCTATTTGTTCTTGATAGTTGATTACACTGTTACTCTTGTATTTGATTTGAATTAGTAGTTTTTCAAGTGTCGAAAGCAAGTTTTCAATTCCAAATCGCAAAGTGTCGTCATTGTCCTCATTTTGTCTTGAAAAGAAACTTGTTAGTAATGTCGCTTTGAAAAATAATTCAGATTTGCGCTTAGCTTTCTTTTTGTCATTCACACATTAAGAAGGCTGAAAACAAATACATGCATGTGCATTTGCATTTAAACTGTTTGCTGGTTTGATTTAGGACAGTGCATATAGTGTGTGCTCTCTGCTCTATTTTGAAAGAATATCATCTCTCTTTCCTTAGTAGCTAGGATTTTCATTGCAAAAAGAAGATTAAATGATTATTTATCATCTTAGATTGCATTTTAGGAATTGTACATCTACATCACGCGGTGAACCTGAAAGGAAAATTTCTTAAGAAAGATCAACTGTAAAATAAATTTAATGAATCTAAAAACACTTTGGAACCTAACGCACAACATTTAGAAGTCTAGGCTAGAGATATATTCCAGCGTCGTAAAGCCTAGTAACTGTTGTTTTCAATGATGGTTGGGTGATTCCTCCACTTTGAGACGATAAGTGCCAGTACGGACTTGTGCTCCCACATACCATCGAGTATATATTGGGAGACCACAATAGGCTTTATCCTTTATCCATAGGAAGTCGTGTCTGCCGCCCTATTGATCGCAATGCACTGAACACAACATTCGGGAAGATTGACTGCCGTACCGTAAAAAGTATTCTGCAGTTTTGCGATTGGTTTGGTAATCCCTCTATCTAGATTTCCAGAGCAGTCTCTTTCATTCCTTTTTAGACTCCTTAAAGGAAAAGGTCCATCTGAGCACTTGTCACTTCAGGCTCATTAAAAATCGAAGGCGACTAGAGTCATCTTTTGTTTTTTCTCGACTCTTAAAAATTGAAAAAACAAGGTGTGTCAAAGCGTCTAAAATTCATTTAATTTGGAAACATATTTCCCCTTTATTTTTAGTTGATCGAGTAATCCACAATCATGGAAGAAAGTTAATTGAAACCCCGTCGTTCGCGAAGGCTTACAAGTCAACCGTCTTTGTCTCCAGAATCAAAATTGTTACGGGCAAAGCGAACTCGTTTGACCGGATCCAAATCCCCTGGTAAAGTTAGAACAAGTGTTCCAACACCTTCGGAGACCCTGGTTACTCCAAACATTTCTGGTATCCCTGCCTTTATAGAAGAAGTTCAACAGCCACCAAAGGATAGTAGAACTGATCCTAGTGTGAAGGTAAACACTTGTATTACTGAACCAGCTCTATCTACATCTGATTCGGAAGGTGTTATTCCCCAAACATCTATCGCTGCAGATTCTATACCTTCTTCCACACCAGGAATATTTTACGGACCTAACGGTCTACCTCTTCCACCTGGTATGATTGCTATAGAAGAGATTGTGGAGGATCCTCCATCTAGTACTCCATCACAATTTGGAGTCGGGATCACTCTATATCCTTCTTCATCAGAAATTAGTCTACCGTCATCGGAAGCTCCTGTAGAATCACTAGGCAATCTTTTGGATAGACTAGAAATGTCTGAACAACTGTCGACATCTAGGACTGTGTCATCTGACACAGCGATAGCAGAACTTCCTGCTGTCACTCCAACAATGTTCGTCGGCATACCATCTGTCTCAACTAGCTCTCAATCGCTAGAAGGGGCCCACTCAAGGGCTATTTTGACAGTATGGTCTGTTCCTGTTTGTTCATCCGGAATAGTATCTGGGAACTCTTATGTTGGGTGTCAGCAAATTGATTCTTCAGGGTGTCAATTTGGGCAGTCCGGTCCTCATGGAAAAACAATTCCTTTGAGTACCAGATTACCACCGTATGGGGGGCAATATACCCTTTCACTATCTCCTTCGGGAGGACAACCATACGAGAGTTCACAAAAAAATTCAGGTTGTGCTGGAATTACATCTAGCGGTTGGGTGCCAATACTGCCTCAACAACCAAGAGTTGTATATTCGATGCAACAATGTTTACCTATTTCAAATATACCAACTACGCCAGCTATTGTGACGGTGTCACAAGTACAAGCGTTACCTGTTTTATGCCAACCTCAGGTTTCTCAGGTTGTAATGCAACAACCTCTTGTCCCTGCGACTCAACTACAATCGCCAACTAATGGAATGACACAGGCCCAAACAGGTACAATTACCCCTCATCTTGGTCAAACGGTTAGTATTGGACAACAGCACATGGCTTCGCAACCATGGATGGTGCAATACCAACAACCGCAATTCCAACAAGTATACCAAGGATCTGAGCGACAAATCTTTGCAAATAATGGGTAGCCGTATATTCAAAACGGTCAAAATCAACCATTCTACAATGGTTATGCTCATAAACCTTACCAAAGTTACCAGCATCAAATGCATTATGCTGGTATGCAAAGACCAACTGCTCAGGCCATTCCATCCTATCCTGGGTATGCTTCGCCAAACTTAAATCAACAGTTACCCTTCATGGAAACTTTAGAGTTACCAGATCTAAATCGGCTATTGAATGATCCAATTGCTTACGCCCCTCGGTGGCCAGCGATTCCGCATAAACTTCCATCAGATATTCCTAAATTTAATGGAAATCTAGGTGAAGACCCGTCGAATCATGTGATGACATTTCATCTATGGTGTTCATCAAACACCCTAAATGATGATTCGATTAGGCTTCACCTTTTTCAGAGGACGTTAACTGGTCTAGCAGCAAAGTGGTATATCGAGTTACCCAGAGCTTCGTTTGACAACTTCAGTGCCCTAGCCACAACCTTTTTAACCCATTTTCAGTTACTGATAAGGTACGAAATGGGAACAGAACTTCTTACCAATTTCAAGCAAACAACAGCCACTCACATATCCAATCATATTCATGAGTGGCGACATCATCGTAGAATGGTAAAAATGTATGTTCCTGATCAGCTTTTAGCTAAATGGTTTATTAAGTCATTATTACCTTCCATTACAGAAGATGTGGCAAAAGGAGGAGTCATCACTGAAGAGCAAGTTATTGCTCGTGCACAATATTTAGACTTGATTTATACTCAGTGTAGCATGATCTACGATAAAATCCCTGACGCTCTCAGACCGGAATTTTCCGTCCCTCCTCCTCCTAAATCGAACAATGACTCTCATGCCAGTGATGGCATGATTGGTACAACAGACACGAAATCGACAAAGGCTACATCTAAAAAGGCCCGTAAGATTTTTAGTCAAAATGCAAAAGAAGAACTTCTCACCTCGGAAGTAAATGTCGTCTCGAGTGATAAAGGCAAAGAAACCAAGCAACCAGGAGGCAAGAATAAAAACAAAGGGAAGAAGAAGAAACAGGAAGAATCATCACCTAAAAATTCTTCTGCAAACCCTCCTGGAGATAGGAAACCAAAAATTCCATGCTTAGTATGTGATGAGGATCATTGGACAAGAGATTGTCCATATAATGCTGAGCTTATAAAATTCTTCAAGAATTTGAAAACCTTGACGGTATTGACTGATCCGTTTCCAAATCCAGGGACAAATCTGGTTGCTAGTGAAAATGCTTCCCCGTCCCAAGTGCTGATGTTGTCAGTTTCGAAACAGTAAAATGATGCTTTGATATCGACAAGGAATAAAGATTACAGGAATCCACAGCTGTCGAACAACAAGGATAAAGATCAACCTAGTAGTTCGACAACAACTTTGACAGAAGTTGCGCCGCCCATCATTCCAGAGCTAACAATAAAACCGCCAAAGGGAGTAGTACACAAGTTGACATTTAATCCTCGTGCTAGAGCAACACAACATTATAACATAGTGGAAGATCTAGCCCAATCGCCATCTGCTATGTCGACACTTGAGGTACTGCAAAAGTGCCCATCCCAAAAGCAAGCTTTATTATCAGCTATAGGTGGGATAGACCCACAGGATTCTAATCTTGTGTCCTTTAATCACAAAGGATATGATCCTCAGTTACCAGCTCAACTAGCTTTCCTCATTCAGGTGAAAGCCTCAACAAAACTGTTCATCGAACAATTATTGATGAGGGGGCATCTACATGTATTATGTCGATGAGTTGCTGGAAAACTTTAGAATCTCCAACCTTGTCATGATCTTTGACGACATTAAAAGCATTTGATGGATGAACATATACCCCATATGGTGTTCTAAGTAACTTGCAAGTTGAACTAGGGGGGAAAACAATAGAAATAGATGTCAAAGTAATCAACGGAAACCTCGATTACAACATCCTACTGGGAAGACCATGGATATATGCTATGGTTGCGGTTTTATCGACCTACTTTAGGAAGATTGCATTTCCTTTTCAAGGAGGAATTACAATCATCGACCAACAACATTTCTCCCCAATAGTTCCCAAGTTACGGGAAGCATTCTGATGATCCATGGAAGCCCCCATTCGCTTCAAAATATCGGAGTAGGCCTACTAAAAGACCTTATATTAATGGGGACTTTTGCCCTCCCACCTCCAATCAGTTTGGCGGAAGTGGCAATGGTGGGAACCTGCAATATGATATCTTTGATTCAAAATATTTCAGAAAACGATATTAACATGGATCATCCGTAGGTATTGCCTCCAAGCCCAATAGAAATATTGTAGCAATCAATGTTTTCGGCATGGGAGGTAGACCCGAATCAATGCTCATCAAGCATTTGGATAGATAGGTCTAAGGAATATGGCACCCCTTCAGATCCTTGGTTGCAAGTGCATTACACTGACGAAGGAATTTTTCAGTCAATGATAATTGAAGGGGCGCCATGGGAAGATTACCACCATTGTTCCCATCTTCCGGATTGTCAAGAAGATACTCTTAATGACCTTCATCATCCTTTATTTTTTGATTTCCTATCAAATACTATAAACACGGTGGATTCCAAGCGAAACATGTCCAATATTGAAGAGACTATAGCCATAAATATCTCGACCAAAATAGATGTTGTAGAGAATATTTATGTTGGAAAATGTTGTTCTCCTTCAGAACTGGAAATATATAATGCTCTTTTTCGTGAATTCAAAGATTTCTTTGCTTGGTCATATGATGAAATGCTAGGCATTGACTCGAGTATAGTTGAACACGAAATCAAGATGTATCCAGATGTCAAACTAGTACGACAACGACTACGGCAGGTGCACCCCAAGAAAGCCGTTGCCATCAAGGTAGAAGTTGAGAAACTTCTCCATGATGGTTTTATTTACCCAGTTCCTCTAACCAATTGGGTATCGAACATTGTTCCTGTAATGAAAAAACAAGGAACAATTAGAGTGTGCGTCGATTATAGGGATGTAAATCAAGCTTGTCCGAAAGACAACTACCCTACACCCTTTATTGACCAGATAATTGATGAATGCGCCGGATGTGAAATCCTTTCATTTATGGATGGATTCTCTGGGTATAATCAAATAAATATCCGCCCACTGGACCAGTCAAAGACTTCATTTATTTGTTCGTGGGGCACATTTTCATATCGCAAATTACCCTTTGGTTTAAAGAACGCAGGGGCAACATTTCAGAGGGCAATGAATTATGCCTTCCATGACATCAAAAACATCGTTCAACCATATCTCGACGACCTTCTGGCTCATTCGTGAAAGCGGACCGATCATCCGCAACATTTGAGAGCGATATTTCTACATTGCCAACACTACAAGATACCACTCAATCCACACAAATGTGTGTTCTATGTCAGTTCTGGTCATCTACTTGTCTTTGTAATCTCGAAGGATGGGATCCGTCTCGACCCCTGTAAGGTTCAGGCAATCATAAATTTACCTCCACCTTCAAATTTGCTTCAGATTCAGAAACTCGAAGGGAAAGCAAACTTTCTGGGGAGGTTCATTCCAAATTATGCTGAACTTGCTAAAGGTTATACACGTCTATTGAAAAAGGAAGTACCCTTTGTCTAGGATCAGGTTGTGCAAGCTTCCTTTGATGCTTTAAAATAATCCATAATGAAAGCATCATTAATGTATGCTAATGAAAGCATCATTAATGTACGCTCCTGATTATCAAAAAGACTTTAACTTGTATCTAGCTGCAGCGGATACAACCATCGCAATGGTTTTAGTTCAAGAAGACAATGGAATTGAACATCCTATATATTATTTGAGTAGGAACTTAAATGATACAGAAAGCAAGTATTCCTATGTTGAAAAGCTGGCTCTCGCAGCTGTTCAAGCGATACAGATATTTTGACACTATGTCCTCTTTCGAAAAACTACCATTTTATCAGATTGCAACCCCATGACTTATATATTGTCGCGACAATTGCTGGGGGGAAAATATTCAAAATGGATAGCAATTCTTCAAGATTTTGATCTGGAATTTGTAAAATCCAAATCAAAGAAATCCCTGGTTTTCACGGAATTACTATGCGATCTCCCATCGTCGTCCAACGATGAAACATCCAAAGAAACCATCGTAGATGAATCTTTGTTTCTGATATCTTCAAGCAATCCGTGGTATGGAGATATAATCATCTATCTCCAAACCCAAAAATATAAGTCTAATACCTCTTGCTCGGAACAAAAACGTATTCGATACCAATCAAAAGACTACATGATCATCGGTGATACACTTTACTGTCATGGTGTCAATACAGTTTTGAGGAGGTGTCTCACCCATGAGGAGGCCGAAAAAGTCCTGAATGATTGCCATTCAGGCGCATGTGGGGGGCATCAATCTGGTTACGCTACGACACAAAATTTTTTATGAGAAGGATACTTCTGGCCAACAATGTTTAAATATTGCATAACCGCAGTCAGAAGTTGCCATGCATGTCAAATTTTCGATAGAAAAACCAGAAAACCACCTGCACCTCTGCAACTGATAGTTGCTGTTGGGTGATTCGCCAAATGGGGCATTGATTTAATGACATGTAACCCCACCTCGACCGGGGGGCATGGGTATATCATAGTCGCTATAGACTATTTTACCAAATGGGCCGAGGCGATGCCTACATGAGATAACACTGGTGAAACAACTGCCCTTTTCTTTTTCAGTCATGTAGTCACCAGATTCGGCATTCCACGGGCTATAGTCATAGATCATGGATCGCATTTTTGCAATCACATGATGATCGAATTGGCTGCCAAATTAGGGTTGTCCCACGATAGCTCTACTCCATATTCCTCGCAGGCCAATGGACAAGTTGAAGCAATCAACAAAGTCCTGAAGCAGATGCTGCAAAGGATGATTGGAGTCCACAAAAGGAGTTGGCACCTGATCCTGTACTCAGCCTTGTGGGCATACCGAACATCGGTAAGAAATGCAACCAGGTTTACACCTTTTCAACTGGTGTATGGCCTAGAAGCAATCTTACCAGTTCAGTGTGAAATCTCATCCCTCAAACTCGCAGTCGACCTTCTCCCCGAAACTTCAGAAGAGGAGGCTCGTTTCTTGGAACTAATCCAATTGGATGAAACCTGTCGTGATGCCGCTTTGGCTAATGAAGCCAATAAGAAACGAGTTAAGGCGTAGTTAGATAAGGATGTCAAACCCCGTCTCTTCTCAGAAGGTGACTTGGTCTTACTTTATGACCAGGAATCTGATAAATTAGGAGCAGGTAAGTTCAAGTCTTTATGGATGGGCCCCTATATTGTTAAGCAAGTGTTAGCAAAAGGAGCCTACGAGTTAATGGATTATGACGGGATTCCACAGGCACAACCCTGTAATGGGCTGTACCTTAAGCGTTACTACGCATGATTCATTGTGGTAACCCATATGCTTTTGTTACATTTTTGTTTTCGCTAAGAGTAATTGTTTTGTTCAAGTAATCCACTTTTTACATTTGTCGCAGATGTGGAACCTATTGGAATCTTTTGTTGGATATGCCGACAGAGCGAGTAGTAGTTCGCGGAATCTATCTTCTGCGGCCTGGGCCATTTTTGATCCAAGCGGCGAGTTAGTAAGTTTCAGAGGGGTATGTATTGGTCGATCAACAAATAACATCGCTGAATATAACACGTTGATAGAACTTCTCTCTGATGCCATCACACATGGCATAAGCCGACTTGTCGTCAGGCTAGACTCACAGCTTGTCATACTACAATTCACTGGTGTCTACTCCATTCAAAATCCAGCTATCTATCGCATGTTCCTAAGGGTCAAGATTTTGGAAAGACAATTTGATTTTATTCAATATCAACATTTTCTCGATGCATGGGATCCTACCACCCAGGTGTTCCAGATTAGGGGCAAGTCCATCCCCTTGACTTTTGTGGACATCTATTTTTTGACCGGCTTATCGAGGCGGGGTGCCCCTATCTCTTTATCAGGTTCGGCCCATGGGGGTGAATCTGTGAGAGATTACATTCGCAGGTATTGCAGAGAGGGATCTTAGACGAGTAAGGATGGCAAGATCATTATCTGAGATGTCACTGATAGGTCCCCGAGGACCATTCTGTTCATTTTTGCTAGACTGGCTCGTAGTGCGGCACTTCACATGGCCAACAGGTCTTATATGCAGTACACCTTGGAATGCCTTGAACCAAAGGTGTTCAACTGGTGTGATGCAGTACTCTCTATGATGAAAGAACAACTAAACAAGGTGAAAAATGGAAGACTGAAGAACTTTGGATATGGTTCTATCTTGACAGCTTTCGCCTTGGAAAAGATCCCACTGATGCAGCTGCAGTATGTTTCACCTGGTTTACCTCCACCGACTGAGCCACAGATGTAGAGATGGGTCGACCTTATGGCCAGACATGCTGGTCAGTCCCAGGTTTCTTTTTTTGATACCTTTTTCGAGTGGTTCAACCATCAGGAGATGGTTTTTTCCAAGTATCCATATGCTGGTATGGATTTCCGGGGTGATCTAGATTTGGTACTGCCTGCTGGCGAGCAATGGGGTGTCATCGATAAATTCTCTGGCCATATCTCTATTTATCATTTCTCTTTATAATTTTCTTGTGCTTTCTTCTATCAGGACTAATAAAAAATCATGTGCTCATGCAGTTGTTGGACCAGTTCAGCCAGTAGTACGCCTGAGAGTGCCAGTTGTCGCTCCAGTAGGAGAGGGTGTGGGAAGGGCTATCCTTCGCGACCTTGATGTGGTCGAGACTCTTTCAGCGTTGCAGGATTAGGTTGAAGGCCTCACTCTTGGTATTCTAGACGTGAGGACCGACGAGCTACCCCTGAGGCTGCAGCGACATACTACCGGCATATCGAGTCGGTGGACTAGGCTTTTACGCATGATTGCACAGGCAGTGACTTGTTATCACCAACATCATTAGACTAGGGTGCCCCCTAGCGTTTTGAGTTTTGGGTCGTTTGACCAATTTTGTCCTGGTTACAGATCATTATATGTAAACCATAAAAAGATACATATATATTTGACTTTCACAGTTTTACTTTGGTTAAGTTACATGATCCTGATGCAAATACTGATGAAATGCTTCTTTTTATAAATGTTGCAAATGTCTATCTAACACATAATTTGCCAATGAGTCTGTTAATGTGTTTATTGCAACAAGTTTATTTGTTGCCTCATGCAAGAAATGTGGAAAAACTTGAACAGGCCACAGTTTCGTAGTGCATTTACTGTAACCGGATCATGTAAAGCAAGCATGTCCTCTTCTTCATGCTCACGTTCTCACCATGTAACAGGCATTTTTCTCCAATGAATCTCTGAAACAAAAAAGAGGAGAGTCAAGATCCTGATTTGGTGAAAAACAGGCAAACAATTCCATGAAAAACTGTGCATAAATTGCCCTCTTTGCGCCCATCGCACCCCCAACAGTGTTCTATGTGGGATGCATGCTGAATGGCCAATGACCAAGCCAGCATGCATCACACCTTTCGATGTAGAAGAGGTGCGATGGAGCCAGGGCGAGTTTTTCAAACCCCAGAGGCTCAGAAAAACTGCAAAACATGCTTAGAATTCAAAAAGGAAAGGATGAAATTAAAGAGCTCAGAATTAGATCCTACTTGGTCCAGACGGCGCTGAGAATCGTCCACAAAATCTCCCAGAATCAGCTAGTGAAAACCAAGGGGGGAAGCACCTCCAAAGCTCGAACAAACCAAAGTTGAAATGAAATGGTAAAATGAGAGGTAAAAAGCACTTTTAAATTACTTTTCACGTAATTCAAGTAAAATATTAGTGTTTTAACTCATTTTTCAAACATATATTGTTCGTTTCTAACTATTTTGATGAAGCAATTGAGCAAGCAGTACAACCTTTGAAAGAACAAAGTTGTCAATGGTAAAATCAAGATAATCAATGACCATTATATCGAGCAGTTTTAACGCGGAATTCAAGCTCGTTAAAAATTAAACATAAGCAATGAGCAAATTTTCCCCCAGAGTTCAAGCTCATTAAAAAATGAACCAATTTCTAGTAAATAACCATCGTGAATGTATTATCACCAGTCTTTGAAGCGTTGGTCGTGTTCTCATCATCACCTCCACTCTGTATTGACCGATCATTCACCCCCATTTGATTGTTTACCCTTTTTGAGGAACGGCTACGAAGACTGATCATGTTAGCCATCCTTGTGACACTGCCATGATTGGAAAATTCCAAACCTTACCTGGAATCAGCTGCTACCCAAATTTATCACTCGTTCCTAAAAAACGAGTCTCCTTTAAGCTCTTTTCAACTGACTCGTAAAATATGAAAAGATTGTCGAGCAATTGGCCTCTCCAGCTCGTTAAAGGGACCAGAAGTGTTATCCATCCTTTATGTTTTAATCTTTTTGGACTTGAGGGCTTATTACACAAAAATATCGAGCGCTTGTTTTGTTCGACTCGTTAAAAGTACTGAAAATTCATTCCTTTTGTATTGTTTCATACTTTTTCTGACTCAAGGGATTATATGACGAGAAAGGATTATTGGATTTTTCTTTACATCCCTTTTTCAGACTCTCTAAAATTGAAAAGGACCGAGTTATCCTTGTCATTAAACTCGTTAAAACCAAATAGCGACAAACTTGTCCATACAGACAAGAACGAGTTTCACTATCGCTAGGCTCGTTAAAACATAGCGATGGGTTTGCCCGAAGGGAAAATTATAGAACAAGCATATGTTATCCTCCTCAAGCTTGACAAAAATAAAGAGGTACTGGTCAACGATGACTGGGGAAAAATTGGGAAGAAAACTTGAAAAAAAAAACTTTATTGGTAGCAAGTCGCTCTTGAACATGACACTTTCACTCCGCATCCGAGCGGGGTTGGGTTGTTCCGTTCACTGGTCATATCACCATGGGTCCATCACACCATCCATATTTGGGGTTAACGCTACCAATCCATCATGTTAGTGTCGCCGATGTGTTCAAGAGAAGTTGCTCAGAGAATTCACCTGTGTCTCACCCACTGCAATACATTTACGCTCCATTCTTTCATGACCGCCACCCTGAACCTTATATCACTAGATCGTTTTCACCTCCATTAAAATCATTTGCTTCGTTCCGTGTCATTGATGTCAGATTCACTAAGGCCCTCCTATGACGGATCGCTTCTTGTCAACATCAGCTCATTATCCAAGAATTCGATCTAGGAACAACCCTTTCAGTACTTTGAAGCTTGCATGCCTCAATGGCAAGTTTCCCACTTCAGGCGACAGGTTTACATCAATGGCCTTTGACCGAAAGATTTTGCATGCTGTTCGATGCCAAGTCCCTTATTCATACCACGTGAACTGTACTATAGTACCTTGAGGGTCATCATCATTATCGGTGATTCCTCTCGCGCTTGTTAACAACTTACGACATTGGCTGGTAATCAGGCAATGTCTTTCCATGTTCGACTCCAAAACATCTCTCACATGGATTGACTTGTACTTTGAGTGAAGATCGAACGAGATTGAAGACCCCGGATCTAGTTTCATCCATCTAGGCTAAGATATATATTCAAGAAAATAAAGACATCAAATGTACATCATTACTACACAGATAATCATCCAATCTAAGGGATGATGGCTCTACCAAAATCATCAGTCTACACTCAGACGATTGTCTGTCTTATGTACATGAAAATGAATTTATAAAGCTGAGCATGGGAATGCCCGACTCAGCTAGATCATGAAAATATTATGAAGATAATGTATTGTATTGTATCTTATTACAGGTCGCCTTCCAGCTTGAAAAAAGTTCAGATCCTCATGATAAAGCATTTCACCCGACATCAACAAATTAACGACCTCATGCTTTAGGGGGAAACTATTATAGACATTTTTGGGCATTGCAACCCCAATCATAAATGTCCATAAACCAAGGGCTCTTAAGTCCCTAAAAGTGTTGTTCCAACCTCTAAAAGAACAAGGTCAACTGATTACATCTTCCCCTAGAAGTCCTCCATGAAAAACTGCTCAGAACTGGTCAAAACTGGACCATCTCACCTACTCCATGGTCAAAGTGCACTGCGTCCCACCTAAATACACAGGGGAGGTGCTATGCATATTGAAAAGCCCTTCTATGGGGTGCGATGGGCGAGAGTGGACAAATGGCAGGGTCAATCTGCAAGGTGGAGGAAAAATTCTCCTGTGACACTTGCCTCTCTGCATTCACCCAGGGATGAGTAAGAGATCATCAATCTCCAAGTGGAATCAAGAACTATCAGAGAGAGGACACTAATCAAATCTCAAAAGCTGACTTACCCCCCTTGTAAACATCTATATATGGATCCCTCATCCCAGAGATCTAGAGGCTGGAATTTTGTATCTTGTAAGGAAGTGCTGTTGGTTTCTTGGTGCAACATCATAGTGTTGGGTGATCTAAGATTTTCATTAGGTGAAGAAGGGCTTTCTTGCTGAGAGGATGATGCTGGGTCAGAACAATTGGTTGTAATCCTCTTTGCTATTCTTGATTATTAATAAAGCTATTCAAGTTTTCCTCCATATTCTTGTATGATTGATGATATATGCATTTGTGTGGTCAATATATATCTGGTCCTATATTGTTTATGATAATAGATCTATGTTCTTGGATAATGTTGTGCTGCTTTGATTCTGTAGGTGTTCTTTGAAGTTAGGTAGACGAGGAAGCGAGTGGCAAAGATCTATCAGAAAGGAGAGGAATCAAGCAAGGAACCAAGAACAAGACAGAGGTTGGTCTCCTTTATTCCCCTCTTATCTATTTTCATAAAGGAAAACGAAAGTGGTTTTAGTTTGTTTGTTTCTAAGGTAGCTACCAGCCTTAGTGGGACTAGCAGCTCTACATAGACACTAGTTTTCCCGATAACATTAAGGAAGGAATTTCAAATGTGAGTTTTGGGCTACTAGTTCTTTTCATGCATGTAATTCTATGAAACCACCTTGTATTTTGAAGATTCACACAATATTAATACAATTTATAGGATTTTCAAGGAAAATTATGTTGTGAACTTAGTTTTTATGAGATTGAAAGAATCAAAATATTGTGTTTTCTTGTGGCTAAAATCTTAATTACTCAACTACACATTTAATTTTAACAGGTTTGAAGGAATTCCCACTCTTTAAATTTGTTAGGGTTTGTTCTCCATTTTTCACCTTCTCCAAAACAAATTTTCATTTCTTTTTGGAAAACCCAAAGCTCATGAATGATCCAACTAAAGGCTAGTGGAAATTCCGCCTAATAGAATTGTTTTAATGGTTGATATTCCCCCCTCTTACCCAGATTATTAGAAAAAAAAGAAGAATTTCAAGCATAAATTAATGATGAATTTGAATGAGATTTATCCATTGTCATTTGTATTTTCTTAATGAAACCCATGATGAATGTTGAATGCATTTGATGTTCATATTTTCAAATGCATAATAAATATCAGTTAGATTATGAGTAATTTCGCTACATTTAACATAGGAACAAACATACACAAACAAAGATTTAGAGATTGATTCAAATGGTTGAAAATAACTCCTCATGTTCCTTTAGTTTATTGCGACAATTTTATGTATAAAATAAAGTGCATGATACTTGAACCTGAATTGAACACATAAAACATCAACATGATTTAAGCATAACTATACAGTCATTCCACAAAGAACATTCACTCACACCAACATTAATATACGATCTAATTTGTTGTCATCTTTATTTTTCTTGATGAAACTTGAAAACAAGAATAAACAAGTTAGAAGATTATGCCTGAAGAATGCATAAATATATTTAGCATGTTTTGAAATAACAATAGATGATTTCACATACATAATTTAAACAAAAAACTATAATCACACTAACAAACTAACATCACACTTAGATGTTCCCAAGATCTACACCATAGCACAAAATAGTGTGACTTTGGGCTACCGAAAGAGTAAGAGAGTGAGAGGTTGATGCTAGGGTGTTTGAGTTAGTTTGATGTATTTGGATGAGTTGCAATGTTGTATTAATTTCATGTGAGTGTGTATTGATGAGTTGATTATATAAGAAGATCTGATTGTATGAGTAGAGTGTTCAATGCATAGTTTCATTACAAAGAGATTGTTGTATTCAGTGATTGAGCAAAGAATTCATATTTGGAATAGTATGAAAATGGGATGAAATGATGTATACAAGTTTTTTGAGTTGATTGGTGGGATCTAGTTTGAAAATGTATGAAAGGTGGTCCACAAGATATTGAAGGTTAGGGCCTTTGGTGGGAAAGTGGTGGATTGCAGATTCAGGGAGTGGTGGGTTCCTTCAGGTTGTGGTTTGAAAACATTGGTAGTGGTGGCTTCCTCTAGGTGGTGGCCTAATAAACTATTAGGAGTCGTGGCTTCTAGTAGGTAGTGGTCTACATAGTTAATGGAGTGGTGGCTTCCAACAAGTAGTGGCCTGCAAATTTTAGGAAGTGGTGGCATTCGTTAGGTAGTGGCCTAGAGTGAGTGGCTGCTTGCATGATCGCAAGTCATGGCTTGCACGCTGGTGATGATCCAATGATTTGATGTAAGAATATTTCAATAATAATAATAATGAGAAGCCGAGCAAATGTTTTTCTTTTTGTTCTTTTTTCTTTTTGATATGGTATATAAGAATATATGTGAGACTATTTTTGAGCCGAGAGGCTCATTCTACAACCCAATATGAAGGCGATGAGTAATTTTATCTGTGCTCAACATGGAGTTGACACATGTCTTTAAAATAAAAATAAAATATTCTCTAAATGGAAAAACAATGTCGACTATAATAATAAAAAATGAATATACTATGCATGTTTAGTTAGTTGTACATTTGGCATAATATAATTTCATGTAAAGTAATTAGAAATAAAAAATGTGTGTATAAGATGTTAAAACCTTATATTTTTCAAAAATATTTCAATATGGGATTTAAATAAACTATTTGAAGATCTAAGTAAATTAATTTATGTTGATATCAAATTCATATATATATATATATATATATATATATATATATATAGAAAAACAATTTCAAAAGAAAATATTTTAATGTTGTATATAATAAAATATTCAATGTAGGCTATCAATAAAATATTTTAATACAACTTTAAAATATATTAATCACAAAACAACCATTTTATTGTGGTGATAAAACTCTTATATGCACATGTTATGTAAAATATTTTAATGTCAACTGTGTATTTACTCTATATGACATTAAAAAAATACACTTTAAATAATGAAAAATCACACATTATATTTTGCATTCTAAAAGAAGTTTGCACCTCAAGAAATTTGATCCCTATTGGTTTATGTTAGATCCATGCTTAAGATGGATTCATATTGGTTTATGTTGAGAGGTGCATTCTACATGGTGATGTGTGATTCTATATATATATATGTTTAGTTAGTTTTAATTAAAATTATTTGAAACATCAATGTTGGCTTGATTTGTATTACAACCCACTATTAACATTTTGCAGTAAAAATATTTCTCTCTTACTTGTAGCCATAAGTAAAATATTTAATAACAAAATTTTATAACAACTTTAGAGATAAATAATTAAAAGTAAAAAATTATTATATTTCAATTTTGAGTGTTTATGTATTATTCTTATACTTTTTAAAATATTTTAATATAATATTTAAATAAAATATTTCAATTTCTGTGATTACTGATTACACCAATAGATGTTCCTCTGCGGGGTTGGGCTCAACAGATCCAACCAATTGCAGAGGCTTATTTTCATCGTCCTCCCTTCAATAAAAAATTTCCATGTGGAATTAAAAATATGACAAAACATTCCATCTAGGTTTTAATCATTATTTTGCTCATCGTCATCACCATCACTCTTTGTGCGGCTTTTGTCAGGGCATCTCTCGCAGACAAACATGAACATATCAGGCTTCACAATGGAATACCACCATGTAGTTATAGATAGGAAAATCTAGCACAACAAGCTTCGACACTGCTGCACCACGAGAAAATATGCACAATGAACTTTTGCATCACAATCCCAATAGAGACTCTCTTCGTACTACTCACAATAAAATCTCACATATAATTCACATAGCTCACATTCTTTATTGATTTAGCCATTTTTAGATTCGTGAGAGACCTCCAAATTATCTAAGACAAACAAACCTTAGATTTCTTCTCTATCCAAATTCAAAACAAAATGGAGTTCACAAAATAAGATTCAGATTACGTTGCTCATCGTCTTCTTCTACCTAGTGTTTCCCATTAGGACTGGACTGAACCTAAAGCTCAGAGTGGTGATGAAAGAAAATATCAATAACTAAAAGTTCCATTAACATATGCATGTCATTTTGAAATGATTCATATAGAGATCAACATTTCAAGCTTCAAGGATGCTCTTACCAATTACCAACATGTGGTTTGTGGTTTAGATTGTGAGTACAAATCCTTGATCAAGGGTCATGTGTTGACATGGCATACAATCCTACTACCCAAAACTGAAATAGGGGATGGGATAAAAAATGGCTTGTTTTTTTTTAATGCTTACAGCCAAATGCCATGATGTGATACTCGCTGAATAATACAAAATTTCTTAAAAAATAATAGAAAATTTTAAGCTAAAACATTTCTGTCGGGCGGATGAATCGTTCTTGCGGACAAGACCGATATCCCTAGTATCTAATGATATCTAGCGACAAGCAAACCAAACAAATTCTATCTTTCTCTAAATATGCGATTTATAAATAAAGGTTACTAGGTGTTTTAGGCCTACCTCAGGTCCAGTGCTAGTTTGTGGAAGCCACACTCCGTTGATCCAAATGAGCTCCCTTTTAAAGAATCTACAAACACAAACAAGCACACATATTAAATAGCACCTGCATAGCCAATATAATAAAGCATATTTATCATGATGATCAAGGAATTCATGAAATAAATCATAGAAGACAATTTATTGAGAAAAATGAATTTGATTGTATTAACTTTAATCAAATAAGAACTTTACAACATTGGTGCCTTGATGTTGTACAAGCTCCTCCCAGGGTCCAGCAAGAATCTCCTCTACTTTGACAAGTTTCACTCTCTTCCCAAAGAAGCCAAAAGGTATGTAATCTCTCCTCTCAAGCTTAACTAGGAAGTATCAATTCCAACAACATTTACCCTCAAAAATGTTTAGCTTTCAACCTCCCTAGCAACTAGCCCAATGCCTTAATTTATAGTGCAGAGGAGGGAAGTTACTAGGTCCACCTTCAAAGGGATAGAGCCCTCCTTCAAAGGGATAAGCTCCTCTCATCAAGGGGTTAGCTCCTTTAGTTATGGGATGCATGAACCACCTAGGAGCGAACCAACCACGTCAAGATTCCCTCTAGAAGCATCCAGAATTAACCCAAAGTGAGTTTTTAAGAATAAAATTGCACCTTTTTGACTTTTACAGGGGTCCACACCCACTCCTTTAGAGAGAGAGAAGGCAGGTCCATAGGTAACCTGACCAAGGGGTGTGTGACCGCAGGTAATGGTAAGAGAAAGTGCGGAACCAGAGTTTTATGGATTTTCAAAGACTTTCTTTCATTTTTAAAGCTTGACATGAAGAGCTGAGGTTTGAGACTTGCAAAGGAGGACAATATGAGTGGTGATAGACTCACACTAACTACAGAAAGTCATGGTGACAATATTTTGTGTAACAGATTGCCCCCTAAAGTGCGAAGTCTATAGTAGATGAGGATTTCATTTATCATCTAAGAAGAGTGAAGTACTTTATCATTTCGAGGATCATCTTGTGGAGAGCCTGGTTGGAACCTGTAAAAACATTCAATACAAAATATATATATGAGATCATATCATCACTGAGGTAGGCATTCCCCTACTCTGATCAAAACATACTAGAAAACTAAATAAACTACTCTGATATAGGAATGATCTTGCAATACATCACAAGTATAGACACATGTAGACACAGTATGGACACATCCATCTGTTTATGAATAGTCCATTGTATAATGAATACAAAAGTCCTCGCAACCTGGATGGTGGAAACTAGATCCAGGGTCCTGATTTCTACTTCCCGAAATAGTACGATTCTATCCATGTGAATGAATGTGTCGAAGTTGAACATCGTAGAAACCACTTGATTACCAGTCCATGATGTAAATTGTTAACAAGTGTGAGAGAAACCACCATTAATGTCAATGGCTCTCAAAGTACTCAGTACAATCCATGAAATGTGAATAGATGTGTTGATATCGAACATGTCACGGAATCCTTTGATCGAAGGTCAATGATGCAACTTATCATCGAAGGCAAGAAACCTGCCATTGAGGCATGCAGATCCAAAGGTACTGAGGATTTCTAGATCATCTTTCTAGATAATGAGCTGAAGTTGATAGAAAGCGATCCGTCGTAGGCAAGCCCACAACATGAAATCATAGATCAAGTTTGAAGAAATATAGGTGCAAGGACTAACTCAGGGATGGTCAAGATGGATGATAGATATTTTGCAGATGAATGGTTTATTTGCACTGACCTCTTGAACACATAATGACACAGCAGATGGTTTGGTGACAATTGACCCAAAGCTAATACCCAGAAACTGGCTGAAGACTTTCAATATGGTTTGATTAACTGTTAGGCAAAGGATTTCCCAACCCAGGTGAATAAAAAGTGTCATGTTCAAGAGTGGTTAAATGTTTTTCTAAGACACAAAGTATAACAAACAGGTTCATTTTTCTCTCTTTTCCCCCACCATTTCTGGCAAGTACCTCTTTATTTTTGACAAGCTTGAGGAGCTTGATTATAAGCTCATTCTTCGGATGAGTCCAGCTTAGTTTAAATTTGAACCTTAAGAAGGAGTGGTCCATTCCTGTTTGTAATTGAATAAGTCCTTTACTGTTTAAATTTTAACGAGTCCAGCATAGGAGAAACTCAACGTTTTTCAATTTTAGGGAGTCTGAAAAAACTTAAGAAAACTCCATGGTTGTCCTTTTTCGTAAATTTGTGTCTCCCAAGTCCGAAAAAGTATAAATAATACTTGAGAGAACTACTTGACCATTACGATCAAGGAGTACTTTTCATAATTAGTGCCTCTGATCCGAAGAAAGTAAAAAAGTGATCAATGACACGTCGTTTTATAACCAATATCGAATTTGAAACGACAAAAATCCGGCAATCTTTTCATGTTTTTAAGGTCAGAAAAGGGTTGTAAGTGGACCATCTTTTTAATTCCGTTTTAACGAGCTTAAAAAGAAAAACTCGGTAATCTTTTCATATTTTAGGAGTCAGAAAAGAGCTTAAAGGTGACTCTAATGTTTTTTGTCAAAAATGATCAATTTTGCTTGAAAAATCCGTTATCCTACACAAAAACTCAAACATTACTCATACCTGTTTAAAATAAATAAAAATGCTTCAAAAGTTACCTCTTTAAAGTGAAAAATAAACAAATTAAAAATTCATTTATTCAAAAAATCTTATAAAAATGGATTTTGTAAATTCATTTTTACCGTTTGATTTCAGAGTGAGAAAAGAGAGCTTTTGGTAAGAAACTTCCCGTGAAGATTGCGGAAAATCCATCCGTTGGAATCGAACACCGTCACCTCCAGGTAATCCACATCATCTTACTCTTGCATTTCAACCGTTTGAAATTTGTTTTTAGGGTTTTATTTTGATTTTTAGGAAATATTTAGGTTAAAAGACCGCGCACGAGGGTCCGCAAGTGCAGTATAGGAAACTTGTGGACCCCGACTTTTTCGCATGCAGAAAAAAGTCAGGGGCCTGCACCTTCTGTATAACCAGAGTGCGGACCTACGCACTGTCTCTAACATAGAGGGTGTGGTCCCCGCAGCATAGGTTTTCAAACTTAAATTTTTCAAATTCCGCCCAAAAACTTTGATTTAAAATATTCTAATCTGCCTTTTTATTGAATGTAGGGTATACACCATGCTTGACTGGCGGGAACGAGAGCACGAGGATGTGGACCTCACCACGATTAATCATCAACCTTCAATTGATGCATTGAAGGCATGCGGTTTATTCAAATTCTGGGCCATACCTGGCATGAGGGCCCAGGTGGACTTTTTGCAGTGGCTGGTAGACAGGTGGAATGTACAGGACCAATGTTTCTTTATTGGTGGCCACCAGCTCGAAATGGAGCCAGAAGACATTTACTTCTTGACTGGTTTTCCTAAGAGAGGTGAACAATTAACTCTATTCGGGGCTAGGCCAAGTGGCCAGTCTGTCGATAGCCTCCGGCTAGAGTTTTGTAACAACCAAACTAAGGACAAAGGGATTGATATCAAAACCATCTCCCGTCTTGAAATCAAAGTGATTGCATTTACTGTCAGCAGGCTTTATGGAAGTGCAACACTACATATGGCCATTGGATCCCAAATTTGGATGGCAGTAGACTGCTTTCGGGGCACCATCTTCAATTGGTGCGAAGCTGTATTTGCTAATGTAAAAGGCCAACTGACTAGAGAAAGGAACGAACAACTGAAAAAATTTGGATATGGTTTCTTAGTTGTGAGATTTGGTCTAGAGAGGGTCCCAATGTTGGTCCCACAACATCGTTCCATTGGAGCTGGACTTCCCCGAGAGCCCAAACTGATGCGTTGGGTTACAGTTATGGCCCTCATCTTGAGGAGGGTTCAGAAGTTGTTCAATTTCCTCCTGAGTATTTTCATTGGTTGGAGAACCAAGTTTTTGCTATTCAGGATTTTCCTTATGCTGATATGGATTATCGTGGTGACCCAGACATGGCTCTTCCACCAGGAGAGCAATGGGATGACTTAGGTAAAATCATTTTCAACATTTTCTAGTTTAATTTTTTTTTTTTTAAATCGTCCCAAAATTGATAGTAAAAAGTTTCAAATGCAAACGTAGGTCCACGGCGACTAGCCACTCTCTGGCCTTATGAGAGGAAACAACCAACTATAGCAGCACCAGCCCCATGGGACGAATCTACAGAGACCTTGGCCAAATTGGAAAACCATCTAGAGCGTTTGACAACAAACATTCCAGAGACTAGCATAGATGACATTCCTCTTAGGCTACAGCGCTATGTGATTGGGGTCCCAGGACCTTTCAGGAGGTTCCTTTGTAGGGTGGCCTGTACAGTGGTTTCTTATCGTGATCATCACCAGTGATTGGATGATCGCCTGTTGTAGACTCATATAACATTTTTGCTTTTTGTACTATCATTTTTCCAACCATAAGGTGTTTTTCAACCTATGATCGAAGACGATGTATATTTGACACACTTCTATGCTATGCTATATCACTATTACTGGCTATCTTGTAAAACATGTTATGGAATGTTTTTAAATTTACTTGTTCGATTATTGCAAATGTCTACTTAACATTCGAGAAGCAACTGCATCTGCTAATGTATTTAAACATCTTGGAATATGATGATATTCAATATAGTCAAATTCACGTTCCAAGAGATGAACTCTCAAAAATAATCTCAATAACATTGGATTTCTAATGGCATACACTCTATTAAGCTGCAATACAACGAGTTCAAAATCTAACCTCACATTCAAACTCTGAATCCCAAATGAGATGGATTCAGATAATAACTCAATCACTATACTATACTCTGCAATGTTGTTCGTTGTTTGACCGAGGCTTACCCCATGCATAGATACCAACTCATCAGAGGGTGAATAGATAACCCAAGCTGCAGAAGAAATGTTCCGTGTATTACGACAAGCACCATCAGCAAAACCAATGTATGTTTGGAGAGACGTCGACATCTGCAATATCAAGAGTAAAATCAAGATAAGCAGGAATAATGACAAAAGCACTCTCTAAGCTAAGCACACTTTTTAATCTAAAACACACCAGCTTGAAAGAAAACTAACCTAACTAAAATCTCCACACCTAGATTTAAGCATAATATCTCTTCAGGTAAAGACCATTTTTGGGCTTACCTAAAGAGACCCCGTCAAAGTCTAGCAATTCATAGGCCCCTTTTGCCAGCTTTCGCTTAACAACATGAGGACCATGCTAAATGGGTACAAATTTTCAAGCACCTAATTTATCATTTGCTTGATCATACAGTAAGACTAGGTCTACTTCCAAAAAATTACAAGGCGTAACATTTTGATCATACTGAGCTTTAATAAGTTTGCCATGAGCTTCGATTGCTAGTGCAGCATCACGTCGATTCTCATCTAGCTAAGCCAAGTACAACAAACATTTTTCCTCTTCGGAAGTGACTGGAAGTAATTCTACGGCCATTTGCAATGATGATATTTCGCATTCAATGGGTAACACAACTTCCAAACCGTAAACTAGTTGGAAAGGAGTGAAACCAGTTGATGTTTTTACTGAGGTTTGATACACCCAAAGCACTGAAAATAGAATGTTATGCTAATTCGACCTATGAATCCCAATGATTAGTTGGATCATGATGACTAGAACTTTGTTGATGGCTTCAACCAAACCATTAGCCTGTGGATAATATGGAGTTGAACTATCGTGACGCGGGACAAGTTGGTCTGTTAGTTCAGTCATCATAATATTTCGAAAATGATGCCCATGATTAGTGATAATCACTTGTGGAACACCGAACCTAGCAATTATATGATTGAAAATGAAAATCGTAGTAGTTTTGCCATCTATCGAAAATGTAGGCATCGCCTCGGCCCACTTGGTAAAATAATCTACCGCAAGGATGATATACGCATGCCCCTCGGCTAAGTGAGGGTTACATGTAATAAAATCGATACCCCATTTCGCAAAAGGACCAACGACAATTATAGGGTGGAGAGGAGCAGGTGGAGTACGCATCTTTCGATCAAAAATTTGGTAGTTGTGGCATTTTCGAACCGCGTTGATACAATCTTTAAACAAAGACGACCAAAAATAGCCAGCGCGCAATATCTTTTGGGCTGTGGCAAACCCAGACATATGACCGCCACATGCTCCAGAGTGACAGTCATTTAGAACCCTTTCAGCTTCCTCATGAATTAAACAACATCGGAAAACAGAGTCTGCCCCGCGATGATAAAGTGTATCTCCAATAATTCTGAATTTTTGGGATTGGAATTGTATTTTCCGACGCTGAGTTCTTGAAATTTTAGGCCGAAAGGATTGGGCTTGGAGATAAACTATGATATCTCCATACCATGGATCAAGAGTGCTGATTAGAAACAAGGATTCATCTGCAATGGGCTCTTCCGACACAGTTTCAGTATCAACACGCGGGAAGTCACACATCAACTTCGCAAAAACTAAGATTTCTTTGACTTAGATTTTTCAAACCCCAAGTCAAATTCCTGAAGGATAAAAATCCATTTGGAATACTTGCTCTGTAGCAATTGTTTGGTCAAAATATAGATCATAGGGTTGCAATCGGAAATTACAGTAGTTTTGCATAGCAAAATGTAATGACGAAAACGTTGTACAGCTTGAATAGCTGCCAGGGCCAATTTCTCCACATGTGAATATTTTAGCTCAGTAGGATTTAAGGTTCGACTAAGGTAATATATCACATGTTCACTACCAAATTCATCTTCCTAAACTAATACCATTCCGATGGTGGAATGCGAGGCGGCAAGATATAAGAAGTAGTCCTGGTTGTAGTTGGGAGGATGCAATAACGGTGCATGGGTCAACACGTGTTTTAGTGCATCAAAAGATTTGTCAGCTATCTCATCCCAAAAGAATGGAGTATTCTGTTTCAAAAACTGGGTAAAACCCTTTGTTATCTTGGCGTAGTTAGGAATGAATCGACGTAAAAAGTTTGCTTTCCCTTGAAAACTTTGGAGTTGGCGAAGAGTCGAAGGAGGAGGCAATTTGATAATAGCTTCAACCTTCGAGGGATCAACACAAATGTCGGCTTTCGAAACAACAAATACCAGTAACTGACCTGTTTCTATACAGAAAACACACTTATTTGGATTCAACCTAATTCGATAATGCCTACACCTCATAAAGATTGCTCGTAAATGAATGAGATGATCAGCTCGATGTAATGAATGAGTAGGTAAATCATGGAGATAGGGTTGCACAATGTGCTTGATGTCATGAAACGCGTAAGACATGGCTCTTTGAAAAGTTGCACCAGCGTTCTTAAGCCTAAAAGGTAATTTGCAATAAGCAAATGTCCCCCATGGACAAATGAAAGTTGTTTTTGGTTGATCAGCAGGTAGAGTATTTATTTGATTGTATCTAGAAAAACCATCCATGAAGGAGAATATTTCACTGCCGGCACAATCATCAGTGATTTTATCGATATAGGGAATTGGGTAATTGTCTTTTGGATAGGCTCAATTAATATCCCTATAATCGATACATATTATTATCTTCCCTTGCTTTTTGTTAACAAGAACAATATTCGATACCCAATCCGTTAATGGAATTGGATAAATGAAACCTGCTTTAAGTAATTTCTCAACTTCTGCTTTAATAGCAGCAACTTTTCACGGGTGGATCTGACGCAAACGTTGCCGAATAGGTTTAGCATCCGGGTAAGTTTTGATTTCATGAACAACAATTGTTGGGTCAATTCCTGGCATTTCCTCATATGACCTGGCAAACACGTCATATAATTTTTGAAACAGGGCCTTATATGTTTGAATTTCATCTTCCATACAAGAGGCACCTATTTGAATGTTTTCAACAATTCCAGGCTTAACCGAAATGTCAATAGGAATATTTCAAGAAATATTTCCCAAATTTAACTCAGAATCAGGATTTTTCAATGGATTCTGAGGTTCCTTGACATAATCAATTGTAAAAATAGATGAAAAATCATTTTCAAAGTGATCAATCTTAGGTAAAAATGAAGATCTATGATGAAGATCTTCCCATGGTAAATCATCAACAGACAAGATTTCACGAATTTGCTCATCAGTGTGAACAAGTTCGGAAAAAGTTGTTGAATCTGAGTTTGATGTTGAAAGTGATTCTTCATGGATCACATTCATTAAGTCGATTTCAGTTGAAGAAGGGTCGTAAAACGACTGTACTGCCTGATACACAATTTCATATGGACTCAAAGTCATAGCATCACCAAATGAATCTATTTCAGATTCAGAAGGTACGATCCAAGGATCATCATAAACAATAGTGTCTGATGAAATCATATGAATGGTTGCAGTAGAAGGTGATAGGTTTGGAGGAGGAAAGGAAAATGTTCCTAGTAAACCAAAATCTTTAACTAGTCCTACTCCAACATCCTTATAAGGGATAGTTGTTTTGCCGACATGCTGGATACTTTCAGAAGAGGCTGGGTCGGATGAAAAGTAAGTTAGCTGGCTTATAGTTACAATCTTTCCATTATGAGGAAACTTTATAAGCCGAAAGACCGATGAAACAACAGTAGTCATAGCATAAGACCAACTACGATCCAAGAGAAGGTTGTAATCTAGAGGGGCATCAACCACCTCCACATCCAGATTAACAGTTTTGCCTTCAAACCCTATAGGTAAATCTTGTAGAATGCCAAAAGGATGGAACCCACAGCCATCAAAAGCCTTTAGAATCGTCAAGGATTGATTAAGTGTAGGAGAACCAAGCGATCTCCAACACTGGATTGACATAATACAAGTTGAGGCTCCCTCATCAATCACAGTCCTATAGCAAGGTCTGTTTTTGACTAATACTGGAATCTGGAAAGCCATTTGATGAGGTAAGTGAGGTGTACTATTTTCTAGATCGAAAATTATAAGGTTCGAGTCCTAAATATCAACAGCTCCTATAGCCGACAATAGCAATTTACGCTGTGCTGGACATGATTGTAGCACCTCTAACTGAAGGTGAAATAGCCAAATCTTCAACAATGTTATAGTTTTGAGTAGCTCTCGCATGTGGATTGAAAGCTGACTTTCGAAGTATACCCTTGGTGGGTGATTTGATTACTAATTCATGGTTAGGTTTCTCGATCTGTAGGGGATTGGAACCGAGAGTTGAAGTTGATGGGTTCGAATTAGAAGATTCTGCTTCCTTACCACCAACATGAATTTTACTTCCATAATATTGCGATCGTGTTGCAATCCTAACATGGGACATCATCATTATGGGTTCTTTTGAGGCATTTGAGGAAGAACCTATCATCTTACTGTCTTGACTAGGAAAAGGATCCTTCAAAACAGCAAGTGTTTGAGAACCTTTGATGATTTTTGCAACCTCAGTGTGATGAGGGCAGTCTCTTGTAAAATGCTCTTCATCACAAATGAGACAAGGATAATGAGGTTTGTGCTTCTCATCAGTAGATTCCATTTTTCCTAGTTTCTCTTTCGAATTTTTATCTATTTTATTTTTCTTCTTCGCTTTCTTTTTACCGCCGGATTTTGATTTGGCTATAGATGACTCTACAACATGAATATCGGCAGAAATTTCCGTGGAAGAATCTCCTGTCGGGGAATCTACTAAAGTTATGATAGGAGAAGAATTCTTGGAAGATTTCTTCTTACTTTTGGTATTAACTATACCAATCATACCATCAGCGGCATGAGACCCTGAAGGAGCTACAGTTATTTGATTTTGTTTAGGAAGATCGGGGACTTTCTCGTGTAACATACCCGACTGCGTATAAACGAGGTCAAGGTACTGAGCTTGAGCAATTACTTGCTCTTCAGTAACGACTCCTACCTTAGCTACATCCTCAGTGATTTTTGGTAATAAAGATTTGACAAACCATTCTGTTAAGATCTGATCCGGAATAAAAAATTTCACTAAATGCCGTCGACGTCTCCATTCATGAATGTGATCTGAAATGTAAGTGGATGTTGACTGTTTTAATGAAGTTAATAATTCCGTGCCATTGTCATATCTGACAGGAAACTGAAAATGAGTTAAAAATGAAGTAGCTAACTGACTAAAATTATAAAAGGTGGCTCGCGGTAACTCAATGTACCACTTGGCCACAAGACCAATTAGAGTGCGTTGAAAAAGCCGTAAATGAATTGAATCATCTGAAATGGATTTAGATGCACACCAGAGGTGATAAGTCATCACATGGTTTGACAGATCCTCTCCTGATTTACCTTCAAACTTAGGAATATCATTGGGAAACTTATTCGGCATTGGCAGCCAAAACGGAAGATAATTAATGGGATCGTTCGTAAGGCGCGACAAATCAGGCAAGTTGAAAGTTGCAATGAACGGTAACTGACGATTAGGGTCCCTGAAACCCTGGGTCATGAGACCAGCCCCAGGAGGAGGATATCCAGGATAACTAGGAATTGGAATTGCATTTGGGATATTATATCCTCCCGGAAAACCAGGATTAACCGAACCGTACTGGGGTTGTTGAGGTTGTTGATAAGTATATCCATGGTATGGTTGATACTGATAGACTGGGTTCTGCACAGCAGGACCGAATTGGTACTATCCCTGGTACGGTTGATAAGTAAATTGAGGTTGACTTGTGACAACCGTACTTGGACCAGGTTGTCCTACAAGCATTTGAACTGAAGTCTAAATTGTGGGTCCAGACTGAGGTAAAGATGCTTGAGGAATTGATGCAGGAATAGTAGAAACCAGAGCTGTCGATACTCCGGAGGTAGGTGGGGTAGATGGAATAGATGTTGCAGTAGTTGCAGCAGTCATTTGAGGCAGAGTTTGAGGCGAACTAGGCCCAGGCTGAGAAACTACAGAAGGTGCAAAAGTTTGAATAGTAGGCTGGACAGGTTGCTGGGTTGAACCAGAAACCAAGGATTGTCCAGATTGAGATGACAACTACACATTCAGTTGTAAGATCTGTTGAGATTGAGATGGATCCCACACTAAGTTCATTCCGGGGTATGGACCCATAGAAGGTTGAGCATATTGAGGACCGTAACCGGGTTGAGGGTAGGGTTGATAATTCAAAGGTACATTTCCAGCTTCTTGGACAAATGATTAACATGAAGGTGGTTGGAAACCTTGGGTTGGGTACTCACCTTGAGGTTGATAACCTTGAGGCACGTACTGATACTGGGGTTGACCTTGAGGTACATATTGATACTGGGGTTGACCTTGAGGTACATACTGAGTTTGGGGTTAACCTTGAGGAATGTACTGTCCCGTAGGTATGTACTGTCCTTGAGGTTTCCCCCCAGGCGGTAATTGGGTACCTTGAGGTTGCCCCCCAGGCGATAATTGAGGACCTTGAGGCTGTCTCCCAGGCGGTAACTGGCCACCTTGAGGTTGTGGATTTGGAATGGTACTTGACATCATAAGAATATCTTATACACTCAACGGCTTAGTTCTATTATTACCAGTTAATAACCCTTGTTCAATAGGTTGAGGAGATGCTCTCGAAAAAGTACTAGTAAGTGACTGATACCCAGAGGGAACAGAAGGACCCCCATAAAAAAATGTTTCCGGAGATTGAGAAAACATGTATGACTATCTCGACATATTCAAAGGAGGATAATAACCCCTAGGTGTTGGATGAAAAGGAATGCGAGGTGGTGAAAAACTTAGTCTCGGGTTTTCCAAAAAATTAGTCAATGAAAGATACCAAGCATCCCTCCTAGGTGGACTGTAAAAGATCGATTCACGCTCCCTAAGTTCTATAGCTGGTTGATTTTCAGGGATAGGTATACCTTCTTCCGGTGTAACAAGTTCTTCAATAGAAATAAGTCCAGAAGGAAGATTTTGGGTAATGACTCTTTCTACCCTAGGTGAACCAGGACCACTGGAAGTTGGAGAGGCAAATCCTGATGTTGGAGTAGTAGCAGGTTCAGTTTCATGTTCAGATATTTCAGGTTCCTCGGCAAATTCACTAGTAGAAGAAAAACTACCAGTAACTTTGGAAAATGAAACAGGTTCAATAATATACTCTGGTGCTTGAACTTGATAATCAGGATGTACAACTAAAGAAGACTCTCCTTCTTCAGGTGACCCAACTCTACTGTCACTAGGAGTTACAAGGGCTCGTAGCCCTTCAAGCTAGCTTGATGAAAACTCAGGAGGTTGGCCCTGAAGTCTACAGGACTGCCTCGGTAATTCAGCCACGATTGAAAAAAAATAATTACTTCACACGCAAACAAAGAAAAATCTCAATAAGACCACCTAAAGTCTCTAAGGAACCAAACAATTTTGAATCACACGGCTAAAGAATATAGGAGTTCAAACCACACAACCTGCTTAATGAATAGACTGGCACAAGTTTCTCCACTAAATCGTCTCGAGTGAAGAGAACCCCCAGAAAATCCAAGTGAGTCTAGCCGACGTCTGCTCCAGGTACAGTGGGATCTTCCGTCCACCGTCACCTTAGGAAAGAATCCTATATAATATGGTCACTATGGTTACCAACGGAAACAAATATACCTAGGGGAACAGTCTGTGATCCGATACACACGCTAGGGCAGAGTAGCAAGCTCAATCCCCTTGAAGGCTCCTTGACATTATCCAAGGTTTACCAACAAGTGACCCCAGGCTCCTCGACAATGGTTAATATGAGGTTTACCATTTTTAATACGTGTATATCTTGTATCGTTCCCAATGAGGAAGGATTGATTACCCCACTGGTTCGAACATGATCTCGTGCTTGACTCCTTTAAGAGGAGCTTCCCAGAGCATAGATGTAACAATTGGAATTTATCTCCTACCGCAAGATACAACTACTTCTTTGTTTTACTATTTTGGAGAGTTAATTACTCCCTACTCCAAGATACTAGCCTATGTTGGTGATAAAGAGCCCTAGAAATAAAAGATTGCTAGATAGATTTTACTTTAAGCGTTATTTTTATTGGTTTTTTCTTAAGTCAAAAGGTGGGAGATGAAACTTTATGGTGTGAAGACTCGACTCCAAAACACTAAAAATGCACTTAAAATGATAAACAATCCTTTTTCTTCAATGAAATTCTAGCTAAAGAAAGAGTTGAGAATGCAAATGCTTGTAAAAACAAATCTTCCCTTAACAATCAAATGAAAAGAAGAACCTTTTGTCTTTTCCAATAAACTCAAAAAAGCGACAACTAGTTATGCTCACGAAAATTTCCCTTTCTTTTCAAACACTCAAATACTACAAAAACAAAGTTTTTCAAAAGAGATTTTTTTTTTTTTTTTTTTTTATAAAACACTCAAAACTATTGAAAAATCTAATCTTGAGATCTATAAATTCTAAAAAGCTAATTGAAGTAAAAGCTTACAAAATTTCTTTTCAAGGATGTTTTACTTAGTTATGAGAAAACTAAGGACTAATTTGTCTAGAATCACAAATTAATAAAAAAACAACCAGCTTTTGTTTTCTTTTTAAAAATGAAATCCAAAACTTTCAAAACAAGTTCTTTCGAAGCTTCGCAAAGAGAAAAATAAGATGTATTCCTCAATAAAGGGAGATTTTACAAATTGGTCAGACTCATAAGAAAACTAGTAAAAATCAGGGCGATCTGAGGTTTCTAAGGCTTCTAAGCTCTGAGTTACTACAAAGGCCAAACCAAAATCAAGCCAGGCACACAAAGCTTCTAGAAATTCACCTAAAACCTAAATGCCAATGGAATTAACCTACGAAAAGTTTCTGACAAGACACGTGTAGATCTTGGCAGAGGCTAAAACAGATAAATAAATCCTAAGCTTAACTGAATGAAAATATTTTAAGTTTTTCAAAATTTTGATAGGGTCCGCAGGCTCGCAGTACAACCAAGTGCGGTACTGCTTTGTATGTAAAGCAAAAGTGCGGGGATGTCCACACTGTGTTACAAACAGAGGGTGCGGTCCTCTTCCAAAAATGTGAAAAACAAAACATAATTCAAAATCTACAGAACCTACCCAATCCCACACAGCAAGCAAAAACCAGAAACAGAGAAACAGTTTCTCAAGTCAAAGTAAAAGCAAAGGCAAAAAACCAAAAATTCAAGTCCCCAGTGGAGTCACCATTTTGTCGGGCGGATGAATCGTTCTTACGGACAAGACCAATCTCCCTAGTATCTAATGATATCTAGCGACAAGCAAACCAAACAAATTCTATCTTTCTCTAAATATGTGATTTATAAATAAAGGTTACTAGGTGTTTTAGGCCTACCTCAGGTCCAGTGCTAGTTTGTGGAAGCCACGCTCTGTTGATCCAAATGAGCTCCCTTTTAAAGAATCTACAAACACAAACAAGCAAACATATTAAATAGCACCTACATAGCCAATATAATAAAGCATATTGATCATGATGATCAAGGAATTCATGAAATAAATCATAGAAGACAATTTATTGAGAAAAATGAATCTGATTGTATTAACTTTAGTCAAAGAAGAACTTTACAACCTTGGTGCCTTGATGTTGTACAAGCTCCTCCCAGATTCCAGCAAGAATCTCCTCTACTTTGACAAGTTTCACTCTCTTCCCAAAGAAGCCAAAAGTTATGTAATCTCTCCTCTCAAGTTTAACTAGGAAGTCTCAATTCCAACAACATTTACCCTAAAAAAATGTTCATGTTTCAACCTCCCTAGAAACCACCCCAATGCCTTAATTTATAGTGCAAAGGAGGGAAGTTACTAGGTCCACCTTCAAAGGGATAGAGCCCTCCTTCAAAGGGATAAGCTTCTCTCATCAAGGGGTTAGATCCTTTAGTTATGGGATGCATGAACCACCTAGGAGCAAACCAACCACGTCAAGATTCCTTTTAGAAGCGTCCAGAATTAACCCAAAGTGAGTTTTTAAGAATAAACTCGCGCCCTTTTAACTTTTACAGGGGTCCGCACCCACTCCTTCAGAGACAAAGTGGGCAGGTCCGCAGGTAACCTAACCAAGGGGTGCGAGACCATAGGTGATGGTAAGAGAAAATGCGGAACCAAAGTTTTGTAGATTTTCAAAGACTTTCTCTCATTTTTAAAGCTTGACATGAAGAGCTGAGGTTTGAGACTTGCAAAGGAGGACAGTATGAGTGGTGATAGACTCACACTGACTGCAAAAAGTCATGGTGACAATATTTTGTGTAACAGTTTCCTTGTTCCTTAACATGAAAAATTAACACAAGTGGGAGGATATACATTATTAATTTTTACTTAGGTAAGGGAAACCTCGTAGAAACATTCAAGATGAATTTTTTTTTTTTTTTTTCTAGAAAAGGTAATCCATAGATATAGAATTATATGGAGTTAACATTAGCAAAAACTTCATGGAGGAGAAGAGATAAGAGGTTTTTCCCTGTGGTCATGTGTTATATAATATTTATGTGGACAAATGGATTTTTGATTGTGAGAATATAACTTACCCTCTTCACAAAATATGGTTTCTTTTTCCTATAGAGGATGAGTTGAGGAGATCAAGGGAACTACTAATGCCACTTCAATCATAGCACCAAGAAACATGGTGCTTAATGTAGTTGTAAATATTACTCTTAACCTTAACATTTTATGGCTGTTTGGCATTCATGTACAGTACAGTAGGGAAAATGAGTTTTCTATGTATGTGAGTAAACCCAATTCAATATGTAGGTGGATGGTAACCCACACCAAACCTTTCTTTGGGTTTTCTCTCGGATGGAAATTTTCCTATGCATCTATGTACAATACTATAGATCAAGATGTGGTAATGCCAATACAAGAGTTAGTCAATTTTTGGACTTTGAGCATATCCACCCACTATCATGTCTCATGTCTGTATCATTAAAATTTCTCTAGTTTCTTTTGTTTTTTGTTCTTCATGATGTGCTTATGTCATTTGAATTTTCCTTTCATGGGATTTATAACTTTAAAAATGATATTACCCAAACGACATTTTTGGGTCATAATACAACACAAACCTTTCTAAATGCATAATTGTATCATTTTAAATCAGTTGAAGAAAGAAATGAAGAAATGTATTCCAATCTTTAACATTAAACTTGAAAGAGAAGGTTATGTAATATGTTACCTCTTTTAAAATGGATAGTTGTTTTTATTTTAGATTAGGCTAAAGAAAACAAATGACAATATATTGGTTTCAACCTTCAACTCTATAATATTTTACCTCTTTTCAAATACTCATTTGCCTCTTATTTTAAGTAAATAACTGAGAAAGTTGATTCCAATATTGGACTTCGAACTCGGGTAGCTAAGGCATATTTTGTAACCATTTTCTCTTAAACTTGAATTAATCAGGATTATTTTGTAGTCCTTTAACTCCTTTTGCATGCAACATTTTCTTTTTATTTTAAATAGTTTAAACAAAAGATATGAAGTTGATTCCAATATTTAACTGTAAACTCTCAAGAAGCTAAGACATACTCTAGTATTTTACCTCTTTTTAAATTCACAAATTCCTTTTAAAATAAAAATAATGAATTAGTGGATTCCAATCTTTGATTTTATATTTAAACCTCAATAGCTAAGGCATGACCTGTAACATTTATATCACTTCACAGAGTGTTTGCAACACATCAAGTGGGCATGTTAAAGAACATGTTGAGAACCCCATATCCAACTTGAAGGGATATCACCATCTAGAAGGAATTTTTCAACATGAAATGATTTGCAACAAATCTTGTACCTCTCATTCATTAATAGTGATGCAAAACTTGCATCCAATTTCTCATTAATAATCATGGATTATGATTCCCATAAACATCATACTTAGCTAAAAATCTAGAGGCTCTATTATATGGTAATATTTATTATGTCTTCATATTATAAGAGTGATGAATAGCCTAGTAGTGCTAGGCTTTTGCTAGATGGTCATTTTTTTGTGTGTACATATTATAAGAGTCATGAATAGTCTAGTAGCGCTAATCCCTACTAGATGATCATATTTTTGTGAGTACATTTTATAAGAGTTGTGTTTATAGGTGCCTAATAAACATGGAGTTACATTTCAGATGTGAGCTTGACCAATCAGAAATGAAAATTCAGTTTACTTAGTTGTGCTACAGTACATTGAAACTAAATAAGCAAAGCTGATAATTGAAATATAATTGAACGTCGATTACAAAATTTTTCTGCAATGAAACAAGATTCCATATTGTTGACTCATTGTACATGTTTTAATTGTTTAATTTAACTATTACATAAGAGATATATCAAACCAAACCTTAATTCCAGTCACAATTATTTTCTTGCTCTGTTGATTGCTCAACAAATGAATGAGAGTTAGGATGAATTGTCAAGAAGTGCTCAGTCTTTGCTTGCAAGAAAATAAACCCATGTTTAGAAGAGAAATTTGTCACCTCCATTTTTTAAATTTGAATTGTACTCAAATGATATAGTGCCAAAACTCAAACAATATTGGTAAGCATCTTACTTCACCCTTTTCATCAACAACCTCGCTGATCACATCCATGATGCGACTACACTAAATACTAGCACAACCACATTAGTAAATGTGGTTGATATGCGTCGAAGGTGTATAATTATGATTATTATTATTAATTAATATTACTACAATTATCAATTAATAATATTATCAAATAATTTAATAACATTATTAATTAATAAATAATAATAATAAATAATTCATTAATATTGTTAATAATAAATGTTGTTAATTAATTTAAACCAATGGATTGACATTGGACCATGGTTGACCATGGATGGCTATGATTGACCATGGTTGACCATGATTCATATTATAAACCCAAGGGATTGATATTATAAACCCAAGGGATCAATACTAAAACCCAAAGGGATTGTGAACCCAAGGGAATAATATTAAACCCAACGGACTAATGTTATAAACCCAAGGTATATAAATCCTAAGAAAAATATTATAAACACTAAAATAAACATGGTTGACCATGGTTGATTTCCTTATTGAGACAATTCTTGTCACAATGTGATGTTGGATGATGGTTGACCATGATTGACCACTACTAATTTTCATATTGAGACAATCTTTGTCACAATGCGACATTGGACCATTGTTGACCATAGTTGATTTTCATATTGAGACAATCATTATCACAATGCAACATTCGACCATGGTTGACCATATTTGACCATGGTTGGCTATGATTGACCATGCTTGACCATGATTGATATTATAAACCCAAGGGATTATTACTAAAACCCTAAGGGATGATGAACCCAAGGGAATAATATTAAACTCAAGGGACTAATATTATAAACCCAAGGTATATAAAACCCTAAGATGAAGTTTATAAACACTAAAATAATGATGGTTAACCATGGCTTATTTTCATATTCAGAAAATCCTTGTCATAATGCGATGTTGGACCATGGTTAAACATGTTTAATTATGGTTGATTCTCATATCAACACAATCTTTGTGAAAATGCGACATTCGACCATGGTTAACCATGATTGACCATGGATGACCATGTTTGATTTTATAAAGCATGGTTGACCATAGTTGACCAAGGTTGACCATGATATAGCGTGATTGAGCATGGTTGATGATGATTATCATATTGAATCAATCTTTGTCATAATGCGACATTGGACCATGGTTGAGACAATGATTGATTTTCATCTTGAGAATCTTCGTCTCAATGCAACATTGGACATGGTTGACCATGATTAACCATGGTTGACCATGCTTGATTTTATAAAACATGGTTAACCATGGTGGACGATGGTTGAATAATATTAAACCCAAGGGACTAATATTATCAACCCAAGGTAGATAAACCCTAAGATAAATATCATAAACACTAAAATAAACATCGTTGACCATGGTTGATTTTCATATTCAGACAATCCTTGTCACAATGTCACGTTAGACCATGGTTGACCATGACTGATTTTCAAATAAATAGAATCTTTGTCATAATGCGACCATTGGACAATGTTTGATTCTCATATTGAGACAATAATATTAAACCCTTAGATTAATAAACCTAAAGGATTAATATTATAAACTGAAGGGATCATGAACCTTTAGATTAGTAAACCTAAGGGATAATGAACCCTTAGTTTAATAAACCCAAGGGATGGATATTATAAACTGAAGAGAATAATAAACCAAAGGGATAAAATTTATAAACCCAAGGTATATAAACCCTAAGGGAAATATTATAAACCCTAATATAGACATGGTTGACCATGGTTGACCATGATTTATATTATAAACCCAAAGGATTAATAAACCCAAGGGATTGATATTGTAAACCCAAGGGATTAATACTAAAATCCCAAGGGATTATGAACCCAAGGGACTAATATTATAAACCCAAGATATATAAACCATAAGATAAATAATATAAACACTAAAATAAACATGGTTAATTGTGGTTGACAATGGTTGATTTTCATATTGAGAAAATCCTTATCACAATGCGACGTTGGACCCTGGTTGACCATGCTTAACCATGGTTTCTTTTCATATCAACATAATCTTTGCAACAATGCAACATTTGACCATGATTGACCATGGTTGACCATGGTTGACCAAGGTTGACCATAATTGACCATGGTTGAGCATGGTTGACGAAGATTATCATATTGAGTAAATATTTGTCATAATACGACATTGGAGCATGGTTGATACAATGATTGATTTTCATATAGAGACAATCTTTGTCACAATGTGACATTGGACCAATAGTTGGCCATAATTGATTTTATAAAACATGGTTAACCATGGTTGACCATGCTTGAATAATATTAGACATGAGGGACAAATATTATAAACCTAAGGTATATAAACCCTAAGATAAATATTATAAACACTTGAAATAGACAACATTGACCATGGTTGATTTTCATATTGAGACAATCCTTTTCATAGTGTGACATTGGATCATGGTTGAGCATGCTTGACCATGATTGATTTTCAAATCAACAAAATATTTGTCACAATGCCACATCGGACCATAGTTTATTCTCATATTGAGACATTATTTGTCACAATTTGATGTGTTATCACTCCAAAATTTCTTCTAAGTTGTCAGAAAAAGAAATGATAGAGGTAACCACAAACCAACTTTGGAGATTATGATCTAGCCTTCCTAATCTCAGAAAGGGCTCTCTCTTTATGTTTCAACTTTTTTTTCATTAATTGATTTTAGGCTAGTTATGATTGTGATTGGGTTTTTTATTTGAATTTGAGTGGTGGGATCACTTACTTAGATGAAAAGGGTTGTCTTTTACCACTAGGCTATGGGGTCAAATGTTAGAAAAACATTACTGGATTAAGTTCTAAAAACATTGTCTACAGGGAAAGATAGAGGAGTTACTATAGATATCAAAGGCTTGATGGTGAAATGGTTTCCAATTGGATCCAGTGAGAAATTAAGGGTTGCTTAGGCTGGATTATGAAGAGAAATGAAAGAGGTCAACCGGGATGGGAAAGAAATTAAGGGTTCTCAAATCTAGATATCAGAGGAAAACATATAAATGATTAACTGTGCAAAATAGAGTGTACTTAAACAAATTCTGAGTTAAATTTCCAGTTAATTCATTCAAATTTAGATAACATTTAAGTTTATGAAACACATAAGAAAGTAAGAAAATCAAACAAAGAAGATACTTCACTGAAATAGCTCATCTCCTTAATCCTGTGGTGCAATATTTTTATTACTTGCTCCAGTCCGTTGACTTGAAAATTGGTAAAATAACCCTTAGGTTTAAGATCAAAATAAATCTGTAAATGTATAACAATCCACCCTCAATACTTTGAATTATGAAGTATTTATACGAAAGAACTTACAAAATATCTCAAACTGCATTGAGAACTAATCTAGGAAAAAGAAATATCTTCATGCAAGCAGAAAGAGATAGCTATTGAATTGTTGTTTGTTGTCCCTATTATTTAGGTTCTATTTTCTTTTGGTATTTGATATTTTTCCCTTTAAGCTGCTTGGATGTTTGGTCTTTTAATTGTATGCTTTGTCACCTTCTTTCATTTTTACCTTTTACTGTAAATCTTACTCACTCTTTCATGCTTCTGTGTCTTTAGTAAAAATGATTTTTACTAAAAGACACATGTAGAATACAAAATGTTGCTTGGAGAGTAGTTTGTAAGAATCCTTTTCTGTGCTGGTGAAAATGATTTCATCTCTGTTTTAACATTTACTGTGTAAATTGTTTCCATCTGCTCTTCTGCTGTATTAAACTTGCTTTTATCTTTGTACACAAAACTCCTGCTCAATGAAGCCTTTGAATACATTTCCTAAGAATCTAGAGCAAACAAGTTCTGTGACTACTATGAAAACTTGTTTGTCCAATCTCCTGGCCTTCTAATTACCTAAAAAATACAACAATTATTAAGAAAGCATAGGTCTGTGGGGAAGGTAATGAATCAATTTATTGAATTGAGATGTCTGTGGAAGGATTATAGAGTATGTTTGGAAGGTAATCGGTGGTCAATTTGGTTGCAGAGGCTCAGGGTGGCGCAGGAAGGCTTAGGCAGCTTTCACAGTTTGAATGAGAAAAAAGAGTGAAAATGAGCGTATTCGGTCTATTAATGGGTAACAATCACATTTGGCATGGAATTTATATAAATGAACAGTGGATGGTTTCATTTTACGTGGGGAGACGGTTTCAGGGGCCATCACACCACTTTTGGCAGTCGGGCAATATTTCCTTGAGAGCACGCAAGTTCACCTAGAGCTGCCATGTAACCGAAAGGGGCCCAAGAAAAACCACGAATCTCGCGTGCTTTCGGGCTGGTAAAGATAGGAAAGAGAATCAATGCGATATGGATGCACACCTTCAGATCTAGGGTGCAAGATCTAAGGGGAAAATGATTTTTTCAAAGGGAAATGGGTTTCACACTAGGGAAGAGGGGTTTTGGGTTGGGAAATGATCTTTATAGGGTAATTTGCTAGGGAAATATGTGAAACCAAGGGGTAAGGGTCAAAATGAACGGAAAAGGGTATATTCTTAAGAAATTATTGGATAATGAGGAAATTAGCAAGTATGTTATGGGGGGTGAAATGAAATGAGGGGAAGTTATTTAAATTAGCTTGTGAACATCCTTTCACTTTCATAACTACTCCTGCACACTGAAACATATGATTAAGCATCATAAATATGCTTATGTTTTAACAAATTTGTACTTCTGCAACCTTTCTTCTACCTATCCTTTACTTACCCTAACATTTTTTCTTCACTTTATTGGGTGCATTTAGGCTAGCAGACCCTTTCTTTCATTTTCTTTTCACAAGTAAACTATATAATTCTAACCTTATAATTACCAATGGCTCAGATTAAGCTTATGAGAACATTTTATTTCTCTACCTAACTATTGATCTACCAAGGTTAAACAGTTTGGCTAGATCTTTATTCTCTATGTATAAACATGACATTTAAAACATAAACTAGTCAAGATTAAACAGTTTGAATATCATGGGTTGTGGCATTTATGAAAAGTTGCACACAACCATTATTTTGCACATAAAAGTAAAAATAGTGGCACTTGAATTTGCACACTTTCATGATCTATTTTTGTTTGGGGTTCATATTTTTCACTTTTTTGATCTTTTCTTATTATTTTTGTCCTTTGATATTTGTTTTAAGACATACCCTCTTTACATTTTTTAATTTTTAATATGGAAAACATTTTGCAAAAACCAAAAGTATGTACAATATTACAATACTAACCATAGCCAATTCAAAATTATTATGAATCCTATTATTATAGGACCCTAACAGTTGCTCCACATGGGGATGTGTTATAGACATTTTTGGGCACTACAAGCCCAAGCATGAAATGTCCATAAACCAAGGGCTCCTAAGTCCCTAAAAGTGTTGTTCTAACCCCGAAAGGAACAAGGTCAACTGATTACAGCTTCTCCTAGAAGTTCTCCATGAAAAACTGCTCAGAACTGGTCAAAACAGGATCATTTCAGCTGCTCCATAGGCAAAGTGCGTTGCATCTCACCTAAATACACTGTGTGGGTGCATTGCATTTCAAAAATCCCTTCTATGGGGTGCGATGGGCGAGAAGTGACAAGTGGCAGTGTCATTTCGGGAGGTGGCGAGGCATGGAATCTTCCAGAAACTTCTCCTGTGACAATTGCCTCTTTGAAATCGACCAAGGATGAGTAAGAGATCATCAATCTCCAAGTGGAAGCAAGAACTATCAGAGGGAAGACACTAATCAAATCATAAGCTAACTCATCTCCCTTACAGATATCTATATATGGATCCCTCATCCCAGAGATCCAGGGGCTGGAATTTTGCATATTGTAAGGAATTGTTGTTGGTTTCTTGAGACAACATCAGAGTGTTGGGTGATCTAAGCTTTGTATGAGGTGAATAGGGGCTTACTTGCTGAGAGGATGATGCTGGGTCAGAACAACTGGTTGTAACTCCCTTGGCTCTTTCTTGTTTATCAATAAAAGCTATTCAAGTTTTCCTCCATACTCTCGTGTCATTTATGTTTTATGCATTTGTATGGTCAATTTACATCTGATCCTAGATTGTTTATGATTATAGATCTATGTTCTTGTATAGTGCTACGCTACTGTGATCCTACATGTACTCTGTGAAGCTGGCGTACAAGGGAGCAAGTAGCGAAAGGCTATCAAGAGAGAGAGGAATCGAACTAGGATATTAGCGCAAGACAGAGGTTGGTCTTCTTTGTTCTTCTCTCATCTATATTTCATAAAGGAAAAATGAAAGTAGCTTTACTTTGTTTATTTCTAAGGTAGCTATCACACCTTAGTGGGATAAGCAGTTCTGTGTAGACACTTTTCCCTGTAACAAAATGGTGACTTCGCTGGGGACGAATTAGTTTGTTTGTTTATCTTCCTTGTTTATTTGATAAACTTAGAGATGGAGCCTAAAGTCGAGCCAAGTAGCTTTCGAACTGCATTTGCTATGCAAATGCAAAGTAGATAAATGCTGCTTCATTCAATCTCCGGGATTTGTTTATGACTTAAACAACTGATTCAGAAACTTTCTAATTTCCCTTGTGGTAGCTCTTAGAACCTCCTTAGATCTACCCCTGATTGTTGCATTACTGATTACCATTTACTCGGCCAAAACCCATGAACTGAATTGTAAACTGTGACCCGGAACCCAAGCAAAGTCTCGTCTCTGGCCCAGTGCAGGTACTATTCTGTGAATCTGAAATTCAGTGCACTTCTCGAGTGTAGTAGGTGTGCTGCATTTCAAATTACCTGTGTTACAGGTGCGCTGATCAGACTAGGCATTGTTTAGTTTTGGTTTCTGTGATTCATTCTTTTCAGTTCTATTCATGAATTTTGCTGCCTGTAATCAGTATATCTCTATTTGAAACCCCTTTTCCTTGATGTTATTCCACCTCCTTTGTGCAAAAGAACTGTAAATGTTTTTGTGTATTTGTTGAGTCATTTTCAATTCTCCTTTGCAAAAAGTAACGTAATCGTACTGTCATCCTTTGATTTGAAAGTGTCGCAAGTGTCATTTTCAGTCATAGGAAAAAGTTTGGTTTCTATTGATAGTCAATTATTCTATTACTATTGTATTTGGTCTGAATTCGTAGTTTTTCTAGTGTCAAAAACAAGTATTCATTTCCAGATCGTAAAATGTTGTGATTGTCTCCATTTTTGATTTTGAAAAGAAACTTGTTAATAATTTTTGCTTGAAAAGTAATTCAGATTTGTGCATTAGCTTTCTTTTTACCATTCACATACTAAGAAAGCCGAAAACAAATACATGCTTGTGCATTTGCATTTAGACTGTTTGATTGGTTTGATTTAGGACTGTGCATTTAGTGTGTGCTCTTTGCTCTTTGTGAAAGAATATTAGCTCTCTATCCTTAGTAGCTAGGATTTTCATTGCACAAAGAAGATAAAAGACTGTTTATCATCTTAGATTGCATTTTAGGAATTATACATCTACATCTCGCGGTGAACCTGAAACGAAAATTTCTTAAACAAGATCAACTATAAAATAAATTCAATGAATCTAACAACGCTTTGGAACCTAACGCACAACATTTAGAAGTCTAGGCTAGAGACGTATTCCGGCGTCGCAAAGCTTGGTAACTATTGTTCTCACTGATGGTTGGGTGATTCCTCCACTTTGAGACGATAAGTGCCAGTACGGACTTGTGCTCCCACGTACCGTCGAGTATATTTTGGGAGACCACAATAGGCTTAATCCTTTATCCATAGGAAGCCGTGTCTGCCGCCCTATCGATCGCAATGCACTGAACACAGCATTCGGGAAGATTAACTGCCGTACCGTAAAAAGTATTCTGTAGTTTTGCGATTGGTTTGGTAATCCCTCTACCTAGATTTCCAGAGCAATCCCTTTCGTTCCTTTTCAGACTCCTTAATGGAAAAGGTCCATCTGAGCACTTGTCACTTCAGGCTCATTAAAAATCAAAGGTGACTAGAGTCATCTTTTGTTTTTTATCGACTCTTAAAAAATGAAAAAAGAAGTTGTGTCAAAGCGTCTAAAATTTATTTTAAACGGAATAATCATCACCCTTTCCTACGTTGATCTTAGGTTGAGAAAATGGAACCCATCAACTAAGGAATTCCCCTTGGAGGAAATCCTAGTCCCTTCTCCTCTTGGGGAGATGTTGGTGCACCCCATATGGCCACATTGTCGCTTCCAGGATTGACAATCGGCTTGCCCGTATGGCTCTTCTCAACCTCTATCGTTCAGAACACCGCAATTCCTAAACAATCGAGTCAGCAACTAGACGAATCCAGAGTTACCCACCAACCTTCTACTTCCTCCAATTCTTCCTCTCCTCCTTCTTCTTCGCTTGATGGGGTTGGTAAAGCCAAAAATCAAGTACCTGAGAAGAAGAAGGAAAAGAAGAAGAAAGAGAAGAAGAAAGAGAAGAAGAAGAAGGAGCTAAAAGCGAAAGGGGGCAACCAAGCATCGTCTAGCTAAAATCCACACACTGCACCAACCAGGCCTAAATCACCATGTGTCATTTGCAAAGGAGACCACTATCATAGAGATTGTCCTTGCATCCCTCGGATCTTAAGGGACTGGTCTCCTCGTTTGCACACCCCGATGTCGTCAACCTCTGATGATCATGTTGAAAACATACCGTCGACTAGTGAAAGTGAAGCCCCAGGACAAAAAGGAAAATATAGATTTCCTTGTAAACTGTGCGAAGGTGATCATGCCATCCATCGTTGTCCCTTCTTAGACAAGGCTAAAAGAGTTTTGGACGATCGTCTGGTTTCACCGCTACGACTTCCTCCTGGATATAAAACACTCTTGTCGAGTCCATCACTAGTTGAAAAGCCGGCTTACCCACCCAGGTGGTTGGCCGAAGCTTCTATCATTGAAGACAAACCATCTGAACCCATACCAAACGAAAGTCAAAAGGTCGAGGCGGCAATTGACTCGATCTTGCCTTCAGAGGATCCATCTTCAGATGATACTGTCACAGAAGAGAATAAGGATGACGCCATCTAAATTCTTTTCGTAAGCACATACTTCGATGAACATGGGGACAATTTACCCGTTCCTTTACCGCAGGAAGGAAGTTCGTCAGAGTCATACCCGACCGTCTATTCGGTCCCACCTCCAAGCAACCTAGCTGTTTCCTTCGACTGGAATCAACTAGGCAGACCCCGTTTACCAGCTAGTGTACCATTCTGAATCATTGCTCAAATATATAGAATGGTTATGGTTGGTACCATCATAGATGAAGGGGCTTTTGTGAGTATCCTTTCCTCGACTACTTGGAAATTGCTTGGTTCACCATCACTTTTGCCTGAGATGAGAAATCTAACAGGCTTTGATAAAGGAACCAGTCGACTGTTAGGGATCCTTCCCAATGTGCCCATAACATTGAGAGGGAAAACTGTTCACATTGACGTAATGGTAGTTCAAGGACCCCTGGATTATAATCTACTCCTTGGATGAGACTATATTTATTGCATGGGAGCAATTGTCTCATCACTCTTTAGAGTAATGTGTTTTCCACATGAAGGAAGAGTGGTCAAGCTCATAGACCAGCTTTCATTTCCCAGATCATGCATAGCAAATAGTCATATACCATCCCTAGATGGTCTTTTCACACAAGGAATGTCTCATCAATCCCCAGTCCGTCCACTTAATGAGCGCGAGTGATTCGGGGGACATGACTGAAACCAAGGGGGCATGCACCCTGGTCTACTTCGGCAGGAAAACTTTGGGTATAGGGTAGGTTTCCGCGAGAGATATATGACCAGACTGTACTCCCCTCCGTGATTGGAAGAGGGGGTTAGACTGGAACAAGATTCCCTCGTCAAAGTTATGTGAGTGGAGGCTTCTGCACCGCTCACCTTTGTCTATTTCGGTAGACATCGCCAAAGAAAGGTTTTGTTTGCGCTGTGAATAGAACAATCTTTGGTAACCTGAAAGAGGTATACCTTTCTTGATAAAACAAATGTTTTGTCGGTAGAACAAAAGGTGACCTTGAAGCTTTATTTTATACCTGGGGGCATGCAAACCTTTTGGCATGCAAGCGAAGAGCGACTATTTATTTTTTAAATTTGTAGGTCCTCTAACCCTTTAAACTCGTAGGATTGGTCGTTTCCTAACTTGCATAAAGAAAGGATGTGGGGAAAACTCTAAAAATTATCGTTTTTAAATGGGACATTCTTATTGTACAACTGGATTAATCGAGCAGTTTTAGTGCATAGTTCAAGCTCGTTAAAAAATAAACATAAGCCATGAGAAAATGTTTCCCCCCGCGTTTAAGCTCATTAAAAAATGAACAATTTCCCGTTAAATAACCATCGTGAATGTAGTACTTCAGCCTTTAAAAGCCTTGGTCGTGTTCTCATCATCACCTCCACTCTGTATTGGTCGATCATTCACCTCCATTTGATTGTTTACCCCTTTTGAGGAACAGCTGCGAAAAGTGATCTCACTAGCCATCCTTGTACCACTACCATGATTGGAAAATTCCAAACCTTACCTGGAATCAGCCGCTACCCAATTTTATCACTCGTTCCTCAAAAAATGAGTCTCCTTTAAGCTCTTTCCAACCGACTCGTAAAATATGAAAATATTGCCGAGCCATTGGCCTCTCCAGCTCGTTAAAGGGACCAGAAGTGCTATCCCTCCTTTAGATTTTAATCTTTTTGGACCTGAGGGATTATTACACAAAAAGATCGAGCGCTTGTTTTGTTCGGCTCGTTAAAAGTATCGAAAATTCATCCCTTCTGTACTATTTTATACTTTTTCAGACTTAAGGGATTAGATGACGAAAAAGGAATTTTGGAGTTTCCTTTACGTTCCTTTTTCAGACTCTAAAATTGAAAAGGCTCGAGTTATCTTTGTCGTTAAACTCGTTAAAACTTAATAGCGACAAACTTGTCCATAGCAGACAAGAACGAGTTTCACTATCGCTAGGCTCGTTAAAACATAGCGATGGGTTTTCCCAAAGGGAAAATTATAGAACAAGCATATGTTATCCTCCTCAAGCTTGACAAAAATAAAGAGGTATTGGTCAGCAATGACTGGGGAAAAATTGGGAAGAAAACTTGAAGAAACTTTGTTGGTATCAAGTCGCTCTTGAACATGACACTTTCACTCCGCATCCAAGTCGGGTTGGGTTGTTTCATTCACCGGTCACGTCACCATGGTCCCATCACACCATCCACATTTGAGGTTATTGCTACTAGTCCATCACGTCAGTGTCGTTGATATGTTCAAGAGAAGTCGTTCAGAGAATTCACCTGTGTCTCACCCGCTACAACACATTTACACTCCATTCTTTCATGACCGCCACCCTGAACCTTATGTCATCAGATTGTTTTCACCTCCATTAAAATCATTTGCTCCGTTCCGTGTCATTGATGTGGGATTCATTAAGGCCCTCCTGTGATGGATCGATTCTTGTCGACATCAGCTCATTATCCAAGAAGTCGATCTAGGAACACCCCGTTCAGTACTTTGAAGCTTGCATGCCTCAATGGCAAGTTTCTCACTTCCGGCGACAGGTTTACATCAATGGCCTTCGACCGAAAGATTTTGCGTGGTGTTCGACGCCAAGTCCTTTATTCACACCACGTGAATTGTACTGTAGTACCTTGAGGGTCATTATCATTATCGATGATTCCTCTCGTGCCTGTTAACAGCTTACATCATTGGCTGGTAATCAGGCGATGTCTTTCCATGTTCGACTCGAGAACATCTCTCACATGGATAGACTTGTACTTTGAGTGAAGATCGAACAAGATTGAAGACCCCGGATCTAGTTTCATCCATCCGGGCTGCGATATATATTCAGGGAAATAAAGACATCAAATGTACATCATTGTTGTACAGATAATCATCCAATCAAAGGGGTGATGGCTCTACCAGAATCATCAGTCTACACTCAGACGATTGTCTGTCGTATGTACATGAAAATGGATTTATAAAGTTGAGCATGGGAATGCCCGCCTCAGCTAGATCATGAAAATGTTATGAAGATAATGTATTGTATTGTATCTTATTATAGGTCTACTCCTAGCTTGAAAGAACTTCGGATCCTCATAATAAAGCATTTCACCCGACATCAAAATATTAACGACCTCATGCTTTAGGGGGCAACTGTTATAGACATTTTTGGGCACTACAACCCCAAGCATGAAATGTCCATAAACCAAGGGCTTCTAAGTCTCTAAAAGTGTTGTTCTAACCCCTAAAGGAACAATGTCAACTGATTACAGCTTCTCCTAGAAGTTCTCCATGAAAAAGCTCATAAATGGTCAAAACATGATCATTTCAGCTGCTCCATAGGCAAAGTGCGTTGCATCTCACCTAAATACACTGTGTGGGTGCATTGCATTTCAAAAAGCCCTTCTATGGGGTGCGATGGGCAAGAAGTGACAAGTGGCAGTGTCATTCCGCGAGGTGGAGAGGCATGGAATCTTCCAGAAACTTCTCTTGTGACACTTGCCTCTCTGAAATCGACCAAGGATGAGTAAGAGATCATCAATATCCAAGTGGAAGCAAGAACTATCGGAGGGAAGACACTAATCAAATCACAAGCTCACTCATCTCCCTTACAAATATCTATATATGGATCCCTCATCCCAGAGATCCAGGGGCTGGAATTTTGCATAGTGTAAGGAATTGTTGTTGGTTTCTTGAGACAACATCAGAGTGTTGGGTGATCTAACCTTTGTATGAGGTGAAGAGGGGCTTACTTGCTGAGAGGATGATGCTGGGTCAGAACAACTGGTTATAACTCCCTTGGCTCTTTCTTGTTTATCAATAAAAGCTATTCAAGTTTTCCTCCATACTCTTGTGTCATTTATGTTTTATGCATTTGTATGGTCAATTTACATCTGATCCTAGATTGTTTATGATTATAGATCTATGTTCTTGTATAGTGCTACGCTACTGTGATTCTACAGGTACTCTGTGAAGCTGGGCGTACAAGGGAGCAAGTAGCGAAAGGCTATCAAGAGAGACAGGAATCGAACTAGGAGATAGACAGAGGTTGGTCTTCTTTGTTCTTCTCTCATCTATATTTCATAAAGGAAAAATGAAAGTAGCTTTACGTTGTTTGTTTCTAAGGTAGCTATCACACCTTAGTGGGATAAGCAGTTCTGTGTAGACACTTTTCCCTGTAACAGGATGGAATTTCCTAGTGAAATGTCAAGAACTCTAAGATCAGTAGCCTTTGAATTGTGACTGCAGTTACCCTATAAACTATCCTTCTGTGATTTCTACCTTATTCATATTTATGATGGTGAAACCTTCAAATCTCAGGGCAACTTCAAAAGATCACCATCCAATTCAATATAAACCGTACAAGGTTATATACAATGAGTAAAGTAAAGTGAACTATTGTTAATCTATGGAAAATAATGCTTCAACATTCTACCATTGACAGGTCCTCCTAGTAGATCTGATCCATCTATCTCTCTAAAGAAAATAACATTGTTACCTCTATAACCATAAATGACATAAGGTCCTTTCCATAAGAAGTCAAATTTTCCATGTTTTCCCTTGTCTTCTCTTCTTGAATCCCACTTAAGAAATTTATCACCTATGTAAAAATCGTCAGCTTTAGTTTTTTTATCAAATATCCTTTTGATTTTGTCTTGTATTACTTGTGATTTTACATATACTTCTTCTCTGGTCTGCTGCAAGTGTATGGTCTGATTTATCCTTCTCTAGATATCATTTGGTTCTACCTACAACTCCTGGATGATCTTCATCACTGGCACTCCCAAAGAGGATGGAAAAGCAACATCCATCCCATATACTAACCCATAGGGAGATGTACCAATGGAATTTTTGGTAGTTAGTCTGTCTGCCCATAAGGCATTGACCAACATTTTGTGCCATGTCTTTTTGTTGTCTTCCAGTAATTTCTTAATGATATTGACAAGGCTTTTGTTAGAGGATTCTGTGAGTCCGTTACCTTGAGGGTAATAGGCAGTGGAGTGGCCAAGGGTGATGTGGTATTTGTTACAGAAGTCTATTATTTTCTTGGACTTAAAAGCAACCGCATTATTAGTAATGAGATTTTGGGGGGATCCAAATCTTGACAGGATATTATTTTCTAGGAAGGAGATAGTGATAGAGTTTGTAGCTTGTCTAGAAGGGATGGCTTCTATCCATTTGGTAAAATAATCAGTGGTTGTCAAAATCCACTTATGCTAGGCTAAGGAGGTTGGGTGTATGATTTGATAATCACCCTATGAGTGACCTCAGTTAAAGATTTATTAAATGAAGGTATTACAGACTCACGTGCTGGTGTGTGTCTATGTTATTTAAGGAACGGATCAATTAGATTACAAATACACAGACACTTGAAATGGAAAACAACAAATAAATATAGTAAGAAAATACATGAACACAAGAAATAAATAAGGACTTCACCCTATCCTCCAGGGCTACATCTTCGGTCTAGCTCTCAATGGTGGCCTTCTTTTATTGTGTCTTGAAGCATAGAATTACAATGAAGGAGCTCAATATGAGTCTCCTGAAACAGATTAGCTTGGCAAGGTGGTTCTTCGATTCCCCAAGCCACTGGAGTACACAAAATCGTTTTCTTACCAGCTCTTTGACCTCTCTCGTCTGACAGATCCTCTTAGGGATGGCTTGAAGCTCTCAAGCTCTGTTATGAAACCAGCTCAAGAAAAGATAGAAAAGATAGATCAACGCCTTAGAATTCAGCCTCTTCGAGGGGGCAACCTCCTTTACATTACATAAATGAACAATTCTTGGATGATTCAAATGAAAAAACCTCCTTTCTATATATAGGAGTCTAAGGAGTCACAATATAATCCAGCCGACCTAACAATAATAATATAAAGCCACAAAAATAACAATAGAGGGATTCTATGGGGCACAGAAATAACAATAAGGGGGTAATAGGGGCACAACAATATAAATAAGGGGTATAACTATAATAGTAATGGGGTAATCACTAGTATTATAGGGACCCAACATGCCCCTCTCCTTCAAAAAGGTGTTGTCCTCAATGCTTGAGTAATTCTAGATACTTCTGCATAAAATTCTCATCCTCCCATGTGGAATGTTTAGCGGATAAGTTCTTCCACTTGATAAGATACTCTGAAATTGATCGATTTCGTAGCTGTCAAGTTCTTGTTTCTATGACTGCTTCCGGTTCCAATATAATTTTTCCTTCTTCATCAAGTTCTGGCAATATTGTTTGAATTGGGAGCTTGTCGCCTATAACCTTCTTTAAACATGAAACATGGAAAAATGGGTGCAATTGAGAAGCTGCAGGAAGCTCCAATTTGTATGCCATAGTACCAATCTTTTACAACACCTTGTACGGACCATAATACTTTGGTGATAGTTTATTATCCTTCTTAGCTTGCTTTAGGGACATTTGCTTATATGGTTGTAGCCGTAGGAATACCCAATCACCTACATCAAAACTTCTTTCACTGCAATGTTGATCTGCCTGTTGTTTCATTCTATTTTGTGCCAACACAAGGTTATCCTTTAAGAGTTGGAGGACTTGTTGTTGATGTTCGATGTGATGTTCCACTGCCTGAACCTTAGAATTTTCTCTTAAATATGATGTGATGGATGGTGGTTGATACCCATAAAGTGCCATAAATGGGGTCATTTTTTTTGTTGTATGGAAGGAAGTGTTATACCACCATTCAGCCAGAGGCAACCATTTGACCCATTGTGTCTGTTTATCAGATACAAAGCAACGAAGATATCCTTCCAAACATTTGTTTACTATCTCAGTTTGCCCATCAGATTGAGGATGATAAGATGAGCTATGAGCTAACTGAGTACCAAGACAAGAAAATAATTCTGTCCAAAAATTTCCAGTGAAAATGGGATCTCTGTCACTTACAATAATCTTTGGGTTTCCATGTAGCTTTTGAACTGTTTCCATAAATGCAGTAGAAATTGTACTGGCTTTAAATGGATGTGATAATGCACAAAAGTGTGCATACTTGGTAAGTCTGTCAACTACCACCATGATGACACTCTTTCCCTCAGACTTGGGTAAACCTGTGATAAAATCCATTGAAACCTCCTCCCAACATTGGCTTGGAATGGATAAAGGTTGTAATAGACCCGGTGTCTTAATTGTTTCAACTTTATTTTGTTGGCAAACCAAACATTCCGCCACAAACTTTTGAATATCTGATTTAAGGCCATCCCAAAAAAATTCCTTCTTAACCCTGTGGTAAGTTTTTAAAAATCCTGAGTGCCCTCCTAAGGGAGAAGTGTGCAATTCCATAAGAATCTTTTGTTTTAGCTGGGAATTCTTACAGAGGTATAAGCGATCTTTGTACCATAACGAATCATTTTGCCAGCTAAATGTATCAGAAGTACTGGAATCTTGTTGTAGCTTTTGAATAAGTGCCCACACTTCTTCTTCATTCTTCCATTCCTCCCTTGCTTCGTTTATCCAATCTGGTTGGATAATAGAAATGGCACACAACAATGCTTCCACATCCTCATCCTTTCTTGAGAGTGCATCTGCCACCACATTTTGCTTCCCTTTTTTGTAGATGATTTCAAAGTCATAACCCAACATCTTTGTGACCCACTTTTGTTGCTCTTCAGAGGATAATCTTTGTTCTAAAAAGTATTTAAGGCTATCATGATCCGTTTTTACCTTGAAGTGTCTTCCCATTAGGTAGGGTCGCCATTTCTTAAGTGCATGGAGTATTGCCAACATTTCCTTCTCATAAATAGCTTTGCTTAAAAACTTTCCCTTGATTGGACGACTTTCAAAAGCAATGGGTCTTTCATCTTGCATTAGAACAGCACCAATTCCATTTCCTGAAGCATCACATTCCACAATAAAGGTTTTTGTGAAGTCCGTGTAGCTAAGACCGGTGCTTGGCACATTGCCTCTTTAAGATGTTCAAAGGCCTTTGTTGCTTCCGGAGTCCATGAAAATGAATCTTTCTTCAATAATGTTGTTAGAGGTGCTGCTATTCTCCCATAATTCTTAACAAACTTGCGATAATACCCTGTCAACCCAAGAAATCCTCGCAAATGCTTTATGGATGTGGGGATTTTCCATTCCTTAATGGCTTTAATTTTGCTAGGGTCTACCTTAACTCCTTCATGAGATACAATATGACCCAAATATTCCACCTCCTGGACTCCAAAGAAACATTTGGATCTTTTTGCATATAATTGTTTCTCCTCCAATAGTTGTAGCACCCTGTCAACATGTTCAACATGATCCTTCCAAGACTTGCTGTAGATTAGTATATCATCAAAAAATACTAACACAAATTTTCTAAGGAATGGTTTGAAAATTGAATTCATCAAACCTTGAAATGTTGAAGGTGCATTGGTAAGGCCAAAAGGCATGACCAAAAATCATAATGACCCTCATGAGTTCTAAATGCCATTTTCGGAATGTCTTCAATCTTCATTCTGATTTGATGATATCCCGAACGAAGATCCAACTTGGTGAAGTAAATTGATCCATGCAATTCATCCAGTAATTCATCAATGACAGGAATGGGGAACTTATCTTTAATAGTGAGCTTGTTGAGCTCCCTATAATCTGGACACATGCGCCATGATCCATCCTTCTTGTGCACCAATACTACTGGAGCTAAGAAAGAACTTTGACTCGGTTGAATTATACCAGCCTCTAGCATTTCTGCAACCATACGTTCAATTTCACTTTTTTGGACATAGGGATATCTGTACGGCCTGATGTTTGGAGGAACACTTCCTGGAATCAGATGAATAGCATGATCATGATCACGCATAGGTGGGAGACCTTTGGGAGTCTCAAATACCTTGGAATGATTGTCCAGGACTTTTTGGAGATCTGGAGAAATAGATGATTCCAATGTGGAAACATCTAGCGAACATAATTGTGCAATTACACCTCTTTGCTCCTTTTTTAGAAGCTTTGTCATGCCATTAGAGCTGATTATCTTTCCTGTTTTCCCTGCAATACCCCTTAATTCAACTTCCTTTCCTTCCACAGAAAATTTCATGAAAAGTTCTTGAAAATTAAAAGCTATTGTACCCAAGGATTGTAGCCATTGGACTCCTAGTACAACATCGGCACCTCCCATTGGAATGGAAAGCATTGGGCTAGTCAATACATATTCTCCCATGGATAGCTTGATATTATGGCACTTTCCAGAGAAATTTATTGTTCCTCCATTTGCAATCATCACTTGACACTCTGGTGCTGGATATAGGAAGCAATTCAATTCTTTTGCTACCCTACAATGAATAAAATTGTGGGTGCTTCCTGAATCAATCAACACTATTACCTTTTTCTTCTTGATTTGTCCTTCTATCTTGATGGTTTGAGGAGTGGTAATTCCCGCCAATGCATTACAAGATATGGTCGGATTTATTTTTTCTTCATCTAGGCTTTGTTCCTGGAATATATCCTCTTCTTTTGACCTTTCTTGCTCCTTTTCTTCTTCCTCTTCACAATCTATGTAGAATAATTTCTTCTCAGCACACTTATGACCTTTTGTGTATTTGCTATCACAATTGTAACAAAGCCCTTTTGCTCTTTTTTCTTCCAATTGTTGTGGTGTCAACCTTGTAGGTTGTGGAAGACTAGGGGCAACAACACTCCGTCTTTATAGTTGTGAGTGGTATGCTTCCTAGTTGCCATAATTTTGCTTTCCATTTTTCTTGCTAACCTGAATGCCTTCTCTAATGAATCAGGTTCCCAAAGGCGAACATCATGTTGGATATTATCCTTTAAAGACCCTATGAACACATCAATCCTATGCTCCTCTGGAATATCTTTTACCCTTATGTTCAATTTTTGGAACTCCTCAATGTGCTCCATTATTGAACCCTTTTGTTTGAGACTTATCAATTGGCTAAAAAAAGTGTTGCTTTTTGTATCCTCATAATGTGCTATCAATTCTTCCGTAAAAATTGCCCAAGTGATAAATTGTTTACGAGAACAAAGCCATTGATACCATACAAACTGATTTGGTTCCAAATATACAGTTGCCATACGTACCTTTTGTGCTTTTTGCACATTATTGAGATCGAAGAATTGCTCCATCTGTAATATCCATGTGGCGGGATCCTTGCCATCAAACTTCCTCATATCGATTTTTGGAATATGGTGATTCTTCGATCCAACATTAGCGTCTATGGAATCATGATTAACATTTCTTTTGTTCTCATCATGAGTTTCCTTTACTACCTTTTCACCATTAGTAAGTATTTCTTGTAGAAAATTTGTCAAATTTGTCTTCAAATCTGCCATGCCTGTCTTCAAATTTGTGTTCAAATCTATCTTCAAATTGTCCATATTAGCTTCCACGCCATTTATCTTAGCTTCCACGCCATTTATCTTAGCATCTGTTAACTTTTGTGAGCGTGACATTTGTTGCACTTGTTCTTGTAATTTTGATATATCATGTAGCATTTCTTCCTCTTCTTCATGAGTCATGCTAGAGCTTTCAGGTTCCTTACTAGGTGTTTGCATTTTCTTTCCTCGGGGAATCAGTTACCAATAATAATGCTCTACTATGCCCTTTGAATTCCTTCAAAATAAATTTTCAAACCAGGCTTAAGCAAAAATTTAAAAAAATCTACACACCTTTTTTCACTTTGTAGGAGCTCAATATTGCCTCTGATGTATCTTTGTACTTTCCAATCATCTAGTTATGAATTTGTGACCTATAGTAGCTCTCTGTCTCCTCTTTCCAATGCCACCAGTCTGATCCAAATTGGATTCTCCAAGAAAGAGTTATGCACAATCTCCCAAGATGACCTGATTATAGACCTTTCCCGAAGAGCGAAGTTGTATGAAGTGCCACGTGTACAATTTTCGATATTTGGTTCTAAAAATGATATACAAGAAACTAAAGTCCGTCCTCTTTCTGTACCTTCTTACAAAATTTCAATCTGATTCCCAGAGAGAAAGTTATGACAATTTTCCCCAGGTCACCTGTTTTGAATGTAATTCAGGAGTCTACAAAAAGACCAACTTCCTCAGATCCTATCTCCGAAAATATCATGCAAAAAGCTCTGAAATTTGGACCCAAGGTTCAACGCAATTTCTTCTCAAATGAGTTTTTTTTGCGACTTTTGAAACGATACAGAAAAAAAAGTTATAGCGAAAATGCCACGATGACCTGTTTGGAGCAACGAAACCCTAGAATCCAAAGCTCTGATACCAAATGTTATGAAACCAGCTCAAGAAAAGATAGAAAAGATAGATCAACGCCTTAGAATTCAGCCTCTTCGAGGGGGAAACCTCCTTTACATTACATAAATGAACAATTCTTGGATGATTCAAATGAAAAAGCCTCCTTTCTATATATAGGAGTCTAAGGAGTCACAATATAATCCAGCCGACCTAACAATAATAATATAAAGCCACAAAAATAACAATAGAGAGATTCTATGGGGCACAGAAATAACAATAAGGGGGTAATAGGGGCACACAAATATAAATAAGGGGTATAACTATAATAGTAATGGGGTAATCACTAGTATTATAGGGACCCAACAAGCTCTCTGGTGCTCGATGCTGCCTTTGGTCAGCTCGGCCCTCTGTCCTCTTTCTGCTTTTTGCTTCACTAGTTCTTCTCTTCTCTGTCTTCTGTCTTCGGTGTTTTGTGTCCCTTATGTTCTCTGTTCATGACTTTAAATCCATTCGAGCTCATGGTTGTTCGATTCCTCTTCCCCTTCGTCAATTCTCCTACTACAGCTTCACTTGGAGTTCCTTGTCTCAGCGTCATCATCAGGCCCATAGGGAGTGGCAACTTGTCCTCTTGAAAATAGTGCCAGCCTACTTCGTTGGTTCAATTCTTCAGTTACGTTATGGAATGAGTCTTCTGCCACCTTGGTGGTCAAAGTGGACCACAAATTCTTATAAATCGTGGCTTATTCCCTCGTTAAATCTGGTCTTACCGTCGGGCGGGATATCAATCATTAGATCTGGATCCCCCAAATCCAACGCCATCCGCTCATTTCACGCGGTTGACTTGCTCAACCATTAGCGTGCGATGAGTGGCAGTTTTCTTTCCCCTTCACTTGCCACGCGTCGGCCACTGAGTGGAATCACTCCGCTTTCACCAAAACTGCTTATCACCCAAGGATGCCCTCGATCAATACTGTGGGTTTTGGAGTGGGTCCCACCTTTAGCTTTTAGCTTTTTGTCCCACGGTTTTCCCGGCTACCACATGACCAAGCGCTCGGGGCCTCTCCTTCTTGACAGTTTTCTCCCAGGGATGCATGATTAGTGCTTAGCGTGCATCAAAAACTCCTTCTGTTTTCCGATGAGGACTCCCCAGGGGCTAGTTTCACCTCCCGCACAGTCTCCATGGGCCTCGGTTAGTGCGCTTTGACCGAGATCCTCGTCGTTCCACGCTGGCTGCTAACTGCCACTATTTTAGAGGTGTTTTTGATCGCTACTCTTAATTATTTGAAGTCTGTCTGACCTGTTACAACTATGGTTCCTTTGATTTTCTTCATGGATCCAATTTGGATCACAACCTTCCCACTGAAAAGCTTTTGGACCATGTCGACTAAGTAAGGGTATTGTTGTCTCACTTGTCCAATCTCAATCCACTTTGCACTACTCGACTTTGAACCTTTGAGCCCAATTTTGATGTACTTAACATCTCCTCTGCACGTTGTCTTCGCCTTCCTGTCCAAGACTGTGTCTTCCTGTAATTCGTTAAGATATTCAGGTAGCAGGTCATCAATAGAAGTCAACTGACTCTGCTCTTCAGGATCCTCAATCATTGAAGGTTCAAACAGTCTCAAGTAGTCTGCATTTACGACTGCGTATATGTGCATGTAAGCTAGTAGATCAAGGCGAAAAGCATTTTCACCAATCTTCTCAAGTATTTTGAAGGGTCCATACCTAATAGACTTTAGATTTTTACCTTCACCTTGTATCCTGTCCTTGCTAATATACAGCCAGACCTGGTCTCCAGCTTGAAAACTATGCTCCATCCGATGCTTGTCATGCCTAGCCTTGTATTTGGCTTGGCTCTTTTCCAGCTATTCCTGTATTGCCTGGTGGATCTCCTGGATTTGTTCAATGAACCTAGTTGCCTTGTCCACATCATTGTGTCCATCAACTGTGGTATCTTTGCCAAAGATAAAATCCAAAGGAGACCTTGGTGTGAAAACAAAATAGGTCTCAAAAGGAGATCTCTAAGTAGAAGAATGTTTTTCTCTATTGTAAGCATGTTGCGCATAACACAAATGTTCATCCCAAAACTTAGGATGTTTGCTACAATATCGTCTCAGTAACTGGATCACAGTCCTATTAACTACTTCTGTCTGGCCATCAGTTTGTGGATGAAAAGTTGTGCTTTTCTTCAGTTTGGTGTCCATCAGTTCCCACAGAATTGACCAGAACTTCCCCACAAATCGAGTGTCTTGATCAGATACAATGGAAGTGGGTAATCCAAAATGAACCCATACATGTTCAAAGAACAATTTTATAGTTTGTTCAACTATGATCTGTTTATTACAAGGTATAAAAATACACATTTTGTTGAACCTATCCACAACAACATATAGATAATCATGACCTTTCCTAGATTTAGGCAGTCCTCCAACAAAATCCATGGAAACACTTTCCCAAGGGTGAGAAGGAACTGGTAATGGAGTGTGCAAGCCTAGTTTTCTATTGCTAGGCTTGCTTTTGGCACACATAGTAAACCCTATTACATATCTAGAAACTGTCTCATTCATTTTTGGCCAATAACAAAATCTTTGCAGCTGTGTAACTGTTTTACTTACCCCAAAGTGACCTGATATTAGAGAAGTGTGTGCCTCCCTGATTATCTTTACTCTCTCTGTTTGTGGAATGCAGAGTTTCCCACATTGATATAAAAGTCGGTCCTTCACATGATAATCCAATTCTTCTACTCTTTTTAATTGACTCAAAGTTGCATATACATCTTTAAAGTCTATATATTGAGCATATTGTTCAATGTAGTTTTCATGTAGTACAGAATTATGCTTAAGTATAGTAGATGCATTTATAATGGGTCTAGATAACATATCCGCAACTTTATTATGTATGCCCTTTTTATATCTGATGACTAAATGAAACTATTGTAGAAAACCCATCCACCTGTAATGTCTTGATTGCTGCAACTTAGTTTGGGAGTGCAGATATTGAAGTGGTTGATGATCAGTATGTATTACTGTCTCTTTGTCCATTAAGTAATGTTTCCACTTTTTCACACTCTGAACTAATGCACACAATTCTTTATCATATATAGGATACTTAGCTATTGCAGGATTAAAAGTCTCAAAATGATAACATATGGGTTTATCGTGTTGTGTCAACACTGCTCCCATGGCATAGTCACTGGCATTTGTTTGGAGCTCAAATGGTCTTTGTAGATCAGGCAGTGCTAGTATAGGTGATGTACTAATCTTTTCCTTCAAGGTGTCGAAGGCTTTTTGATGTTTGCCTCCCCACTGAAACACCTTGTTCAATCCTGTTAAAGCATGTAAGGGAGTTGCAATTGAGGAAAAGTTAGAAATGAACTTCCTCCAATATTGTGCTGCTCCTAAGAAGCTTCTCACTTCTGTAGCAGACTTCGGTTTAGGCCAGTTTACAGTGACTGCCACTTTAGAGGGATCTATTTTCTATTCACCACCCCCTACTATATGACCCAAATAATTTAGAGATGTTTTACCAAATTCACATTTTGAGAGTTTAGCATAAAGTTTTTCTCTTTTCAAAACATCTAATGTCTGCTTAACATGCTTTAAGTGTTCTTCCCACATTTTACTAAAAATCAGAATGTCATCTAGATACACAATAAAAAAATCATCAAGAAAAGGACTGAGTACATCATTCATTAATCTCATGAAAGTAGCAGGGGCATTGGTCAAGCCAAAATGCATAACCAACCACTCATACAATCCCTGCTTTTTTTTGAAAGTAGTCTTCCATGCATCTTACTCTACAACTCTGACCTGATGGTATCTACTGTGCAAATCCAGCTTGGTGAAATAAATAGATTCTTTTAATTGGTCTAAAAGATCATCTATGCGAGGAAGGGGATAACGATTTTTTATTGTTATCTTATTCAGTGCTCGGTAGTCAATGCACATTCTCCACGAGCCATCTTTATTTCTCACCAAAATGATTGGTGAACCACATGGTGATGTGCTAGGCCTGATGAACCCCTTCTCAACAACTCCTACACTTGCTTCTTGATTTCAGCATTCTCTAAAGTAGACAACCTATACATTCCAATGTTAGGCAATGGAGCATCTTGCTGCAAAATAATATCATGTACTATTTCCTTTTTGGGTGGTAGACCTCTAGGTTCTTGAAACAAGACATCATACTTTGAAACAACCTTTTCTATATCAACTTGTTGTTTAGCATTACAGCCCTCAAATACATTGGTTTTATTAGGTTTATTTTCCTTTACAACCATCAGTAAGAATTGTTTGCATGAATTTATCATTCTTTTCATCTACCCTGAGTTTATGAGAGTATAATTATTCTTGAGCTTGTGAGCTCTTATAAAGTATTCGATTCCATCTTTAACAAGTAGATACTTGTTCTCAGCTCTATAGAAAATAGCCTTTCTATCATACAAGTAAGGACTTCCTAAAACAATTCCACATATATGCAAAGGAATTATGTCTAACTCAACCTCATCTATAAATGCTGACCCAAAAGAAAACTTTACTTTGTGTTGTCTAGTCACTTGTAGTTGTGCTTTATCATTCAACCATCCTAATGGGTATGGTTTCTTATGAGGTGTATTTGCTAATCCCAATTTCTTTACAATTGCTTCAGAAATCAAATTTACTTGTGAGCCATTACCAAACAAAGTATCGATCTTTTGATATTTGGAAACAACTCAAATATGGAAAAGCTCATGTCTTTTTCTCTCATGCTCTTCATCAACAATAGTTTGAGCAAGATTACTAGTAGATGCTTTAGAATTCTTACCTTTTATACCTGTGGTTGTAATGGTTGTTTCATCTCCTGAGCCTGACTCGAAATATTTCAGGATAGCTGCAACAATCGTCTTCTTCTTGCCCTCGAACTTCTTAGGTCTCAGCTCTGGATGCAGAATCCAACAATGCTCATCATCATGTCCATCCTTTTTACAGTGAGTGCATAAAGCCTTGCTTTTCTATGTAGTGTTGGCCTTCCTTGCTTTCCACTTCTGCTTTCTTTTCTCCTTTCTCTTGCTTGCAGTGGGTTGGGACGGTCCCCCAACTTCTGGATTTCCATTCTTTCCTCTAGCTTCTAGATGAGTAGCTTGTACAGAAACCTCATCAATTCTAGTGGGATTAAACATGAGGCTAGTACGCCTCATGTAGCTATCAAGACCACCAATGTACTTCAAAAGAGTCTCTGGTAAGTCTATTGAGATCCCTAGAATCAATTCTCTCTTTCTAAATTCTTGAGTGCACCCTTGCACACTTTTCCCTATCAACTACCGAAGAGGTTGCCAACTCATCATGGCTTGTTGCATGTAGGCCAATGGATAGAACTACTTCTTGATTTGAGAAACAAAGTCACTCTAGAAAGAGATAGTCTTACCATGTCTTTTCATGCCAGCTTGGGTTCTGCCTTCCCACCAAACTAAGGCAATGCCTCCTAGGTGTAGGCTTGCCAGCTAAATTTTTCTCTTGTCTAAGTCGATGTTCTGTACTTTGCAATAAACATCAATTTGTTTAATCCAATTGTCCAAATTTTCGGCATTTAGCTCTCCATCATATATAGGCAATTCAAATTTAACATCTAGCTTGATCAAAGATGCTTTCTTATTATGCATAAGGCTATTAGGAGGTGTAAGAAAGTTTTCCTCTTTCCCTTTTCTTTTTGAGTGGTCATGGGAATGAGACTCATCTTCTTCTTTGTCTTGTTTAGAACCTGATGAATCTTCATCCTTATGCTTTCCAAAGTCCCTATACACTTCTTCTACCATAGACTTTATAGCTAGGAAAATTTCTATGAATTGAGGGTCTGGCCCCACAGAACCTTCCTCTGACATTGTCTTCCGAGGATAGACTCTCCCACTTTCAGGATTAGTTTCGACCAACTCTCCTCCTAATTTGAGCTTTGATCTAGTGAGCATTCAATAGCTAAACCAACACAAGCTTGTCTAACCTTACAGTCTAAAGCTCTGATACCACTTTATCTGATAATCACCCTATGAGTGACCTCAGTTAAAGATTTATTAAATGAAGGTATTACAAACTCATGTGCTCGTGTGTTTCTATGTTATTTAAGCAATGGATCGATTAGATTGCAAATACACAGACACTTGAAATGGAAAACAACAGAGAAATACAGTAAGAAAATACAAGAACAAAAGAAATTAATAAGGAGTTCACCCTATCCTCCAGGGCTACATCTCTAGTCCAGCTCTCAGTGGTGGCCTTATTTTATTGTGCCTTGAAGCATAGAATTACAATGAAGGAGCTTAATATGAGTCTCTTGAAACAGATTGGCTTGGCAGGGTGGTTCTTGGATTCCCCAAGCCACTAGAGTACACAGACTCTTTTCCTTACCAGCTCTTTGACCACTCTGGTCTGACAGATCCTCTCAGGGATGGCTTGAAGCTCTCAATTTCTCTGGTGCTTGACGCTGCCTTTGGTTGGCTTGGCCCTCTCTCCTCTTTCTGCTTTTTGCTTCACTGGTTCTTCTCTTCTCTATCTTCTATCTTCGGTGTTCTGTGTCCCTTCTATTCTCCGCTCATGGCTTTAAAGCTATTCGAGCTCATTGCTATTCAAATCCTCTTCCCCTCTGTCGATTCGCCTGCTACAGCTTCACTTGGAGTTCCCTATCTAGGCGTCATCATCAAACCCACAGGGAGTGGTGACTTGTCCTCCTGCAAACTGCGCCAACCTACTTCGTCGGTTCAATTCTTTAGTTACGTCATGGAATGAGTCTTCCACCACCTTGGCGGTCAAAGCAGACCTCAAATTCTTCTAAATCGTATCTTATTCCCTCGTTAAATCCAGTCTTATCGTCGGGCGTGATATCAACCGTCAGATCTGGATCCCCCACATCCAACACCATCCTCTCATTTCACATGGTTGACTTACTCGACTGTTAGCACACGATGAGTGGTGGTTTTCTCTCTCCTCCACATGCCACGTATTGGGCACTGAGTGGAATCACTCTGCTTTCGCCAAAACTACTTACCACCCAAGGATGCCCCTGATCAATATCGTCAGTTTTGGAGCGGTTCTGTCGTTGGGTTTTAGCCTTTTGTCCCACGGTTTTCCTAGCTCCCACGTGACCGAGTGCTCGGGGCCTCTTCTTCTTGAGTGTTTTTGCCCAGCGATGCATGATTAGCGGTTAGCGCTTAGCATTAATCACGCATAAAAAACTCCCTCTGTTTCCCGATCCAGGCTCCCCAGGGGCTTGTTTCGCCTCCCACGCAGTCTCCATGGGCCTCGGTCAGTGCGCTTTGACTGAGGTCCTCGTTGTTCCATGCTGGCTGCTAACTTCCACTGTTTTAGAGGTGTTTTTGATTGCTGCTCTTAATTATTTGAAGTCTTTCACGACCTGTTACAACCATGGTTCCCTTTATTTTCTTCATGGATCCAACTCGGATCAGTGTATTTCTCCAATGAAGTCTAACCCCCATTGTTGAAATGGCATTTCTGTGGAGATGGGTTTGAGAGGTAAAGGTAAAAGTTTCATTTTCCCTCAAATATCTGGCACTTATGACAGGATGTCACATGTTTCTTGACATTTACAAATAGGGTGGGCTAGTAAAAACCAGCCCTTAGAATTTTGTCAGCAGTAGTCTTCCAATACAAGTGTCCTCCACAATCTCCTGCATGAAATTCTTGCATAATTTTATCATCTTCATATTTAAGTAAATAATTCAAAAGAATACCACCATTGTCTTTCCAAAACAAAGCATTACATATGATACAATATTTTAATGACTTCATTTTCAAAAATCTAGCTTTAGTTCTTGTTAAACCAGGAGGAGCTTGTAAGTTCAGTAATACAAATATGATATTTGCATACCAAGGATATAAATAAAAGGTTCACCGATCTATGGAGTCACTATCTCTTCCTTATCATCAAGGGCACTAATGAAATTTATTTCTAGGGCATGACAGTTTGATTCAGCCATGAGTTTGGTTAAACCTTGGCCTTTGATAAGTTTAGTATGCTTTATTTCTATGTCATATTCCAATATAGTGGCAATTCATTTGCCTCTTTTTCCTTCAGGCCCATTTTGTGTCAAAATGTCCTTAACTATTGATTTTGGAACATAAGTAATGATGTGAGAATACAAAATGTACACTCTAAAGTCTTTTATAGCCTTTACTAAAGCTAATGCTTGTTTTTCCATAATGTTGTATTTGAGTGTGGCATCTCTTAAGGATTTACTTAAAAATGAAATTGGTTGTTCATATCCTTGGTCATTCTTTTGGAACAAGACTTTTGCAATGGTGTGTTTTGAAGAAAAAGAAGAAATAATAAAATCTTTTTGAAAATCGGGACTTATAAGGACTGGAGTCTTGGTTAGGGCTTCCTTGATGGCTTCAAAGGACTGTTTGACCTCCATTGTCCATTTAAGTGTTTCTTAACATGTTATATAGTTCTCTAATCAATTCAACCAAATTTGAAATGAATCTCCTAAGAAAATTAATTTTTCCTAAAAATGACTACAATTATTTGATGTTTCTAGGATGGGTGATGGTCAAGATTTCCTTTATTCTAGCAGGATCTATTCTAGTTCCATCTTTGGATATTATACGTCACAACAATTTTCCTTCTTCTAGACCAAAGAGTGTCTTTTTGGGATTTAAAGAAATCCCAAATTTCCTGCATTTAGTGAAAACTCTGCTCATGTGATCTAGGTGTTCGTTGTCAGATTTAGAAAAGATTGTGATGTCATCTTGGTATACCACTAGGAAGTCACGAATCTCCTTGGAAAATGCTATATCCATAGCTATTTGAAATTTTTCTCTTGCGTTCATTAATCCTAAAGGCATCTTCAAATACAGGAAGGTACCCCAAGGAGTAGTAAATGCAGTTTTGGCTTGGTCCTCTGGTTGAACTAAGATTTGGTTATATCCAAGAAATCCATCAAGCAGTGAAATTCTAGATGAGGCTACTAGACTTTGAAGGATATGGTCCATTTTTGGTAGAGGATAATTGTCTTTTAATGAGACCTTGTTTAAATTTTTGAAATCAACACAAAGTCCGATTTCTCCAGTTTTCTTCCTGGTAGTGACTAAGTTTGAAACCCAATCTAAGTATCTAATGGGAGCTATAATTTGGGCATCATACATTATCCTAACTTCTTTCTCAATAGATGGCATAAGAACTGGATTAATTCTCCTAAGTTCTTGTTTAAAAGGCTTATGATCCTCTTTGGTAGGTATCTTGTGCCTAATTATGTTGGTGTATAAGATTTTAGGTCTTCATAACTCCATGCAAATACATCTTGAAACTCTTTAAACTGATTTATGTATTTAACCTTTTCATTTGGAGGTAAGGCTTTTGATCATTTAACATGAGTTTAGGTTTTTCTTCAGTTCCTGTGTTACATTCTTTTATATCTGCTCTCAAAGGCTCCATTTTCGGCTTCCTAGCTGCATCGTTGGAATCAAACAAATATTATAAGGGGACTAATCCCTTAGGCAAAAAATTATTTTTAAGATTAAGAATTTTAGGATCATCATTCATTATTTCCTCTATTTCTACATTTCTAAGTTATCTACTTCTAATTTAGTAAAATTAGTGGGTTTACCTATTTCTAAAATATTTACATCTATGTCATTGTCTACTGTACAATCTACATCTATATTACAATTTTGAAACTCACCTTCAACATTCATGAAGTTATAAATATGAGAATCCTAGGAGAAAATCTTCCAATACTTCAAATTGTCAGGTATGACAAGCCTATGTCTCACTTCTGCAGTGTACTGATGGTTGGGATGAAAGGGAAATTTGCAAGTACTAGCAAAAGTATCTAGATTGTGGGCCTACATATTTTGTTTTCTAGGAATGGCGACAAAATTTGTTTCCAGAAGGTGTTTGATCAAATCTAGGACAGTCTCTCTTTATTGACTCAGTCTGTGATTGTTTATAGAGTATTCACCATTAATTTGTTTAATAGTCAATTCTGAGTCTCCAAGTATAGAAACTCTCTTGGCTCCAAGTTTTCTAACCATTTGTAATCCTAAGATTAGAGCTTGATACACTACCATGTTGTTTGTACACTTGAAGTTTAATATGAATGCATGTCCTTCAGAATGATTATTCTACATATTATGGATCCACACTCCTACTCATGCCGCTAGTTTATTCATAGATCCATCAAAATCTAGATGCCATAGGGACTCATGAAAAATGTTCTCACTATCAGTTGTTTTATATTTTAGATCTTCAGCTGTGATTTCCTTTTTTTCATGGTCTGAATTGTACAAGATGAAAGAGTCCATATCAAAATGCATGGAGTATATTATGAAATTTTGTGGTTTTTCTGCACTACTCACCATGTATTTCATCAAGGTATCTCTATACAATTTCCTTTGTTGGCCAAAAATAGATATGGTGGCATATGACATATCTAACTACAAGGATCCTTGCAATTTTGCTCCCCATGAGCGAGATAATAGCAGTCCATATTTGGGTGGGATGTCTACAACTACTATGTCCATCACAATACTCTTTCCTAGTCACTAGACTAGAGTGACACATAAATCCTTAATCAAGCCAAGGCATTTAACTTGGCTAGAGTCAAAGGTAAACAAGTCCTTATATGGTCTAGTAATGTCTAAGTTTAGTCTCTCCAAGATTGCTTTTGGCATCAAGTTATGGGATTCCCCTGAGCCTAACATAGCATAATGCAATATTTTGTCATGAATGTTCAAGCTAATGTAGAAAGGAGGAATTCCCCCTTGCTGATGAGTACCATTCACCTCAAGGCCAAACAATAATTCAGGTTGATCATCATTCAAATTGACAGCATCTTCTCCCTCTCCTATATTTAAAGTTTGAATTATATGTGATCTATAAGATTCATTCTTTACTAACTCGGTCAAAGGAACTGATATTTTCAATTTTGCTATTTCAGCTTTGAAGTTGAAAGGGAGCTAAGCTTTGTTTGTTTGGATGAGATCTTCCTTAACAAATGTAGTCTGTGTGTTTTTAACTTGTTTCTCAGTACTAGGAAATCCAGTTCGTGTTTTAGCTATTTTTCTTTGATTTCTCTTTTTTGGATTGATTTCAGTAATTTTTTTAGTTTGAGTTTCAGTAAAGGTTATATCTACAATTTCTGGGGTAGAAGTCTCTGATGTTCCCCTAGGAAGGATTTGTAAAATTTTAGTGATATGAGCTTCTGTTATCTTTTTAATTTGGGTCTGGATTGATCTTTTAGTGGGAGCTTCATTGTTCTTTTTACTTCTTAAGATATACTATTTTGGAACCTCATATATAGCTAACTCATAACCTTTTTTAAAGTCAAAAGACTCACTAGATTCTAATTTCAATTGTTACAGCATGTACAACTCCTGTTCTTCTTGAGTAAGAAAAACAACATCTTCATTATTTATTCCTAATAAGTTTATCTGGGTGTTGTCCTCTCCTTCATGGCTCTGTGAACCCTCATCATAGTTTTCCTAGAAGGGAGGCCTAATTTGCTGATCCAGTATAGCACTTTTTCAGTGTTAGGATTCTTCCTAAAGTTGGGGTTTTTTATTGGGGGTGGTTGTTGATTCTCCCATTGAATTTTTCCTTCCATGTTTTTGAATCTATCCATTATTCTCTCTACAGTCTTTGCTAAACTATCTATTTTTCCATCAGAAGTGGAAGTTTCCTCTTTAATTACAACTCTCTTTTCATTTCTCATTCTGGCTTTCCTGGCTAATAGGTTGGCCTCTACACTAACAACATTACTTTGCATTTGTTCCAATGTTTCAAGATTCCTTTCCCTTAATTGGTATGACATGTCAGTGTCAAAACCATCAGGGAATTTGATTAATGATAGGTCAGGTGGAGGCTTAATATTAGCAGGGATTGCATTGTAGATGTTATTGAACCTAGTACATTAAGCTTGAACTGACTCATTAGGAGCTCTTCTAATGTTATCATATTCAGAAAGTATTTGCAGAGGGTTTTTCTTTCTTTCCCATCTATCAATGAATAATCTATGAAAAGCAGCTAAGTCTGCAATATGGCAGGCAGGTAAACCTTTGAACCATTTCTTAACATCCCCAGTTAATTTTTGGGCAAACAACCTCATTTGGACATCTGATTCATCTATCTCATGCAATTCAAAATAGTCAGTCATTTTTTTCACATGTTTTTGGATAGTGTAATGACTAAGAGCATCAAACAAAAAGATTTTGCTTTGATAATCTTAAGGCACTGTTTTGGAGAATTTGGTATCTACATATAAATACTAATTCCCTAGATAAGTAGTTGTATCTAGAACAACAATTTAAAGTGTTTTAGATTTTCCTATAAACAATAGATAAGATGAGAAGATGAGAAGACCTACTTGTAGTTCTGCTTTCCTCTTGTCTACCTTGTATTGATCCTGTTGCTCCTTCCCATACTTAATACACTTAAGAAGTACATGTAAACACAACAGAAAACAAAGAATCAATCAAAGCACACAATCTATTGAATATAAGTGAAAGGAATGAGATACAATTCACACTTATAAGCATTATGAAACAATATAAACATATGGGAGAAAGGTTCAAACACTTTACTAGATAGAAGAAGGAAATACAACCATTGGTGTCTGATTCAAATCCATTCCTTCAGCTTGGATCCCATCCACATCACATCAAAAACATGACAAACTTGTAGCATTACAATACTTTCTTCAAAGCCAAATCTCATAGCAGCATTATCTCCTTACAATTCAACATAATCTAGCCCATGATCACTTAGATGAGTGGTCAATTTATAGGAAGATGAAGGAGATTTTGTCATAAATGGTGGCATTGAATGGCCTTCCATACTTATTATTAGTTCGATGGATGAATAGATGAGACGATAGGATGCACCTTAACTCATTCCTCATCCATTTTCGAGCTCATAGCAGTTGATAAGTGAGGGAACCTTCTATATGACTCCAAAAGATAAGAATATTCCCCAAACCCTATGTGGATTTCACTCATTCTCACCCAGTTCAGGTGAAAGGAAGCCCAAGTGCTCTGTAGAGCACCCTGGAAGTGGACTCAACTGCTCTGCAGTGCACCTTTACAAGGGCTTACTTGCAATGGTCCCTCTATAGGTTGTTTCTAGATGTCTTCAAGTCATGAAACTATCTGGGAAGGAGGCATTCAAAGGGGTGATTTTTTTAGGGCATGAAGTAACTAAAATTAGGGTTTGATGAGCCCTAAAACACTGATCTAGATATTGGGATTGATGTGCGCAAATGGATCTATAACAGCTGCCCCCTAAAGCATGAAGTCGGAAAAATGCCAATGTCAAATAAAATGCTTTACAATGTGATGAGGAGGTATTGAAGTGGAAGGTGACCTGCGTCAATTACAATACATATATCATGATATTTTATTTTACATGAATTTCTGAGGGAAGACATACCCATGCTCTGCTTATAAACTTTCATTACATGTACATAAATAGTCGTCTACAGATATAGACCCATGATCGGAATGACTATCAATGTAAAGCCATTGTAAATATGATTTAGTACTCATGAAATCGCAACCTAGATGGATGAAATGAGATCCGGGGTCTTCTGTCTCATTCAATCATTTACACAAGTATGAGTCTAACCATGTGAATATGTGATCTGAAGTTGAACATGAGAAGACACCATCTAATTACTGGCCAATGATGTAAGCTGTTAACATATGTGAGAAAAATCACTGATAATGATAATGATCCTCAAGGTACTGCAGTACATTCTGCATGGTGTGAATGGATAATTTGATGTCAAACACCATACAAAGTCTTTTGGTCAAATGCCATTGACGTATGCCTATCGCCAGAAGCGAGAAACCTGCCATTGATGCATGTAAGCCTCAAGGTACTGGAAGGGTGTTTCTAAGTCAACTTCTTTGATAATGTGTTGGTGTCAACAAGAAGAGACTCGTCGCAAGAGAGCCTTGATGTATCCCACATCAATGAAAATAAATGTATCATGATTTTAGAGATGGAATTTGACTGACAACACAAGGTTCATGAATGGGAGTCATGAAAATGAAGGTTTATGGTATTGCAAAGGATGAATTTTGACTAAATGACTTCTCTTGAACATGTCAACGACAATGAAATGAATTGGTAGCATTGACCCAAAACAAAGTGATGGATGGTATGATAGACCAATGATATGATGACCATCAAGCTAATAACCCAACCAAAATAGTCACGGTGATGGAGTGAAAGTGTCATGTTTAAGAACGACCTGCTACCATAAAGTGGTTTTCCCCTTTTTCCCATTTTCCCCAATCATTACTGACCAGTACCTCTTTATTTTTATCATGCTTGAGGAGGATAGCATATGCTTGTTGTATAATTTCACCCTTTGGGTGAATCCATCGCTATTTGATGTTTTAACAAGTCTAGCAAAGGTGAAACTCGGTCTTGTCTAGATGGACAAGTTTGTTGCTATTTGATGTTTTAACGAGTTTAATGACAAAGTTAACTTGGTTCTTTTCATGTTTAGAGAGTTTGAAAAGGGACAAAAAGAAAACTCCATAAGTTATTTTTTGTAAATTAATCTCTCAAGCTCCAAAAAGCGTAAAAAAAGCGTAAAATAATACAAGAGAGGTATCGTTTCCAAACCGTTTAATGAGATGGAAAGGACAAGCACTTGACAATATTTTCATGTTTAGAGATTCTAAAAAGAGCTTGAAGAGGACTCCAAGGGGGTTCCTTTTTCATTTTTAATAGAGCTCGAAAAAGAGATAAAAGTGTGCTATGTGGTCAAAGGTACAATTTACAATTGAGCACATTGAATTTTGTAAGTTAGTTGCAAAACTTGCTCAAAACACCACCAAATGGATTAAAAATACCTGTTTCATAGGCAAAAATAGATAAATGATAATGTTTACTCGATTAATGAACATGAAATAAACATAAAACAAGTTTTACCATGACATTTTTACCATTTGGAACTTACCATTCAGTTTTGTGCTCTGAGCTAGTTTTTTAACCTCAATCTTCACCAGCTGATTGCGAGGGATTTTTTGGACGATTTCTCGAGCTGTCTAGACTAGATAGGAGCTAAACCTCTCTACTTTCTTTTCAAGTTATTCTTTTGTCATTTCATGCAAGTTTTAAGCTTTTTTGGGGCCCCTGGGGTTTCATTTTTTTTCCCTAGGATCAGCACAAGCTTTCACATCAAAAACTGCACTAAAGAGCACCTAGATAGAAGGTTGCATGCTCTACAGCACACTATCTCTGTGCCTTGGCTGCACTGGGCAAGTTTCCCAAGTTTGATTAAGCTGTTTGCTCCAATTTGTCCTGTTTTTGCATGGAAAGGATCCTAATTAAGCTTATGATTGTGTTTCAGGCTTTCATTGGATCAGAATGTCAATTATATGGTGAGAAAGAAAGCATGAAGAACAAGTCATGGTTTCCCTAAAAAATCCAGGTATAGCTGTGGCCCTCAAAAACTGCGGGTTACTAAAATACTTCAAGTTGTATGGAATGAGGCAAAAAATAAAAGTACTGTAGTTCCTTGTTCATGCATGGGATCTGATAGATCAGACTTTTCACATTAGGGACAAGATGGTCCCTACTACCATAGATGATATTTACCTTCTTACCAGACTGTCAAGGCGAGGTGCCCCCATCTCACTTTCTAGATTTTCCTGTGGAGGTGAATCGGTGATAGATTATATTAGACAGTTTTGTCGGCTAGGTACATAGCCTAGTAAGGATGGGAAAATAAACATCAGGGATGTAGGTGATTTTCCTTTGAGAACAATCCTCTTCACAATTGGAAAATTGGTTGGTAGTGTGACACTACATCTGGTGAACAAATCTTATATGCAGTATGCACTGGAGTGTCTAGAGCCAAAAATTTTCAACTAGTGCGAGGTTGTGCTTTCCTCACTGAAAGAACAACTGACCAAGGTAAAAAGTGGTAAGATGAAGAATTTCTGCTATGGTTCGATCTTAATCACTTTTACCTTAGAGAGAATCCCATTGATGCAACCACAACATGTATCACTAGGTGTAGTTGGTCCTAGAGATCCACGTATGCAGAGGTGGGTCGAATTGATGGCTCGACATGCGGGTCAGTCAACAATCATTTTTTCCACTGCATTTTTCAGTTGGCTTGAGCGAAAACATCTTGTCATCGAGGAGCATCCATGCTTAGGGATGGATTTCCATGGAGATATAGATTTGATTCTACTAGTTGGAGCACAATTGGGTGTTATGGGTAAGTTGTTTGACCAAAGTGTTTTTCGATTTTTCAAGTTTTTACATGTTTTTTGTGTTTTTAATGTTTCCAGGCCTAAACTAAAATTACTCTTATGCATGCAGATGTGGGTACTGTACGACCTATGGGACACCAACAGGTTGCAGATGGGCCTGCATGGAGAAAAATTGGGAGAGAAGTTCTCCAAGACTTGGATTTGGTCGGGACCTAAGCAGAGTTGTAGGATCACATAGAGGGATTAACCCTTGGTATTCCCGATGTCTGCATAGAGGAGTTACCTATGATTCTGCAACGCCACACTATTGGTGTTCCTAGTCGTTGGGCGAGGCTTTTGCGCATGATAGCATAGGCTGTGACCTGTTACCATGAGAACCACTATGTCTACTTAGGATATTTTGCATGCATTTTGAGTTTTTTGGGTTAGATGACCAAACATGTCTTGGACACAAATTTTTTAAAAACTTTTTAAACACCTATCTATTTTACTTTCCAAGTTTTCTATGGTTATATGCAATCCTATTCAACTGATGATGTGAATTGAAAATATTACTTTTACATGTGTCGCAAATGTCTATTTAACAAATAATTCGCTAGAGAATCAGTTAATGTGTTAATATTTCTTGAAATATGTTGATATTGAATGTGTTCAAAATCTCTTTCCAAAATATGAACTATAAGGAACATACGAAAATTTTTTGGATTTCAGATAGTATAAATATTTGTTAGTTGTAGTACAATGAGTTGCGAGTCCACCCTAACAATGATTCAGCGAGCCAAGTAAAATGGCATCAAAGAGTAGCTCAATCAACGCGCTATACTCAATGATGTTGTTTGTCGATCAACCAATAGAAATCCCTTGAAAACTCACTAACTCGCCACTTGGAGCGAAAATAGCCCATGCTGTAGAAGACAAGTTCTGCGTACTATGACTAACACCATTGGCGTAACCAACAAAAGGTTCCAAAGACTCCAAAAGCATATATACAATGAGTTTTACTACACTTAATCAAGCATAGTAACGTTTGAGGTAGAACCCGTTTCGGGGCTGCGACAATGGAATCCCATCATAATCTACTAACTCGTAGGCACCTTTTCCCATAACAAACTTGACAATATAAGGACCCATCCACATTGGTTCAAATTTCTCTGCTCCAAGTTTATTAGCTTCATGATCATAAAGCAAGACTAGGTCTCCTTCTGAGAAGAAACGAGGCTTGACATTTCTATCATATTGCGCCTTAATACATTTCTTATGCGCTTAGTTAGCCAATGTGGCATCATGATGGGTTTCATCCAGATGGATTAATTCTAAGAAACGTGCTTCTTCTTCAGAAGTGTCAGATAACAAGTCAATCGAGAGTTTGAGCGATGAAATTTTACATTGTATCGGTAAGATTGCTTCCAAACCATACACCAACTGAAAGAGTGTGAATCCAGTTTCATTTCTCACCAAGGTTCGATATGCCCATAAGACAGAGTACAGGATTAAGTGCCAGTTTCGCTTATGAACCCTTATCATTCTCTACAACATTCACTTCAGGACTTTGTTGATGGCCTCAACTTGTCCATTCTCTTGCAAGTAATAAGGGATTGAACTATCATGTGACAGTCCTAACTTAGCAGTCAACTCAAGCATCATGTGATTGCGAAAATGCGACCCATGATCTGTAACTATGGCTTGTGGTACACCAAACCGGGAAACCACATGGTTAAAAAGGAAAAGAGCAGTTGTTTCGCCACTGTTGTTCAATGTTGGCATTGCCTCAGTGTTACACTAAAAAATGTCACCTTGACTACTTACAGTTAGTATGGCTCAAATCAACAGTCATGCTACCCTCTTAGGCAAGTCTTATGCCTTTGTTATCTATCTCAAACTCAAAGAAGAGAGAAAGTCTTGTAAAAACTATGTTTATCTCTGGGGTCGCAGGTTCTCTCTAGCCTTACCTGCGGGGACGCTGACCATGTTCACAAAAGTTGCGTCCATGGACGCTCTGTATGTTAAGGGACAGGTGCGTCCTTCTGTAAAAGGCAAAATGCGCGAGTTTCATCTTAAAAAAGTTACTTGTGGTTACTTCTAGAACATTCTAGAGGTCGGTTTGATGAAATGGATGCGCCTCCAGTTGGTTCATGTATCTCTATTAAGGGGGAACTTATCCCATCAATAAGGGAGCTATCCCACCCAAAGAGGGGGATGATCCCATTGATAGTGGACCTGAATAACCTCTTTACAACACTATAAATAAAGACATTGAGCCAGAGGGAGAAGAGGTTGGAGCTATACATTTTCTTTGGGTAAATGCTGCAGGATTTAGGTCTTCCATTAGAGCCTTTGTGAGGAGAGATTGTCTTTACTTGATTCTACTTGGAAGAGGGTGAGCTTTGTCAAAGTAGAGGAAAACCCTTGATGGACCTTGGGAGGAACTTGCACAACACCAAGGCCAGGTTGTAAGAGTTTCTTTGTTTCGTTATTAATACAAACTGGTTTATTTTTCTCAATAGCTTGTGTTAATGAGTTATTTCATGTGTTCCTTGGTCTGCATGTTGAATATATGTTTTATTATATGAAATGCAAGTGCTTGGTAATTGTTTGATTGTTTGTGGTTGCAGGAATTGACTTGAAGGAGGAGCTCATCCGGATCGTCAAGAACGGACTTCAACAACAGCGTTTTGGAATAAGGTAAGCCTAAACACTTGTAGTTTTCATGTTGTAAAAGGTGTATTTAGAGAAAGATCACTCCATTTTGTCTTGTTTGTCATTAGAACGTCTTAGACTTCTAGGAAGGTCAGTCGTGTCTGCACCCTTGACCAATTCCGTGTGACAAATTGGCGACTCCACTGGGGATTCCATTAATGAGAGAGTCTTTTCCTTTATATGAACTTTGCTTTGAGAAAATCATTTTTATTTTCTGGTTTTTGACTGTGAGAATTAGTATTTGGGTGGCTTAGCTTTAGATTTAGTTAGATTTGGTTTTTCTTCATTTTTCCAGAAGGACGCACCCTCTGAGTACTGCACAGTGCGTCTTTGGACGCGCTGTTGCCGTTTGCACAGAGCGGGCCCGCACCTGTGACAACGGGTTGCCTGCGTCTTCCTGTAAAATTTAGGAAAATTCCATTTTTTCTTTAAATTGCTTTTAGATTTTGTTTTTCCTTAGTGTTTTCTGCCCAGATCCTTTAGTACCCTGTCAAGAATTTTCACCTGAACTTGTTTTGTGAGCTTTGAGTGTTTTAGTGGTTTTCAACGAAGTTTAGACCTAGGGTTTGATTTTTGGATAGGTTTTGTAGTGACTTTGATAGTAGAAAGTTGTCCAGCCATAGATCTCTCTGGTTAGTCAACCTTCTTAGAAGTCGGGCCTGTCGTAAAGTCTCCTTGTGTGAGCAACTTGCCATTTGAGTTGTTTTGGGTCAAATTTCGATTTGCTTGTTTATAAAGTATTGATTTCCATTTTACAAAAGAACAAAAAGATTAGAGTTTTGTTTTGGCTAGTTTTTGGTTCTGCAATAAGCTAGTCCTTGATTTGATTGTGATCAAGTAAAACACCTTAGAAATAATCATTGTTAGTTTTGGCCTCGTTAAGATTGCTTAGAATAAATTTGCCTTTAGTTTGCTTATGAGTGGATTTTCTTAGATTTTAATAGTTGTTAAGATTGATTTTTGGTTATATTAGATTTATTTGCTTTATTAAAAGAAAAATACAAAAACATCTTCTTTAAAAGTCTTGTTTCAAGTAGCTTTTTGTTTTTGAAAGAAGAAAAGAGTTTTTTCGTGCATGTAAAGAGAGGTTATGTTTTTATGCTTGGAAAAGAAAAACGAATTGTTTCTTTGATTGTCTTCAATTAAGAAGTTGCTTTTATAAAGATTGCATTCTCTCAACTTTTTAGTTAAGCAATTCATCGAAAAAGTAAAGTAGTGGGTAAATCATTCTAGGTGCATTTTGTAGTGGTTTCGAGTCGAGTCAACACACCACTGGTTTCACTTCCATCACCTTTTGACTTAAGAAACAACCTTAAAAGTAACGCTTAAATTAAAATCAATCTAGTAATCTTTATTTTTCTAGGGCTCTGAAACACCAACATAGCTTAGGCTAGGGTCTTGGAGTAGGTGAGTACTTAACTCTCCAAGACTACAAAACCAAACAGATAGTCTATCTTGAGTAGAACAAATCCAATTGTTTCAGTTACATTCTGGGAAAGCTCCTCTTAAAGGAGAAGCACGAGCTCGTGTCCGAACCAGTGAGGGGATCATTCCTCCCTCGTTGGGAACGACGCCAGGCAGTACGTATTACAAACGGTAAACCTCGGATTAACCATTGTCGAGGAGCCAGGGGTCACTTATCGGTAAACCTTGGATTGTTGTCAAGGAGCCGGTAAGGGGATTGGAGCTTGCTACTCTGCCCTTGCGTGCTGTCGGAGTTTAGACTGTTCCCCCAGGTGTAATTGTTGTGATTGGTAACCTTAGTGGCCATAATATCTAGGATTCTACCCAAGGTGACGGTGGAGGGAAGGTCCCACTGTACCTGGAGCAGACGTCGGTTATACTCACTTGGATTTTCTGGGGGGTTCGCTTCACTTCGAGACGGTTAAAGTGGAGGAACTTGGTCCAGTCTATTCATTAAGCAGGTTGCCGGGGTAACTGTTCCACCCTCCATTTCTGTACTGAATCCTGCGAGGTTGGGCCTAATCACCAACTAGCGCTTTTGGTCCGGAAGATACTGTTTGTGTGTGCTTTGACGCTCTAGATTCTTTAGGCGTGTGCTTCAAATTTGTTTGGTTCTTTAGAAGACTTTAGGTGGTTTGATTTGAAATTTTTTACTTTGTTTTCGTGTGTTGTAGTTAAAATCTTTAATTGTGGCGGAATTACCGAGAAGGTCCCGTCGAATTGCGGGCCAGTCTCCTGAAGTTGTTTCTGTGGCCGAATTGTTGAGAAGATCCCGTAGACTTAGGGGATCCCCTCCTCGAGATGACCCAGGTAATTTAGAAGGGTTAAAGGTCCTTGTAACTCCTCCTAGTGGCAGTAGAGTAGGTTCACCTGAAGAAGGAGAATCTTCCTTGGTAGTCCATCCAGATTACCAAAGTTTAGAAACAGGTTACAATCCCGAAGCTGTTACAGTTTCCGAGCTTGCTGGTAGTTTTTCATCTGCCAGTGAAACAGGCGAAGAACCTGAAATTTCCGAACCTGTTACTCCAACTCCTAGTGTTCCTGATTCACCAAGAATAGAAAGAATTATCACCGAAAATCTTCCTGTTGGATTAATTGCTATAGAAGAACTTGTTCCAGAGGAAGAAATAGGCGTTTCTGATTCTGAAGATCTAATTACCCTTGATCTAAGGGAGCGTGAATCCATCTTTTACAGTCCTCCTAGAAGTGAATCTTGGTACCTTGCATTAACCAATTTTTTAGACAACTCAGTAGGTTTTTCTACACCTCGTACTCCTATTCCACCTAGAGGAATTCATTCTCCTGTAAATATGTCTGGTCAGTCATCTGTGTTTTCGCAAAGTCCTGAATCATTTTTACATGGCGGTCCTTCTGTTCCTACTGGGTATCAATCACTTTCTGGTACCTTTGCGGGAGCATCTCCTCAACCCATTGATCATGGGTTATTAGTTGGAAACAGTGGTAATGTACCATTGAGTATAGGTGACGTTTATATGATGTCAGGTTCAACTCCCATTAACCAACCTCAAGGTGGCCAATTACCGCCTAGGGGGCAACCTTCGTTAATGCCTGGGGGGCAACCTCAAGGTACTTCATTCGTGACTGGGGGGCAACCTCAAGGGTATCAACCCCAAGGGTATCAACCCCAGCCTCAATATGTACCCCAAAGTCAACCTCAGTATCAATATCAACCTCAAGGATGGCAACCTCAAGGATGGCAACCCCAAGGGTATCAACCCCAAGGGTATCAACCTCAAGGATACCAACCCAAGGTCAAGGTCAACCCCAGTACTCGTATTTACCTCAAGGTTATCAACCTACGGGTCAATACCCTGGTCAAGGTTATCAACCACCTCAAGGGCAATCATATGGGACTGCACCTTACAGTTATCAACCCTATCCTCAATACGGCTATGGATCTCAGTATCCTCAACCTGTTACGAGTCAATACCCTGGAATGTTAACATGGGATCCGTCACAGGGTCAACAGATGTCGCAACCAAGTATACAGTCGGTACCTCAAGCAGGACAACCTGCAGTTCCTGGTCCACCCCAGCAACCGCAACCTGTCCAGTCAAGTGTTCAGACCCCTGTAACTTCCGTAGTTACTCAGCCGCCAATTGCACCTGGTACTCCACCTCACACGGCTGCAGCAACTACCGCTTCATCTACCATGCTTACTTCTGGAGTATCGGCAGCTCCGGTTTCTACTGTCCCTGTAACCACTCCTCAGACATCTGTACCGTTGTCTGGACCTACGGTTCAAACCACAGTCCAGATGCCTGCAGGCCAACCTGGTACAAGTACGGTTGTTACTACTCAACCTCAATTTGTTCAACCTCCGTACCAGGGACAGTATCAACCTGGGCAAGCTGCCCAACAACCGGTTTACCAGTATCAACCGTATCCTGGGTACACTTATCAACAACCTCAGCAACCCCAGTACGGTCCGGTTAATCCTGGTTTTCCAGGAGGATATAATATCCCAAATGCGACTCCTGTTCCTAGTTATCCTGGATATCCTCCTCCTGGGGCTGGTATTGTGACTCAGAGTTTTAGAGATCCTAACCGGCAGTTACCGTTTATTGCGACTTTAGATTTACCCGACTTGACGCGCCTAACGAACGATCCAATTCAATATCTTCAGTTCTGGCCGCCAATGCCAAATAAGTTGCCCAGCGATATACCCAAGTTCGAAGGTAAGTCTGGAGAGGATCCGTCTAATCACGTGATGACTTACCACCTCTGGTGTGCATCAAATTCCATCTCAGATGATTCCATCCGCTTACGTCTTTTCCAGCGTACACTCATTGGTCTCGCAGCCAAGTGGTACATTGAGTTACCACGGGCCTCTTTTTACAACTTTAGCCAGTTAGCTACCTCGTTCTTAACTCATTTTCAGTTACCAGTCAGATATGATAATGGTACAGAATTATTAACTTCGCTAAAACAATCGACATCCACGTACATTTCTGATCACATTCATGAGTGGAGACGTCGAAGGAGATTAGTGAAAGTTTTTATCCCGGCAAATCTTAGCTGAATGGTTTGTCAAATCGTTATTACCAAGAATTACTGAAGATGTAGCTAAGGCCGGAGTAGTTACTGAGGAGCAAGTCATTGCTCAGGCACAATACCTTGACTTAGTTTACACTCAGTCGGGTACGTTACATGAGAAAATTCCGGATCTTCCAAAGTCAAACCAAATCGCTGCTGCTCCTTCGGGATCTCATGCCGCTGATGGTATGATTGGTATCGTGACTACGAAGAGTAAGAAGAAGTCTTCCAAGGCCTCCAATACTCCAATTATCACTTTGCCTGATTCTCCGACAGGAGAGTCTTCTCCTCCTGAACTTACCGCCGACATTCACGCTGTAGAGTCATCTACGGCCAAACCAAAAAACGGTGGAAAGAAGAAAGGAAAGAAGAAGGCTAAAGCAGACAAGGCTCCAAAGGAGAAAACGGAAAAGTCGGAAACCAATGACGAAAAACGCAAACCTCGATATCCTTGTCTTATTTGTGAAGAAGATCATTTTACGAGAGATTGCCCTCATCGGGCCGAGGTAGTGAAAATAGTCAAAGGTTCTCCCACTCCTGCTGTGTTAAAAAATCCATTTCCAGAGCAGGAGAATAAGATGATAGGTTCTTCTTCGAATGCCAGTGAAGAACCCATTTTGATGATGTCTCATGTCAGGATTGCGACTCGATCGCAAGATTATGGTAGTAAGGCTCCTGTTGATGGTAAGGAAGCAGAATCTTCTCACTCTAACCCATCAACCTCAGCTCCTGGTTCCGATCCACTACAGATCGAAAAACCTAACCCAGACTTAGTGATTAAGCCGCCCGCCAAGGGTGTACTTCGAAGGTCTGCTTTCAATCCACATGCGAGAGCAGCCCAGAATTACAACATTGTTGAAGACTTAGCTGTTTCACCTTCAGCAATGTCGGCACTCGAAGTGCTGCAATCATGTCCAGCGCAACGAAAATTGCTTTTGTCGGCTATCGGAGCTGTCGATGTTCAGGACCCGAACCTAATGATCTTTGATCTAGAAAATAGTACACCGCGTCTCCCCCATCAAATGGCTTTCCAAATCCCAGTGATAGTCAAAAACAGGCCTATTCATCGGACTGTGATTGATGAGGGAGCTTCTACGTGTATTATGTCGATTCAATGTTGGAGATCGCTTGGTTCTCCTTCGTTGAACCAATCCCCCACCATCCTTAAGGCCTTTGATGGCCGTGGGTTCCGTCCGTTTGGTATTCTACAAGAATTGCCTATAGGGGTCGAAGGTAAAACCGTTAGTCTGGATGTGGAAGTGGTTGATGCCCCTCTAGACTACAACCTTCTTTTGGGTCGAAGTTGGTCATATGCTATGACAGCGGTCGTTTCATCGGTCTTCAGAGTCATTAAGTTTCCACATAACGGTAAGATCGTGACTATTGATCAGCTGACATACTTTTCATCCGACCCAACCTCTTCAGAAACTATCCAGCATGTTGGTAAAACGACAATCCCTTATAGGGACATTGGTGTAGGTTTAGTTAAGGATTCCGGTTTACTGGGAACTTTTCCTCTCCCTCCACTCAATGCAGACCCTTCGTTTGCAACAATTCATATGATCACGTCAGAAAACATTATTTATGATGATCCTTGGTATGTTCCATCTGACTCTGAGCTAGACTCACTCGGTGATGTTATGCCGTTGAGTCCGTATGAGATTGCTTATGAAGCTCTTATGTCTTTTACCGATTTTCATTCAACCGAAACCGACCAAATGAATGTGGTCAGTGAAGAGTCACTTTTCACCTCACCCTTAGAACGGATAACGTTTCCCGAAGAAGTGTCATCTGACGAACAACTTCGCGAAATCCTAAGTGTAGATGATCTACCATGGGAAGATCTCCATCACAGATCTTCGTTTTTACCTAAGGATGATGCATTTGAAAATGATTTTTCATCTATCTTTACCGCTGAATATGTCAAAGACGCTCAGGATCCAACGAAACATTCTGATTCAGAGCTGAATTTAGGGAATATTTCTCGTACTATTCCCATTGATATTTCAGTGAAGCCCGGAATCGAGGAGAACATTCATATAGGTGCCGCATGTACTGAAGAAGAAATCCAAACTTACAAGGCCCTATTCCAAGAATTCCGCGACGTGTTTGCCTGGTCTTACGAGGAAATGCCGGGAATTGATCCTGCCATTGTTGTTCATGAAATAAAACCTACCCGGATGCTAAACCCATTCGGCAACGGTTGCGTCAGATTCACCCTCGAAAAGCGGCTGCGATTAAAGCAGAAGTCGAAAAGCTGTTGAAAGCAGGTTTCATTTATCCGATCCCGTTAACGGATTGGGTATCGAATATTGTTCCCGTCAATAAAAAACAAGGAACAATAAGAATCTGTATCGACTATAGGGATATCAATCGAGCTTGTCCAAAAGACAACTATCCTACGCCTTATATCGATCAAATTATTGATGATTGTGCCGGAAGTGAGATGTTTTCCTTCATGGATGGTTTCTCAGGCTATAATCAAATCAATATTCTACCTGCCGATCAACCAAAAACGGCATTCATTTGTCCATGGGGGACATTTGCTTATTGCAAATTACCTTTTGGGCTTAAGAATGCCGGCGCTACTTTTCAACGGGCGATGTCTTATGCATTTCATGACATCAAGCACATTGTGCAACCCTATCTCGATGATTTGCCTGCTCATTCTTTACATCGAGCTGATCACCTTGTCCATTTACGAGCAATCTTTATGAGGTGTAGGCATTATCGAATTCGGTTGAATCCCCACAAGTGTGTTTTCTGTATAGAAACAGGTCGATTGCTGGGATTTGTTGTTTCAAAAGCCGGCATTCGCGTCGATCCCTCGAAAGTCGAGGCTATCATCAAATTGCCTCCTCCTTCGAGTTTGCGCCAACTCCAAAGTTTGCAAGGGAAAGCGAACTTTTTACGCCGATTCATCCCAAACTACGCCGAGGTCACTAAAGGTTTTACACGGTTGTTGAAACAGAACGCACAATTCTTTTGGGACGAGATTGCCCAACAATCTTTTGATGCACTTAAACACGCGTTGACCCATGCACCGTTATTGCATCCTCCCAACTACAACCAGGACTACTTCTTATACCTCGCAGCTTCGCATTCCACCATTGGAATGGTGTTAGTTCAAGAAGATGAATTCGGAGCAGAGCATGTGATATATTATCTTAGTAGAACCTTAAATCCCACTGAGTTAAAATATTCGCATGTGGAGAAATTGGCCCTGGCAGCCGTTCAAGCTGTCCAGCGTTTTCGTCACTACATTCTTCTTCGCAAAACTACGGTTATTTCGGATTGCAACCCTATGATTTATATTTTGACAAAACAACTGCTAGGGGGCAAGTACTCTAAATGGATTGTTATCCTGCAAGAGTTCGACTTGGAGTTTGAGAAGTCCAAGTCTAAGAAATCTTTAGTTTTTGCGGAATTGATGTGTGATTTCCCGAGTGCTGACACAGAGACTGTGGCAGAGGAGTCCATTGCGGACGAATCTTTGTTTCTTATTAGCACTTTAGATCCGTGGTATGGGGATATAATCATCTATCTCCAAACCCAAACCTTTCGGCCTGAAGCTTCCAAGGAAGACCGTCGAAAAATTCGGTTTCGATCCCAGCAATACAGAATTATTGGAGATACACTTTATCGCTGGGGGGCAGACTTAGTTTTTCGACGTTGTTTAACTCACGAAGAGGCTGAGAGAGTTTTGAATGATTGTCACTCTGGAGCATGTGGCGGTCATATGTCTGGGTATGCCACAGCTCAGAAGGTGTTGCGCGCTGGCTATTTCTGGCCGTCTATGTTTAAAGATTGTATCCTTGCCGTCAGAACATGCCACAACTGTCAAGTGTTTGATCGAAAGATGCGCGCTCCACCTGCTCCTCTCCACCCTATAATTGCCGCTGGTCCATTCGCCAAATGGGGCATTGACTTTATTACTTGTAACCCTCACTCGGCCGGGGGGCATGCGTATATCATCCTCGCGGTTGATTATTTTACAAAATGGGCCGAGGCGATGCCTACATTCGACGCAAGCGGCAAGACAGCTGCAGTTTTCGTATTCAATCATATCATAACTAGGTTTGGTGTCCCACAAGCAATCATTACTGACCATGGGAGCCATTTTCGAAACGTCATGATGACTGAGCTTACAAGCCAGCTTGGTTTGCGCCACGATAGCTCTACTCCTTATTATCCGCAAGCCAACGGTTTGGTTGAGTCAATCAACAAAGTTCTAGTCATCATGATTCGACGGATCATTGGTATCCATCGAACGAATTGGCATAACATGTTATTTTCGGCGCTATGGGCATATCGAACTTCAGTGAAAAATTCAACAGGTTTCACCCCTTTCCAGCTAGTTTATGGCTTAGAAGCTGTGTTACCTATTGAATGCGAAATCCCATCACTTCAAATGGCTGTCGAATTACTTCCAGCTACTTCCGAAGAGGAGAAACGGTTATTATACTTGGCTAAATTAGATGAGACTCGACGTGACGCTACTTTAGCTATCGAGACTCACGCGAAACGAATGAAAGCTCAGTACGATAAAAATGTAACCCCTCGAAGTTTTTCGGAAGGAGACCTAGTACTATTATATGATCAAGCTAACGATAAGCTAGGTGCCGGAAAATTCGTTCCCATGTGGCATGGGCCCTACATTGTAAAGCGAAAGCTAGCAAAAGGGGCTTATGAGTTAGTTGATTTTGATGGGGACTCTTTGGGTAAACCCAGAAATGGACTTTACCTAAAGAGGTATTATGCTTAAAATGATGGGTATGGAGAAATTTTTAGATAGGTTAGATTTCCTTTCTAGCTAGCAAGTGTGTTAGTTTAGTCAGTGTGCTTAGCTTAGCGAGTGTGGTTTTTCGTCATTATTCTGGCTTATCTTGGTTTTACTCTTGATATTGTAGATGTCGACGCCTCTCCAAACATACATTGGATTTGCTGATGGTGCTTGTCGTAATACACAGAATATCTCTTCCGCAGCTTGGGTTATCTATTCGCCCTCTGACGAGTTAGTTTCTATGCATGGGGTAAGCCTCGGTCAAACAACGAATAACATTGCAGAATACAGTGCAGTGGTTGAATTATTATCCGAATCTATTTCATTTGGAATTCGACGTTTGATAGTGAGGTTAGATTCTGAACTTGTTGTATTACAGCTTAATAGAGTTTATGCCATTAGAAATCCTGTGTTATTAAGGTTGTTTTTGAGAGTGCGTCTCTTGGAACGTGAATTTGATTACATTGAATATCAACATATTCCAAGGTCTTTGAATACATTAGCAGATGCAATTGCTTCTCGAATGTTGGACAGACATTTACGATAATCATGCAAGTAAATTTAAAAACATTTCATCATACATGTTAAACAAGATAAGCCGGTAATAGTGATATATATAGATAGAAGTGTGTCAAAAAATATATACATCGTCTTCGATCATAGGTTTAAAACACCTTATGATCGGCAAAATGATAGTACAAAAAGTCAAAATGTCACATGTGACTACAAAAGTGACTAGTCAATCACTGGTGGTGCTCTCTGTACGACACCACTGCGCGGGCTACCTTACGCAAAAATCTCCTAAACGGTCCAGGGACCGCGACTACGAAGCGCTGAAGCCTAATAGGAATGTCGTCCATAGTAGTCTCAGGTATATCTGCCGTGATACGCTCTAGATCATGCTCCAACTCAGCTAGTACTTCTACTGTCGCATCCTGTGGGACCGGTACCGGTGCAGCTGGATGTAGTCTATCATAAGGCCGGAGGTTGGCTGGACGCTGTGGTCCAACATCTGCATTTTGAAAAAGTTTTACTATTAGTTTTGAGACGATATATATAAAAAATACAAAAAATACATAACTAGAAAACTTGTGAAAATAAAAGTACCTCTGTCGTCCCATTGTTCTCCCTGTGGAAGAACCATGTCCGGATCACCTCTGAAATCCATTCCGGCATACGGAAAGTCCTGTATCACAAAAAGCTGGCCCTCTAACCAGTCAAAATAACTATCTGAGAATCGAACTACTGTCGCGCCCTCGTCAGGATGCCGGGCCATCACCGCAACCCATCGTATCAGCTTTGGCTGCCGAGGACCCAAGATATCAACAGTGAGTTGCTGAGGGATCAGCATTGGAATTCTCTCCAAGGCAAAGCTCACGACTATAGGCCCATATCCAAAAGTCTTTAGTCGTCCGTTCTTTTCCTTGGTCAGTTGGCTCTTCATATGAGCCGACACAGCTTCACACCAGTTGAAAATGGTGCCTTGGTAACAGTCAATTGCCATCCGCATTTGGGATCCGGAAGCAATGTGTAAAGCGGCCGCGCCGCAAATTCTGGTTACCGTGAACGCTATGACTTTGAGTTCCGGTAGAGTGATGTGTTTTATCTCTATGCCTTTTGAATGGTGAGCCCCACGTGTGCACCAATCCTCGCGGAGACTATCAAGGGATTGGCCACCCGGCCTAGTCCCCGCAAGACTAAGTTGCTCACCTCTGTTTGGCAAGCCAGTGAGAAAGTATACATCCGAGGGCTCTATCTTGAGCTGGTGCCCTCCTATGTAAAAGCATTGTTCTTGAACATTCCATCGCTCAACCAGCCATTCCAAGAATCTTACCTGGCCCCTCATGCCCGGTATGGTCCAATATTTATATAATCCGCATGCTCTTAGGGCATCCAGGGAAGGTTGATGATTTATTGCAGCTTCATCTTCCTCTACATGCTCTCTTTCTCTCCAGTCTAACATGATTAATGCCCTGCATATCAAAAATAGCAATTAGAAATTGATTTGGGAATTTTTGGTGGTTTTTTGAGAGAGTTGGGGTTTTGAAATGCGCGTTTCTCGGAGGACGCACCCTGACTTTGTAGCACAGGGCGCCCGGACGCAGCTGGCCTGAAGGCGGGCTGCGTCTTCCGACCGTTTTCCCGTATAAGAAAAAGTCGGGGGACGCAGGTCACCCGAAGGGCACCTGCGTCCGCCGAGAGGCGCATTCCAAAACCAAAACCCTCCCAAAAAATGAAACTAAGACCTAAAAAATAATTCTAAACGGATAGAAATGCAGAGTAGGATGTGTAAAATACCTGGATGAGACGGCGTTCGATTCCGACGGTCAGATTTTCCGCAGCAACCACGGGAAGTTTCTTGTCAAAAGCTCCTTTTTCAACCTCAACAGTGAAACGGTAAAAATGACATGGTAAAAGGTCTTTTTATAGGTTTTTTGGATGAATTAGTTCATTTTTTACCATGAAAAGATGTTTTTGAATGTATTTTTACCTATTTTAAACAGGTATGAGTAATGTGTTGCTTTTGTGCAGGACAAAGGGATTTCGAGGGAAATTGTAATTTTTTCACAAACAAAAATATCAGAGTCATCTTTTAAGCCCTTTTCTGACTCCTAAAACATGAAAAGATCGCCGAGTGTTTCTTTTTCACTCGTTAAAACGGAATTAAAAGACGGTCCCCTTTTAGCTCTTTTCTGACCGTAAAATCAGGAAAAGATTGCCGGGTTTTTGTCGTTTCAAACTCGACAAGGAAATAAAACGACGTGTCCTTGATCGCTTTTTACTTTTCAGGTTGACGACACTATTATGAAAGTACTCCTTGGTCGCAAGATCAAGCGGTTCCCCCAGGTATTATTTTATACTTTTTCAGGCTTGAGGGACACAAATATACGAAAAAGTTCAACGTGGAGTCTCCTTTAGTTTTTTCAGACTCTCTAAAAATGAAAAACGCCGAGTTTCTCCTATACTGGGCTCGTTAAACTTTTACAGTAGAGGACCTGTTCGATTACAAACAGGAACGAACCACTCCTTCCTAGGGTTCGAATTTAAACTAGGTTGGACTCGTCCGAAGGATGAGCTTATAATCAAGCATATGTTATCCTCCTCAAGCTTGTTAAAAATAAAGAGGTACTTGCCAGAAATGGTGGGGGAAAAGAGAGAAGAATGAACCTGTTTGTCACCTTTTGTCTCAGAAGAAACTTTATTACCACTCTTGAACACGACACTTTTCATTCACCTGGGTTGGGAAATCTTTTACCTCACAGTTGACCAAACCACTTTGAAAGTCTTTAACCGGGTTCCGGGGATTAACTTTGAGTTATTCGTCACCAAGCCATCTATCGTGTCGTTATGTGTTCAAGAGGTCTGCAAGCAAAACTTTCATCTGCAAAATACTTGTCATCCATTTGACCATCCCTGAGTCAGTCCTTACAGCAACATTTCTTCAACTTGAACAATGATTTCGTGTTGTGGGCTTGCCTGCAACGGGTCGCTTTCTATCGACATCGACACATTATCTAGAAAGATGACTTAGGAATCGACAGTACCTTGAAGTCTGCATGCATCAATGGCAGGTTTCTCGCCTTTGACGTCAGTTCACATCATTGACTTTCGATCAAAGGATTCCGTGAAGTGTTCGACATCAAAACATCTATTCACATTTCACGGGTTGTGCTTGGTACTTTGAGAACCATTGACATTACTGGTGGTTTCTCTCACGCTTGTTAACAGTTTGCATCATCGACTGGTAATCAAGTGGTTTCTAACATGTTCGGCATCGAATCATTTAATCACATGGCTAGAATCGTACCAATTCGGGAAGTAGAAGTGAAGACCCTGGATCTAGTTTCTACTATCCAGGCTGTGAGGAGTTTTGTATTCATTATCTATGTAGACTAATCATAAACAGATGGCTGCGTCCATACTGTGTCTACAAAAGTCTATAAAAATGATGTACTGCAAGATCATTCCTGTATCAGAATAGTTAGTCCATTAGTTAAAGTTTTGAATCTGAGTATGGGAATGCCTACCTCAGTGATGATATAATCTTATCCATTTATTTTGTGTTGAAAATTGCAGGTTCCAACCAGGCCATCCACAAGACAATCCTTGAAATGATAAAGCGCTTCACCCTTCCTAGAATTACAAAACCCTACTCTATTCCAGGCTTCGCACTTTAGGGGGCAATCTGTTACACTAAAAAATGTCACCTTGACTACTTATAGTTAGTATGGCTCAAATCAACAGTCATGCTACCCTCTTAGGCAAGTCTTATGCCTCTGTTATCCATCTCAAACTCAAAGAAGAGAGAAAGTCTTGTAAAAACTATGTTTATCTCTGGGGTCGCAGGTTCTCTCTAGCCTTACCTGCGGGGACGCTGACCATGTTCACAAAAGTTGCGTCCATGGACGCTCTGTATGTTAAGGGACAGGTGCGTCCTTCTGTAAAAGGCAAAATGCGCGAGTTTCATCTTAAAAAAGTTACTTGTGGTTACTTCTAGAACATTCTAGAGGTCGGTTTGATGAAATGGATGCGCCTCCAGTTGGTTCATGTATCTCTATTAAGGGGGAACTTATCCCATCAATAAGGGAGCTATCCCACCCAAAGAGGGGGATTATCCCATTGATAGTGGACCTGAATAACCTCTTTACAACACTATAAATAAAGACATTGAGCCAGAGGGAGAAGAGGTTGGAGCTATACATTTTCTTTGGGTAAATGCTGCAGGATTTAGGTCTTCCATTAGAGCCTTTGTGAGGAGAGATTGTCTTTACTTGATTCTACTTGGAAGAGGGTGAGCTTTGTCAAAGTAGAGGAAAACCCTTGATGGACCCTGGGAGGAACTTGCACAACACCAAGGCCAGGTTGTAAGAGTTTCTTTGTTTCGTTATTAATACAAACTGGTTTATTTTTCTCAATAGCTTGTGTTAATGAGTTATTTCATGTGTTCCTTGGTCTGCATGTTGAATATATGTTTTATTATATGAAATGCAAGTGCTTGGTAATTGTTTGATTGTTTGTGGTTGCAGGAATTGACTTGAAGGAGGAGCTCATCCGGATCGTCAAGAACGGACTTCAACAACAGCGTTTTGGAATAAGGTAAGCCTAAACACTTGTAGTTTTCATGTTGTAAAAGGTGTATTTAGAGAAAGATCACTCCATTTTGTCTTGTTTGTCATTAGAACGTCTTAGACTTCTAGGAAGGTCAGTCGTGTCCGCACCCTTGACCAATTCCGTGTGACACTCAGCCCATTTGGTAAAATAGTCAACGGTGATTATAATATGCCAATGCCCCCTGGCTGAGGTGGGGCTACATGTCATAAATGCAATGCCCCATTTGGAAAATGGGCCAACAACAACGACTGGATGCAATGGTGCAGGTGGTAATATGGTTTTTTGGTCATATATCTGGCATGTGTGACATCTTCTAATAGCAATAATACAATCTTTGAATATAGTTGGCTAGAGGTAACCGACACAGAGAATTCTCTATGCAGTTGCATATCCAGATAAGTGTCCACCACAGGCACCTAAATGGAAATCATTCAATGCTTTCTCTACTTCCTCATGTGTGAGGCACCTCCGTAAAACCGTATTGATACCATGATGGTAAAGAGTGTTGCCAATGATCAGATATTCTTTGGCTTGGTATCGAATACATCGATGTTGCGAGTGAGAGGTATAAGGACAAAAAGTTTGGGTCTTGAGATAGATCAATATATATCCATACCATGTGTTAGATGACGATATTAGAAACAGAGACATCCAAAATCAATGGTTCAAATGTTGAATCAATGGAGGTCAAGGGAAGGTCGCAAAGTAACTCTGCGAAAACTAGGGATTTCTTTGATTTGAACTTGATGAATTCAAAATCAAATTCTTGTAAAATAACTATCCATTTTGAGTATTTTCCACCCAACAATTCATGTGAAAAAATGTATGTCATATGGTTTCAATCTGAAATGATAGTTGTTTTCCGTAGCAGGATGCAATGGCGAAATATTTGAACAGCTTGCACAACTGCCAAGGCTAGTTTTTTGACATAAGAGTACTTACTTTCTGTATCATTGAGATTACGACTCAAATAATAAATTGGATGTTCAATCCCATTTTCTTCCTGGATTAAAATCATGCTAATGGTTGTATCTGCAGTGACGAGATACAGGTAATAGTCGTTTTGATAATTTGGAGAATACATTAATGAAGCTCTAATCAAGGTATCTTTAAGAGCATCAAAGGAAGCTTACACAACCTGATCCCAATGGAAGGGTATCTCCTTTTTCAAAATACGTGTAAAACCTTTAGCCATCGTAGCGTAATTAGGAATGAACCTCCTCAGAAAGTTTGCTTTCCCTTGGAGTCTCTGTAGCTATAAAAGATTTGAAGGTGGAGGCAAATCTAGAATTGCTTGAACCTTTAATGGATCGAGTCGAATCCCCTCTCTAGACACTAGAAATCCAAGAAATAGACTAGAACCAACACAAAACACACATTTGTGTGGATTGAGTCATATCTTGTAGTGTCAGCACTGTAGAAATATCACTCTCAAATGTTGCAAGTGATCAGTCTACTTTCGTGAATGAGCAGGTAAATCGTCAAGGTAAGTTTGAACAATGTGCTTGATGTCATGGAAGACATAATTCATTTCCCTCTAAAATGTGGCCCCTGCATTCTTCGAAATGAAAGGGAGTTTCCTATACATGAATGTGCCCCATGGACAAATAAAAGTTGTTTTTGATTGGTCTTGTGGGCGGATATTGATTTGATTGTAGACAAAAAATCCATCCATAAACAAGAATATTTCACATTTGGCACATTCGTCAATAATCTAGTCGATAAAAGCTGTAGGATAATTTTCATTTGGACATGCCTGATTTACATCCCTATAATTGACGCACACTCGAATTGTCCCTTATTTCTTCATGATAGGAACAAGGTTGGAAACCCAGTCAGTAAGAGGTACAGGGTAAATGAAACCAGCCCGTAAAAGTTTTTCAACCACCGCTTTAATTGTAGCATCTTTCTTTGGATGAACAGGTCGAAGGTGCTGTCGAACTAGATTGACATCAGGGTACATTTTGATTTCGTGTTCAACAATACTAGAGTCAATTCTCGTCATCTCCTCGTAAGACCATGCAAAGATATCTCTAAATTCATGAAAGAGAGTACGGTAACTATTGAGTTCTGATGGAGAACAAGATTTTTTGACATGAATGTTCTCTACAACATCAGGCTTGGTCGAAATATTAATAGAAATCATTTCTTCAATATTTGAAAAGTTTCACTCAGATTCTACTATGTCTACGAAAATTGAATTTGAAAGGAAATCAACAACTGAAGGGTGTTTTAGTTCATTTGAATAATCTTCAATGTCATCTAGAAGATGGGAACGATGATGATAACCTTCCCAAGGTTCTTCTCCTATCATCATTGATTGGATGATTCCTTCATCCGTAGAATGTATATGAGGGAAAGGATCTGAAGAAGTACCATATTCTAATGGCTACCCATACAATTTGTGAATGTAGATTTGGGTTTTCCACACAAGCCTGAAAATTGATTGCTATGCTAGTTCAATGCGTCTTACTGGCATTACCTCAATATTACTATCAACTTCAAACTTGTTGGTAATCCTCCTTAAATCAGATGAGGTGGAGGAAATCATGTTGTAAGTCTCTACTCTTGCCACTTCCACCAAATCAGATGGTGACGGTAGTGTAAAGATACCCATTAGGGAGGGATCTTTAAAGAGACCTACTCCAACACTTTGAAGTGACAGCGGGGGTATTTGTACCAATGGAATGCTTCCTGTAGCCTGTGAACTATTGGCAAAGAAGGAAAGATGATCGATGACTGTGATTCCACCCTTATGAGGGAATGCAATAGTACGAAAGTACATGGAAACCACAGCAGCCATGGCATATACCCATGGCCTTCCCAGTAAAATGTTGTAATCAAGGGGTCCGTCAACCACCTCCACTTCAATAGTAATTGTTTATCCCCCTAATTTGATTTGCAGGTTACTCAAAATCCCACAAGGAGTATATGTTCATCCATCAAAAGCTTTTAATGTGGTTGGTGACCGTGACAATGGCGGTGAACCAAGTGCTTTCCAAAATCTCATTGACATAATGCAAGTAGATGCCCCCCATCAATAATAGTTCAGTGAACATTCTTATTGAGAGATTTTACTTGAATTAGGAAATCTAATTGTGCTGGTAACTGTGGTGTATGTCCCGCATGGTTAAAAACCACAAGATTAGAATTCGTAGGGTCTACTCTGCCAATTGCTGTCAATAAAACCTGCTTCTGGGAGGGACAATTTTGTAACACCTCGAGTGTCGACATAGCAGAAGGTGATTGAGCAATATCTTCCACTATGTTATAGTTCTGAGGAGCTCGAGCTCGAAGGTTAAATGTCAATTTATGCACAACTCTCTTTGGTGTTTTTATTGTCAATTCTAGTACAATAGGTGGAATATTTTCAGATAAAGTTGAAGTCGAAGGATTAGGTTGATCAATGGCTTGATTATTCGACGATGATGGTGGATTTCCATAATATTTGTTTCTCGTTGACACCAAAACTTCCTTTTTTGGCTTTGTGATGGATAACATGAGTACTTGGGATGTGGAAGCATGGTCTGTTGCAACCAAATGTGTCTCCGGGTTTGGAAATGGATCAGTCAACACTGCAAATGTGTTAGAATTCTTTAAAAGTTTAGACACCTCTGAGCGGTGTGGACAATCTATTATAAAATGCTCGTCATTATAGTTTAGACATGGATAACGAGGTTTCCTTGCTAAAGTAGAGGAATCAGATGATTTCTCTTGAGGGGAACTATCTTGTTTCTTCTTGTTTTTCCCCTTTTTCTTGCCTCCTGGCCGCTTTCGATTTTTGCCTTTGTCAGATGACACGACATGATCTTTGGAAGTAAGAGTATTTTCTAATGCATTGGTATTTTCATTGGTAATGGCAAGAGTCTGACTAGATGGTCTTCCTTCCATTTGCATGCTTGAAGAACCGATCACACCATCGTCGGCATGAGGGTCCTTACACGATTGTGGAGGAGGTGGAACAGTGAAAGCTGGTCAGGGTGCATTGGGAATTTTGTCGTAGAGCATGTCAAATTGTGTGTAAATCAAATCCAAGTATTGGGCACAAGAAATTTAATGCTCTTCTATGACAACTCCACCTTTTTCCACATCCTCAATGATTGATGGCAACAAGGATTCTATGAGCCACTCATCTAGAAGTTGATCGGGATCATATGCCATAACCATTCGACGATGACGCCACCATTCATGAATATGATCTAATATATGGGTAGTAGTAGTCTGTTTAAAGTTGTTTAGGAGTTCTGTTCTAGTCTCATATCTGATAGGTAACTGGAAGTGGGTTAGAAATGAGGTGGCTAAAGTTGTAAAGTTGTCGAAAGAAGCTCTTGGTAACTCAATGTACCATTTAGCAACCAGACCAATAAGTGTTCTTTGGAAAAGTCAGAGTCTAACCGAATCATCATTTAAGGAGTTTGATGAACACCATAAATGAAAGGTCATGACATGACTTGATGAGTCTTCTCCGAGATTTCCATTGAATTTCGGAATGTCAGAAGGTAACTTATGCGGAATCACTGGCCACCAAGGTGCATATAACATTGGATCATTAGTGAGCCGATTTAAATCTGGTAATTCTAAAGTTGCTACAAATGGTAACTGTCGATTCAGGTTTGGTTGAGCATACCCAAGATATGATGGAATTTCCTGAGCAATAGGTCTTTGCATACCAACATAGGGCATCTGCATTTGGAAACCTTGGTGAGGTTGTTGTTGAACAAATTTGGCATAAGGTGGTTATTGATAATCAGGTTGAATTTGTGGTTGTCCATAACCTACAAAGCCTTGTTGACCAAGACCTTGGTAAGCTTAATATTGTCCAAATTTGGGTTGGAATTGTTGGAACTGGGGTTGTTGAAATTGAGGATGACACGGTTTTTAAATCAACTGTTATTGTTGTTGGTACAACTGTTGTTGATTTAACAGTTGTTATTGCCCAGCAATGAAAGGTTGGCCAAGTTGTTAATAAAATATATCAGTGTAAGCTTGGGTCAGTCCAAATAAGGGTATACTAACCTAAGGTTGTTTTTGAACCCTAGAAACATGTGGTTGTTGTACAATATCTTGAGAAACTCGAGCTTCTTGACCTGAAACTTGTGGTTGCGAGGTAGAAGGACTAGTTTGTACTGGTTGAGATACAACAATTTGAACTTGTGACTCTGGTACAGTAGTAACAACAGGTGTAGTAGGAATAGCTGACACAGTTTGCATTGGTTATGTTGGATACACAAGCCTTGGATGAACTGGCATTATTGGTTGCCATTGACAAACTTGAATTCTAGGTTGACCTGAATACTACTAGATATTACCATATGACAGTCCTCTAGAATAGGGAGGATAAGGTGAATAAGCATATTTCTATCCATATGGTGGAAATCTAGTATTTAATGGATACATAGGTCTTTGTTTATAGGATTTTCCAACTTGATATTGATGTGTAGGATAAAACTATTGAGTTCCCGTTAAATAAGAACCAGGTAAAATTCAGTTGAGGATATGGGTGATGACCATGGTGTAGAAGCAACCCCTGAGTGGGTTCTAGATAAAGATTGGTAACCAACTAGGATGAACGATTCACCATATAGGTGCGACTCGGGTATGGTAGGAAACATCGAAGAGGATGCAACAGAAGATTCTGCCACAGCTACATTAGATGATACAGTATGGGATGTTGACGGTTGTTCAGCCATCGTTAACTAATCCAAAATTTGTCCTAAAGAATTGACGGGTACTTGAAAATAATCAGGATCAAATGGAGCGGTAAAATGAGGAGTATGAGGGTAAAGATAAAGCCCGGATCCAAAGTGGAATGGGATTCCAGGTGTAGAATCCTCTTCCAATTCTTCGTCTAAAGCAATTAAACCTAGTGGAAGAACTTCACCGTCTGGTCCATAAAAGGATTATGGTGTTGATAAAGTTGAAGTTTTAGTAGTTATTGATGTCTGAGGGGTAACCAGTTGATCGTCTTCTAGTAAAGTAACAACTTCTGAATGTTCAAATTCGAAGTCTAGATGTTCGAGTAAAAGAACAACAGTTTTAGAGAGAGGTTCTTGAACAACTTCAGGTTTATATGTAACTTTTGTTTGAACTGTGATAGGTTCTGGATTAACTTCTGGTTGAACTGATTCAAGTTCAGAAGTGATTTCTTGTTTAGCAACTTCAAGTTGAGGATCAACTTGTTGTTGAACAACTTCGGTTACTGTTTCACTAGGATTAGTGCTAATGTGCTCAAATAATTGTGAAACTTCTCATTCAGAAATGGATGTACCAGAAATGGTTGGAGTAACTGGAGTCTCAGTACTTACCGAAATAGATGATTCAGGTAATTTAGATGAAGAACTAGGAGTTCTTGATGTACTTGACTCAGTTAAGTAGGACTGCTTTGACTAAATAGGGGTAGCTTCGGGTGGAAAAGGCAGTTTGCTCACTACTCTTCGCAAACAATGGGGTAAGGGTTGATGTTCGTGCACGATTGTTTATTAATTTTATTATCAAAAAGGAAATAAACAAAAAGGGGTAAACTAGGCACAAGGTTTACCAAGCCACTGTGGACTACAGAATACCTCCTGGCAAACCAAGAAGTACAGGTAGGCAATCTCCCCAAATGTTGTGTTCGGTATATCACATTGTACAAGGCGGCCGACTTGGTTACTTAAGGATGGATAGAAACCTAATGTTGTCCTCCCATATATACCTGAAGGTACATGGAGGCCCAATTCGTATAAGTGCTATCTAATGCAAAACGCACAGTGAGAGCATTCCCATATACTTTACGTACTGTATCACCGCCCTATATACCCAAAGGTACATGGACGAGCTACGATATACTCACGTATGTGGAATGAGGTATCACACTTGGGATGTATTGCAGACAAGTTAGCGACATCTGCTTTGTTATACGATGTCGTAACACGTCTCTAGCCTAGAACCACTAAATGTTCTCATTACTAACAATGCTCCACTAGGTAAATTGATGTTAAATTTAAGTTGATCTTGCTTAGGAATTTGCCTTTCAAGTTCACCACATGATGTATTCTGAAATTCCTAGGAATGCAACTATCATGATAAGCATTCTTTCCATTCGATTTAACTATGAAAATCCTAACTACTTAGGGATAGAGCAATCAGATTTCTTTCGATAAAAGAGCAAAGAGAACAATCTAATACAATTTCCCTACACTATTCCTATGAGCACACACAAACTTTTTCAATGCAACATGCATGTATTTATTTTCAATTTCCTTAATGTGAATATGAACAAAAGGAAATATGCACACACAATCAATCAATCTTTCATAAGAATGAATACTTTTATGACAGTTCTAATTCGAAGGAAGAGAAGACTTTACGACACTTTCTTTTGAATGAAGATTAATCAACTATATTCTAAATTTGACTATCGATAGATAATGACAAAGAAAACATTAAGAAACATTAATTAATCAAATCAAAGTTGGGCTACACTAGGAGATAGGAACTTATTCTTTGAGACATAACATTCATTGATTAATGAACAAACAAACAAACAGAGAAAAGTTGGCAAAAACACTTTCCAAACGCGGGAAACTAACTCTAGGAGGATCAGCGCAGCCTAGAATGGGAGACAGTGCACTTCAGAGCACTGTCACTAAGCCAGGGGTCCTCTGTAGTGCACTATGTCCCTCACAAGCCTGCGTTTATGACAATAAGCCATTTCAAGAGGCAATTTGACACCGTTTTGACCAATTTTTCAATGCAAAGAGATGAATTACAATATATGAACACAAATAAGGTCTGCAAGGATGTCTTAAGAGGTGGATAAGCTTCTAGGAAAGAGGATATTTCCCTAGTAGAGTCACCAATTTTTTTTGGAGAATTTTGTATCTACAGATAAATACTAATTCCCTAGATAAGTAGTTGTATCTAGAACAATAGTTTAAAGTGTTTTAGACTTTTCCTATAAGCAATAGATAAGATGAGAAGATGAGAAGACCTACTTGTAGTTCCACTTTCCTCTCGTCTCTCTTGTATTGATCCTGTCACTCCTTCCCGTACTTAATACACTTGAGAAGTACCTGTAAACACAACAAAAAACAAAGAATCGATCAAAGCACACGATCTATTGAATATAAGTGAAAGGATTCATATACAATTCACACATATAAGCATTATGAAATAATACAAACATATGGGAGAAAGGTTCAAACACTTTATTACATAGAAGAAGGAACTACAACCATTGGTGTCTGATTCAAAGCCATTCCTTCAGCTTGGATCCCATCCACATCACATCAAAAACATGACAAACTTGCAGCATTACAATACTTGCTTCAAAGCCAAATCTCATAGTAGCATTATCTCCTTACAATTCAACATAATCCAACCCCTGATCACTTAGATGAGTGGTTAATTTATAGGAAGATGAAGGAGGTTTTGTCATAAATGGTGGCATTGAATGGCATTTAATACTTAGAATTAGTTCCATGGAGGAAGGGATGAGAGGATATGATGCACTTTAACTCATTCCTCATCCATTTTCAAGCTCATAGGAGTTGATAAGTGACAGAACCTTCTAGATGCCTCCAAAAGATAAGAATATTCCCCAAACCCTATGTGAATTTCACTCATTCTCGCCCAACGTAGGTGAAAGGAAGCCTAAGTGCTCTGCAGAGCACCCTGGCAGTGGACTCAACTGCTCTACAATGCACCTTTACAAGGTCTTACTTGCGCTGGTCATCTAGAGGCTATTTCTGGATGTCTTCAATTCATGAAACTGTCTGGGAAGGATGCATTCAAAGGGGTGACTTGTTTAGGGCATGAAGCAACTGAAATTAGGGTTAGATGAGACCTAAAACACTAATCTGGATGTTGGGATTGATGTGCCCAAATGGATCTGTAACAGGCATGGCATGGAGTTGTGCTGGTAAAACCAAGGGTGCATATCAGTCTGCCATGTCTTGGATTCTAGCTTGACTAGGGAGTAAGGAGTTAGTACTTGAGGAAGGGCTTGAAGTGGATGGAGATAAACTAAATGAGGATGAGGTGTTTGGCTGATGAATAACTAGTTTAGGGGAATGGAATGTGGTAGATATCATTGGTGGGGTGGTAGTACATGAAGGTGTATTTACAGTGATTGAAGATTGTGCAGAAATTTCAGAGACAGTAGGAGTAAGGGCAGCTAGTTCAACAAATTGTTGAAGGTAAGCATCATCTATATGGCTTATTAATGTGGAGGTTAAAGCTTCTAACTTGTCAAAAGTGTCCAAGACAAATTTATCTAAATCTGGATGGATAGGCACCCTTTTTGTTTCAATAAGTGGAATAAAATCAGGGTCTAACGCAGTTTCATGAATGGCATTCTTAGATTTAGTTCTAAATAATGAGAGGTCAAATGAAAAATCAAAAGGAATTTCCTCTAAAGTTGACAACCCCTCAGGGAGTGAATTTGATTTGACTAACTGATTACTACTTGCTTGAGTTTCTATGTTTTTTGGTTTTCTTAAAATTCTATCTTGGTCATCAACTATAGCAGCAGGGTTTGGATCTAGATTTGCCCTGTTATAGTGAATCTTCTTAGGAGCCAGAAGTCTAACTTTTTAAACTATTTTTATGAAATTTTTCAAAAACAACTTATAAAAATGACCTTAAGGGGCTCAAGATGAAATTTAAGGTTTCCTTAAAGTTTAATCTCCTGGCCTTATAATTACTTGCAAAATACAACAATTAGTAATAAATCATAGGTCTGCGGGGAAGACAATGAATGGCTTTATTGAACTAAGATGTCTGTGGATGGAGTCCGAAGCGTGTTCGGAAGTTAATTGGTGGTTAAATTTGGTTGCAGAGGCTTAGGGTGGCGCAGGAAGGCTTAGGAAGCTTTCACAGTTTGAGTGAGCAAAAAGAATGAAAATGAGCGTCTTTGGTCTTTTAATAGGTAAAGGTCACATTTGGTGTGGAATTTATATAAATGAATAGTGGGTGGCTTCATTTTACGTGAGGAGGTGGTTTCAGGGGCCATTGCACCGCTTTTGGCAGTCGGGTAGTATTTCCTTGAGAGCATGCAAGTTCACCTAGAGCTGCCACGTAACCGAAAGGGGCTCGAGAAAAACCACGAATATTACGTGCTTTCAGGTTGGTAAAGCTAGGAAAGAGAATTAGTGCAATATGGATGCACACCATCAGATCTGGGGGTGAAATATCTAACGATTGTCGCTTGGTGGAAATGCATGGAGGGAATAAGGGCAGAGATTTGTAGGGCCCGGGGGATTAATTACACTCAACTATAATTAATTAATGAATAAGGTGTGGTTAAATATAAGTGGGTTTAATAAAGTGGGACAAGGGTTTAAATGTGGCAGGGTTTGTTAACTACACCGAGGGTGGTGGGTTAAACGGGTTTATGTCAAGGAACATGTGAATGACAGAGTTAATTGAATAATACGTGCGGGAAACAAAACTTAGAATAAATGGGTTTTATGGGTTTTTTAGGAAAAATATGGTATGTTGGAGTTAATTAAGTAATGTGGAGGGAAAAATTTAAACTTAGGACAAGGGGGGTTTTTTAAATAAAATGAGGAAATTAATAAGGGGAAAATGATTTTTTCAAGGGGAAATGGGTTTCACACTAGGGAAGAGGGGTTTTGGGTTGGGAAATGACCTTTGGAGGGTAATTTTCTAGGGAAATGTGTGAAACCAAGGGGTAAGGGTCAAAATGAAAGGAAAAGGTTATATTCTTAAGAAATGATGGGATAATGGGGAAATTAGAAAGTATGTAATGGGGGGTGAAATGAAATGAGGGGAAGTTATTTAAATTAGCTTGTGAGAATCCTTTCACTTTCATAATTGCTCCTGCACACTGAAACATATGATTAAGCATGATCAATATGCCTATGTTTTAACAACTTTGTACTTCTGCAACCTTTCTTCTACCTACCCTTTACTTACCCTAACATTTTTTCTTCACTTTATTGGGTGCATTTAGGTTAGAAGATCCTTTCTTTCCTTTTCTTTTGACAAGTAAACTATCTAATTCTAACCTTATAACTTCCAATGGCTCAAATTAAGCTTATGAGAATATTTTATTTCTCTAGCTAACTGCTGATCTGCCAAGATTAAACAGTTTGGCTAGATCTTTATTCTCTACCTATAAACACGAAATTTAAAACATGAACTAGTCAAGATTAAAAAATTTGACTATCATGGGTTGTGGAATTTGTGACAAGCTGCACACAACAATTATTTTGCACATAAAAGTAAAAGCAGTGGCACTTGAATTTGCACACTTTCATGATATGTTTTTGTTTGGGGTTCATATTTTTCAATTTTTTGATCTTTTCTTATTCTTTTTGTCCTTTGATATTTCTTTTAGGACATACTCTATTTACATTTTTTAACTTTTAATATGGAAAACATTTTTCAAAAAGCAAAAGTATGTACAATATTACAAGACTAACCATAGCCAATTCAAAATTATGAATCCTATTATTATAGGACCATAACATGATGTTGGACCATTGTTGACCATGATTGAATTTACAAAACATGGTTGTCCATGATCAATATTATAAACCCAAGGGAATAATAAACCCTAGGGATTAATAATAAAAACCCAAGGGATTATAAAACTAAGGGAATTATATTAAACCCTAGGAATATGAACCCTTAGATTAATAAACCCAATGGATTTATATTATAAACCCAAGGGAATAATATACCCAAGGGATTTAATTGTAAACCTAAGGTATCTAATCCCTAAGATAAATATTATAAACCTTGAAATAAACATGGTTGACCATGGTTAGTTTCCATATTGAGACAATCGTCATCACAATGCAATGTTGGACCATGGTTGCCCAAGATTAATTTTCATATCGAGACAATATTTGTCACATTGCGACGTTGGACCACTGTTGACCAGGGTTGATTTTCATATTGAGAAAATCATTGTCATAATGTGAAATCGACCATGGTTGGCTATAGTTGTCCATGATTAACCATGATTGATATTATATACTCAAGGGAATAATAAACCCAAGGGATTGATATTATAAACCCAAGGGATTTGATACTAAAACCACAAGGGATTATGAACCCAAGGGAATAATATTAAACCCAATGGACTAATATTATAAACCCAAGGTACATAAACCCTAAGATAAATATTATAAACACTAAAATAAAACTTGGCTGACCATGGTTGATCATGGTTGGTTTTCATATTGAGACAATCCTTGTCACAATGTGACGCTAGACCATGGTTGACCATGGTTGATTTTCATATCAAGACAATCTTTGTCACAATGCAACGTTCAACCATGGTTGGGGATGATTGATTATGGATGAGCATATTTTATTTTATAAAACATGGTCGAACATGGTTGACCAAGGTTGACCACGATTGACCATGGTTGATTAGGTGCTCAAAAGTATGCTCAAAACTCAAAGTGTTAGAATTTTGTTAAAATTAGTTTCATATCAAAGATATCGTCATTATGATTCCAACAGTGCAAACGACACTCAAATCCAAGCTCATATGCATAAGTTATAGCAAGTCAAAGTTCATGTTTTACTTGCTTACATGGAAGGATTGGATGATGTGGCAAGGTCCTTTAGCGAATGAGGAGGCGCCAAGTGGAAAGCCGCCCTTGGACCCCACAGGTGGAAAATCAAATATCGCAAGTGGGGCATGTTAAATAATCAGCCCCAAGCAAGTGTAGTGTTGTTTTAATCAATATTAATTGACTGTGACTGCAACATTTAATTATCAACCCAGGGTAGGTCTTGTTGTTTCAATGGAGTTCACACTGTTTGTGTTGATACACTCTAGCCAAGAATAAGAAAATATAGAAAATAGTAAAGGATGTCACTGAACTAAATTGCTAAATCAAATAATTCATGTAGACATAAAAACACTCTACAGAATTAAATCACACTTCGTAGCTATCAAAGCAAGTGCGCACCACACAGGAACTAATATCTACTCTAGTTGATTACTACCATTTTTTTGATTAACTCAGTGTAACAACATAATATAAATGGAAACAAAAATGAATGTCACCCACGATTTGTATAGCAACAACGAGAAACGATAAATCAATTGACTAAACTAGAATGTACACTACCTTTATCACTGTAATCCCTGCCAAAGAGGAGGGCCCTTCCTCCTCAACAGGGTGTAGGAATAACAAAAAATTTATTAATGAATTAGTTGAAGAATAGTAACAACATCACTGTGCTGATTGATATTAAAAATAAACTCAGAATTACAGAAATAGATTAACAATGCTTTTCTATATGTCGTATCCTTATACATGAAAAATCAAGTTCCTTTATAGTTATTACATCCCGAAATTAGTAACAAATCAATCATGAGAATCTCACGATTCTCATACTGATCAAAAATAAAAGTAGTTACAACCTATTGCTAACTACAAATACACATCAGTTACGATTGCAACTGCTTGGGTCTTATTGATTTAAAAATAAACAATCCCTACTGCTGACAACTGTTATGTGGAATAGTACACACATTTTCCAACTTTGGCGTAACAACATCGAGTGAATAGTGGTTCAGGATGTTGCGGCATCATTGGCGATAACACTTTTGGTCTAACGGTAGATTCTTGTATCAACGTGTGGCATAACAGCATCCAATGTGTAACAACAACCTATAACAACATCGAATGTATAACAACAGCTTGTAACAATATCCAGGGTGTAACAACGAACCATTCTACCCTTTTCTATAGTTAATCCATGCTGCCTGTCTGCTTCATGGCTTTGTTCTCACGAGCCATCCCTTAAAAAGAAGAGCTTCCCAAAATACTTCTTCAATACTCTCCAAGTTAGCCACAAAAAGGAATAAATCCTTGTATTATTTGGTAAAATACAACAAAGTAACATGATGGTAGAATAGGTTAAAAAGGTAAGAAAATAGGGAATTTGATCATGTAAAGTCATAGGCCTAGAGGACAGAAAGGTAAAAATTGGGGAAAGAATGTGCAGAAAATAGGTAAAAAACCACACCCAACATCTCCCCCCAACTGAAGCAACTACATGTCCCCATGCAGAATCTCAGCTCCTTGTACTGTACCTCTAATGCAAGTCTGTGAAATTTTAGGCACCAGCAGTGTCTTCACCTGGAGCTCTGAACCCTTGAATGGATATCAACTAACGTGGCCAAGATTCCTCTTCATAGTCACATATGTGGTAATCCGGCTGATACTCCTCCATTGGCAACCATATCAAAGGAGATTTGAATCTGACACCAATCCAGAATGCCCCCAGTGTTTGTACAATCCGAGCATATTCCGGCACTCATGTAATAGTAGCCAAAATTTTTGTATACTCAAAAGGATCCCCTTCTTGTATGTCAGTGCTATAGGCCTCATTGGGCTTGAGACATACTGCTAATGCTTGACTTTTCATCTCTGTATACAGGTTGAGGCAGATCCTCACGATCCTTTTCCTATAGGTGGCCAATTTTTCTCTGATTTTTGGAGTGCATAAGAATAGTTTAAACTCATGTTGGAGTTCGTAAGCCATCCCTGGTTTAGCTCTAACCCACAATGTTGTTGTCTCCTCATTGGCTTCTGCTGATTTCTTGGCCAAGTGCCACTCATACTGATTCCTCATGAATGAAAGGAAGGCCCACAATTGTAAATCCCCCATGTATGAGAGGACACTCTCCACCATCTTCGTGCTAACATATTCACACATGATATTTTGCTAGAACAGCTCGCACAACAAGCTCTGGTCATCAAAGTCACAGAAGTGAAAAATTTCCAAAAAAGTACGGGTTGAAGAACCCATATAGGACCTACCTTCAAAGACTGCCTTTAATTGAAATAAGTAATAACATTCCCAAAGGAACACTAGGTATGATGGCGATGGCCGCCTACATGCTAACAGGTTTAGAGAAAGGTCACGGAGTTTGGTCTTATCATCCATCACGTCCAAGACCTGTCGATTCAGTTGATACAGTTGTTCATCCTTCTTCTTTATAATTTCTTTGTGCCTCTGTGATTCCTCTTCTCTTTCCCATTCTTCTTTTAGCCATTTTTCTCTCACAGAATCCATCATTCTTTTACGTACTTTGAGTGAGATCACTCCCTCCTATAGAGAGAGCACCAACTACTTCCACTTTTTCATCTATGGAAACAACAACAATTTCTCAAAACACCATCCTTCATCAGAACCTAGTGTTCTTCTACATGCACTATCAATTGAGGGTGTAGCAGCCTCCTGAGGGTGAAACTGTTCCACCTGAGCTACTGGTTCTTGTGAAAAAACAACTTCGTTAGTGGATTTTGTCACAGTTTCTTTATCTTCCTGGTCAGCTTCCATTTTCACTACTGGTTCTTGTGTAGCAGCAGTGTGATCCACAAACTTCTGTACATTTTTTTTCTCTAGATTAGCTTTTGTCTTCACTACTGGTTCTTCTGTAACAACAGTGTTGGTCCTAGGCTCATGGATGTTAGCTTCCTCTTCCTTCCCTTGGCTGACTTCCTCCTCCATTGCTAGTTTTTATGAAACAACAGTGTCATCCAAGGGCTCCTGTGTATCCATTACCTGATCACTTCCTGTGGATTGTGTTGTCTCGGTTGCTGGTTCTCGTGTAACAACAATGTCCTCGACGGGTTCTTGTGTAAAATCTCCCAAATTTCAATTTGAGTCTCTCTTGAGGTGGTATCTACTGCACAAAATTTAAATCCTACTGCCACCAACTTCTCAGCACAGGCTACACACAGAGTTCCTGGGACATCTCCCCTTCTGGCCCTGTCCACGACCTCTGCCAAAGTATCTAGTTATGGAGCTTTTGGCTCTGCCTTTCCTTCTACTAGTTGTTCCCTCAATTCTCTATTTTATTTATCTAGAATTTCAATTTGGACATCAAGGATTGGGTTTCTCTCTTACCAGGTAAGGAAGGTCCCTCTGGTTGAGCCAACTCCTTGTCCTTCTGCTTTGTTGCTTCTTTGTTCTTTCTTGAGATGGATGGGGACTTTGGGTGCCCAATAACCCTTATCCTCTGCTTTGGCCTGTTATCACCGATTGGTTTATCAACCACCCTATTGCTAACCCTTACTGTCGAGGGTTGGGGTTGCTCCTTTGTCACCTCCGAAGCTTCCTCAGACGTCTCGGTTTGCCTTTTGCGGGTGGTCCTCGGCCTTTTCCTCATGAATTCTTCCCAATTCTTGCCCGGTCAGCTTAAAGAATCTAGCACAATGAGTTTGATAAGGCCATGGTTGGTGACACACGTTTCTGGATGTGCAACTGTTTTCACGACCGTGGTCATATGCCTAATTTTTCCCAGCAAGAATTAAGGAAGGTTGATCAATTGCTAATTCTGGAGGTGGTTCAGCAGTGGAAAGTGATAATTAAACACAATTTGTTTCCTTCCCTCTCAAGTAATGTACTTGATGAGATAGAGGGCAACATCCACCCATGGTTGGGGGAGTGACAGTCTATCAATTCCCCTTCTTTTCTTTACCAACAACTCTTCTTCTTGGAGGAAATCTGCTTTCAGTGAGGGGTCATTTACCTTCCTGTTGAACCACCTCTTCCCTTCCACTAGCAATATTGTTACTCTAGAAATCACCTCTTCTATGACCTCTAGCTTCAACCCTCTGACCTTTGTTTGGTTTCTCTCTAGATTCTTTGCAAATTCCATGGAAACACTGTTATCTGATCCTTCCAACTTCCAGATGAATTCGAACCAGCCTACATCCTTGAAAATCTGGCATGCTTCTAGGAAATCCTCCAAGGCTTCTGTGGACCCTAGCTCATGTCGTATTGCTGCTCCTCCCATTACTTATGCAAATTCAGTGTTGTTCCACCTGCTCCTCCTTCCCTTTAGGTGCTCTAGGGCAGTTGACACACAACATAGTTGTTTCAGCTTGCACTACTATCTTCCTCTTCTCCGAGCAATCTGAATGGGGATTTAGTGCTTCTAGCAGAGGTAAATGGTAGGGTGGTAGGGTGGCACAAGTGAGGATTTCGGATTAGGATTTGGCACTCATGGTTCGTAATACAAAGTGAATTTTTCCTTAATGGTGAGTCATGGGGAGGTATCGTTGATGGTACAATTACCCTTTTTGGTATGAACAACTTTAAGTAACAAAAACTGTGAAGTCACCATGCCTTAATTGCAGGATTTTTCAAATAATCACAAATCATGTGACAGTCATGTCGCAATAAGATTAGTTCCCCCCTCCCCCATGGATTAAATATGACAGTCGTCCTCGGCCGTCAAAATTCATGTTAAGTTTCCATAATTTCAAAATAAAACGAATTCAATATTACCTTTTAATGACATACCTGGGTGACGTGCGGGGAAGTAATGGGCAGTACGACCCGTGAACCAAGCTCTAGTAGCAAGATGCGGGAACTTAATTCTGATGACGAGGATCATGGTGATGTTCTGCTACTTATTATGATAAAATATCTCGTTTATTCCTGAAAAGTCATCGACTGTTACAGGTGTAACGGCCAAGATGACTGATATATATTATTTTAATTTCTACAAAAAGATAAAGAAGAAAAGGTCATGTAACAACACTTATCGTAAGATATGCTTTGAAATAACAAATGTTGTTACAGAGTGTGTAACAGCTGCCACTAGGTGGTTTTCAACTGCTACAAAAAGTGTATGTATGTGCCTAGAAAGGATTTCACAGCCAAATTGTTGTTGTTATTATTATTATTATTATTAATTTTTTTTTTGAAGGTGTAACAACGCCAACTGAAGTTGATTTTCATTTGTTACACTTATTGTAAAAATTAAAATTTTTACAGCATAGGGGGGCTTTCCCCTGTTCCTGTAATCTATAGATCCGAATCTGTGACAATGTTGACAAATGAATCCCTTGAGGTAGGTTTGTGATGTAACCAAAGACGGTGCCCATTTGCAAGCAATGGTGTCCTCACACTATCAATGGTCACCAAATTTGCAGTCCCATTGTCAAAGATTGCATGTACCTAATAGGGACCTAACAATCTAGTGCATAGCTTACCTTTGAAGTCTTTAAACCTTGAGTCATATAAGAGAGCCCAATCTCATTTCTGGAACTTCTTATTCTTTATGAATATGTCATGCCACTTAGCTCTCTATTGTTGGATAGTAGCTAACCGTTTCTCCTCCAATTCATTGAGCTGGTTCAATCTCTACCTTTGTGCTGTAGCCAAATCCAAATTGACCTGCAATGTTGTCCTTAGTGTCTTGATTTCAAATTCAATGGGGAATAAAGGGTTCTTGACATACACAAGTTCATATGGCCAGAATCTAGTGGTATTCCTCCATGTAGTCATGTATGCCCATAACATTTCTGGAAGTTTTTCAACCCAATTTCTTCAGTGGTTGGCCACAGTCTTAGTAAGGATCCCCTCAATGACTTTGTTAGTGCTTTCCACTTGGCCATTTTCCTGTGGATGATAAGGTGTTGTGATTTTGTGATGGATTTTATATTTCTCGACCAGCTCCTAGATCTCATGAGATGTGAAATGGGGCCCTCCGTTTGTGACTATCTCCCTGGGTATGCCAAACTGGACAAAGATGTCTTCAAAAAAAAATTCTTAGATAGCCTACTCCGTGGCTTTGGTTAGTGCCTTTGCCTCAACCCATTTTGTGACATAGTCAGTGCAGACCAAGATGTAGGATCTCTGTTTAGATGAACGGTTAATTGGTCCGACAAAATCTAGAGCCCACTTCTCAAATGGTTCTAAGACGATTTAGGGTTTTAATGGCATCTCATCTGATTGTAGTGGTTGGCACATACTCTGACAACTATCACATCCCTTCACAAACTTCTTGGCATCCTAAAATATTTTTGGCCAATAATACCCTGTTGAAAGGACTTCATATCATGTCTGTTTTTTTGCAAAGTGTCCTCCATAAGGTTCCTCATGATAGGATTTAAGGATATCAAAGACCTCATCTTCCCTAACACAACGTCTAATTTGGAAATCTGCTCCAATATGATAGAGGTTCCCATCTATCCAGGTATATGCATCACTTTGTTGTATTCTTTTTCTTTTCTTATTGGAGGACAAATACTGTGGAAACTTACTTACAACAAGATAATTGTCTATATCTACATACCAAGGTGAGTAAGTAGAAATAGAAAAAAGATATTCATCAGGGAAAGAATCCTCAGTGGGAGTGCAACTATCATCAATAGTTATCCTAGAAGAAAGTCAAATACTACATTATCTTTTCTAGGCTTATCTACAATAGTGATATCAAATTCTTGTAACAGAAATAACCAGCATGTAATCCTACCATTAGTAATTGGCTTTTTCATTAAAAAATGAATGGCAGAATGGTTAGTGTGTACAAATACTTGATACCCGATAATGTAATGTTGGAATTTATTTATGGCATGCATGACTGCTAATAACTCCTTCTTGGTCAATGTGTAGTTGAGCTCAGCCGCGGTTAGATTTTTTCTATGTAGTAAATAGAATAAGGTTTCTTATCCTCCAATTGGTCCAAAACAACACCTACAACAATATCTGATGCATCCGTAGCTATGTGAAACGATAGTTCCCAATTAGGTCCTCACAAGACCATAGTTGCTAATACACAACATTCAATTTTAAGAAGGCATGCTCACACTTCCCTTTCCACAAGAAATCAACATCCTTCATGAGCAAGGAAAATAATGGCGATGCAAATTTTGAACTTTTTTCTATAAATCTCCTATAATACCCTACATGGCCCAAAAAACTATGTACCTCTTTTTGCATTTTGGGGGTTGGAATTTTTAGAATTACCTCTATTTTTGTAGGGTCTACCTTAATTCTGTCAGCAAAAATGTAGTGTCCAAGCACGATCCCTTCAGTCATAATCATGTGACATTTCTCAGTGCTGAAAGCAACATTAGTTTGTACACACCATTCCAGCACTTTTTCTAGATTGACTAATGTTGTTTCAAAAGCATCTCCATAAGGTGTAAAATTGTCCATGAAGATTTCCAGGCAGCCATTTAACAAGTCAGAAAAAATTCTAAATATTTCCCTTTTAAAGGTTGCTGGCACATTACAGAGTCCAAAAGGAAGTACTATGTATGCGTAGGTTCTGCAAGGAAAAGTAACGGTTATTTTATCCTGGTCTTTCGGGGCAATCTGTATCTGATTCTAACCACTAAATCTGTCCAAAAATGAAAAGAATTTCTTTCCGAAGAGGGTATCAAGGACCTGATCTATAAATGCTAAGGGAAAATGGTCCTTCTAAGTGGCCTTATTGAGTTCTCTATAGCCAACATAGACTCTCAACTTTCCATTATTTTTAGGAACGATGGCAAGTGGTGACACCCATTGACTATCAGATATTGGATAAATAAAATTAACACTCAGGAGTTTTTGTATTTCTTCTTTCACTACCTCCTTTAGTGCAGGGTTCATGAGACTTTGTGGCTATCTGACTAGTTTACAGCCATCCTTCAAATAAATATGATGAGTGCATAGGTTAGGGTGGATCCCTTTCATATCTATATAGTCCCATGCAAATGTCTTCTTATATTTCTATAACAGTTGTAACAGTCGTTGGTTTTGCTCAACAGTTAGGTTGGGATTTAAATTCAAAAACTTTCCAGATTCGATCTCAATTGGACTTCTATCAATATTCAGAGTGGTTCTTTTTTGTCCAAAATCTATATCTTCCACCTCTTCTTCGTCATTTGCATTCTTAACAGAAGCGATAGAAAGTGAGTTACTAATAAAACCGTTAACGACATCATCTTCTGACTCATTTTTGAAATACTGGGCTTTCGCCAGAGTGAGGAGTAGCAGGGAAAGATCTGATTGAGGCTCAAACTCAGCCCACCAAGGGTTGTACACATCCACATTTGGTTTTGGGGGATAAAGATTAAGGTTCTGTGTTACCTGGCCATTCGAGATCACCACAAATCCCTATTTGTAGCCTATAAATGCATCCGTAGTAGCTAGCCAAGGTCTCCCTAAGATCAAAGGATGGCCCCCCAAATTGGATTTGGGCTGTAAGATAAGAAAATCAGCCGGATACCTCCAGGAAGCTATTGTAATCACTATATCCTCTAACATTCCCTTGGGTTTAACATGGGAACTGTCTACTAATGAAAGTACAGTAGGAGTATATCTGAGTCCCTATAGCCCGAGAGCGATAAAGAAGTTCTTTGTCATTACATTAATGGTAGCCCCGAGCTCAATCAATGTGTTGGCTATGGGCTGACCATTAATGTAGAGAGTGACCATAGGATTTCCTGTATCATTGTACTTAGTTAGGAGAGGCTGAGTAGAAATTAATTCAAATAATTTCCCCATCACATGTATGGTGGCAGGGTCTTTAGGCTTCCTCCCATGTTTCTTGATGCACAAATCTCTCACTGTCTTAGCATAAATAGGTACTTATTTAAGGGCTTGCAGCAGAGGAATTCGTACATGCAAATTTTGCAGCTCCCTAGGAGAATCAGATTTGGGATGTGAAGTCATCCTAGGTTTGGCCAATATCTAAGGATACGGGGGGTCCTACATTACAACAGTCAAATATTCAGTTACAGGTGTATCAACCTTCCCTGAATTGGTTGTTACAACAGTAACAAGTCTTCATGGGTCAGCTGTTACAGATGTAACAACTTCCTCTATATCATCTGTTGTAGGCACAATAGCTACCTCAGAGCCTCCGACATCTCCTCTCGATGGTTCACAGTCCTCCTCTGTAATGATAGGGGAGTGACTTGGGTTAACTACCTTGCTTAATCGCAATTGTATTTCATTAAGTCCCATGGGGGTAATAAGGTAGGTCTGGAAGGTAGTCAGAGCCTCTATCCCTTGAGCTGCTTTATTGTTTGCGTTTGGGTTATGTTGCCCTGGTAGTTGGGGTCGCACAGGTGGAGGAGGAGAAGCAGCTTGGAAAGGATATAACTGCAGCTGTTGTTGCATGGGTAGTCTAGACAGAGCTGAATTCTAGGCATTTCCTCTCCAATTCCGATTCCAAGGATATGGTTGGGATTGAGGATATTGAATAGGAGGATATGGAGACCATTGGTTCCAGGGTGAAGGAAACTGTGCTGAAGGAGGGGTAGAATATTGCCACGGATATTGCTCAGTATTATATAAATTATTCCATGAATTGAAAGAGGAAAATTCTTAAGATATACTTGGAGGTCACTATTGCCATGACCTCCATGGTGCAATGAAATAAGAGGATTGCACCTCCTCTCTTGATTCTCTAAGTACCGCCTTTAGTCTAGGAAGCTCTAGACATTGCCCTGTCGAATGCTCTAGTTCGCAGATATTACACAGGCTAATGTTGTTCAATTCACATTCCCTGAAAGGATGTTTCTTCCGACAAGTTGAAAAGAACACAGCCAGAGGTGTGTCATCTTTTGCTTATGTATTCTTGATCTGCGCTGTCGTTATCTAGGTAGAGAGGGTACTGGGGATATCGGTCTTGAAATTTTTGAACAAATTACCAACCTCCACTTTGGTTACTCCTCTGCCTACAGATTTTTGTATGCAGATAGAGGCATCTTGAATTGTACTCCTCCCTTTGGACAATCCTCAATAACATCTTAGGAAGAGCTTTACAATATCAGAAAATGGCTCTTGCGATATATCCCCTTTCCCTAATAGGTTCAGGGTGTCAAGGCAGTCATCCCTCATTCCTATGATAAATATAGTCTTCAATATTTCCTGGTCTAAATTGTTATGTTTAGACCTCTACAGATTATAGTGGAACCATTCCACATAATCTTCCAGGCTTTCATTCTCCTTCTGTGTCGTTCTAAATATATCCTCCCTTAAGTCCATGGTCCTCCAATAGTCCCGTTACTTTGATAAGAACATCTCCTTCATATCATTCCACGTTTAAATAGAAGCGGAGCTCAATTCCATGAACCATCTCAAGGCTTCCCCTTTTAAAGTAGCAATAAATAGTTTTAATTTTTGAGCATCTGCTGTATAATCATAACTTTTAAATAAGACATCAAACTCATATAGAAAGGTGTTTAGATATTCCACAGTCATCCCCTGAAAGGATGGTAAGGATGATAGAGCAATATTTTTCATAGGAGCTTCACCTCTGATATTCCCAATTGGGAACTCAAAGGTGGTGATAGTAGCATCTATTTTAGCATTGTTGTCATTGTTGTCCCCCATGACTAATTCTTCTAACCCTTGCTGTAGAAGACATCCTTCAAATTGTTTTTGTGATGGCCTTGTAGATATGATTACTGCCTCAGATACCCCTAGGGTCCATCTCAGATGTCCTATGTTCCTCCTCAGTTTCCCCTTGCCCCTTAGTCCTTAAATTATGGCTGCTAGCTTCCCCTTCTTGCTCATGAATTGATTCCTTGGTGTTGGGGGTATGGGCGATAGCTTTATAATGATATTATCCCGAGATGGAGGAATTATAGGTTTCTGCTTTCGCTATGGGAGTAACATCTTTCTATGACCGTGTTTTCCTTGCATTCCTTTGAGAGCTAGATTGTTCTTTTTCTGCCTTGGAGATTAATCCCTGGATAAATGTCTTCCTTCCCAAATCTTCACCTTTCCTTTGCTTTTTACGACCCATCGACTTATTAGAGTGGGGGTGATTTCAATATCACTACAGTTCCTACAAGTGCACACATGGACCCTATGTGTATTAAATCACACCCTAAGTGTCTCAGTCTTCGACAGTGGTGAGCCTGCCCAGGTATATTAGAGCGATGCACAAGTTCTTACCTCTCATCTTACTACCCAGCAACTGAAGAGCTGAAGACACGCTAATCAAAACATCAAAATATCCTAAGTGTCCTAGTTATCACAATGGTGAGCTTACCTAGGTATGTTAGAGCGATGTGCAGGTTTTTACCTCTTGTTTTATTGCCCAATAACTGTGGACTAGGAACATTGTATATCAAACAAACAACTTAGCTGACTATATCGTCAACTGCCATCCTCGGCAATGACGCCAAAATGTGGTGTTGTTTTAATCAATATTAATTGACTGAGACTGCAACATATAATTGTCAACCCAAGGTAGGTCTTGATATTTCAATGGAGTTCGCACTATTTGTGCTGATACACTCTAGCCAAGAATAAGAAAATGCAGAAAATAGTAAAGGATGTCGCTGATCTAAATTGTTGAATCAAACCATGCATGTAGACATAAAAACACTCTACATAATTAAATCACACTCCGCAGCTATCAAAGTAAGGGCATTCCACACAAGAACTAATATCTAGTCCAGCGGGTTACAACCATTCTATTGATTAAATCATTGTAACAACATAATATAAATAGAAACAAAAACGAATGTAACCCATGATTTGTAAAACAACAACGAGAAACCATAAATCAATTGACTAAACTAGAATGTACACTACCTCTATCACTGCAATCCCTGCTAAAGAGGAGCGTCCTTCCTCCTCAGCAGGGCATAGGAATAACACAAAATTGATTAAAGAATCAGTTGAAGAACAGTAACAGCATCACTGTGCTGATTGATATTAAAAATAAACTCAGAATTACAGAAGCAGAGTAATAATGGTTTTCTATATGTCGTATCCTTGTACATCAAAATAGAGTTCCTTTATAGTTATTACATCTCGAAATTAGAAATAGATCAGTCATGAGAATCTCACGATTCTCATGTTGATAAAGAATAAAAGTAGTTACAACCTATTGCTAAATACAAATATACATCAGTTATGATTGCAACTACTTGGGTCTTGTTTCTTTAAAAATAAACAATCCTTACTACCGACAGCTATTATGTGGAATAGTACCCACATTTTTCAACTTCGGTGTAACAAAATTCAATGAATGATGGTTTGGGATGTCGCAACATCACTGACTATAACACTTTTGGTGTAACGACGAATTCTTGTATCAGCACGTGGTGTAACAACATCTAATGTGTAAAAACAACCTGTAACAATTTCCAATGTGTAACAACAACCTATAACAGCATCCAGGGTGTAACAAAGAATGATTCTATCATTTTCTGCAGTTAATCTGCGCTTCCTGTCTACTTCATAACTTTCTTCTCATGAGCCATCACCTGTAAAGAAGAGCTTCCCAAAATACTTCTTCAATACTCTCCTAGTTGGCCACAAAAAGTAATAAAGCCTCGTATTATTCAGTAAAATACAACAAAGTAACATGACAATAGAATAGGTTAAAAAGGTAAGAAAACAAGGAATTTGATCATGTAAAGTCATAGGCCTAGAGTACAGAAAGGTCAAAACTGGGGAAAGAATGTGTAGAAAATAGGTAAAAAGCCACACCCAACAGGAAGGTCAAAGCACGGGGGCTTCACTGTGGGAGTAATACCATAGCACATGGCATCATATTGGGGGATATATAATAAGGGAAACATGACATAATATATTGGGGGATATATAGGGGGTAAAGGGTTTTTATATTGACAGGTATAATAAATGGAGCTCAAAGTTAATGAAAAAATATAAAGGGGTATAAAAAATATTAATGAAAAGATGGATACCTACAATATCTAGTGAAAGTAGGGATTTTTTAAATTGGGAAGGCATATTTGGTTTATATTGGTAGGGGGTTAAATAATATGATTTTTAGAGGTATTTTCCAATATGTACTCAAATTAAAGGTATTGTTTAATATGCCATGATCGCACGTGATATGTCAGAGGTTCATTTAGTGAAGTCCCCATGGGTCAGAGTTGCGATGCGATAAATCACAACTGCACTTTGGAAAAGAGAGGCGGAAAGGTGTTAAAGGATCGACCTCGGAGGTGAGATGTGATGGATCACAATCGCATATCAGCGAAGGGAAGTTAGTTACAGTAATCGACCCCCAACATACCCGGGTTGTGATGCGATGGATCACAGATCATAATAGCACACAAGTCCCACATTATGATTATCGCTAATACTCTATTGAATTGCGATTAAGTGACAAGTTCTGGATACAATGTGACTTTCGATACCAGTTTATCATTTTGTTAGGTTTGCCACATTGCTATCTCAATATCGCCCTCTGCGTACATAAAACTTAAGCCTGTTGGTCCTCGTCGATTGCTATTTATGATAAGACTCAATCGACAGATTATGGCCCACTGCGCGGCGAAATTTTCGCCCAGTTAGCAGATTGTGGGGCTAATTTTTAGGATCATGCTGGAAATGGAGAAATTTGTGGAGCTAATAGTGGGAAAACTAGGAGAAGTCATAACTTCTTCAGTTTTCCACCAAATTGGTTGAAAAAATAGGCCAGATAGCAATTTTTGAGTATTTTGAATTGAGGGGAGCAGGTTTCATAGGCATTTAAGCATTGTGAAAGAAAATTTTTACACTTCTGAGCATAATAGAGAGGCTCAAGCCATTGGAAGCTAAACCAAGGAGACATAGCCCAGGTGGGGTGAAATCCTTCTCATGTGCTTGTTGTAATGTGTTTTTTATGATATTCTGTACATGTTTATGCTGTTGTTTAGTTTCTGATTTATGTTAAATTTCTCACAAAATTAACATAAAAATCTTCATTTCACTTGCAAAAATTGATGAATCCTTAAGCACAATGAAATCATTTTGTTTATAATTTGAGGAAAAGCTTAGCACTACAAACTAATATTCTAAATTAGATCAATTTTTTGTTAGAGCAAAGGGCTTTTCTTTGTGAAAAATGAATTTAATTATTTACAAGTTTATTTCATGCTTACAAGGTTAAAACTCAAAAGAGATGAATGAAAGGTGGTTGGAAGCCCTGAAGTTGGGTAAAGGGGAAGAAGAGCAAGGTTGCCACAATCTCCAACACCATTTCAGCCTCAAGTTGCAGTTGAGACTCTAGAGATCATGTCTCATGAAGGAGAACCTACAAACATCATAGAAGATGAGAAGACCTTCAAAAATGCTTTCTTTGATATGACAGAGATGGTGAAGGTCTTCTATGAAGAGAGGAATAATAGGTTGCAGGGATAAAGTTCCAAACCTCCCAAGGAGAAGGCTCTTCAGGAGGAGGTAATGGAAAAGGAGGTAATGGGAATGGAGACAAACCTCCACCCTCTCCACCATATTCCTCATCTTCTTATTCACGAGCATCTTGACACTCTTCCACTAATACAATCCTTACTCATACTCATCATCATTCTTCAAAAGGAACTGGTAAATCACCTTTTTTAAAACTTGATGTTAAATTTGAGCTGCCTATGTATAATGGTAAGTGAATGCAGAGAAGGTTGATAATTGGATTCGTCAGTTGGAGGTCTGTTGTAGGATTCAAAACCTTTAGTAGGATGACATAAAGATTCAGTTAGCTTCCTTGAGAATGGAGGGTGCAACTCTAGTATGGTGGGAATCAAAGACCCAAGAGGAGATAAAAAAAATGGTAAGATCTCTATTTCTTGGAATGATTTCATTGCTGCAATCAAACGACAATTCTACCCTCTAGCTTATATGTAGAAAGACATCATGAATTTGCAAAACTTTAGACAGCTAAAAGGTCAAAATGTTAGGTGTATATTTGCAGTCATAGGACACTTTGCTAAAATACACAAGGGGTTTACACAGTGACCTTAGGAACACTACATTAATTTTTAATCCCAATAATCTAGATGATGTGTGTGTGCAAGCCACTCATCTTGAAGCAAGTGGGACAAACACCCTGGAAGAAGGTAGTAAAAAGTTGTTTAAGTGTAAAGAGAAAGAAAATGGTTTCAAGGGAAAGAAAAATGCATCCATTAAAAAGGAAGGAGAGAAATAAATCTGTAAGCATTGTTCCAGAGAGGGTCATGATGAAGCTCACTATTGGAAGCTTCATCTCGAATTGAAAGCAAAGAAATTCAACAACAAAGGAAAAGAAAAGACAACTACAGTCACTCAAGAAGAGGATTTAGGATCTGAATCGGGTAATGAAACAAACATCACAACCATGGGGTTTCAAGGAAAGGAATCCATTGCCAGCACTAGTTATTCAAACTCACATAATGAAACTCCAAATGAAAAGAGGAGAATAGAACTATTTCACATAAGGGTGATATCAAAACATAACAAGATTGATACGTTGTTTGATAGTGGCTCTCAAGCCAATCTTATATCTGGAAACATTGTCAAGACTTTAAATATGGAAACTCTTCCACATCATAAACCATATCCACTTGGATGGGTATGTGAAAATGCACAATTGCAAGTTACGAGAAAGTGTACACTGAAATTCGGAATCAATGCAAAATTCATAGATGAAGTGGAGCTTGACGTTGTGTCGTTAGTTATTTGTGGCATCATTTTGGGCATCCCATACCTTTTATGATAGAAAAGCTATCTTCCATCAGCATGAAAATAAATATCATTTATTCAAAAATGGAGTAGAATATATTGTGAGAGCTCACAGCAAGAAAACAAATATTTTGCTTGTTAATGCGGGGCAGATGAAAAGACTGGTGAATTCAAGCAAGAATTTCATGCTTCTCATGATCAAATCCAAAAATGATGTTGATAATGAAGATTTTAAAGGTTGTGATTTGAATTTGAAATATGAATTGGTTGACATAGTTAACCAATATGATGAAATGTTTCAGGAACCAAAGGGATTACCTCCCAAGAGAGGAATCCAACATGAGATACAGTTGCAGCAAGATTGTCCTCTTCCTAACATTGGCATGTATAGGATGTTAGTGATGGAAAGAGAAGAAATTAAGATGCAAATCCAAGATTTGTTGAATAAAGGGATCATCATACCATCTTCCTCGCCTTGTGGTTCACCTATTGTCTTGGTTCCAAAGAAGGATGGAACATGGTGCAAATGTGTGGAATTTCACACATTAAACAAAATTATGGTAAAGAACCATTACCCACAGCCTGGAATAGATGATTTACTGGATCAATTGAAAGATGCAAAGTATTTTACTAAGAAGGACTTAAGACGTGGCTACTATCAAATTAGAATAGCTGAAGGAGACATTTGGAAGACAACATTCAAAACAAAACAGGGTTTGTTTGAATGGCTAGTTATGTTGTTCGGTTTATGTAATGATCTTGCTACATTCATGCATGTGATGAATGATGTGTTGAGGCCATTTCTTGATGAATTTGTCATAGTCTATTTAGATGACATCTTAATTTTCAGCAAATCCCATGTTGAACATGTATTGAATGTAAGAAAAGTACTTGATGTCTTGAAAAAAGAACAATTGTATCTTAAGATGTCAAAGTACGAGTTTGGAAATACTTCTTTAGTTTACTTGGGTCATATTGTTGGAGGAGGTGAGTTAAAAATAGATCCCTCCAAGGTTGATGTCATTGTGAATTGGCCAAGGCCCAAGATAGTTATAGAGGTAAGAAGTTTTCTGGGAGAAGCCCAATATTGGAGGAAATGTATTACTAATTTTTCTCTTATAGAAGCTCCTTTGCATGCATTGACTAGCATGAAAAAGGTTTTTAAGTGGGGAGGAAAATAGCAAAAGGACTTTGATGCATTGAAGGAAAATATCAGTACAACTCCCATACTCACACTTCTAGACTTGAGACAGTCATTTGAGATTCAGATAGATGTTAGTGACTACACCATGGGTGCATTCCTCATGCATCATGGTAAGCCTATCTATTTTCATTCATAAAATTTTAATGGTGTAGTGATTAACTACCCTACACATGACAAGGAATAGTATGCATTGGTGCAAAGTGTGAAAAATCTGGAAACACTACATGAAGGGTAAGGAAACAATAATTCACACTGATCATCAACCATTGTAATACTTGCAATCTCAATCAAAGTTGCACCAATCAAGGCATTTCCGATGTATGGGTTTTCTTCAACAATTCTACTTGGTAATTAGGTATAAGAAATGTATCTACAATAAAGTTGTTGATATGTTTTCTAGGGTGATTGTTAGTGCAACTACTTTACTCAAGCATAATTCTGTTTTACATGAAATTTATATTGAGAAATATGCATTAGATAATGACTTTCAAGATGTTTATGCAAGCTTGAGTCAAGATAACCAAGTAGAGGAATTTGATTACCATTTGCATGATAACTTCTTGTACCATCTTGGCAAGCTTTGTATTCCACATGGAGAAAGAGTTAACATCATAAGAGAGGCACATAGTTCTCTTATTGTTGGTCATTTTGGTGTAAGTAAGATGGTGGCACATCTACAGAGGTATTTTTATTGGCCTCATATGCTTGAAAGTGTGTCTCATTTTATTAAAGGATGTTCATTATGTGCAATCAGTAAGCCTAGTAATAGGATGTTAGGATTGTAGACACCACTTTCGATTCCTTCACGACCGTGGGAGAGTGTTTCTATGGATTTTGTAGGAGGCCTTCCACTGTCGAAAAGAGGTCATGATTATTTGTATGTAGTTGTGGATAGGTTTAGAAAATTGTGTACTTTGATGCCGTGTAAAAAGCAAGTTACAATTGAACAAACTACTCAATTATTCCTTCAGAATCTTTGGGTACATTTTGGATTTCCCACATCCATTGTTAGTGATTGAGATTCTCACTTTGTGGGGAATTTTTGGTCAAACTTGTGGGGATTCATGGACACCAAACTGAAAAAGAGTACAACCTTTCATCCACAAACAGATGGTAAAATAGAGGTAGTGAACATAACAGTGATACATCTTTTGCGTGGGTATTGCAGCAAGAATCCTAAGTTGTGGGATGAAAAGTTGCACTATATTAAACATGCTTACAACCGAGCCAAGCACTCTTCCACTCAAACTTCACCATTTGAGGAATGCATGGGATACTTTCCTAAATCTCCTTTGGATTTTATTTTTGGCAAAGATGTTGCTATTGAAGGCCAGAGCAACATAGATAATGCAAGAAAGTTCATTCAGCAAATACAATTAGTGAAACAAAAGGTTCAAGAACAAATTCAAGAGAAAAGCTAAGGCAAGTAAAAAGAAAGGCATGACAAGCATCGCCAAGATCACAAGTTCCAATTTGGTGAAGAAGTTTGGCTTCACATTAACAAAGAGAGGCTCCAAGGAGAAGGTAAAAAGCTAAAGCTAATTAGATATGGTTCATTCAGAATTTTGGAAAAGATTGGTAACAATACCTTCAGGTTGGATTTGCCTTCATATATGCAAATTTATGTTGTTGTTAATGTTGAGAATTTAAGGTTGTATGAGACTCCTTTGATTGAATATCAAGGAGGGAATTTTCATATTCCATCTATTGAAGACTTTTTTCCATAATTCCTTGATGTGCTTCAGCAAGACACTATACTTGATAGAAAAACAAGGACATCAAAAAGGGGAAGTGTTGATTATCTTCGAGTGGGGCTCAAAGGTACAATTCCTTCAAAAGCCAAATGGATTGAAGTTGGCAAGGTGAGGGAACTGTACCCTCACCTGTTGAACAATTGAGAGTGATCCATTTGGGATCCAAAAGGTTTCTAGTGGGGAGGAGTGATCAAGTGCTCAAAATTATGCTCAAAAATCAAAGTGTCATAATTTTGTTAAACTTAGCTTTAGATCGAAGAGCTCATCATTCTGATTCCAATGGTGTGAATGACACTCAATTCCAAGCTTGTATGCAGAAGTTATAGCAAGTCAAAGTTCAGGTTTGACTTGCTTACGTGGCAAGATTGGATGATGTGGAAAGGTCCTTTAGCAAATGAGGAGGTGCCAAGTGGCAAGCTTCCATGGCCCTCGCACATCGTAAATCGCATATCGCAGGTGATCATGTTAAAGAATCGGCTCCAAGCAAGGTCAGGGTTCCGATGTGATGAATCGCAATCACACTTCGCAAGAGGCATAATGGTGTTAAAGGATCGATCCCGAAGGTGTGATGCGATGGATCACAATCACAAATCAATGAAGAGAAGACAGTTATAGTAATCAGCCCCTAGCATACCCGAGTTTCGATGCAATGGATTGCAGATCACAATTGCACACAAGTTCCACATTATGATTACTATCGATACTCTGACAAATTGTGATTAAGCGATAAGTTCCAGATGTGATGCGACTTTAGATACTAGTTTATAATTCCATCGGGTCCGCCACATCACTATCATAATGTCGCCTGCTGTGTACACAAAACTTAAGCCCGTCGGTCCTTTCCGATTGCCATTTGTGATAAGACTCGACTGACAGATTATGGCCCGCTACAAGGCGAAATTTTCACCCAGTTAGTAGATTTTGGGGCTAATTTGTAGGATCATGTCAGAAATGGGGTAATTTGTGGAGCGAATAGAGGGAAAACTAGGAGAATTAATAACTACTTCAATTTTCCATCAACTTGGTTGAAAAAAGAGGCTAGATAGCCATTTTTGAGTATTTTGAATTGAGCGGAGCAAGTTTCAAAAAAATTTGAGCATTGTAAACACATAGTTTTACACTTTTGAGCATAATAGAGAGGCCCAAGCCATTGGCAGCTGGTCCAAGCAGATGTAGCCTAGGAGGGGTGAACTCCTTTATCATGTGCTTGTTGTAATGTTTTTTTGATGATGTTCTGTACATGTTTATGTTGTTGTCCAGTTTTTTATTTATGTTAAATTTCTCATAAAATTAACATAGAACTCTTCATTTCACTTGCAAAAATTGATGAATCCTTAAGCACAATGAAAGAATTTTGTTTATAATCCGAGGAAGATCTTAGCACTACTAACTAATATTCTTAATCAGACCAATGGTTAACCATGATTATCATATTGAGACAATGTTTGTCATAATGTGACATTGGATCATCGTTGAGACAATGATTGATTTTCATATTGAGACAATTATTTTCACAATGCAATGTTGGACCATGGTTGACTATGATTGATTTTATAAAATATGTTTGACCATGATTGATCTGGAGATAAAAAATAGGCTCAAAAATGAAAGTTCTCAGAATCTCCCAAAATTGGCGTCAAGTCGTAGAGTTCATCATCCTAATTCCAAAGATGCTTGAATAGCCTCAATCTGATGTCATATGAAGAAGTCATGGCATTTTGAAGTTTTTTACCAATAACTAAAAAGTCAACAATATGGTTGACTAGGCTGCTGACTGGGCAGTTTGTATAGCTGACATCATCAGTTGACTGTGTAGGATATGGTCGGTGGTGGAACAATATGGTCTTGACACATGGCATCATCCTATAGGTGCAGGTGGTTTATTTTCATTGGTTCATTGGTTGTGAGGTGGACCAATTATGAGGTGCCATGTGGCCCAATGAGAGGACACCACATGGCACCCTGTGGTTGGCCAATATTTTTATATCGAGCCCAAGGACCTTGGTGGGGTTCGAAATCTAGACCTCTAGCAGACCAACCTCCAACCTTACTATCACACCACTACGTTGGTTCTCAACAATATAGGTCACTGGTTCTATTTCAAGTCGAATGATTTGGCATTTGGGAGGAGGCGCCAGGGCACATGGGCCCAGTCGTGGTCACATTACACACCATATGACGACGACATAATCAAAGTGGGGCCAGGGCAGTTAGGCCCTATCCTCGGGTCTTTTGCATCACCCACATGACCACCATTGGAGTGGAGCAACTGAGAGATTTGGTGGGAGGGGCAAGGCACTTGGCCTTGGCCTTAGTTCCATCAGTGCCCATACAACCTACGATGTGACGGAGGGAGTAGACCAAGTGGCTCTTGGCCCACGATGGCCCACTGTCCCATGGCTGTTATGTGACCATGACCCTAGGTGAGTGGAGACAAAGTCGACGGGGGTGGGCAATTGTCCCTAACCCCCAACCACATGGGCACCATGTGACCTATTTTGGTGCTTAAGTGGGTAATGACACAATTTAGTGAAGTGATAAATTTCACCTTTTGTAGTGGGAATATCACTGGTCTTGAGTGAAATTGTTGCTCGACAGACTATGTAAATGGAAAAATCGTCATGCAGTTAGCAGGTTTTACCAATTTAAAGGAAAAATAATAGAGGTTGGCTTGGAGAAGCATAACTTGCTCACTTTTTAACATTTTTGAGCTCAAGAAGAGCCTAGATAGGGGTTTTTGAGTATCTTGAACTCAATTTCAACCTCATATTTCTGATTTGAACATGTTATGATGGACTTTTTTCAAAATCGAGTCTTTTAGTGTTATAGGTAGAGACAATTTTGAGGCAGTATAGAGGCATATTTGAGCATGGAGAAAGCCTATTTAGAGGTTTTCCAGCCTTCCAATTTCATCTACAACAATTGTTACTTTTGTAGAGGATCTTTTTAAAGTCTTTTCTCAATGTGTTTAGGAGAAAATCCCTTTTCAACTCTTCATTGTGAAGGAGTTGCATGTTTATACTTTTGATTTCAGGTGGAGTACAAGGACTTATTGTAGAAGAGTCCTTTTTATGTTGACATTTTCGTGACTTGCTATAGGGAGTCATTTTTCTGAGTGATAATTATTTGTAGGAGAAAAAAGCCACTCTTGTGTCAAAAAGTTATAATGTACTCATTTGCTTTTGAAATCAATATAATGGCCTAGCTATTGGAGAAGGCCCAAAGATGTAGCCTAGGAGGGGTGAATTCTATGAACAAATGCTCATTTTTTCTCTTCATGTTTATCATCCTGAATTGCATGTGAATTTGTTTCTCTTTTAAGTTCATGTGAAAAATTAACTCATCATCCTTGAATATGTTGTAAAACTAATAAAGACCCATTTTGTTTAACTTGCAAAGTGTTAGAGGACGATATCTTTTTTATAGGAGGATATTTCCTCCGATTTCATATCAAGTGGTATCAGTAAATTTCTAACCATGTTACAAGTATGGGCAAGAAACTTGAGCTTAAAAGACTCCAAGCGTTGGAGGAGATTAATATATCTCCTCGAATGGAGAATGTCGAGCTAAGGATATTGCTTGAAGTTGTAGAGGAGGAGAAGAGGAAAATGCAACTATAGTTGTAGCATGTAGTGGAGGAACAAACTTGTGAGAGTTCCACCGCAGAAGCAGCAAACAATCCCTCCAAGATGGAACCAATTTGTGGGCATGGTTCGTACACATGATATGGACCATATGTTGAGAATGATGCTTACGAATTTTGTCAACATTTGAAATATCACCCCTATGTGCCCATTGGTAAAAGTGGTTGGATAGTGTTATCATCCACTTCATGATCAACATATGAAACATAAAATATGGGTGATAGGCCAAAGGAGGTAATTGGTGTTTCTAGTTCTACTCCTTCAGCTAATGTTGATAACACATCTTTTGTAGCTTTTGAAAAACATACCAAAGGTATTGGTATGAAGCTTTTAACTCAGATGGGTTATGATGGAAGAGGACTCAGAGTCAATGGCCAAGGTATTACTAATCCTATCGAGGTGAAGGAACGACCACGATATGAATGATTGGGTTATGGTCATAAAGAAATAGGAGGGTGCTCTAAAATTGTCGAGGCAAATAAATCATAAAGTGATGATATGTTACACCATGATGGTGGTGATAATGAAACATTGTATCCAAAGAGAGATGAAAATTCCAAGGGACATTCCAAGTGTAGTTCTTCAAGTCACAACCCAAAGGATAGGTATAAGTGTCATGGGAATTCTAAAATGTTGGTGATTTTGATCATTTATGGGAAATGTTCCCTTGCACATTTTGTGATGCATCTCACCATTGTGTGGTTGAGTGTGAGTGACATAAGGACAAGGTCAAGAAAATAGATCAAATCCTTGGGACACTACATGAGGAACTTCTCTTAGTTATGAAGACTTCCTTGTCGATGGGAAAGCGTAAGCATTTTTGTACCCATTGTAGCATGAATGGGCACCAGATTGAAAAGTGTTGGAAACTCCATCTGGAACTTTGTCCCAAGAAGGACAAAGAGCTCATGTGATCCCTTGCAAGCAAAGTGATAGGTGGAAAGGTGGAAACTGATGTAGTTCCTAAAGTAACCTTTGAAGTAGAGTGGGTACAGAAAGAGAACCCATAAGCCCAGTTAGGTAAAGAATGGATAAACTATTTTGTACAGTTTGCTAGCTTTGTAAAATTGTAATTACTCATTTTATATTCCCATTTGTGTACTTTGTAAAGCTAAGTCAAGTAGAATCACTTATTTGCAACAAGTATGTTTTCTTTGGAATGTTATGTTATCTTGGCTTGATGATAAGTCAACTTGAATGGGACTTTTGGGATGAGCATTTGTATTTCATCCAATATGTCTACAATTGTGTTAAGCACTCACCTATACAAGTATCTTGATATGTGAAGCTTGTTTGTGAATTTGGTCTTTGGTAAATATTGTGCAACATATGACCATAGTAATGTGGAAAATGTCAAGCATGTCATTGTATAAGTGTAGCTTGAGGAAAACAAAGAAAATTGTAAATCAATGCATGGAAATCATTGAGTTGCTTCTCATTTCTAAGTGGAAGATAAAGTTTGTCTTCAAAAAAGAGAGAATTCAAGGATAATTTTGTTTGAGCCTAAGAAATATGGTTTTGGAGAGAATGTTTAGATTCCATTCATGGTGGAATTTATTCTTGCATGTTTAAGAGAATTGCAACAAACCAAAATTATTGATAGGAAGATAACAACTTCAAGTAGAGGTAAGGTGGTGTACCTTAATTGGAGCTCAAAGGCACCAATTCAAACAAAACAAGAAGGATTGAGATCAAGAAAGTTAATTAGCTTTTTCTTGACTTATTTACTGAGTGAAGATAGATTTTTGGAGGTCCAAAAGTTGCTAGTGGGGAGGTATGATCTAGAGATCAAAAATAGGCTAAAAGTGAAAGTGCTTGTAATATCCTGAAACCAACATCAAGTTCATCTTCTTGATTATAACGATGCTTGAATCACCTTAATCCGACATCGTATGAAGAATTTATTGCGTTCTGAAGTTTTTGACCAATAACTAAAAAGTCAACAACAAGGTTGATTGGGTTATTAACTAGGCAGTTCGTACAATCGATGTCATCAACTAACTATATAGGGTATGGTTGGTAGTGGACCAATCTGGTATTAACATGTGGCATCATTGTACAAGTGCAGGTGGTGTATTTTCATTGGTTCGTTGGTTGTGAGGTGGACCAATTATGAGGTGCTACATGGCGCAATGAGAGGGCACCACATGGTGCCTTATGGTTGGCAAAAAAAATTTATATTGGGCCTAAGGGCCTCGTCAGGGTTTGACCCCTAGACCTCTGGCAGACCAACCTATGACCTTACCGTCATGCCACCATGTTGGTTCTTAACCTTATAGGTCATCAATTCTATTTTATGTTAAATGATTTGGCATTTAGGAGGAAGGACTAGGGCACATAGCCCTAGCCCTAGTCACATTACACACCATATGACCATGACATAATCAAAGTGGGGGCGGAGTGGTTAGGCCCTAGCCCTAGGTCTTGTGCATCACCCACACGACCACCGTTGCAGTGGAGCAATAGAGTGATTTGGTGGGAGGGGCGGGGCAATTAGCCTTAGTCCCATGTCCATCAACGCCACTACAACCTATGGTGTGGCAAAGGGAGCAGACCGGGTGGCACTTGGCCCACGCTGGCCCCCAGTCCCATGACCATTATGTGACCACGACCCTAGGCGAGTGGATCCAAATCTGACAGGGGCGGGTAGTTGGCCCTGACCCTCAACCATATGCCACCATATGACCTTATCCTGATGGAACAGTAGGTAAGCTGGTAGGGGCAGTATTTGGCCCCGACCCCAAGCCACATGGGCACCATGCGACCTATTTTGGTGCCATAAGGGGGCAATGGAGGAATTTAATGAAGTGATAAATTGCACCTTTTGCGGCGGGAATCTCATTAGTCCCAGTGAAATTTTCACTCGGCAGACTGTGAAAAGGGAGAAATCGTCATGCAATTAGCAGGTTTTGTCAATTTGCAGGATAGATAGTAGAGCGTGGCTTGGAGAAGACTAACTTAGTTTTTAGCCTTTTTGAGCTCAAGAAGAATCTAGATAGGAGTTTTTGAGTTTCCTTAACTCAATGATAGCCTCAAATTTATGATTTGAGCACGTTATGATGGACCTTTTATAGAACTCCATCTTTTATTGCTAGAGGTAGAGACAATTTTGAATCAATATGGAGGCATATTTGAGCATGGAGAGAGCCTAGTTAGAGGTTTTCCAACCTTCTGATTTCATCTGCAACAACTGTTACTTCTGTAGAGAATCTCTTTTCAGACGTTTCGCTATGTGTTTAGGAGAAAATTCCTTTTCAACTCTTCATTGTGTAGGAGTTGCATGTTTATGCTTTTGATTTCAAGTGGAGTACAAGGACCTGTTGTGGAAGAGTCATTTTTATGTTGACATTTTCATGACTTGTTGTAGGGAGTCATTTTTCTGAGTGAGAATTCTTTGTAGGAGAATGTTTATTTGTAGGAGAAACAAGCCGCTCTTGTGTCAACAAGTTATAATGTACTCATTTCCTACTGAAATCAATATAATGGTCTAGCTATTGGAGCAAGCGCAGAGACATAGCTTAGGAGGGGTGAACTCTTTGATCAAATGCTGGTTTCTTCTCTTCATGCTTATCATCTTGATTTGCATGTGAATTTGTTTGTATTTTAAGGTCATTTGAAAACTTAACTCATCATCCTTAAAGAGGTTGTGAAACTAATTTCACCTTTAAAGACCCATTTTTTTTAACTTGCAAAGTGTCAGAGGACGATCAATTTTTTATAGGAGGAACTTTCCTCCAATTTCAGATCAATGATTAAATTTACAAAACATGGTTGATCATGGTTGGATGTGATTTATATTATAAACCCAAGGGAATAATAAACCTTAGGGATTAATACTAAAAACCCAAGGGACTATAAACCTAAGCAAATAATATTAAGCCCTAGGAATATGAACCCTTAGATTAATAAACCCAAGGGATTGATATTATAAACCCAGGGGATAAAAATTATAAACCCAAGGTATATAAACACTAAAATAAACATGATTGACCATGATTGATTTCCATATTGAGACAATCCTTTTCACAATGCGACATTGGACCATGGTTGACCATGATTGATTTTCATATTGAGACAGTCTTTGCCACAATCTGACGTTGGACCATGGTTTACCATGGTTGATTTTCATATCGAGACAATCTTTGTCACAATGTGACATTTGACCATGGTTGACTATGTTTGACCTTGATATCCCTTGGTTGACCATCATACTTGAACATGATGAAGGAGAGTTTAATCAAGGTTGATCATTGTTAATGAAATTCAACCATGGTTAATCATGGTTTACGATCGTTGACAATGGGTCATCATGGTTTCTGTGGTTTATTTTCATATCGAGACAATGTTTGTCACAATGCGACATTCGGCCATGGTTGACCATGATTGACCATGACTGGCCATGTATAAAACATGGTTGATCATGATTGTCCATGGTTGACCATCATAATTGATCATGATAAAAGAGATTTTAATTATGGTTCATCATGTTTGATGAAATGCAACCATGGTAAATCATGGTTGAACATGTTTGACCATGGTTGACCAAAAAGACATTGACCATGATCGACCATATTCAAGCATGATTAACCATCGTTGATCATGGGACCATGATTGACCATGTTTGATTTTGGTTGACCATCATAGTTGAACATGATGAAAGAGATTTTAATTAAGGTTCATCATGGTTGATGAAATTCAACCATGGTTAATCATGGTTGACCATCGTTGACCATGGTTGATCATGGTTGGAAATGGTTGATATTCATATCGAGACAATCTTTGTCACAATGCTATGTTCGACCATGGTTGACCATCATAGGTGATCATGCTAAAAGAGATTTTAATTATGCATCATCATGGTTGATGAAATTCAACCATGGTAAATCATGGCTATCTATGGTTGACCATGGTTGACTGTGGTTTACAAAAAAGACATTGACCATGGTCGACCATATTCAAGCATGATTAAGCATCGTTGATCATGGTTCACCGTAGAGACATTGATTAACCATCATTCATCATGGTTCACTATAGAGACATTGATTAACAATTATGACCATGATTAATGATGGTGGAGCATGCTTGACATGGAAGATCATTATTGAACAAGCTTGATCATGGTACATGATGGTTGACATTGATTGACCATAGTTAAACATGGTTGGCATGTTTGATTGATTAAATGTCATTTATTTAGCTGTAGTCTAACAATTATGCTTTTTTGCCCTTAAAGTTATGGAAATTACGGCCATATTTTGAAAAAATCCGGTTGAGATTTTTGTAAATCCAAGTAAAAGTTGTCAAAATTCATAATTTTTGTTGCCCTAGAAGTTTTTGATGGTGCTCAATCCATTTCCACCATAAAAAAAATGATGTAAACACTACCTCTACAAGATTGTTTGAATATTTTTTTCCCAAATTCCAACCACTTTTAGCCGTCCAGGTAATAACTGTGCCTCCGTAAACGACTTCATTTATTTATAACAATTATTATTAATACTAATAAAAATGTTAATATTTTAATTAATATTAATAATTTAATCTAAACATGAAACATGGTTAAATTAATGTTCAATATTCTTTAATATTTTCAATTTTAAAATATTAATAAAAAAATTATTATTTATTTATAATATTATTATTAATATTTTTAAATTTTAATATTTAATAATATTATTATTTATTAATATTTAATAATACTTATTAATATTTATTTTATTAATTAACCATATTTATATTAATAAAATATAATTAATGAATATTTATTTAAAACATTATTAATAAATATAGGGCTGGCTATGCATGTTGCGCACATGCACCGAAATATACGAGTCCTAAGCACACGTATAACTCGACCGATTTGCACACACACGTCGGCTACGTCACTGGTTCCAGAATATGACAAATATAGCGATCTTCCCCAGCAGTCGCTTCACACTCTTGCGACTTAGACAAAGCATCTTGTGAGCATATTCCTTTCAAAATAAATCCAGGCTATCCTTATAAAACCAAATTGAATTGCCAAAATTTGCAATCAAGAGCATAAGAGTGACAGCAATCCACCATTCGCCCACCATTCGATTTTAACTTTGACAAAATAAAACAATAAGCATACTCCCTCGTGCCCGATGGAGATCGTACTCCCTCGTGCCTCTTGCTTACAGGACGTTGCCATGAAACACCTTACAGGAAGTTGCTTGCGCAATGCGGGGCATCCAACGATCATTAAAAATGTTAATGGTTTGACTTTGCTCTAATGGTTTGACTTTGCTCTATTTTGATTAATATCTGATTGGATTTTTTCATTTTTTTATTTTTGAAATTCACGATTATAAATTTATAAATAAGATGAACAAATATTCAATATCACCAAAAAGTATTGCAACGCCAGCCCGGAATGACAACAGCAGCAATCAGCAATGGCGTATTATTTATTAAATATCACTTATTTGACAAAACACTGATCCCACAGAACTCGCGATGGAGATCGTACTCCCTCATTCCTCTTCATGCCATCGTCATTGCGAGGCTTCCAGGACGTTGCCATAATACTAATATTAAAATTCAATGTTGCCTATTTATATCCAATATCATCACATTCAATTTCTTTCATATTATTCACTGTTAGCTTGTTGGCAGAATTGTTAACATGGTGGCTTCCAAGTTCAATCTGATTTTCTTGATCGTCTTCTCACTGCAACTCTCTGCTGCAATATTGTTGTGTAATGGAATGTCTATGACCCTTCACACGAGAAGGTCTAAGACACGAGGGATCAGAGTGAAGGAGCCTCTGTACTTTCCTGGCAACCTCAATTTCATCGAGTATTACATCCACTTATCGGTGGGCACTCCTTCGCAGGATTTATTGCTGCAGTGATGTTGTGTGGGCATCCTGCACCCCAAATTATACATGTAGCGACTGCCCTGGATACGCCACCGTTTTTCTTCCCAGCAATTCGTCGTCTGCTCTACGAGTACGGTGTGCAGATCCAAAGTGCAAAGATGTGTGTGAAGATGGGATAAGCTGGGCGACGTGTCCAGACAATTGCTCGGGGACGTGTCCAGACTATGACCTTGGCTATGGCTCGGGAGGCACGTCCGGGTATCTACTGACTGACACGTTGACTTTGCCATTGGGAAGTGGACAAATAATTAACTTTGGATTCGGATGCTCAGTGGATTCATTCGGGATTGCTGGTATTGCAGGATTTGGCAGAGGAAATATCTCTTTGCCTTCGCAGCTTAGTGCTGTCATTGGCGATAAATTCGCGTATTGCCTGAACGATCAAAACAATGGCAGCATGATAGTGCTGGGTGACAGGGCAGTTCCCACGAATATGAGTTTGAATTACGCTCCGTTTTTAAATAAGTCCCAATCAGCTTCAGCTTTTCCCGGATACAACCAATTCTATTACATTGGTCTTGAAGGAGTGCGTATCGGTGCAAAATCTTTGACGCTGCCCTCCAATGTATCCACATTTGACCGTAACGGGGACGGTGGAACCGTTATAGATTCGGGCACTACTTACACTGTCTTTCCTCCAGAAGTCTATAACCAGATTGCAGCGGTATTTGCTTCTCAGATTGGATATCCAAGAGCTCCTCAAGTTGAAATGTCGACTGGCTTTGGATTGTGTTACAATGTGTCTGGTGTGGCCAATGTCAATATTCAATTCCCTGACTTCGCATTCCTTTTCAATGGTGGCTCAGACATGGTACTGCCTAAGGACAATTGTTTCTTGCCGATGAGCTCAGACACTTACTGTTTGGCATTTTTGGGTCGCTTCCTTGGCCCTCCTGGACCTGCTGCTATTCTAGGGAATTATCAGCAGAAGAATTTGTATACAATATTGTATGACAGGGAGATGAATCGTTTGGGCTTCACTAAGCAGGCGTGCTAGATATTCCTCTGATCCACTGATGGCCCGCTGCTAAGATCCGATCCTATGTATTTCCTCTTCTTGATCCATATATATAGTCTTGGTGTAATTTATGTATTTCCTCTGGATCTATATAGCCTATGTATTTCCTCTTTATTTATCTATATATAATTTATATATAATTTATGTATTTCCTGTTGATTCTTATAGTCTATGCATTTTCTCTTTATTCATGTTTAATATTATGATTTAATTTGGAAAAGCATCGACTTCATTTTACCCGAAAATCAAGGGGTTAGTTGTACTCCATTTTACTAAATAGTAAAAACTCAAAAGTTAATGCTAGTACTATAGGCTATGGCTTGAATCTTTTTTTAAAAAAGCCAAAATGCTAGCACTATAAGGTTATGGCTTGAATCTATAAGGTTATTTCTCAACTTTATATATATATATATATATTTCATTTTTGGGGTTTGAGTCTTATTGAAAAATAAAATAAAATATTATTTGATGAATATTGAAAGAACTAATTGTTACTATGAAGTTTTATTTGGTGAAGACTCTTCTATCATGAAGATTTTCTCTTATGTTTTTTAGCATTAAGGAAAATATAAGTAAACAATTTCATTTGGTGAAGACTCTTGTACCATGGGGATTTTCTCTTGTCTAAAAAGACAAGTAAATTATCATAGAGGTTTTTTTTTATAATAAAGTTTGTTCTATATCATTGAAATTAAAATATTTAAATACTATGACTAACTATAAATATAAAAAATAGTTAGAGTGTATGTAACCCAGGAAGGGTCGATATCCCAAGGAAAAATTTTGGATATGAGCTGGGGCGGAAATAACTCCACAGGGAATTTCAAGACGTTTACGACGTTCCATTTGAGTACCAAATATTGCAGAGGGTTCCACGCGAGAGATAATATCTCCTACTTCAGCATGATCATCTGTGATGATTACCTCATCACAAAAATCTTTAATTTGCTCTTTGAATCATTCTGCATCATGTTTACAATAAGTACTTGTAGACTCAACCCTTCAATAAAATCATAAAAACATATATGTATTTGGTAAATTAATTGAGATTTTAGTTTTAATACATTTTATATATAAACATTTACTGTTATGTATATTTTTGCATGGAAGAAAAACATAGAAATTTTAATTATTAAAAAAAATTACAATGGTAGATGTGTTGAGAGTATTGAACTTTTACCTTTTCAAAACTATAGTTTTAGTCAAAAATCAATCACCTACAATTCCAAAGTTATTTTTCAAACAATTCTATATTGAGATTTATACTATTGAGGCAATATATATAGTTCTCACTAAATTTTTCACCAAAATATATAGACTCCATTATACATTGAAAAAGTTCAAGTCACATTCCCATAGGAACTTAATCTAGATTATGATATCCTGATTATTAGTTTTAACAAATTTCTAGAGATTTTTCTTAAGAAAAATATTGTTGTAAATTCTATAAACGAATTTCATAGATTGAACCCTAAAATTAACTACAAACAAGAAAATATAAACTACAACTAAAAGTTGAACAACCAAACCATGTAGGAAATCTCAACTTTATTTATATTAATATAAGATTAATTTACAAATCTTCCACTTCCCAATGGCAAAGTGAAGGTGTCCCCTTTGGGATTGGAAAATCCCATTTTCCAGTGTCACTTCATTCTTAAAGAGTTGGTTTGCTTCATATTTTATGTCTTTATAAATATTTGAGAAAGAAATGTGAGAGAAGGACAATTTCAATGACAAAATGGCATGGAAAAGGGTTTCAATGTGAATTTGCACAAATTGAATTTGCAGAGGCTTATTTTCGTCGTCCTCTCTTCAATAAAAAAAATTCACACGTGGAATTAAAAATATGACAAAACATTCCATCTAGGTTTTAATCATTATTTTGCTCATTGTCGTCACCATCACTCTTTGTGCAGCTTCTGTCAGTCCATCCCTCACAGAAAAAGACGATCATATCAGGCTTCGCAAGCCCGCCATGTAGTTACAAATAGGAAAATCTAGCACAACAAGCTTAGACACTGTCACACCACGAGAAAATTTGCACTTTGAACGCTGGCATCGTAGTCCCAATAGAGACTCTCTTCTTCCTACTTGCAATACAATCTCACAGATAATTCACATAGCTCACATTCCTTCATTGATTTAGCCATTTTAATATCCGTGAGAGACCTCCAAATTATCTAAGACAAACAAACCTTAGATTTCTTCTCTAACCAAATTCAAAACAAAATGGAGTTCACTAAATAAGATTCATATTGCGTCGCTCATCGTCTTCTTCTACTTAGTGTTTCCCATTAGGACTGGACTAAACCTAAAGCTCAAACTGATGAGGAAAGAAAATATCAGTAATCAATAGTTTCATTAACCTTTGCATGTCATTTTGAAATGAGTCATATAGAGATCAACATTTGAGGCTTCAAGGATGCTCTTACCAATTACGAGCATGTGGTTTGTGGTTTAGATTGTGAGTACAAATCCTTGATCGAGGGTCATGTGTTAACATGGCGTACAATCCTATTACCCAAAACTGAAATAGGGAATGAGATCACAAATGGTTTGTGTTTTTTTAACGCTTACAACCAAATGCCCCGATGTGATACTAACTGAATAATACAAACTTTCTTAAAAATTAATAGAAAACTTTAAGCTGAACCATTACCTTGTTCCTTAACATGAAAAAATTAACACAAGTGGGAGGATATACATTATTGATTTTTAGGTAGGGTAAGGGAAACCTCTTAGAAACATTCAAGATGCAAAAGATTTTTTTTCTAGCAAAGATAATCCATGGATGCTGAAATATATGGAGTTAAAATTAGCAAAAACTTCATGGAAGAGAAGAGATAAGAGGTTTTTCCCTGTGGTTGTGTGTTATATAAGATTTGTGTGGAAGAATGGATTTTGGATTGTGAGAATATGATTTACCCTCTTCGCAAAATATGCCTTCTTTTTCCTATAAAGGATGAGTTGAGGAGATCAAGGGAACTACTATTGCTACTTTAATCCTAGCACCAAGAAGTAGGGTTCTTAATGTAGTTGTAAATATTACTCTTAGCTTTAACATTTTATGGTTGTTTGACATTCATGTATAGTACAGTAGGGAAAATGAGTTTTCTATGTATGCCAGTAAACCAATTCAGTATCTAGATGGACGGTAACCCACAACAAACCTTTCTTTGGGTTTGCTCTAAGATGTAAAATTTCCCATGCATCTATGTACAATACTGTAAATCAAGATGTGGTAATACCAATACAAGAGTCAGTCAATTTTTGGACTTTGAGAATATGCACCCATTGTCATGTCTCATGTCTGTATCTTTAAATTTTCTCTAGTTTCTTGTGGTTTTTGTTCTTCATGAGGTGCTTATGTCATTTGAATTTACCTTTCATGGGATTTATATCTTTAAAATTGATCTTACCCAAACCACATTTCAGTGTCATAATATAACACCACCTTTCTAAATGCGCAATTGTCTCATTTTAAATTAGTTGAAGAAATAAATGAAGAAAGGTATTCCAATATTTAACATTAAACTTGAAAGAGAAGTTGTTGTAATATGTTACCTCTTTTTAAATGGATAGTTATTTTTATTTTAAATTAGGCTAAAGAAAAGAAATGAAAATATATTGGTTTCAATCTTCAACTCTATAATATTTTACCTCTTTTCAAATGAACATTTGCCTCTTATATTAATTAAATAACTGAGAAAGTTGATTCCAATATTGGACTTCGAATTGGGTAGCCAAAGCATATTTTGTAACCATTTTCTCCTTAAACTTGAATTACTAGGATTATTTTGTAGTCGTTTAATTCCCTTTGGATGCATAATTGTCTTTTTATTTTAAATAGCTTAAACAAAAGATATGAATTTGATTACAATATTTAACTATAAACTCTCAAGCAGCTAAGACATACTCTAGTATTTTACCTCTTTCTAGATGCAAAAATGTCTTCTAAAATAAAGAGAATGATGTAGTGGATTCCAATATTTGATTTTAAATTTAAACCTCAATAGCTAAGGCATGAACTGTAATATTTGTATCACTTTACATAGTCATTGCAACACATAAAGTGGGCATGTTAAAGAACATGTTGAGAACCCCATATCCAACTTGAAGGGATATCATCATCTAGAAGGAATTTTTCAACATGAAATGATTTGCAACAAATCTTGTACCTCACTTTCATTAATAGTGATGCAAAACTTGCATCCAGTTTCTTGATTAATAATCATGGATTATGATTCCCATAAACATCATACGTAGCCAACAATCTAGAGGCTCTATTAGATGGTCATATTTATTATGTATTCAGATGATAAGAGCGATGAATAGCCTTGTAGTGCTAGGCTTATGCTAGATTGTCATTTTTTTGTGGGTACATATTATAAGAGTCATGCATAGTCCAATAGCTCTAGGCCCTACTAGATGATCATAATTTTTTTGAGTACATTTTATAAGAGTCATGTTTATAGGTGCCTAATAAGCATGGAGTTACATTTTAGATGTGAGCTTGAGTAATCATAAATGAAAATTTAGTCTTCTTAGTTGTGCTACAGTACATTGAAACTGAATAAGCAAAGCTAATAATTGAAATATAATTGAACATCAATTAAAAACAAATTCTTCAAGGAAACAGGATGCCATATTGCTGACTCATTCTACATGCTTTAATTGTTCAATTTAGCTATTACATCAGAGATATATCTGACCAAACCTCACAATTATTTTCTTTCTCTCTTAACTTCTCAACAAATGAATGAGCGTTAGGACGAATTGTCAAGAAGTGCTCAGTCTTTGCTTCCAAGAAAATAAAGCCATGTTTAGTAGAGAAATTTGTCACCTCCATTGTTTAAATTTGAATTGTACTCGAATGATATAGCCTCAAAACTCAAATAATAATTGTAAGCATCTTACTTCACCCTTTTCATCAATAACCTCTCTGATCACATTCATGATGCGACTACACTAAATACTAGCACAACCACATTAGTAAATGTGGTTGATATGCATCGAAGGCATATAATTATGATGATTATTATTAATTAATATTACTACTATTATCAATTAATATTATTATTACTTAATTTAATAACATTATTAATTAATAAATATTAATAATAATTAATTCATTAATATTTTTAATAATAAATATAGTTAATTAATTTAAACCAATGGGTTGACATTGGAACATGGTTGACCATGATTGACCATGATTGACCATGATTGACCATGGTTGACCATGATTGATATTATAAACCCAAGGAATAATAAACCCAAGGGATCAATACTAAAACCCCAAGGGATTATGAACCCAAGGGAATAAGATTAAACCCAACATACTAATGTTATAAACCGTAAGAAAAATATTATAAATAGTAAAATAAACATGGTTGGCCATGGTTGATCATGGTTGATTTTCATATCAACACAAACTTCATGATAATACGACGTTCGACCATGACTAACCATGGATGACAATGTTTGAATTTATAAAACATGGTTGACCATGGTTGACCAATGTAGATAAACCCAAGGGACTAATATTATAAAACTAAGATAGATAAACGCAAGCGACTATTATTATAAACCCAAGGTAGATAAAATCTAAGATAAATATTATAAACACTAAAATAAAAATCATTGACCATTGTTGATTTTCATATTCAGACAATCCTTGTTGTAATGTGACGTAGGACCATGGTTGACCATTCTTGATTTTCAAATCGAAAGAATATTTGTCACAATGCAACATTGGACCATGGTAGATTCTCATATTGAGACAATAATATTAATGCCTAAGAATATGAACCTTTAGATTAATAAATCCAAGGGATAAAAATTATAAACCTAAGGTATATAAACCGTAAGGTAAATATTATAAACCTAAAATAGCAACAAGAAATGCTAAAAATAGAAGTGCTAAAAATAACACTGCTATAAATAGTAGTTTGGGTACCAGTGTTGGACATAGCAACAAGGAATGAAGATTGGAAGTGCTAAAAATAACATTGCTATAAATAGCATTTCGGGTTAGATTCCAATTTTAGTTAGTCCCTGAACTAAAATTGAGAAGTAAAATTTGAATTTGATCTTAGTAGTTGTTTGTAAAATAATTAATTAATTCATCTTTAGTTAATTAGTTGTAGAAAATCAAACATGAAGTCTATGTGGGGACATGCAACAATTTCTCCATTGATTGAGGAATTTATCCATCAGTTAAAGGGATAAGGATGAGTTGTAATATTGAGTTGTAATTAGTTAGCTCAGTTAACTGAGTTAAGTCTAGTTAGATTAATTCAAACAGATTGTTGAATTAATTGTGAGTTCAATTAGTTAATGCTTGCATGAATGTAATGGCTGCTCTCCAGATAACTGAATATTCTCTCATAAATAACTCATGCATGTCAATTCAGTCAAAGACCCAGTTGAGATCAGAGGAAGGGATAGTGTACTATTAGTTGGAGGATTTTTCCTATATAGGAAACTCATCCATGTAGAAGGAATTATCTCCTTCAGGTTTGTGCAGGTATTTCTGAGCCAAGTGAGCAATGTGAGGTGGGAATTCACACAAGTGGAAGCATTGGACCCTAGGAAAAACTGCGCAAGGAAATAGGAGGCTTGGAGGGTAGAGGAGAAGGTTGTGATAGCCTTTAACTATCTATGAGCAATATTGTTTGATTGCAGAGAGAGCAGGATAGCTTGAGAGCTGATTCCTTTTGTAACTTGAACATATTTCCACTTGTATGATAATACAGAGATTGGGGTTTTAGGCTGAGGATTTCCCCAGGTTATTTCTTTTGTGTTATTTTTGATTGATTTCTCATTCTTAGTTATATGTGTTCTCATTGATCTTGCTCATATTCGATTAAGATTCCGCAAATTTTGTTGTAAAAGTAGATCTTGTATTTTGGTTTAGTATATTGCATAATCTGTTGATCTACAGTGGGAATTTCTACATGGTATCAGAGCAAAGCTGATCAAAGTGAAGAATAGTATACAAGAAGGGAGAAGTTTGAAGTTTCAAGTTCCTGAATATAGAAATCGAGTTCTTATCACATCTCAATTTCACCAATGGTGTTCAATGGTTTAAGACTCGAGTATGCCCTTGATGGCAGCTCGAATTATATAGCCTGGAAGGATCACATGGAAGTAGTATTAGACAATAACGATCTAAAGGACTTCATTGATCAATAAGTCCCCAAGCCGACTGATGCTACTGAAGTGGCGGAATGGAAGAAATATGTGGCTACAGCAAGGAGAATCCTCCTAGAGGGAGTTCGAGACCACATTGTCTCGAGCCTACATGGGAAGGAGACATTGTTTTCAATGTGGAAAACATTGAAAGATCTATATCAGAATAGCAGCGATTAGAGGAAGATGGTGCTGAAATACAAGATTTGGAAAATCAAGTGTGAAAAGGGCGACACGATATCTACATATTTGAACAAGCTTACCACCTACAGGTATGAGCTTGGAAGTGTATGGATCATGACCGCTGATGATGACATGGTGAGTCTTGCACTCCTCGGTCTTCCTAAGAGCTGGCATAGCTACCAAGAATTGGTAAATGGAAGAGATAAACTGCAAGATTGGGAATGACTTTGGTCGGATCTGATGCAGGAGGAGATAAGAAGAAGCACCAGAGATGGTTCTTCATCCAAGGAGGATGAAGAAAACTGCACCTTAGCAAGTAAGGCAAAGAAAGGGAAGGAGAAGGCTTCTCATCCCAAATCGAGTTCTTCCCATGGTGGGAAGAAGTTTGACAAATGGAAAGTGCGATGCTTTCATTATCATGAGGTGGGCCATTTTGCTACAAATTGTCCATTGAAGAAATCCAAGATGGGATCCAAGGAAGGACCTGAAGGTGAGGCATTGGCCTCACAGTTCGAGTTGGATTTCACCCTCTTCGCATGCATGGCTTCATCCATGGTGGGATGTGGTTGGTTTCTTGATAGTGGAGCTTCTTTCCACATGACTAGCGACAAGAGTTTGTTGAGTACCTTAGAGGAGAAAGATCTCCAAATACTCATAGTGATGGTAATGATGAAAATTATACTGTCTCAGTTGTAGGCATGGTTGTTTTTCGGAGGGAGTATGGAGCTCACATTACCTTGACCAATGTCAATTATGTACCAGGATTGACGAAAAATTTGGTGTCGATCACAATGCTAGAAGACAAAGGCTATGCTGTAGTCTTCAGTAAGGGAAAGTTTTTTCTTCGACACATAACCACTAGATAGGTGAAGCAGATCGGTTCGCGAGTCAAGAACCTGTATGCTCTTGAGGTTCAAGATTCATGCAAAGCCTTGAGGAGAAAGGCAACTGATGGAGACTTGGTGGTTGAGAGGGAGAGTACATTAGCTCTCAACATGCAGTGCCAGAAGAAGTCTCACACAATTGTGGAGGAGCCACAATTGGTGAAGCAACTTCAAGAGGTTGTGGAGCAGCCACAACTAGAGAAGCCGAGAGGAGATCGAGTAGAGACATCTACTCATGTAGAGACCTCCAATAAGGGAAATTTCGAGCCAAGTGGGCATAGGGATCACATGCATCCATACCTCTAGGTAGGAGGTGGGGCGATCTGCAGTGACAATCCCAAGAAGGTTGGAATACGGGTAGGATCATTGAGGTACCCAACCTCTTTGATTAGACCTTGCTATAGGAGCCCCGACGAGGAGTAGCAGGACTAGCTGAGTGGGTAGAGACAGATGCAGATGGAGCGGCAGAGAGAGCTACAGTGCAGGAATCCCAAGACAGCGTAGAGCTAGCAAGCTGCAACAATGCAAGAGGCACAAGAGTGTTGCACCAATGCAGGATGGCATAGAGAGGTGTACAATGGTGTGAGATGCATGGAGTGTTGCAGTAGCTCAAAGGTCACAGAGGGAGCACTTGTCAGTTACAAAGTAAGCTTCAACATCAGAGGATGCTTTTAGGCCAACAGGGAGGTCAGTTGGGAGATTTTTTGTTTCTAGAGTTGTTAGAGCAACAAAACTTGGGAGAAGTGTTGTATGCAGAACATTCCAGAGGTTCAGCATCGAGTTCGAGTTGAATTCCTTTCTTGTTGAGAGGGAGTGTTGAAAATAGCAACAACAAATGCTAAAAATAGAAGTGCTAAAAATATCACTGCTATAAATAGTAGTTTGGGTGCTAGTGTTGGACATAGCAACAAGGAATGAAAAATGGAAGTGCTAAAAATAGCATTGCTATAAATAGCATTTCGGGTTAGATTCCAATTTTAGTTAGTCCCTGAACTAAAATTGAGAAGTAAAATTCGAATTTGATCTTAGCAGTTGTTTGTAAAATAATTAATTAATTCATCTTGAGTTAATTAGTTGTAGAAAATCAAATATGAAGTCAATGTGGGGACATGCAACAGTTTCTCCATTGATTGAGGAATTTTTCCATCAGTTAAAGAGATAAGGATAAGTTGTAATATTGAGTTGTAATTAGTTAGCTCAGTTAACTGAGTTAAGTCCAGTTAGATTAATTCAAACAGTTTGTTGAATTAATTGTGAGTTTAGTTAGTTAATTCTTGCATGAATGTAACTGCTGCTCTCCAGATAACTGAATATTCTCTCATAAATAACTCATGCATGTCAATTTAGTTAGAGACCTAGTTGAGATTAGAGGAAGGGACAATGTACTATCAGGTGGAGGATTTTTCCTATATAGGAAACTCATCCATGTAGTAGGAATTATATCCTTCAGGTTTGTGCAGTTATTTCTAAGCCAAGTGAGCAGTGTGAGGTGGGAATTCACACAAGTGGAAGCACTGGACCCAAGGAAAAACTGCGCAAGGAAATAGGAGACTTGGAGGGTAGAGGAGAAGTTTGTGAGAGCGTTTGACTATCTATGAGCAGTATTGTTTGATTGTAGAGAGAGTAGGATAGCTTAAGAGCTGATTCTTTTTGTAACTTGAACATATTTCCACTTGTATGATAATACAGAGATTTGGGTTTTAGGATGAGGCTTTACCAAGGTTATTTCTTTTGTGTTATGTGTGATTGATTTCTCATTCTTAGTTATATGTGTTCTCATTGATCTTGCTCATATTAGATTAAGCTTCAGCAAAGTTTGTTGTAGAAGTAGATCTTGTATTTTACTTTAGTATATTGCATAATCAGTTGATCTACAATGGGAATTTCTACAATTTTCAAATCGATAGAATCTTTGTCACAATGTGACATTGGACCATGGTTGATTCTCATATTGAGACAATAATATTAATGCCTAGGAATATGAACCTTTAGATTAATAAATCCAAGGGATAAAAATTATAAACCCAAGGTATATAAACCCTAAGGTAAATATTATAAACCTAAAATAAACATTGTTGATCATGGTTGATTTCCTTATTGAGACAATTCTTGTCATAATGCGACATTGGACAATGGTTGACCATGACTTATTTTCATATGGAGACAATCTTTGTCACAATGAAACATTGGACCATTGTTGACCATAGTTGATTTTCATGTTGACACAATCATTGTCACAATGCAACATTCGACCATTGTTGACCATAGTTGACCATGGTTGGCTATGATTGACCATGGTTGGCCATGATTGATATTATAAACCCAAGGGATTGATATTATAAACCTAAGGGAATTATAAACCCAAGGGATTATGAACCCAAGGGAATAATATTATACTCAAGGGACTAATATTATAAACCCAAGGTATATAAAACCCCAAGATGAATTTTATAAACACTAAAATAATCATGGTTAACCATGGTTGATTTTCATATTGAGACAATCCTTGTCATAATGTAGCATTGGACCATGGTTGAATATGCTTAATTATGGTTTCTTTTCATATCAACACAATATTTGTGACAATGCGACATTTGGCCATGGTTGACCATGATTGACCATGGATGATCATGTTTGATTTTATAAAACATCGTTGACCATAGTTGACCAAGGTTGAACATGGTTGAGCATGGTTGATGAAGATTATCATATTTAGACAATCTTTATCATAATGCGACATTGGACCATGGATGAGACAATGATTGATTTTCATATTGAGACAATTTTTGTCACAATGCGACGTTGGACATGGTTGACCATGTTTGCTTTTATAAAACATGGTTAACCATGGTGGACCATGGTTGAATAATATTAAACCCAAGGGACTAATATTATCAACCCAAGGTAGATAAACCCTAAGATAAATATTATAAACACTAAAATAAACATTGTTGACCATGGTTGATTTTCATATTCAGACAATCCTTGTCAAAATGTCACGTTAGACAATGTTTGACCATGATTGATTTTCAAGTTGACAGAATATTTGTCACAATGCGACATTGGACCATGGTTGACCATGGTTGATTCTCATATTAAGACAATAATATTAAACCCTTAGATTGATAAACCCAAGGGATTGATATAATAAACTAAAGGGATAATGAACCTTTAGATTAATAAACCGAAGGGATAATGAACCCTTAGATTAATAAACACAAGGGATTGATATTATAAACTAAAGGGAATAATAAAACAAATGGATAAAAATTATAAACCCAAGGTATATAAACCCTAAGGTAAATATTATAAACCCTAAAATCAACATGGGTGGCCATGGTTGGTTTCCATATTGAGACAATCCTTGTCACAATGCAATGTTGGACCATGGTTAACCTTGCTTGACCATCATTTATTTTCATATTAAGATAATATTTGTCACAATGCGACATTGGACCATCATTGATTTTTATATTGAGAGAATCATTTTCACAATGTCACATTCGACCATGGTTGACAATAGCTGGATATGATTAACCATGGTTGACCATGATTGATATTATAAACCCAAAGGAATAATAAACCAAAGGATTGATATTATAAACCCAAGGGAATAATAAACCCAAGGGATTAATACTAAAATCCCAAGGGATTATGAACCCAAGTGACTAATATTATAAACCCAAGATATATAAACCATAAGATAAATATTATAAACACTAAAATAAACATGGTTAATTGTGGTTGACAATGGTTGATTTTCATATTGAGACAATCCTTGTCATAATGCGACATTGGACCCTAGTTGACCATGATTAACCATGGTTATTTTCGTATCAACATAATCTTTGTGATAATGTGAAGTTTGACCATCGTTGACCATGATTGACCATGTTTGATTTTATAAAACATGGTTGATCATGGTTGACCAAGGTTGACCATGATTGACCATGGTTGATCATGGTTGACAATGATTATTATATTGAAACAATATTTTTCATAATGCAATGTTGGACCATGGTTGATACAATGATTGATTTTCATATAGAGACAATCTTTGTCACAATGCGACATTGGACCAATAGTTGGCCACAATTTATTTTATAAAAAATGGTTAACCATGGTTGACCATGCTTGAATAATATTATGCCTAAGGGACAAATATTATAAACCCAAGGTATATAAACCCTGAGATAAATATTGTAAACACTTGAAATAGACATCGTTGACCATGGTTGATTTTCATATTGAGACAATCCTTTTCATAGTGTGACATTGGATCATGGTTGACCATGGTTAACCATGATTGATTTTCAAATCGACAAAATATTTGTCATAATGCCACATTGGACCATTGTTTACCATGGTTGATTCTCATATTGAGACAATATTTGTCACAATGTGATGTTGGACCATGGTGGACCATGATTGAATTTACAAATCATGGTTGACCATGATTGATATTATAAACCCTAGGGATTAATAATAAAAACCCAAGGGATTATAAAAAGAAGGGAATTATAATAAACCCTAGGAATATGAACCCTTAGATTAATAAACCCAATGGATCTATATTATAAGCCCAAGGGAATATACCCAAGGGAACAAATTTATAAACCTAAGGTATATGAACCCTAAGATAAATATTATAAACCTAAGGTATATAAACCCTAAGATAAATATTATAAACCTTGAAATAAACATGGTTGACCATGATTAGTTTCCATATTGAGACAATCCTCGTCACAATGCAACGTTGGACCATGGTTGACCATGATTAATTTTCATATCTAGTCAATCTTTGTCACCATCCGACGTTGGACCATGGTCAAGCAGGGTCAATTTTCATATTGAGACAATTGTTGTCATAATGTGAAAATCAACCATGGTTGGCTATGGTTGACCATGATTGATATTATAAACCCAAGGGAGTAGTAAATCCAAGGGATTAATACTAAAACCAGAAGGGATTATGAACCCAAGGGAATAATATTAAACCCAATGGACTAATATTATAAACCCAAGGTACATAAACCCTAAGTTAAATATTATAAATACTAAAATAAACATGGTTGGCCATGGTTGATTTTCATATTGAGACAATCCTTGTCATAATGCGATGCTAGACCATGATTGACCATGCTTTACCATGGTTGATTTTCATATCAAGACAATATTTGTCACAATGCGACGTTCGACCATGGTTTAACATGGTTGAAAAAGGTTGACCATGATTATCATATTGAGACAATGTTTCTCTAATGCGACATTGGATCATGGTTGAGACAATGATTGATTTTCATATTGAGACAATTATTATCACAATGCAACATTGGACCATGGTTGACCATGACTAACCATGTTTGACCATGATTGATTTTATGAAATATGGTTGACCATGATTGCTCCAGAAATAAAAAATAGGCTCAAAAATGAAATTGCTCAAAATCTCCCAAATTTGGTGTCAATTCGTAGTGTTCATCATTCTGATTCCAAAGATGCTTGAATAGCCTCAATCTAACGTCATATGAAGAAGTTATGGTGTTTTGAATTTTTTGACCAACAATTAAAAAGTCAATAACTGGGTTAACAGGGTTGTTGACTGGGAAGTCTGTATAGCTGACATCACCAGTTGACTATGCAGGGTAGGTTGATGGTGGACCAATTTGGTCTTGACATGTGGCATCAGCGTACATGTGTAGATGGTGTATTTTCATTGGTTCATTAGTTGTGAGGTGGACCAATTATGAGGCACCACGTGGCCTAACGAGAGGGCACCACATGGTGCCCCGTGGTTGGCCAATTCTTTTATATCTGGCCCAAGGGCCTCGATGGGGTTTGACCCCTAGACCTCTAGCAGACCAACCTACGACCTTACCATCATGCCATTGCATTGGTTCTTAATCATATAGACCACCGATTCTATTTCAAGTCGAATGATTTGGCATTTGGGAGGAGGCGCCAGGGCACATGGCCCCAACCCTGTTCACATTACACACCATATGACCACACCAGAATCAAAGTGGGACTGGGTGGTTAAGCCCTATCCTCAAGTCTTTCGTATCACCCACGTGATCGTCATTGGAGTAGAGAAGCAGAGAGTTTTGGTGGGAGAGGCAGGGCACTTGGCCTTGGCCTCAGTTCCATCGATGCCCATACAAACTACGGTGCGACAGAGTGAGCGGACCGGGTGGCACATGGTCCATAGAGGCCCATGGTCTTATGACCATTATATGACCATGAACCTTAGTGAGCGGAGCCAAAGTCGGCGGGGGCAGGCAATTGTCCCCGACCCCAACCACATGGGCACCATGTGACCTATTTTGGCGCTTAAGGAGGTAATGGCACAATTTAGTGAAGTGATAAACCACATGTTTTGTAGTGGGAATCTCACCTGTCCCAAGTGAAATTGTTGCTAAGTGGACTATGTAAAGGGAAAAATCATTGTGTAGTTTGTAGGTTTCACCAATTTGCAGGACAAATAACAAAGCTTGACTTGGAGAAGCATAACTTGCTCATTTTTTAACATTTTTGAGGTCAAGAAGAGCCTAGATAGGGGTTCTCGAGTGTCTTGAACTCAATTCTAGCCTCATATTTATGATTTGGGCACATTATGATGGATTTTTTTGCAGAATCATGTCTTTTAGTGCTATAGGTAGAGACAATTTGAAGCAGTATAGAGGCATATTTGAGCATGGAGAGAGCCTATTTAGAAGTTTTCTAGTCTTCCAATTTCATCTGCAATAACTTTTACTTTTGTAGAGCATCTCTTCTCATACTTTTCTCAATTTGTTTAGGAGAAATTCCCTTTCCAACTCTTTATTGTGAAGAGTTGCATGTTTATGCTTTTTATCTCAAGTGGAGTACAAGGACCTATTATAGAAGACACCTTTTTATGCTGACATTTTCGTGACTTGCTATAGGGAGTCATTTTTCTAAGTGATAATTCTTTGTAGGAGAAACAAGCCACTCTTGTGTCAAAAAGTTGTAATGTACTCATTTTCTATTGAAATCAATATAACGGTCTAGCTATTGGACAAAGCACAAAGTCGTAGCCTAGGAGAGGTGAATTCCGTGATCAAATGATGGTTTTTTCTCTTCATGTTTATCATCTTGAGTTGCATGTGAATTTGTTTCTCTTTTAAGTTCATGTGAAAAGTTAACTCATCATGCTTTAAGATGTTGTGAAACTAATTTCACGTTTAAAGGTCCATTTTGTTTAACTTGTAAAGTGTTAGAAGACGATCTATTTTTTATAGGAGGAGCTTTCCTCCAATTTCATATCAGGTGGTATCAGATCAGGTTCTAACCAAGTTACAAGTATGGGCAAGAAACCTAAGCTTAAAAGACTCCAAGAGTTGGAAGAGATTAATCTCTCTCTTCGAATGAAGAATATCGAGCTAAGGATATTGTTTGAAGTTGTAGAGGAGGAGAAAAGGACAATGCACCTATAGTTGTAGCATGTAGTGTAGGAACAAACTGGTGAGAGTTCCATCTCAGAAGCAGCAAAGAATCCCTCCAGGATGAAACCAATTTGTGGGCATGGTTCTTACACATGATATGGACCCTATGTTGAGAATGATGTGTGCAACTTTTGTCAACATTTTAAAGGTCCCCACTATGTTCCCATTGGTAAATGTGGTTGGATAGAGTTATGTTGACGGTGTTGGACCCGCCAACATTCAGGGGATTACCCCAGTATGATGGCCCGGTTGCCATTGTCTTAAGGATTTGCCTCAACTCTTTCTTGTCAGCACAAGAGAGTGGTCTGCTTTGCCTTTGAGAAGTGAGGTTCGTGTGCCTGGTGATTGCTAGTATTACTTGTATCAATGCTTCTTTCACTGTAGAGGGAGAGGGTGAGAGTGAGTCCCAAGTTGGTTGGGAGGAAGCTCTAACTCTGGTAGGAACACACAACACAATAGGACATGCATAGTTCTAGAGGAGAAGTCCACACGGATGCGACAGTCACAACACACAAGGGAAGATAACACGTACAAAACTCAATGGATGAGTCCGCACGACTGCAACAGTTGTTACAACAAGTTTTACGTGAAAGGTTTGGTTGATGTCTGGGGAGGTAGCCACCATGGGCGAGAGAATGTTAACATCATATACAACAAATTTTCATTAACAAATTATGTATTACAACAAGTGAAATAATTTCAAGTGTTCAACATAGGTTAAAGCAACATGTATTACAAGTGTTCAAGATTAGTTTTTACAACAATTACAATACATGTGTGAAAATGTGATGGCATGTTAGCAAGCTTCTAAATTAAGTGAAAGTTCCATGACACATCGTTACACCATACATCACTAACCCCGTGCACGAGGCATTGGAGCCACAACTTACTCCTCAAAGAAAAGATTACAGACCCTCTTGGCTATGTTGGAGGAGTCGAGGTGAAAAGTATTTTCATGTACAAATGAGGGGGTATTTATAGCCAAGGGTGAAACTGAACCTTGTGATTGTTTGACTACCCTCATGGTTGTTTGACTTCCATGACTTTTTGTACAACAAGTGGGTCTCTTAGACTTCCATGTTACATTACGTTGTTGGACAACATGGCCCATAGTAGAGATGTGGGCAACATGACTCATGACATGACTCGACATGACAGTGTTGGTAAATTCGTGCTACTGTTGGAGTGCATGTCAAGCTGCAGTGCTGTTGGGTGATGGATGTCGTCATGTTGTGTCACAGCTTCAACGCCACATGGAAAAGTGCATGGAGTCTTCAATGGTCGTTGGTTTTCTTGGTGTTGCTATGACACATTGCTCCTTTCTTGTATGTTGGAAGGCTTGACTAGCTCATTTATTCGCGAAAGGTGCATGTTTGTCCGTTCGTTAGTACGTGAGCACATCCTGTTTGTTCGCTCATCTGTCCGTCTGTGAACACATCTTTGTATGATCATCCATTCATGAGTACATCTCTTCGCATGCATCGTTCGTTCATCCATTGGTGAACTTGTCCTTCTGCATGTGCTCCCTTCGTTCATCCCATTTGTCGTCACACCATGTTTGTTGGTGTACCTCTACCTATAGTCACTCATGACAAGACGACATCAAATCCAAAAACCTCCTAGTCTACCATGACATGTGATCATTTAGGATGCAGGTGATCGGGAGAGGCAGTAAGGTTGTGAGGAGGGATGATGCCTACAGGCACTGCTGATGAAAACTACACAAGAGTCACTAGGTGATGGAGATGGGCAATCTAAGTCAACAATGACTATTCGCGAGGTTTGGCTCTGTTGGAAGGAAAAACTGCACAGACTTTTGGAGGGACAGTGCGGGCTGCAGGAAGTCAAGGAAGACAAAATCTGTGCATTTTCCGGAACGAGCGGGAAATAGGGGCTTGACAGCAGAATTTGTGCAATTTTTTGGAGGAACAGGCTAGGTTGTGCGAAGGCAAGGTAGACAGAATATGCACATTATCAAAAATGAGTGGGCAGCAGAGGCTTGAAAACATAATTTGTGCAATTTCTTAGAGGAACAGGTTGGGCTATGGGGAGGATTGGTAGACAGGATTTGCATAGTTTTTTGAAGGAACTGAGTGGGAGTCTGGTAGCCAAAACTGCGAAATTCTTGGAGGGAACTGGTAGCTGGTTGCTAGGTCACTGGCAGTAGAAACTATGCAATTCCCAAGGGGAACATGCAATCAACTGCTAGGAGATTGGCAACAAAAACTACACAATTCCTGGAGGGAACTGTCAGTTTATTGTTGGTGAGAGAAATTGTGCTGATGCTAGAAGGTCAACCTGTTGATAGTCTCTGTGCAATTTCTGAACTAAGTAGACTTCTGGGTAGCAAATGGCTTGCTCATAAAAACTGCACAATTTTCTGGATGAGCAGTCGGTCGATTGTCAGAAGGACTGACTCGGAAAACTACGCAATTTTCTGAGGGAGACATGGATGGGCACTGGCTGTCTATCCGACCTATCTGTGCAATTTCCTTAGTCAGCAAAGCGGGCAAGGTCAGTAGCCTCAGTGCAATTTTTGAGGGGAGTTAGTCCTAGGGTGGCTACTAGGTCTGACTCTCCGGGTGGCTAGCATGAAGGTTGATTAAATTGCTTGCATGCAACGCAGCCTGAAAAGACTTTCTTGGTGCTTCTGTGCTTTTCTGGGTGACAATCAATCGAGTCGATGGTGGGGTGATGGTCCGAATGTCAAAGGGGATTTCAGTCGTCAGAACTTTAGAAAAATGACTAAGTGTGTGAATGAGTGAAATATTCAAATATGATCTTACAAACACACACCCACATGGCTTGACGACGAGATGACTCAAACCAAAGAGACACACATGTTCAACATGATTGACCGATGGTGCAAGAGACAAGCGTGACACTCGTGATTGATCGTTGATCAGTCGTGATGACACTTGTGTGACAATGAATTTGACTCCATGTGTGAGTGTGACAAATGCTTTCATAGCGAACATAACATGTACACACAAAGCGAAGACCTTGAGCATGACCAGAACATGGTCACAAGCAAGACATTGACATGAACATGCAAAAGCTTAGGTGGAATGCACAAGTAAGGGGGGTGTGAAGGTTCATACGAGCTCACAGAGTGAACCGGAGTGTATGCAACTGTCAAGTGAAACTCTCAAGGAAGGCTCTGAATTTGCGTGCAGGCCAAAATTTTGGAGGGTGGTTGTAGCTGCTACAACACTCGGCGACACGCTGGTAGAACTCTTACTTCTCTGTTTTGGTTCAGTGATAGCACGGGGCCTTGGTCTTTTTCATAATATTGAATCACTGTGTGGGTTATGTCGGCTTCCCCACTTACCCCATGGAAATACATGGCTCACCTTTTTCCAACTCAGTCAAACACAATCAAAAGTTCAGCTTGATCACAAAGTTTCGAATCTGGGAAGGGTAGTTTAGTTCGCGAGTTGAAGATTTTCAGAGTGTAAGTTTTCATCTCTGGTGTTGCTCCACTGCCAGCAGGCCTGGATAGTATCCCGACAGAGTCATGCAAGAACACACACATTTCTTCACTTCCGACGAGCCTTGTCAGTAGCCTAGTGGAGTTGCATGCTTCACCTCTCTGTGCAGGAAGCCTTTCTCTTCTTTCTTCTTTGTATATTTTGAGAGGACTGTGCATATCCACTTATTTATTTTTGGGGTGAAAAAGGGATCCCTACTTATTGAGATTAGAAGAGGTTGTTCCTTCAGAGAAGCATGTAAGACCTCTGACATAGGTTTTCTCGTTTAGATTTCCCCTTCTCCATTTCTACTAAATGGATGAGCTTAAACACACAGATAAGAAGGCTGAGTACATGCATGGGGCTTCCCAGTGTGGACATAGGTTCATGGTTGGACCAAAAATTCCCTTGTAGATGGTTCATATTTTCTGTCAAGACTTCATCGACCAAACGTTATAACCAAGCACAGAGAAGATAGACATAAGACTGGCCGAGTGCTGCAGTGTCACAAGTCTCTTCAAATTTCAGCCACATACTCTATTCAAAAGCTAGAGTGTAGTAGTTGGCAGCACTTGTTTCCGGAAACAAAAATAGTAATATACCAAGAAAACAAAACAAACGTAAACAAAAATAGTAAACAGAACAAACAAAGTAAAAACAAAGATAATAAGAAAAGAAAACAAGATGAAAACAACAAGTAGCAAGCAGACTATGTACATGGCTCGGGTGCAATCTGGCCTACTGAAAGTAATTCTTGAGATCTTGATTGTTGACAGGAAGGTTGTCAATCCTCCCGTTAAGTGATTGTAGACGATACGTGTGTGGGCCAAGATTCTCGTGGACTATGTACAGACCAATCCATAGGGACTAGAATTTCATATGTTTGCATTTGTCTTCATGGGGTTTATCCCATTTTAGAACTAAGTCACCAACACCAAAGTTAGCTTTCCCTGCAGAATTATTATCGAACCATCTCTTGATACAGGTTCTGGTGGAGTGTGAATTTTTCTTTTGCTTTCATCCTTTCTTCCTGGAGCTTATGGAGAGCATCCATCCTACGTTGTACTAGTTGGCAAGGCTTGCCTTGAGATTCTTGGGAAAGCTGAAGTGTAGGCAGGTGGATATTTCGAAGAAGGATGGCTTCTTTACCATAAACTAGGAAGTACAGTGAGGTATTCAGAGAGGGATTGGGTGTTACATGGTCAACTCATAATGCATTCGTTAGGGTGGTACACCAGTTGCACTAATAAAAGAAAATGGTCTTCTTGATTATGTGAATGAGGTTTTTATTTGTGGATTCTAGGAGATCATTTCCTTGCGAGTGATAGTCAGATGAATTCTTTAGAAAATTACCATTGTGTAATGAAAAATCATAAATCTTCAAAGACGAGAAGTATGTTGCATTATAAAAAAAAATTGATACTGGAATGCCAAAGAGTGAGATGATGTTCTGTTGGAGGAAGTTGATGACCTCCTGGTCATTCACTTGTTTGAGAGGAACTGCTTTTGTCCACCACATGAAGTAGTCAGATGTTGTTAGGATGTAGTGGTGTTTCTCTGATGAATGTGGGAATATTTCCCCAATGATGTCCAGGCCCCACTGTTGGAATGGTTTGTTCACTACAACAGGGTGCAGTGGGGCTACTGATCTTCGTGTTCTGTCGGCGCATCGCTGACAGACCGGGCACTTACGAGCATAAGCATGTTCATATTTAAATAATGAGGACCAGTAAAAATGGGCTTGCATAACTTTGTGTGCAGTGGTGTTTCCCGCAAAGTGACCCCTAGCAAGTCCATCATGCAAATCTTGAAGTACCTTCTCTGATTCATGTGCCTCAAGGCAACTGAGAAAAACTCCATTACTGTGCTTTCTGTAAAGCACTCCGTGCACTGATAGTGGTGGTGATAATGAGAAATTGTATCGAAAGAGAGATGAACATTCCAAGGGACATGGACAGTCCAATTCTTCTTGTCAAAGTCACAACCCAAAGGACAAATATAAGTGTCATGTGAATTCTAGAAATGTTGGTGATTTTGATTATTTATGGATATGTTTCCTTGCACATTTTGTGATGCATCTGACCATTATGTGGTTGAGTGTGAGAAACATAGGATATGCTCAAGAAAATGAATCAAATCCTTGGGATGAGGCATGAGGAACCACTCTCAGTTATGAAGACTTCCTTGTTGATGGGAAAGCATAAGCATTTTTGTACCCATTGTAGCATGACTGGGCACCATATTGAAAAGTGATGGAAACTCCATCCGAAACTTGTCCCAAGAAGGGAAAAAAGGTCATGCGATCCCTTGTAAGAAAAGTGACAGGTGGTAAAGTGGAAGATAATGTAGTTCCTAAAGTAGCCTTTGAAGCATATGGGTGCAGAAAGAGAACCCATAAGCCCAGTTAGATAAATAATGGGTAAACTATTTTGTATAGTTTGCTTGATTTGTAAAATTGTAATTACTTGTTTTATATTCCCGTTTGGGTACTTTGTAAAGTGAAGTCATGTACAATCACTTATCTGCAACAAGTGTGTTTTCTTTGGAATGTTATGCTACCTTGGCTTGATGATAAGTCAACTTGAATGGGACTTTTGGGATGAGAATTTGTATTTCATCCAGTATGTCTACAGTTGTGTCAAGCACTCACCTATACAAGTATTTTGATATGCGAAGCTTGTTTTTGAATTGGATCATTCGTAAAGATTGTGCAACATATGACCATAACAAAGTGGAAAATGTCAAGCACGTCATTGTACAAGTGTAGCTTGAGGACAACAAATAAAAGTGTAAATCAATACATGGCAAGCATTAAGTTGCTTTTGATTTCTAGGTGGAAGATCAAGTTTGTCTTCAAGAAAGAGAGAATTCAAGGATAATTTTGTTTGAGCCTAAGAAATATGGTTTTGGAGAGAATGTTTAGATTCCATCCATCATGAATTTTGTTCTTGCATGTTTAAGAGAATTGCAGCAAGCCAAAATTCTTGATAGGAAGATAAGGACTTCATGCAGAGGTAAGGTGGAGTACGTTGGTTGGAGCGCAAAGGTACCAATTAAAAAAAAACAATAAGGATTGAGATTGGGAAAGTTAATTTGCTTTTTCCTCACCCATTTATCGAGTGAAGATAGACTTTTGGAGGTCCAAAAGTTCCTATTGGGGTGTAGAAAATCTTGTAGATTCACAAGCTCATGTAATTTACTAAAACAAGAGACAAGAATCTACTTATACTCTTTATAGTGGAAGCCCATAAAGATCAAGAAAAAAAATAATTGACAATAGGAATAACATCAATGACACATAACACAATAAATATCCGGGGAAATCCATAGATCAAAACCCCACTACTATATTGTTTAAATCGGGAAAATCAAGATGAAATTACAATGCTTGTTCTCCTTAGAACAATCCCAACACTTAAAAATTCTATCTCCAACCCATAAGAAAGCTCAAGGCCAAAGCTTAGCCTCTTCACAAGCTCTCCAGGTCTCTATTCCAATGCACCCTTGGTCAAAGAATTTGGATGAATACAATATGCTCTACTCAACCTTGAGCTTAACCTCCACAAGTATTTCCTATCGTCCACTTGATGACTTCCTTTGGCCAATACTTAACCAAATTTCCAAGCCTCCAAGATTCCAATTCTTTACACAATTCCTGAGAGAATGAGCCCGTATTTAAGGGAAATTCCTCAGTTCCTGAATGCATGCACTATCAGTGCAACTCAGAAAATTATACAACAAATAATACACTGTCTCTACACTCTAGTCTCAACTAGGTCTTTCTCAAATTCAACATACATGATTTTCTGATGAGGGAATATTCAATTAACTGGAGTAGCACTATTTGAGTGCACTAATGAATCAACTAATTGTTAAGTCACTATTAGTTCCTCAAACAATTTGGAACTAATTTAACTGGACTTAACTCAATAAACTGAGTTAACTAATTACCCTCATACTTAAGTCATCCTGGACCCCTATAATATAGGGAGAACATATACATGACTTCAGAAAGACTTCCAACTCGAAATTCCTAAGTTAACTAAGTAAACTCACTCTAGTTAACTATTACAAGTTGCTATGACTATAAAATTTGATTTTAATTCTCAGTTTAATTCAAGGAAAAATTAAACTGGAATTTCTCGATTCTATTTTTATCATTTCTTGCTTCTATTTCAGCACTCCCTCTCAAAAAGAAAGGTATTCAACTCAATCCCAACTTTGAACCTTTGGAATGTTTTGCATGGAACACTTCTCTCTAGTGTTGTTTCTCCAACAACTCCATAAACAAAAAACATCCAACCTGAATCACCATGATTCCTCTGTCATCAAAGCAACATGACTCATGACATGACTCGACATGAAAGTGTTGGTAAATTCATGCTACTGTTGGAGTGCATGTCAAGCTGCAGTGCTGTTGGGTGATGGATGTCATCATGTTGTGTCACAGCTTCAACGCCACATGGAAAAGTGCATGGAGTCTTCAATGGTCGTTGGTTTTCTTGGTGTTGCTATGACACATTGCTCCTTTCTTGTATGTTGGACAACATGGTCCATAGTAGAGATGTGGGCAACATGACTCATGACATGACTCGACATGACAGTGTTGGTAAATTCGTGCTACTGTTGGAGTGCATGTCAAGCTGCAGTGCTGTTGGGTGATGGATGTCGTCATGTTGTGTCACAGCTTCAATGCCACATGGAAAAGTGCATGGAGTCTTCAATGGTCATTGGTTTTCTTGGTGTTGCTATGACACATTGCTCCTTTCTTGTATGTTGGAAGGCTTGACTGGCTCATTTGTTCGCGAAAGGTGCATGTTTGTCCGTTCGTTAGTACGTGAGCACATCTTGTTTGTTCGCTCATCTGTCCGTCTGTAAACACATTTTTGTATGATCATCCATTCATGAGCACATCTCTTCGCATGCATCGTTCGTTCATCCATTGGTGAACTTGTCCTTCTGCATGTGCTCCCTTCGTTCATCCCATTTGTCGTCACACCATGTTTGTTGGTGTACCTCTACCTATAGTCACTCATGACAAGACGACATCAAATCCAAAAACCTCCTAGTCTACCATGACATGTGATCACTTAGGATGCAGGTGATCGGGAGAGGCAGTAAGGTTGTGAGGAGGGATGATGCCTCCAGGCACTGCTGATGAAAACTACACAAGAGTCACTAGGTGACGGAGATGGGCAATCTAAGTCAACAGTGACTGTTCGCGAGGTTTGGCTCTGTTGGAAGGAAAAACTGCACAGACTTTTGGAGGGACAGTGCGGGTTGCAGGAAGTCAAGGCAGACAAAATCTATGCATTTTCTGAAACGAGCGGGAAATAGGGGCTTGACAGCAGAATTTGTGCAATTTGTTGGAGGAACAGGCTGGGTTGTGGGAAGGCAAGGTAGACAGAATATGCACATTATCAAAAATGAGTGGGCAGCAGAGGCTTGAAAACATAATTTGTGCAATTTCTTATAGGAACAGGTTGGGCTATGGGGAGGATTGGTAGACAGGATTTGCATAGTTTTTTGGAGGAACTGAGTGGGAGTCTGGTAGCCAAAACTGCGAAATTCTTGGAGGGAACTGGTAGCTGGTTGCTAGGTCACTGGCAGTAGAAACTATGCAATTCCCAAGGGGAACAGGCAATCAACTACTAGGAGATTGGCAACAGAAACTACACAATTCCTGGAGGGAACTGTCAGTTTATTGTTGGTGAGAGAAATTGTGCTGATGCTAGAAGGTCAACCTGTTGATAATCTCTGTGCAATTTCTGAACTAAGTAGACTTCTGGGTAGCAAATGGCTTGCTCATAAAAACTGCACAATTTTCTGGATGAGCAGTCGGTCGATTGTCGGAAGGACTGACTGGGAAAACTACGCAATTTTCTGAGGGAGATAGGGACGGGCACTGGCTGTCTATCCGACCTATCTGTGCAATTTCCTTAGTCAGCAAAGTGGGCAAGGTCAGTAGCCTCAGTGCAATTTTTGAGGGGAGTTAGTCCTAGGGTGGCTACTAGGTCCGACTCTCCGGGTGGCTAGCATGAAGGTTGATTAAATTGCTTGCGTGCAACGCAGCCTGAAAAGACTTTCTTGGTGCTTCTGTGCTTTTCTGGGTGACAATAAATCGAGTCGATGGTGGGGTGATGGTCCAAATGTCAAAGGGGATTTCGGTCATTAGAACTTTAGAAAAATGACTAAGTGTGTGAATGAGTGAAATATTCAAATATGATCTTACAAACACACACCCACATGGCTTGACGACGAGATGACTCAAACCAAAGAGACACACATGTTCAACATGATTGACCGATGGTGCAAGAGACAAGCATGACACTCGTGATTGATCGTTGATCAGTCGTGATGACACTTGTGTGACAATGAATTTGACTCCATGTGTGAGTGTGACAAATGCTTTCATAGCGAACATAACATGTACACACAAAGCGAAGACCTTGAGCATGACCAGAACATGGTCACAAGCAAGACATTGACATGAACATGCAAAAGCTTGGGTGGAATGCACAAGTAAGGGGGGTGTGAAGGTTCATACGAGCTCACAGAGTGAACCGGAGTGTATGCAACTGTCAAGTGAAACTCTCAAGGAAGGCTTTGAATTTGGATGCAGGCCAAAATTTTGGAGGGTGGTTGTAGCTGCTACAACACTCGGCGACACGCTGGTAGAACTCTTACTTCTCTGTTTTGGTTCAGTGATAGCACGGGGCCTTGGTCTTTTTCGTAATATTGAATCACTGTGTGGGTTATGTCGGCTTCCCCACTTACCCCATGGAAATACATGGCTCACCTTTTTCCAACTCAGTCAAACACAATCAAAAGTTCAGCTTGATCACAAAGTTTCGAATCTGGGAAGGGTAGTTTAGTTCGCGAGTTGAAGATTTTCAGAGTGTAAGTTTTCATCTCTGGTGTTGCTCCACTGCCAACAGGCCTGGACAGTATCCCGATGGAGTCATGCAAGAACACACACATTGGTTCACTTCTGACGAGCCTTGTCAGTACCCTAATGGAGTTGCATGCTTCACCTCTCTGTGCAGGAAGCCTTTCTCTTCTTTATTCTTTATATATTTTGAGAGGACTGTGCATATCCACTTATTTATTTTTGGGGTGAAAAAGGGATCCCTACTTATTGAGATCAGAAGAGGTTGTTCCTTCAGAGAAGCATGTAAGACCTCTGACATAGGTTTTCTCGTTTAGATTTCCCCTTCTCCATTTATACTAATTGGATGAGCTTGAACACACAAAGAAGAAGGCTGAGTAAATGCATGGGGCTTCCCAGTGTGGACATAGGTTCATGGTTGGACCAAAAATTCCCTTGTAGATGGTTCATATTTTCTGTCAAGACTTCATTGACCAAACGTTATAACCAAGCACAGAGAAGATATACATAAGACTGGCCAAGTGCTGCAGTGTCACAAGTCTCTTCAAATTTCAGCCACATACTCTATTCAAAAGCTAGAGTGTAGTAGTTGGCAGCACTTGTTTCCAGAAACAAAAATAGTAATATATCAAGAAAACAAAACAAACGTAAACAAAAATAGTAAACAGAACAAACAAAGTAAAAACAAAGATAATACGAAAAGAAAACAAGATGAAAACAACAAGTAGCAAGCAGACTATGTACATGGCTCGGGTGCAATCTGGCCTACTGAAAGTAATTCTTGAGATCTTGGTTGTTGACAGGAAGGTTGTCAATCCTCCCATTAAGTGATTGTAGACGATACGTGTGTGGGCCAAGATTCTCGTGGACTATGTACAGACCAATCCATAGGGACTAGAATTTCATATGTTTGCATTTGTCTTCATGGGTTTTATCCCATTTTAGAACTAAGTCACCAACACCAAAGTTAGCTTTCCCTGCAGAATTATTATTGAACCATCTCTTGATACAGGTTCTGGTGGAGTGTGAATTTTTCTTTTGCTTTCATCCTTTCTTCCTAGAGCTTATGGAGAGCATCCATCCTACGTTGTACTAGTTGGCAAGGCTTGCCTTGAGATTCTTGGGAAAGCTGAAGTGTAGGCAGGTGGATATTTCGAAGAAGGATGGCTTCTTTACCATAAACTAGGAAGTAAAGTGAGGTATTCAGAGAGGGATTGGGTGTTACATGGTCAACTCATAATGCATTCGTTAGGGTGGTACACCAGTTGCACTAATAAAAGAAAATGGTCTTCTTGATTATGTGAATGAGGTTTTTATTTGTGGATTCTAGGAGATCGTTTCCTTGCGAGTGATAGACAGATGAATTCTTTAGAAAATTAACATTGTGTAATGAAAAATAATAAATCTTCAAAGACAAGAAGTATGTTGCATTATAAAAAAAAAGTGATACTGGAATGCCAAAGAGTGAGATGACGTTCTGTTGGAGGAAGTTGATGACCTCCTGGTCATTCACTTGTTTGAGAGGAACTGCTTTTGTCCACCACATGAAGTAGTCAGATGTTGTTAGATGTAGTGGTGTTTCTCTGACGAATGTGGGAATATTTCCCCAATGATGTCCAGGCCCCACTGTTGGAATGGTTTGTCACTACAACAGGGTGCAGTGGGGCTACTGATCTTCGTGTTCTGTCGGCGCATCGCTGACAGATCGGGCACTTACGAGCATAAGCATGTTCATATTTAAATAATGAGGACCAGTAAAAACGGGCTTGCATAACTTTGTGTGCAGTGGTGTTTCCCGCAAAGTGACCCCTAGCAAGTCCATCATGCAAATCTTGAAGTACCTTCTCTGATTCATGTGCCTCAAGGCACCTGAGAAAAACTCCATTACTGTGCTTTCTGTAAAGCACTCCGTGCACTGATAGTGGTGGTGATAATGAGAAATTGTATCGAAAGAGAGATGAACATTCCAAGGGACATGCACAGTCCAATTCTTCTTATCAAAGTCACAACCCAAATGACAAATATAAGTGTCATGTGAATTCTAGAAATGTTGGTGATTTTGATTATTTATGGATATGTTTCCTTGCACATTTTGTGATGCATCTGACCATTATGTGGTTGAGTGTGAGCAACATAAGGATATGCTCAAGAAAATGAATCAAATCCTTGGGATGAGGCATGAGGAACCACTCTCAGTTATGAAGACTTCCTTGTTGATGGGAAAGCATAAGCATTTTTGTGCCCATTGTAGCATGACTGGGCACCATATTGAAAAGTGATGGAAACTCCATCCGAAACTTGTCCCAAGAAGGGAAAAAAGGTCATGCGATCCCTTGTAAGAAAAGTGACAGGTGATAAAGTGGAAGATAATGTAGTTCCTAAAGTAGCCTTTGAAGCATATGGGTGCAGAAAGAGAACCCATAAGCCCAGTTAGATAAATAATGGGTAAACTATTTTGTATAGTTTGCTTGATTTGTAAAATTGTAATTACTTGTTTTATATTCCCGTTTGGGTACTTTGTAAAGTGAAGTCATGTACAATCACTTATCTGCAACAAGTGTGTTTTCTTTGGAATGTTATGCTACCTTGGCTTGATGATAAGTCAAATTGAATGGGACTTTTGGGATGAGAATTTGTATTTCATCCAGTATGTCTACAGTTGTGTCAAGCACTCACCTATACAAGTATTTTGATATGCGAAGCTTGTTTTTGAATTGGATCATTCGTAAAGATTGTGCAACATATGACCATAACAAAGTGGAAAATGTCAAGCACGTCATTGTACAAGTGTAGCTTGAGGACAACAAATAAAAGTGTAAATCAATACATGGCAAGCATTAAGTTTCTTTTGATTTCTAGGTGGAAGATCAAGTTTGTCTTCAAGAAAGAGAGAATTCAAGGATAATTTTGTTTGAGCCTAAGAAATATGGTTTTGGAGAGAATGTTTAGATTCCATCCATCGTGAATTTTGTTCCTGCATGTTTAAGAGAATTGCAGCAAGCCAAAATTCTTGATAGGAAGATAAGGACTTCATGCAGAGGTAAGGTGGAGTACGTTGGTTGGAGCTCAAAGGTACCAATTAAAAAAAAACAGTAAGGATTGAGATTGGGAAAGTTAATTTTCTTTTCCCTCACCCATTTATCGAGTGAAGATAGACTTTTGGAGGTCCAAAAGTTCCTAGTGGGGTGTAGAAAATCTTGTAGATTCACAAGCTCATGTAATTTACTAAAACAAGAGACAAGAATCTACTTCTACTCTTTATAGTGGAAGCCCATAAAGATCAAGAAAAACAATAATTGACAATAGGAATAACATCAATGGCACATAACACAATAAATATCCGGGGAAATCCACAGCTCAAAACCCCACTACTATATTGTTTAAATCGGGAAAATCAAGATGAAATTACAATGCTTGTTCTCCTTAGAACAATCCCAACACTTAAAAATTCTATCTCCAACCCATAAGAAAGCTCAAGCCCAAAGCTTAGCCTCTTCACAAGCTCTCCAGGTCTCTATTCCAATGCACCCTTGGTCAAAGAATTTGGATGAATACAATATGCTCTACTCAACCTTGAGCTTAACCTCCACAAGTATTTCCTATCGTCCACTTGATGACTTCCTTTGGCCAATACTTAACCAAATTTCCAAGCCTCCAAGATTCCAATTCTTTACACAATTCCTGAGAGAATTAGCCCGTATTTAAGGGAAATTCCTCAGTTCCTGAATGCATGCACTATCAGTGCAACTTAGAAAATTATACAACAAATAATACACTGTCTCTACACTCTAGTCTCAACTAGGTCTTTCTCAAATTCAACATACATGACTTTCTGATGAGGGAATATTCAATTAACTGGAGTAGCACTATTTGAGTGCACTAATGAATCAACTAATTGTTAAGTCACTATTAGTTCCTCAAACAATTTGGAACTAATTTAACTGGACTTAACTCAATAAACTGAGTTAACTAATTACCCCTCATACTTAAGTCATCCTGGACCCCTATAATATAGGGAGAACATATACATGACTTCAGAAATACTTCCAACTCGAAATTCTTACGTTAACTAAGTAAACTCACTCTAGTTAACTATTACAAGTTGCTATGAGAATAAAATTTGATTTTAATTCTTAGTTTAATTCAAGGACAAATTAAACTGGAATTTCTCGATTCTATTTTTATCATTTCTTGCTTCTATTTCAGCACTCCCTCTCAAAAAGAAAGGTATTCAACTCAATCCCAATCTTGAACCTTTGGAATGTTTTGCATGGAACACTTCTCTCTAGTGTTGTTGCTCCAGCAACTCCATAAACAAAAAACGTCCAACCTGAATCAGCATGATGCCTCTGTCATCAAAGTATCTGACTACTATTGACTATGTCGACTAAGAACTCTACACTTCTGTTGACTCCACCTTTCTATAGTTTTTGTCAACCCTCTCTATGCTTCTTCAGTATCTTACTGATCTAGCCTTTGTCACTTTGATCTCTGATTGCATCAATCCCATTGATTCCTCCCACTACTATGTACTCTAGGCTCATGTATCGAGGTAAGACACATGAGATAAAACCACTCAAGGACCCTGCCTAATTTCAGCACTCTTGGAGGTATGGCTGCATGTGATCCCTTTGTCCACTTGGCTTGGAATTTCCCCCTACTAGAGGTCTCTTCATGACTAGATACCTCCACTCGGTCTTCTCTCTCGTTCTCCAATTGTGGTTGCTCCACAATTTTTTGAGACTACTTCTTCTCTTCCTGAGTGGATCTCTCTAGGACACTAAAAGTAGTGTGGTGGGGGCACCTTGCACCCTGATATATACATGTATAAATTCCTTTGGTCAATACTTAACCAAATTTCCAAGCCTCCAACCATCTAATCCTTTGCATATTTCCTTAGAGAATTAGCCCATATTTAAAGGGAAATTCCTCAGTTCATGAATGCATGCACTATCAGTGCAACTCGGAAAATTATACAAAAAATAGTACACTGTCCCTACACTCTAGTCTCAACTAGGCCTTTCCTAGAATTGGCATGCATGAGTTTCTGATGAGGGAATATTCAGTTAACTAGAGTAGCACTAGTTGAGTGCACTAATGCATCAACTGACTGTTAACTCACTATTAGTTCCTCAGATAGTTTGGAACTAATTTAACTAGACTTAACTCAATAAACTGAGTTAACTAATTACCACTCATACTTAACTCATCTTGGACCTCTATAATATAGGGAGAACATATACATGACTTCAAAAAGATTTCCAACTTGAAATTGCTAAATTAACTAAGTCAACTCACTCTTGTTAACTATTACAAGTTGCTATGAGAATAAAATTTGATTTTAATTCTCAGTTTAATTCAAGGACAAATTAAACTAGAATTTCTGGATTCTATTTTTATTGTTTCTTGTTGCTATTATCAACACTCCCTCTCAATAAGAAAGGTATTCAACTCAATCCCAATCCTGAATCTTTGGAATGTTTTGCATGCAACACTTCTCTCTAGTGTTTTTTCTCCAGCAACTCCAGGAACAAAAAAAATCCAACCTGAACTAGAATGATGCCTCTATCATCAAATTCTTTGACTACTATTTCCTTTGTCGACTAAAAAATTTGCACTTCTATTGACTCTATTTTTTGCACTTTTTGTCAGCCCTCTCTATGCTTCTTCAGTATATGACTCATCTAGCCTCTGTCACTTTGATCTCTGACTGCATCAATCCCACCGATTCTTCCCGCTACTATGTACTTTCAACTCACGTAGCAAGGTAAGATCCATGAGATAAAACCACTCAATGGACCTTGCCCAATTTCAGCCCTTTTGGGACTATCACTTCAAATCAACCCACCTCACACTTGGAGGTATGGCTGCATGTGATCCCTCTGCCCACTTGGCTTGAAAATTCCCCCTATTGGAGGTCTCTGCATGACTAGATGCCTCCACCCAGTCTTCTCTCTGCTTCTCCAATTGTGACTACACCACAATTTTCTGAGACAACTTCTTCTCTGCCTGAGTGGATCTCTCCACTCAGTGTCCTCTCAACTTCTCTAGTTGTGGCTGCTCCAAAAATTCTTAAAGCTACTTCTGAGGCTTTTCCAAGAGCTGCATGTCAAGAGGTAATGTACTCTCCCTCTCAACCACCAAGTCTTTAACCTTTTCCTTGCTCCTCAAGGCTTTGGATGCGTCTTAAACCTCAAGAACATATAGGTTGTTGACCTGTGCACTGATCTGTTTCACCTATCCCATGGTGATGTGTCTAAGGAAAACCTTTCCCTTACTAAAAAACACATCATAGCCACAGTCTTCGAATAATGCGACTGAAACAAGATTCTTCTTTAGTCGCGGAAAATACATCACATCTGTGATCATGAGAGGGGAGCCAAACTCCCTCCAAAAGGTAATTGTACCAATCCCGGTAGCTCTATACCTCTCATCATATCTAGACTCTATGCTCTGCTTGAGGTCTTTCTCCTCAAAATCACTAAAGAGATCTCTATTCCCTGTCATATGGAATGAGGCACCGTTATCAAGATACCACACACCTCCCATGGAAGTGTTGACCATGTATGCAATGAGAGTGTAATGAGAGCTTCACTTGTTGCTGCTATTGTTGGCTCCTTCTTTCTTGCTTTATTTTATGGACAATTTTTGGCATAGTGCCCATGCTCGTGACAGTAAACACACTTGACTTTAATCAAGTGCATTTTCTTTCTGTGTTCCTCACCTTGGGACACCTTTTCCTTAGCCTTATTTTCCTTACTCGCTAAGGAAAAATCCTCTTCCACTTCCTTGGAAGAGGTCCCATCTCTGGTGTTCCTCCTGATCTCATCCTGCATCAAATCCCACCATAGTCGTTCCCAATATGGTAGCTTATCTTTACCATTGATAGAATCTTGATAACTATGCCAACTCTTTGGGAGTCCAAGAAGAGAAAGGCTCACCATATCTTCCTTTGTCCTACCGTCATGAAATTTTCTAGAAAAAGAGCTGATTTTAAATCAGCGATATCTCCCTCATCTGAACTCCAATTCGACCAATTTTTTTTTTAATTTGAGCATATTTTCATAAATAAATGCAAATATTCTATTTGTTTCTGAATGTTTTTCACAAAAAAATTGAAATCTTCTCTACAAACTCGCGGCCCAAAACTCAAAGCTTCAAAATCGCCTCTAGTATACTATTCTCAGTTCCGATACCTTGTACGAAATCTTGTAGCTTCACAAGCTCATGTAATCTATTAAAATAAGAGACAAGAATATACTTCTACTCTTTACAACAGAATCCCATAAATATTGAGCAAAACAATAATCAACAAGAGGGAGAGAATCAATGGCACATAACACAATAAATATCCAGGGAACACCACAACTCAAAACCCCACTACTATATTTTATTACTCTGGAAAATCAAGATGAAATTACAATGCTTGTTCTCTCTAGAACAATCTCAAAAATCAACAAATTCAATATCCAACTCATAAGCAAGCTCAAGGCCAAAGGTTAGCCTTTTAACAAGCTCTAAGTCTTTATTCCAATATGCCTTTGGTCAAAGAAATTGGATGAATACAATATGCTCTGCTCAACCTTGAGCTTAACTTTCTTAAGTATTTCCTATCCTCCACCTGATGGCTTCCTCTGGCCAATACTTAGCCAAATTTCCAAGCTTCGAAGCTTCTAATTCTTTTCACAATTCTTGAGAGAATTAACCCATATTTACAGGGAAATTCCTCACTTCCTGAATGCATGCACTATCAATGCAACTCAGAAAATTATACAACAAATAGTACATTGTCCCTGCACTCTAGTCTCAATTGGGTCTTTCTCAAAATCAACATGCATGGGTTTCTGATGAGGGAATATTCAGTTAACTGGAGTAGCACTAGTTGAGTGCACTAATGCATCAACTCACTGTTAACTCACTATTAGTTCCTCAAACAATCTGAACTAATTTAACTAGACTTAACTCAATAAACCGAGTTAAATAATTACCACTCATACTTAACTCATCCTGGATCCCTATAATATAGGGAGACCACATAGATGACTTCAGAAGGAATTCCAACTCGAAATTCCTAGGTTGACTAAGTCAACTCACTCTAGTTAACTATTACAAGTTGCTATGAGAATAAAATTCGATTTTAATTCTCATTTTAATTCAAGGACAAATTAAACTAGAATTTCTGGATTCTATTTTTATCATTTCTTGTTGCTATTTTCAAAACTCCCTCTCAAAAAGAAATAAATTCAAATCGATCCTAATCCTAAACCTTTGGAATGTTATGTATACAAAACTTCTCCCTAGTTTTGTTGCTCGAGCAACTCCAGAAACAAAAATCATCCAACTTGAATCAGAATTATGCCTCTGTCATCAAAGTCTCTTACTACTATTGTCTCTGACTACTATTGCCTTTGTTGACTGAAAACTATGCACTTTTGTTGACTCTGCCTTTTTGCACCTTTTGTCAACCCTCTCTACACTTCTTCAGTATCTAACTACTCTAGCCTCTATCACTTTGATCTCTGACTGCATCAATCCCACTGATTCCTCCCACTACTATGTACTTTGTGCTCCCGTAGCAAGGCAAGATCCATGAGATAAAACCACTCAATGGACCCTGCCCAATTTCAGCCCTCTTGGGACTATCACTTCAAATCATCCCACCCCACACTTGGAATTATGGCTCCATGTGATACCTCTGCCCACTTGGCTTGAAATTCCCCCCTACTAGAGGTCTCTGCATGAATGGATGCCTCCACTCGGTCTTCTCTCTACTTCTCCAATTTTGGCTGCTCCACAATTGTTTGAGACTTCTTCTTCTCTGCTTGAGTGGATCTCTCCACTCAGTCTCCTGTTAGCTTCTCTAGTTGTGGCTGCTCTGCAACTTACTGAAGCTATTTCTGAGGCTTCTCCAAGAGCTGCATGTTGAGAGGTAATTTACTCTCCCTCTCAACCACCAATTCTATAACCTTTGCCTTGCTCCTCAAGGTTTTACATGCATCTTGAACCTGAAGAGCATATAGGTTCTTGACTCGTGCACCAATCTCTTTCACTTGTCCCATGGTGGTGTGTCTAAGGAAAGAATTTCCCTTACTAAAAATGACATCATAGCCACAGTCTTCCAATACTGTGACTGGAACAAGATTCTTCTTTAGTCCTGCAACATACATCACATCTATGATCCTGAGAGGGGAGCCAAACTCCCTCTGAAAGGTAACGATAATGATCCCTGTAGCTCTATACCTCTCATCATATCCAAACTCTATGCTCTGCTTGAGGTCTTTTTCCTCAAAATCACTAAAGATATCTCTATTCCCCATCATATGGAATGAGGTGCCATGATCAAATACCACACAGCTCCCATGGCAGTGCTGACCATGGATGAAATGAGAGTGAAATCAAGTTCAAATTGTGAAGCTAGAGCGTCACCTACTGCCACTACTGTCGGCTCCTTCTTGCTTTATTTCTTCTGTGGGAAGTTCTTGGTATAGTTCCCATGCTCGTAATAGTAAAAATATTTGAATTTCATCAAGTCCATCTTCTTTCCGCCCTCCTCACCTTGGGACATCGTTCCCTTAGTCTTCTTTGCCTTACTTGGTAAGGAAAAATCCTCTTCCACTTCCTTGGAAGAGGTCCCATCTCTAGTGTTCCTCCTTATCTCATCTTGCATCAAATCCAACCATAGTTGTTCCCAATCTGGTAGATTCTCCTGACCATTGACAAAGTCCTCATAACTATGCCAACTCTTTGGGAGTCCAAGAAAAGCAAGGCTCACTATATCTCCCTTTGTCCCGCCATCACAGAATTTTCCAAAAAAAGTTGATTTTAAATCAATGATATCTCCCTCATCCAAACTCCAATTCAACTGATTTGTTTTTTGAATTTGGGTGTGTTTTCACAAATAATCCAAATATTCTATTTGTTTTTGAAATTTTTGCACAAATTTTTTTAGATTTTCTCTGCAAACTCTTGGCCAAAAACTCAAAAATTCAAAATCTCCTCTAGTATACTATTCTCAGCTCCGATACCATGTAGAAAATCCTGTAGATTCACAAGATCATGTAATCTACTACAACAAGAGACAAGAATATACTTCTACTCTTTATAGTGGAAGCCCATAAAGATCGAGAAAAACAATAATTGACAAGAGGAAGAACATCAATGGCACATAACATAATAAATATCTGGGGAAATGCATAGCTCAAAACCCACTACTATATTATATTAATCCAGAAAATAAAGATGAAATTACAATGCTTTTTCTCTCTAGAACAATCCCAACACTCAACAAATTCAATTTCCAACTCATAAGAAAGATCAAGGCCAAGTCTTAGCCTATTCACAAGCTCTCCAAGTTTCTATTCCAATGCGCCGCTAGTCAAAGAATTTGTATGAATAAAATATGCTCTACTCATCCTTGAGCTTAACCTTCACAAGTATTTCCTCTCCTCCACCTGATAACTTCCGTTGGCCAATACTTAGCCAAATTTCCAAGCCTCCAATCTTCTAATTCTTTGCACAATTCCTGAGAAAATTAGCCTATATTTTAAGGGAAATTCCTTCGTTATTGAATGCATGCTCTATCAGTGCAACTTAGAAAATTATACAACAAATAATACATTGTCCCTGCACTCTAGTCTCAACTGGGCCTTTCTTAGAATTGACATGCATGAGTTTCTAATGAGGGAATATTCAGTTAACTAGAGTAGCACTAGATGAGTTCACTAATGCATCAACTGACTCTTAGCTCACTATTAATTCCTCAAACAATTTGGAACTAATTTAACTAGACTTAATTCAATAAATTTAGTTAACTAATTACCACTCATACTTAACTCATCCCGGACCCCTATAATATAGGGAGAACATATACATGACTTCACAAAGACTTCCAACTCACAATTCCTAAGTTAACTAAGTCCACTCACTGTAGTTAACTATTACAAGTTGCTATGAGAATAAAATTTGATTTTATTTTTCAGTTTAATTCAAGGACAAATTAAAATGAAATTTATGGATTCTATTTTTATCATTTCTTATTGCTATTTTCAATATGGTGAGGTATGATTCGGAGATCAAAAATAGGCTCAAAAATGAAATTTCTTGTAATCTCTCGAAACCAACATCAAGTTGTAGTGTTCATCTTCCTAATTACAAGAATGCTTGAATCGCCTCAATCTGACATCATATGAATAATTCATTGCGTTCTAAATTTTTTACTAATAACTAAAAAGTCAACAATAAGGTTGACTGGGTAGTGCATACAACTGATGTCATCAACTAACTGTGCAGGGTACGGTTGGTAGTGGACCAATCTAGTATTGACACATGGAATCATCATACTTGTGCAGGTGGTGTATTTTCATTGGTTCGTTGGTTGTGAGGTGGACCAATTATGAGGTGCTATATGGCCCAATGAGAGGGTGCCACATGGTATCCTATGGTTGGCTGAAATTTTTATATTAGGCCCAAGGGCCTCGCTAGGGTTTAACCCTTATACCTCTGGCAGACCAACCTCTGATCTTATCGTCACACCCCTCATTGGTTCTTAACTGTATAGGTCACTAGTTCTATTTTAAGTCGAATGATTTGGAGTTTAGGATGAAGGACAGGGGCACATAGCCCTATCCCTAGTCACATTACAAACCATACGCCCACGACATAATCAAAGTGGGGGCAGGGAAGTTAGGCCCTAGCCCCAGGTCTTTTGCATCACCCATGTGACAACCGTTGGAGCTGAGCAACAGAGAGATTTGGCATGAGGGGCGGGGCACTTAGCCCTTGCCCTAGTTCCATTAGTGCCACTACAACCTACAGTGTGGTGAAGGGAGTAGACCGGGTGGTACCTAGCCCACACCGACCCCCTATCCCATGACCATTATGTGACCATGACCACAGGTGAGTGGATCCAAATCCAACGGTGGCAGGTAGTTGGTATCGATGCCTAGCTATATGGCATGATATGACCTTATTCTGACGGAATGGTAGCTAATCCAGTGGGTGTGGGTAGTTGGCCCTGACCCTAGGCCACATGGACACCATGTGACCTATTCTGATGCCAAAAGGGGGCAATGGTGCAATTTAATGAAGTGATAAATTGCACCTTTTGTGGTGGGAATCTTGTTGGTCTCGAGTGAAACTTTTGCTCGACGGACTGTGTAAAGGGAGAAATTGTTGTGCAACTAGCAGGTTTTGCCAATTTGAATGACAGGTAACAGAGTGTGGCTTGGAGAAGCCTAACTTAGTTTTTAACCTTTTTTAGCTCAAGAAGAGGCTATATAGGGGTTTTTGAGTTTCCTTAACTCAATGACAGCCTCAAATTTATGATTTGAGCATGCTATGATGGACTTTTTATATAATCACATCTTTTAGTGCTGGAGGCAGAGACAATTTTGAATCAGTATGGAGGGATATTTGAGCATTGAGAGAGCCTAGTTAAAGGTTTTCCAACCTTCTAGTTTCATTTGCAGCAACTGTTAGTTCTGTAGAGAAGCTATTTTCAGTGTTTTTTCAATGTGATTAGGATAAAATACCTTTTCAACTTTTCATTGTGAAGGAGTTTCATGTTTATGCTTTTGATTTCAGGTGGAGTACAAGGACCTATTGTGGAAGAGTCCTTTTTATGTTGACATTTTCATGACTAGTTGTAGGGAGTCAGTTTTCCGAGTTAGAATTCTTTGTAGGAGAAATAAGCCATTGTTGTGTCAACAAGTTATAATGTACTCATTTGATGCTAAAATCAATATAACGGTCTAGCTATTGGAGCAGGCTTAGAGACGTAGCCTAGGAGGGGTGAACTCTCTGATCAAATACTGGTTTCTTCTATTCATGTTTATCATCTTGATTTGCATGCGAATTTGTTTTTATTTTAAGTTCATGTGAAAGCTTAACTCCTCATCCTTATAGAGGTTGTGAAACTAATTTCACCTTTAAAGACCAATTTTGTTTAACTTGGAAAGTGTTAGAGGACAATCAATTTTTTTATAGGAGGAGCTTTCCTCCAATTTCAGATAAATGATTAGATTTACAAAACATGGCTGATCATGGTTGGTCGTGATTTATATTATAAACCCAAGGGAATAATAAACCTTATGGCTTAATACTAAAAACCCAAGTGACTATAAACGCAAGTGAATAATATTAAACCCTATGAATATGAACCCTTAGATTAATAAACCTAAGGGATTGATATTATAAACCCATGGGATAAAAATTATAAACCCAAGGTATATAAAACCTAAAATAAATATTATAAACCCTAAAATAAACATGATTGACAATTATTTATTTCCATATTGAGACAATCCTTGTCACAATGTGACGTTGGACTATGGTTGTGTTATAGCACCATTTACCACCCTTGGTATTTGTGATGCTTGGTTTATGGCCAAGGGCAACCCGTCCTTCCAGACTTGGTCCAAATATTTTAAAAATAGTGTTTTATTCCCTGTACGCTACTTTTCCCTGAGATAAAAGTGTGTACACGTGGGTTAGTCAATACCCAACCTGCGTATATGTGTTAGAACACTTAAAAAAATTAAATTTCCTTAAATATGGGCAGAGTTCACGGGGTTTACCTATTGATTACCTCGTAGTGCCCGTGGCCCAACTGTTTCCCAACTGAAAATCTAATTGGGGGAGGTATAAATACACCTCTATGGGAAGGCCTTAAGGGAGAAGAGATAGAGTTATTATACTAAGATCCCTGACTAAATCTAAAGTATCCCTGTGCTTCATGCACTTCCCCAAGTTTTAGGAAACCCTTGTTTCCTTGATTATAGATATTCTCCCTCTTGCTTGAGATATCATGGTATTGGTTATGGAAGGAAGCTGTTGAAGATTGGGATAGGACGAATCCATAGGACAGTTCTGCTTGGAGACGGAAGAAGAAGACTCAGGTGAATTCTCTCCATGTTATTTATAGCTTACTGCAATAAAAGGAAACAATGTCTTTTTTCCAAGATTAACTTTGTTTATGCATAAAATAGTGTTGTAATTCACATATTAATGTTATTTTGATGTATGATCAATCATTTTCTTATATGATATAAAGTCAATTTCATGAATATGCTTTACCTCTATACTGCTATGTATGTTCGGATTGAACGATTTTCAGGTTTGAAGAACATCGGGAGTTATAGAGGGTCTGAACCCTGCGGGACCTACTCAAATGAAGGACATCCAAGCATGGTCGCTCTCACATAGTTTTATTATATAAGAATTTTGCCTGAGTTGTATGAGTGCTTCTTACTATAGTTTTCTCTTGCTCTGTTGGAGTTCCAACCCAAAGCCCTATGGTACTTATTCCCGTAACAAAATTGGTGACTCCACTAGGGATAACAATCTTGTTATTCCTAGTTTGGGTTGTTTAGTGTCAATCAGGGCTCAGTATTTGGTTTTCTTGCTTTTACAGTCTTATTTTGTCTACTAGAGTCTTAGACCTTCAATATGATCTTTTGGATCTGGATTTTTTTTTATTTTCTTGCAAAGCTTAGTATACGATGTTTACTCTATTTACAGTAGCGTACGCATGCTCATTTCTGTGAAGTGAACCTGCGTATATGAAAGTTTCCTGTATCAGAAGCGCGTGTACACGCCCATGTGTTTGAACACAGTCACGTATACCATTTTCACTCGCCGATTTTGAAATCATGATGCGATGGTAGAGCCATTCTTTACATGGGCATCTTAGTTAGAACCTCGTTGACATTTGTTGCCCATGCTACTATATTGAGTAGGCTCGGGAGTCCTATTTAGTCCCACCATGACTGATGCGTTGAAGACACATTCTCCATTCTTCCATGCTACTTTCTGGCCTTATACCCTAGAGGTTCCTTTGTGTTGAGTTGTACTGTTGCATTGCATTTTGACTATTTGCACCTTTTGGCCTTGAGCCGGCTTCACTTGGACTCATGTTTAAGCCACTTATTTGACCACGTCTTCTGCAAAGTCAAACCATGCAATCACTTAGCTTCTGCAACTTGATGCATCCTTTTAGCCATGGAAAGAGCATCCCTTTGAGTGTCCTTGACTAGTTTCGCCTCCGTGCATTGAGCATAGGAATGTTCCCCTCCCGGGAACTAGATCATCTGTTTCTCTGACACTTGTTCTTTCCACTGTATTATAACATTCTTTTATTCCTTTTCTAGCTTAAGGAAAAAGACCAAAAAAATTATATCTTCTGAAAAGAGAGGGAATAGGACAACATTTCCATATTTTCTTGGCAACTAGAGTCAGTAGTGTTGCCCTTGAACAAAGCACTCAAAAGAAAGTCTCTCCTCTATTTGGGTGAGATTTAGTTTGACTTAGGTACGCCTTAACCTTGTTATTGAGTCAGTACTCCTCTGATTGGTTACCTCTTCCAATCATATGGAGAGTTTTCTCATGCCTTCTGCATGGAAAACTTATACAAAGTTATCATATGTTGCCATATAGTCATAATTGAGTCATGATTTTGTTCAGGGGAAGTAAGCTTGAGTTGGCCTCTCTGCGGTGTCTCTTGACCTATTTTTCAGTCGGTCATCCCTGGTTGTCAGTGTCATGTTTGTCATCACATCAGTTATATTGTTCCTTTGCTCGTGTCGGTTTGAGAAGGTCTGCATTGACTTCTTGCTAGCGGGTCTTGTTCTTATCGACTACGACATATTGCTCTGAGGGCAAACCTAGAGTTGTACCCTAGCTCTATTTTCATTATTGATAGGTCACCTTATGCTCAACATCGATTAGTATCATGGGTCTTTGACTGAGTGGTTTCCCTTGTGTTCGACATTAGCTTTCATTATCACACATTGGAATTTGTGCAGTGCCTTGGTTTCCATTTGACCCTATTAGTGGATTCCTTGCCTTTGTGTCTGCTTTCATTATTGGTTGGTTCAGAGGGTTTCTATCATGCACTAGCTACATCTTGTGTACGTTGGAAACATGCTTCGTGTTGGAAATAATACTGAGATGGGGGGTGAATTAGTATTAGCAAGTCAATAATTTTTCATTTCCATAATCAGATTCATATACGCTACTTCAGTTAATTGAACTCGCGTGTATATGCAAATGTGTTTAAGGAAACTATTGTATATCCTGAAAACTTATGATTCAGTTAATTCATCATATGTTGATCTTTAATCAGTGCATTAGAACCATCTAAATAGTAACCAGGTGCAGTAAAAATAGAACAGATAATCAAACACATGAACACAAGGTATAAGGTGGAAACATAATGTGGGTGAAAACCACCTGCTGCAATCATCTCTATCTTCTCTTTAATAAGAAACTTCTTTTTGCAATTTTTGTATTGGTGCAGTATTATACCAGTACGCAAGATTCTACCTGTAGAAGGCTACAACCTTCTCTCATTCTCCAGCTTCTCCTGGAAGGGAGCTACAACCCCCTAGCTCTTGTACTAGATGATATGTTTACTAGTACGTAGGTGCCAGCCTACAGAAGGCTACAACCTTCTCTTTTCTTCCAGGGACCATGTTTCCTAAATTTTCAGACTGGATCCATCAATAACATCATTCAATCATCAAATATATCTGCATCAACCAAACTCCTTTCCACCAACCACAACTGAATCAATCAATCACTTTGAAAACCCTTCAATCTGATCTTTCAAAATGCTGTAACCAGAATACAGTAACCAGAACACAAGCCAAAACCCAGAACATTGCAATAGCAAACAGAAGCAGCTAAAACATATTTTATGAGGTATACGCTACTTCAATGTGTCGAACCTACGTGCATACACTCTTTTCTCAAGGCGAACCTGCGTACAGATCTACAGATCAAATTTAAGAAAGTATACGTTGTTTTGATATGCAGAACCAGCATGTATATGCGCCTTTTCTAAAGTGAACCTGCATACAGATTTGTAAATGATGATTTAAATATTACAACAATTCTAGACTTCAGTTATACCTAGATCATCATATTTACAGACTACAACATGCAGTAGTTATTCAGATAAATGATCAAACCACATAAAGATACTTCACTTCAAGCCTTAAGATCTTGACCCATCATTAGATCTTATCCTTCATCAAGCACTAAGTTTCATCCTTGGTTTAGATCTAGCTATGCACCAAAACCCAATAAGATCTTGCTCTTCATCAGATATTCAATACTTGAGTGCGTTTTCCTAATGATCTTCTCCTCCTTTTATAGTCTTAAGCCTTACTCAATACCATGGACCGAAACCACTTAGGACCAATACCTTGGACCAAATATCGCAGACCATATATCTTGGACCAATACAATGGATCAAAATACCATGGACCAAAATACCATGGACCAAATACCTTGGACCAAAACTTAGTTTTCCAAGATATATGCGCCTTTCATTTTGTGAAAGTGTGTATGTACATATACGCTCCTTTTGTTCTGTTATCCCGCGTGTATATGCTACTTTGTCAAGGTGAACCTGCGTATACCTTTCTTTCCTCATTCTGTGAAGTCTTATTTGAAACTCTGTGTTGTTAACCTGCTGAACTATGATCTGTCATCTGAGTGAGTTGCCATGAAGGACAACACCTGTGCCATAGTGCCAAATTTGTGTCATAATTGCAAGAATCTCCCCCTTTGGACTTGATGGCAACCCCAAGTCACTCTCCCCCTTTGTCATCAAGGGCAAAGGGTTATGCTCTCCCCGAGTACATGTTGAATTCTCTGATATGCTGAAGTGTGCTGATTGAGCTGCATGATCGAGTCCTTGCTCCCCCTAAATATAAGCAAGGTCTGCAAAAAGATGTTCTAAAAGAGAACATGATTCTATACATACATCATAAATGACCTTTCTATCACCAATGACTCATACATACATCCATCTCCCAACCAAGTGGGGATATACCAACTTTGACTCATCCACCCAACCAAGTGGGGATATATCAATTGTTTATACATTTCAAAACATGAACATTACATCATCCATCCCACGCATAGTGGGATAACAAAATAGGTCGTTTCATGAGCATTGCATTAAAAGATATACATGACATATATAACAGAGACCAAATATCTGAGACAAGACCATGATAGTCATTAGCAACTATCATCAGCAACATCTGTCAATCAACATCCAGACCAGAAACCATGTTCTCCCCCTAAACCTGTGCCAGATGATCACTGTCAGATCTGATAATTTCATATAGTAGAAGAGTTATAAAGGCATCATCATCAATCAGATATACATAAAGTTATCAACAACTTATGAGAGCCAACATATTTCCACATGTCATCCACAGAATGTAACCATCATCAATCAGAGCAGATAATTCACTTGATCATATCAGACCCCTTTCATCCTGATTCTGGCCCACTGCTTTTCTTTAAAACAACATATATGTGTCTGTATCCACAGAAACTAGCGTATGTACGCAACTACACTTCGTGTGACTCGCGTATAACCACCTTTTTATGAAACAGATAAGTTTTAACAGTAGGATGATGCATCAACTACTCCCAGCTTCTGTCTGAGACATTCAAATGTCTCTCTGGGCAGTGGTTTGGTGAATATATCAACAACCTGTTCTTTGGAGGGAACATACTCCAATTTGACCTTTTGTTCAAGCACTTGTTCACGTAGAAAATGATATTTGATGGGTATGTTCTTGGTCTTAGAATGCATGACTATATTCTTTGAAATACAGATGGAACTTGTATTATCACATAGAATGGAGATGGGTGGAGTACATGTGATCTAAATGTCTTGCAATGTTTGCATCATCCAAAGTAGTTGTGTGCAGCAAGATGCAGCAGCCACATATTCTGCTTTAGCTGTATATAATGTAATTGAACTTTGTTTCTTGCCTAACCAAGACACTAATCTAGAACCCATATAGGATGCACCACCACTAGTGCTTTTTCTATCATCAACGCGTCCTTCCCAATCTACATCTGTATAAGCATGAAGTGTAAGATCTGTATCTCTAGGATACCATAAACCAAAATTCTATGTTCGTTGAATATATTTGAAAATCCTTTTGACTGCCTGAAGTTGTGATTCCTTTGGATTTTCTTGTAATCTTCCAACTATTCCTACTGCATGCATGATGTTTGGTCGGGTACCTGTTAGATAAAGCACACTGCCAATCATGGATATGTAGGTTGGTTGATGTACTGCTGCTGATTCATCATTTGAGCTGAGACTGCATCCTGTTACCATTGGGGTACATACTGGTTTAGAATCTTCCATTCCGTATTTTTTCAAGATCGGTTTGAGATATTTGGTTTGTGACAGAAAAATACCATCTTTATTTTATTGAACTTGTAGACCAAGAAAATATGTAAGCTCACCAAGCAGGGACATTTCAAATTCTTGCTGCATTACTGAAGCAAAATTCCGACTCATGGCTTCTTCATTACTACCAAAAATGATATCATCAACATACACAACAAGTATTAGCAATTTATTATTGTCAATCTTTATATATAGATTGCTATCAGTTGATCCTTTTGAAAAACCTTGTTGATGGAGATATTTGTCATGACGGTAATACGAGGCTCTTGGAGCTTGTTTTAGACCATAGAGAGCCTTTCTAAGTCTGCATACAAGTTTTGCATCATTTCCAAGAAAGAATCCATCTGGTTGCTCAATATAGACTTCTTCTTCTAAGTCTCCATTAAGAAAGGTAGATTTTACATCCATTTGGTATACTTTGAATTTCTGAAAACTAGAAAGAGCAAGGAACATTCGTATGGCTTCAAGTCTAGCAACAGGTGCAAAAGTTTCTTCAAAATATATACCTTCTTGTTGAGCATATCCTTTACAAACAAGTGTGGCCTTGTTTCTAATAACTTCTCCATTTTCATTCAGTTTTTTTTTGAATACCCATTTAGTTCCTATGATATTCTTATCATGAGGTCTAGGAACTAATTCCAAAGTATTATTCTTTTCAATTTGCTCAAGTTCTTCATTCATGGCCTTGACCCAACATTCATCTTTGCATGCTTCATTTACATTTTGAGGTTTGGTGGAGGATAACAATGCTAGATAGCTTGAATCTTCTATAATAGTTCTTCTTGTTTGCACACCTGCCTCTTTCTGTCCCAAAATTTGAGTCTCTGGATGATTTTTCTGAACATACCTAGACGGAGTCTTTTCTTCTACCGTTATCTCTTCTTCGTAATTAGTATGATTTGATGTGGGAGGATAATCCTCATCTTCTTCATAGTCTTTGGTTTTTATTTGCTTTGGATTTTTGCATGCTTCATCAACCACAACATCAATACTTTCAATAATTTTCCCAAGTCTTTTATTAGAACATTTATATCCTTTACTTCGGGAAGAGTAACCAAGGAGAATACCTTCATCTGCTCTGGGTTCAAACTTACCAAGTTTTTCATTAGTCCTTTTGATGTTACATTTGCTTCCAAAATTTTTGAAGTATTTATAGTAGGAGTCTTACCATACCAAAGCTCATGTGGAGTTTGAGTGCTGTTTACCCGAACATTTGCTTGGTTGAGAATAGTGATGACAACGAATGAAGCTTCACCCTAGAAGGTTGTAGGAGTTCCAGACTCATCTAGCATAGCATGAGCCATTTGTTGAATAGTTTTGTTCATCCTTTCTACCACTCCATTTTGCTGAGGAGTCCTTGGAATGGAGAATTGCCTTTTTATTCCATGTTCTTCACAAAAGTCAAAGAATTCATCCGAGGTAAATTCCCCTCCTCAATCAGATCTGAGTCATTTTATTTCGCAATCTGATTCATTTTCAACCAAAGCCTTGAAGGCTTTGAATTTTTCAAATTCTTCATCTTTATGCTTTAGAAGTCCTATACAACACATTCTGTAAAAATCATCAATGAATAGTATAAAGTATTCTTCTCCACGAGGTGAATTTTTCCTTGATGGTCCACATAAATTAGTATGAACAAGTTCAAGAGGCTTACTAGCTGATCCTTCCTTTTCAGGGAAGTGCGATTTGGTTTACTTACCAAATTGACATGATTTGCATATTGTATTTTCTGGAATGCTGATATCAAGAAGATCACGAACAACCTATAATCTGCATGCTTTTCTTATTTGAGAGAAGCTTAGATGCCCCAATCTTCTGTGCCATAGCCAGTGTTCATCATTTTTTGTTAGATAGAATTGTTGTTGTCCTCCCTTGAGTATGTATAAGTTGTTTGGAGTTATTATACCTTTGATCACGGTTTCTCCTATATCAAGCTCATGAACAACACATCCATTTGATCAAAATACTACTTCATTTCCTTTATCACACATTTGACTCACACTCAACAGGTTATGCTTTAGACCATCAACATACATAACATTCCCAGCTTTAACTTTTTCTTTTAAGAGAATAGAGCCTTTACCTTTTATGGCAGTAGGAGTGTCATTTCCAAATGAGACTTTATTTTCCTTTTCTAAGGCATTATATGACTGAAGTTTTTCTTTGTCACCTATCATATGTTTTGAGCATCCACTATTGATGTACCACTGAGTTTCTTGTCATTTTGCATACAAGGCTATACCACATCTTTCCGTTTGAAGTTCTTTCTTTCTCCATATTTTGGGACTTAATGGAGTTTTCTCCTTCTGAGATGTTTGCTGAAATTTACTCCTACATTCAGATTCTTCATGACCGAAGTTGTTGCAGATAGAGCATTCTATTTCATTTTCAAGAAGAGAAAAGTTATTGTAGGTCCGTTTCATGATCCCTGTCACATTCCTTTGATTTCTTGCTTCTCTAGTCATGATGGTCTTATAAGCAACACATTAAGCAACTTTGTGTCCAAAGTTATGACATGTAAAACATTGGACATTAAAGAAGTTCTTGTGATTATCGAATCTACTAACCTGGTGATTGTAGTTTCTATTGATATTCATTCTTGAAATAGATTGAGTATGATTTACCTGAGGTTGGTTGTAGCTTCTGTTCATCCTTGAAGTAGATTGAGCTCGATTTACCTAGTGATCTGCTTTATGCCTTTGCTGACGATTTTCAAACTGTTCACTGCTCTTTGCTACATCAAGATAGCTTTTAGTGGAGGTTGATGACTTCTGTGCTTGAGATGCTTCTTCAGTATATCCAAGACCTGTATTTATCAGAGGAGAAGGTTGCACTTTGATAATTTCATTTAAGGTTTCTGATACTTTAGAAAATCTAAGATTGAGAGCTTTTGTTTTCTCAACATCCTTTCTTAGACCCACAATTTCACATTCTAGTTTCTCATTATGTTTTTCTCTTTCAGCAAGTTGGAATGTCAAAGTACCTATAATCATATTATTTTCTTCTAAACGGATTTTGAGTTTAGAGATTTCTTCATAAAGGTCATCTTCATCTAAAGCATCCAAGAAATCATCATCTTCAAAAGCCATCAGAAGTCTATAGTCATTACTATTTTCATCTTCATCACTAATTGATAAACCATTGCTATCTTCATGTGTATAGTAGCTCTTCTTACTTACACTTCGTTTTCTATTCCATTTTTTTTATTCCTTACCTTTATCAAGCTTATCTTTATGAGGACATTTGGCAGCATAATGATCGACTCTTCCACAAGCGAAACATTTGAAAGGTAGTTTACCTCTGAATCTTCTAGAACCCCGTTGAAGGTTCTTGACAAAGTTTGCTTCTTCCTCTCCTTCTGAAATATGTCCTGATTCATTGAGTTCTTCTCTTCCTGAAGCTTTAAATGTGGCTTCTCTCATATTTGATGGACCTCCTTTTCTCATCTCGAAAGCAGTTAAGATTCCGTGCATCTGTGTCATAGTAATACTTTGAAGATCCTGCTTTTCTTCTATGGAAGATACTTTTGATTCAAACTTAGCAGACAAGGATCTTAAAACCTTTTCAACTAAAGTAACTTCTTTCATCTCTTCACTCAAATTCTTCATGCAACTAACAATCTCATCTATATGTAAGAAGTAACTAGCTATACTTTCATCATTGTGCATTTTGAGAATTTCATATTGAATTCTGAGAGTTTGCAGTTTTGCACGTTTTACCTGAGAGTCTCCTTCATAGCTTAGAATGATTTTGTCCCATATTTCTTTGGCGGATTTGAGATGCATAACTTTGACAAATTTTGATTGTGATAGACTTCCCAATAATGTATTGACATCTTGGGCATTGGTTTCATATTGCTTTTTACCTACTGCATCTGTAGGAATTGTTGATGGAAATGTATATCCTCCTTCCAAAATTTCCTAGACATCTGTTCCAAGAGATTGAAGATAGGCTGTGGTTCTTACCTTCCAATAAACGAATTTGCTTCCATCAAATATTGGTGGTTTGATGGATCTCTCTCTTTCTTCATTACTCATGATGATGGATCTTCCTTCAAGCGATCAAGCTTCTTTTGAAGGACATGCTTTAACTCCAATTGTTGGAAATAATACTGAGAGGGGGGGTGAATCAGTATTAGCAAGTAATTAATTTTTCATTTCCATAATCAGATTCATATACGCTACTTCAGTTAATTGAACTCGCATGTATATGCAATTGTGCCTAAGGCAACTAGCATATATCCTGAAAACTTATGATTCAGTTAATTCATCATATGTTGATATTTAATCAATGCATCAGAACCATCTAAACAGTAACCAGGTGTAGTAAAAACAGAACAAACAATCACACACATAAACACAAGATATAAGGTGGAAACCCAATGTGGGTGAAAACCACCTGCTACAATTGTCTCTATCTTTTCTTTAATAAGAAACTTCTTTTTACAATTTTTGTACTGGTGTAGTCTTATACCAGTACGCAGGCTTCTACCTGTAGAAGGCTTCTACCTGTAGCAGGCTTCTACCTGTAGAAGGCTTCTACCTGTAGAAGGCTACAACCTTCTCTTATTCTCTAGCTTCTCCTAGAAGGGAGCTACAACCCCCTAGCTCTTGTGCTAGCTGATATGTTTACTAGTACGTAGGTGTCGGCCTACAGAAGGCTACAACCTTCTCTTTTCTTCCAGGGACCACATTTCATAAATTTTTAGACTATATCCATCAATAACATCATTCAATCATTAAATATATCTGCATCAAACAAAATCCTTTGCACCAACCACAACTGAATCAATCAATCAATTTGACAACCCTTCAATCTGATCTTTTAGAATGTTGTAACCAGAATACAGTAACCAGAATATAGTAACCAAAACACAAGCCAGAACCCATAACACTGCAACAGCAAGCAGAAGTAACTAAAACATATTTTATGAGGTATACACTACTTCAATGTGTCGAACCTATGTGCATACACTCTTTCCTCAAGGAGAACATGCGTACGATTTGTAAATCAAATTTAAGATGTATACGTTGTTTTGATATGCAGAACCAGAGTGTATACACGCCTTTTCTAAAGTGAGACTATGTACAGATCTGTAAATGATGATTTAAATATTACAACAATTTCAAACATCAGTTATACCCATATCATCATATTTACAGACTACAACATGCGTTAGTTATTAAGATAAATGATCAAACCACATAAAGATACCTCACTTGAAGCCTTAAGATCTTGACCCATCATTATCAAGCGCTAAAGTTCATCATTGGTTTAGATCCAACTATGCACCAAAACCCAATAAGATCTTGCTCTTCATCAGATATTCAATAGTTGAGTGCCTTTGCCTAATGATCTTCTCCTCCTTTTATAGTCTTAGGTCTTACTCAATACCATGGACCAAAACCACTTAGAACCAATACCTTGGACCAAATACCTCGGACCATATATCTTGGACCAATACCATGGATCAAAATACCATGGATCAAAATACCATGGACCAAATACCTTAGACCAAAACATAGTTTTCCAAGATATACGCGCCTTTCATTCTGTGAAAGTGCATGTGTATATATACACTCCTTTTGGTCTGTTAACTCGCGTGTATACGCTACTTTGTCAAGTTGAACCTATGTATACCTTTCTTTCCTCATTTTGTGAAGTCTGATCTGTAACTCTGTGCTGTTAACCTGCTGAACTGTGATCTATCATCTGAGTGAGTTGCCATCAAGGACAACACCTGTTTCATAGTGCCAAATCTGTGTCATAATGCCAACACTTCGGTTGGGTTACTACATCTCTTTCGTCTGATTCCTTCCACATTATTGGCCTACGAGTTACACTCGTGCTAGATTGATGAAGGATGCCTTAATGCCTTCCTTCTAGCAGATCTTTTCCTATCGACTACAACTCATTTTCTCTGGGAAAAGGATTTAGAGTCCATTTAGCAGTACCTTGGGGTTTGTAGTCATCAGTGGCAGATTCCTTCACTATCGACAGTGGGAAACCATCATTGTCCCCTGATTGGTAGATTCTTCTAGGTGTTCGACTTCAGCTCATTCATTCGCACTTGTTAGATTGGACTGGGTACCTTGACTCTCATTATCATTATTAGTGAGTAGTCTTGTGTTTGTTAACGATATACATCAATGACCGGTAATCAAACAATTTCTCACGTGGTCGACCTCAAATCATTTATTCCCGTTTTGTAGAAATGTACCACGGCAGTCGGTGAAGACCTCGGGTTGCATCAACATGTTTTGGTTCACTTGTTAGTTGCTCCTGTTACTGCTAGATGACACCATCCACCATATATGTTGCAATTCTTCATAGCGAAGTCTTATATGCTAGCATCTGGTTGCGATGTAGTATCATTTTATTCCATCATGTTCATTTGGTACTATTGGGATCAGTTTTTGACATCAGTGATTAGCTTTATCTTTCAGCATCATTGATCATCTTCTTATATGTGATATTCAGACATGTACTTTTTCGATCACGATCAGATGATCCATTATGTACTTTCAGTTTCTTTGTACTTATATACATATTGGATCCACTTGTACTTGATATGCGGACATGCTTTACTTTTTCTAAGCATGGGTATGCCCGCCTCAGACAACAGTTTCTTTCTGATCTCTTTTGATGGCTTGGCAGGCTGAATTCTGGTGAAGTCCTTCTTAGTCTCGGCAGGATTCTTTCCATATACTTAATACTTTTCGGTCATCATGTACCCCTTCTAACATAATATATTAGGGGGCATCTCTTATAGCACCATTTACCACCCTTGGTATTTGTGAAGCTTGGTTTATGGCCTAGGGCAACTCCTCCTTCCAGACTTGGTCCAAATATTTTAACAACAGTGTTTTATTCCCTGTACACTACTTTGCCCTGAGATAAAAGTGTGTACACGTGGGTTAGTCAATACCCAACCCGCGTATATGTGTTAAAACACTTAAAAAAGAATTCATTAACTATGGGCAGAGTTCACAGGTTTTACCTGTTGATTACCTCCTAATGTCCATGGCCCAACTGTTTCCCAACTAAGAAACTAATTGGGAGAGGTATAAATACACCTCTATGGGAAGGCCTTAAGGGAGAAGAGATAGAGTTATTATAGTGAGATTATCCCTGACTAATTCTGGAGTATCCCTGTGCTTCATGCAATTCCCCAAGTTTCAGGAAACCCTTGTTTCCTTGATTATAGATATTCTCCCTCTTGCTTGAGATATCATGGTATTGGTTATGAAAGGAGGTTGTTTACGACTGGGATAGGACGAATCCGGAGGACGGTTATGCTTGGAGCTGGAAGAAGAAGACTCGGGTGAATTCTCTCCGTGTTATTTATAGCTTACTGCAATAAAAAGAAAAGTTGTCTTGTTTCCGAGATTAACTTTGTTTATGCATCAAATAGTGTTGTAATTCATATATGAATGTTATTTTGATGTATGATCAATCATTTTCTTATATGATATAAAGTCAATTTTGTGAATATGCTTTACCGCTATAGTGCTATGTACGAATTGAATGATTTTCAGGTTTGAAGAACATCGGGAGTTGTAGAGGGTCTGAACCCTATGGGACCTACTCAAATGAAGGACATCTGAGTACAGTCGCTCTCACATAGTTTGATTATATAAACATTTTGCCTGAGTGGTATGAGTGTTTCTTACTGTAGTTTGGTCCTGCTCTGTTGAGGTTCCAACACAAAGCCCTAGGGTATTTATTCCCGTAACAGGTTGACCATGATTGATTTCATACCGAGACAATCTTTGCCACAATGTGATGTTGGACCATGGTGTTGATTCTCAAAATTGTCTTCCATATTCATCCATATTTCCATCCTTTCATAAGCCATTTAGCCCTCATTTCATAACTATCTAGCCTAAAACCCTACATCAAGTGACCATCTTCATGACTATATGGGTTAGGATCTTTGTTTTCCAAAGTTATTTATTTTATGTATTTAAAGTGAATTCATGATGAAAACTAGGAAATTAACATGGTTTCATTTATATATATGTGCGTTTGTGTGTATGTGTGTGTTATGAGTTCTGTGACATGTGTAGTTCATTTGGAAGCTTCCAATGCATCCTTATGTGGCATCCCAAGATCAAATTCGAATTTCAACTCAAGAGGTGGACAATATTCCAAGGAGAAATATCATGGGATTTGTATCCAGTATTTAGAGATAAGTTGAACAAGTATGGATCTAGTACATATTTAAAGGATCTATATTTATTGAGTAGATATCCCTAATTTATGTATAAATAAGAGGATCATTCTTCAAAACAAGCTAATAGTTGTCATTTATTCATTAGCATCAGATTTATGATTGTTCATTCAGCATGAATAATATCATTTTCTCCAAATCCCGAGTTATGAGTGTTGTTTGATTCTTAAGTTCTGGTAGATATTCTTGTGTGCTCATTGAGGAATGGAAGGATCCCCATCAACCACAATCTGCATACAACTGTAACATAGTTTGACTTCTGTTATTTCATTTCATCCAAGTGTGATTTACTTTCTATAAGTGTGATTTTCCTTCTTCAAGATTGATTTACTTTCTTACATTTGATTTGATTGTCATTAAACTGCTTGCTTACTAGCTATCGTAGTTTGCTTGCTTGACAACTAAATCACTAGTTTCTATTTACTGCCTTCTGGATTAATTTATTACTTTCTAGATTATCATAGTTTTCTTCTTATAATTGTTCATAGATTAGTTTTCTTTTGAATAGTTTAGGAAGGCCATGGTGTTAATTCATTCATTCTAGCTTTAGAATTTAATTTAGTTTTCTTGCATGAAATTTCTTTTGCAGTTTTCTTTAGTTATATTTGTAATATGTATTTCCTTTCTCTCTTTCCATCCTAAACAAACTTTCTACGACAGATTCATCTGAGGTCCCATATATTTTGGTTTGCTTCTAAGTTTATGAAGCCCTCGGGTTGACATATTAAAATGACAGGGGATTTAGCATACCATTAAATCGCCCTACACATGGTTTACCATGGTTGATTTTCATGTCGAGACAATCTTTGTCACAATGTGATGCTTGACCATGGTTGACCATATTTGATTTTATAAAACATGGTTGACCGTGATTGACCATGCTGACCATGGTTGACCATGATTGTCCTTGGTTGACCATCATAGTTGAACGTGATGAAAGAGATTTTAATCAAGGTTGATGAAATTCAACCATGGTTAATCATGGTTTACCATCGCTCATCATGGTTGACCGTGGTTAATTTTCATATCGAGACAATCTTTGTCACAATGCGATGTTTGACCATGGTTGACCATGATTGATCATGAATGACCATATTTTATTTTGTAAAACATGGTTGACCATCATAGTTGACCATGATAAAAGGAATTTTAATTACGGTTCATCATGTTCGATGAAATTCAATCATGGTCGAACATGGTTGACTATGGTTGACCAAAAAGACATTGACCATGGTCGACCATATTCAAGCATGATTAACCATTGTTGATCATGGACCATGATTGATCATGGTTGACCATGTTTGATTTTATGAATCATGGTTGACCATGATTGAGCCTCGTTGACCATGGTTGACCATGATTGTCCTTGGTTGACCATCATAGTTGAACATGATGAAAGAGCTTTTAATTAAGGTTGATCATGGTTGATGAAATTCAACCATGGTTAATCATGGTTGACCATCATTGACCATGGTTGATCATGGTTGGTTGACAAGCTTTGTCGTAATGCGATGTTCCACCATGGTTGACCATCATAGCTGATCATGATGAAAGAGATTTTAATTATGCTTCATCATGGTTGATGAAATTCAACCATGGTAAATCATGGCTACCCATGGTTGACCATGGTTGACTGTGGTTTACAAAAAAGACATTGACCATGGTCGACCATATTCAAGCATGATTAAGCATCGTTGATCATGGTTCACCGTAGAGACATTGATTAACCATCATTCATCATGGTTCATTGTAGCGATATTGATTAACCATTATGACCATGATTAATGATAGTGGAGCATGCTTGACATGGAAGATCATTGAACATGGTTGATCATGGTACATGATGGTTGACATTGATTGAGCATAATTGAACATGGTTGAGCATATTTGATTGATTAAATATCATTTATTTATAATAATTAATATTAATACTAATAACAATGTTAATATTTTAATTAATATTAATATAATAATCTAAACACATTTAAATTAATGTTCAATGTTATTTAATATTTTCAATTATAAAATATTGATGAAAAATTATTATTATTAATATTCGAATTAATAAAACATGGTATTAATTAACAATATTATATTAATAAAATATAATTAACGAATATTTATTTAAAACATTATTAATAAGGAATTACTTTATCCCCAACCCAACACATCCATAATCCAAATTGTATATATAAAAGAAAAGCATGCATAAGCTAAGATATATAGCAGTCGTAAGCTAAGATATATAGAAGTCGCTTAGTTGACAGAGTCCCCGATCCCACCACGCCCTCGACTCTACTGAACTCGCGATGGAGATCGTACTCCCTCGTGCCTCTTGCTGCCGTGTCATTCGGGGCCTCTCACTTCCACGACGTTGCCATAATACTCTGTGAAATACCTCCAACGTAATTTGATTGGTGGTTGCGGGGCATCCAACGGTCATCTAAAAATGTTGGTGTTGACTTTGCTAATGTTCATTGATTGGATTTTTCCGGCCTTCCTGGTAGGATTGTTTGACTTTGGTCTATGTTGATTAATGTCTGATTAGATTTTTTCGATTTTTTATTTTGTAAATTCACGATGAGCAAAATTGTTTAACTCAATCTAATTTTAAAACATTTCCAGAATTTCAAGTCATAGGGTTACCTATTAATATTCAATATCACCAAAAGTATTGCAACGCCAGCCCTCACACTAAAGTATTGCTGCTGTCGTCAACCCCCCGTAGTGACAACAGCAGCAATCAGCGATGGCGTATTATTTATTAAATATCACTTATTTAACAAAACACTTATCCCACAGAACTCGCTATGGAGATCGTACTCCGTCATTCCTCTTCATGTCATCGTGATTGCGGGGCTTCGAGGACGTTGCCATAATACTAATATTAAAATCCAATGTTGCCTATTTATATCCAATATGATCACATTCAATTTCATTCATATTATTCACTGTTAACTTGTTGGCAGAATTGTTAACATGGTGGCCTCCAAGTTCAACCTGATTTTCTTGATCATCCTCTCACTGCAACTCTCTGCTGCAATATTGTTGTGTAATGGAATGTCTATGACCCTTCACAGGAGAAGGTCTAAGACACTAGGGATCAGAGTGGAGGAGCGTCTCTACTATCCCACCAACTTCACTGAGTATTACATAGAATTATCTGTGGGCACTCCTCCCCAGGATTTATTGGTGGTCGTGGACACTGGCAGTAGTGTGCCGTGGGCACCCTGCACGCCGAATTACACATGTAGTGTAGTGTGGGCACCGTGCTATGGATCCATCACCGTTTTTCTTCCAAGCAATTCGTCATCTTCTCTACGAATACAGTGTGCAGATCTAAAGTGCAAAGATGTGTGTGAAGATGGGTCAAGCTGGGGGACGTGTCCAGACAATTGCTCGGGGACGTGTCCAGACTATCACCTTTCCTATGGCTCGGGAGGCACGTCTGGGAAAGAGCTAAGCAGCCTGCCATAGGGCATTAAATGCTAATATGGAGGCGGCCTCTGCCATGGATGTCGAACAGGGGTTAAATTTGACGGGTGACCCTACTCGTCAAGGAATTTTTTTATGACGTTTTTATTTTTAAACTGCCCATCATATGACTTTTAAAATTTATTTGTACAAGTTTCATCTAATTTCAAATTGTACTCATAATTGTTCAAATTTTTCATTTTTTGTTGTACAATTCGGCTCAAATCTCATTGCTACACTTTGTTTTGAGACCTGCTGATCAAATTTTTCTGCAAATTTTCCAGACTGTTCAAATGTTCTGAGTTTTTTTGTTTAAAATGGAAATACTGATAAAATAGATGGGAAATATATATAGAAACAACAAAAAATAATATTATGAAGTGAAAAAATATATATTCATAATTACTTTCACATGAAAATAATGAATGTTAATATTGTTGCAATAAATTTGACAAAAATAATTCACTCACAGCTATCATGTTTTCCATTTGAGTCACTACCAATTTACAGTGACAGAAATTCATGTCAGCTTCTGGACACACAGAAATCAATAAACCCTGACCACACATGTACATGATACTGATAAATTTGCATGCAAAATAAAAATACTGGTGTGTTTTTTTAATCATGGAAGGAATGAGTGGACATTGAGAAGGCCAACAACACCGAATGTAAAGATTGTGGACGGTAAATCCACAATTTCCAGTAGTGGATGTTCAGGGAAATCTCAGAAGCAAACAAATCCATTTATGGCTGTTTACAGGCTTATATGTGAGCAAATAAAACTGCATTGAAACCATTTTTATCAATTGAAGCAACCCTGGAAACCTGGTTCAAACACAATGGGGCCAGAAAGAACCACCAGTCCCTGCCAGCTTTTGTCCTATGGGAAATCTCGCTGACAAGGAATGAGGCCTTGTTCCAACTTCCAAGACAAAGTAATCTCTGCTGGGAACCTTCCCTAAATTTAAGACAGCCTACCTTTGCTACCAAAAAGTCTCAAAGCAAGAAAAACTAAAGAAATCTAGCAGCCCCAGACAGCTCTCCTAAACTTTAATACTCCTCATGGATTCTTCGATGGTGTAGCAAGCAAAGTGGAGGTGGGGGGATTCTGATTCTTCCAGAGAATCTGAACACAAAGCCAATCTCCTTTGAATGTGGATTAGGTGCTGCCACAAATACTTTTGCAGAAGTAAAGGCTAATGAACCTAGCAAGAGGAGGAGGTCTCAGAAACCTAAACATATATGGGGATTCCAAACAGGTTATTGACTGGATGCAGAGCTCCAAAAATCAGGTGTTCAATTACAGGGGTGCCTCGAGTTTGCAGAAGAACTAAAGAACACCTTCATTTCTGTATCCTTTCACCACATCTACAGAGTATAACCAGGAAGCTGATACTTTCTCAAATCAGGCACACAGAAGAGAACATGGTTCCTTGCCGATCAAAGGATCAACTGTGGGTGGGGGAGAAATCCATCCACCTAGACAAATCGAATACTGTTAAAGAATACTCCAGTTGAGCATGAAGCTATTTTCAGTCCATCTCTGATGATTGCAGGTTTTCAGAATCTTTCTTTGAGGCCAAAGTAGTAGCTCACAGACTAGTACTTTATCCAGTCTGGCAATACTCTTTCATTGTATATGAAGAAAATACCAGTGCCGCCTTTGCAAAACGTGTTCCTTGAAAGACTGAATAAACAAGTCATATATATATACTCACTCACTCTAGATTAATGATGTGGAGTAGACTTCTGATAACTTTCTGTATTTTAAGTAAACAGACGGTCACCGTAAAGGGAACTTCTGTTGGTGTGGGTAAAGGATTAGTTATAAAAGATAAACTTAGTAAATTTCCAAGAGGCAGACCAGTGGAGAGGAGAAGATTGGAAGTGGAATCTGACGAACAGTGGTATTTCTTCGTCTTTTCACGCGAATTAATAAATGCCTTACAACATTGTCAAATTTACAGGGATTTTGCATTGCAAATCATAAACTTTTATAATATGCGAAATTTCAAAGGAAACTTGACGTCTTGATACGGTTCAGGTCAAAGGTTCGAATCAGAGAAAAAAGATTGAGATATTTCATTACGGAAAAGCATGCCTGTGCAAGAATACTGGGACAAAGAGAGCTCAATGACAAACTACGCTTAAGGAAATCCGTTTGGCAGTTTACTTTGAACACCTTAGCACTCAGAAGGCACATATCAAAGCTTTAAACTGTGAAGTGAAAAGGTCGTCTGTAAATGCATAACACTTGTCATTAGATTGTATTTCGATACGGGAAGAAAAGACAAACAACAAGCAAGCAAAATCTTTATTGGCAGCTGAAAGCAAAGCGAGGAGCATAAAATGATGTTTCTACGATCTGGGAAAATGACAGCGAATCCTTCGTTCTGCATTTGTTAGCAAAAGAAGATCAATATTAGACGAGACAATGCATTTATGGTTTCCCATGGAAAATGTGTATCGAGTTGAGTAGAGGAAAGATGTTCGAAAATGGGCTATTACATTAGCTTTTCGAAAGGGTGAAAACTTTACAGGTGCAAATATGGTAGCCGCTTTTCTTCCCACAAAAATGTTCACTGGATTTCCATTTATAATACAGGTAAAGTTTTTACTAGTTTCGCTCATCATTTCAAACACAAAAGAAGGGAAAACTCACGAATAATGCATGTTTAAAATATGAGACGACTTACCAGTCAACAGTTTTTCGTCACGAGAGAATTGGTGATCCCTTGTTTCCCAATCGCTTGTAGAGAAGCCGAAACAACTCTTTGCAGAAGCTCTGAACCACGTTTTAGAACCGGCAACGAGGTGCGTTCGATGGCAACAAATATTTGGTCTGAACCACGTTTTAGAACCGGCAACGAGGTGCGTTCGATGGCAACCAATATTTGCTCTCAACCACGTTTTAGAACCGACAACGAAGTGCGTTCGATGGTGGGAACGGGAAGTAGGTGGGAATAAACCACTGTGGCTTTATGGCATTAAACTATGTCATGACTCATCGCAGATTCGCAGTGCCGACGAATCTGTACTTCATCGATAGCCATATTTTCAACGTACAACAATGCAGATGCCTGGATGCGGATATATATATATCAAACAATTATTAAAAAAAACTTAAAACTTTTCATTTTCAAACATGCCCGTCATATTGACGTTATTAAAAATTAATAGCAAGTTACGCCTGACGCGCATATTTGAAATTAGAACGTATTTTACGTGTAAAAAACCTAAAAACGGGCATACGGGCGTCAAATTTAACCCCTGATGTCGAACCTTTTCATGCGCTTATTCATTCTCCATACATAGTTTATCCGGCAGGCATCATTCCTTTTCCAGGACTGCGGGACCCACCACCTCCGAGCTGGCACGGCCTATTTTCAAACCTGCTCTCGCGCCAAAAGAGCCATTTTCATCATTCGCACTCCCGTTCGAAGCTGCTTTGCCTCTGCAACCCGTCTCGAGGAAACACCACTTGCGCTCACAGTTGCACCCACCTCGGAGGTCTGCGAATAGGTGCTCAATCCCGGCATTCTGTGCGGCGTGAGGTAAATTAAAAATACAGTAACAACTAGCGCAAGTTCATCAGCTTTAATTAAGAATGCAGATCAACTAACGCAAATTCTCTACAAATTGTTAAGATTGATATCGAGTGAACTTACAGAATCTGGTGCATCTCCACTGAAATATTGAGAATCAAGGCTGCCCAGAGTTATTGCTAAAGAAACCAGACCTTATTTTTTTCCAAAACAGAAAAACGCTTTCAAATTAATAGAAATTAGAAAGTACAATAAAATAGGGGATAAGGATCCCACTGGTTGGCCTCTGTGATTAACCAAAAACGACTGGTTGGCCTTTGTGTTTAACCAAAAACAATTTTATTCTTGATTAAATACTGCTCTAAAAACCAGTTACTATGTTGATTAATCATTGCTTTAATATGTACTATTAGATAATTTTTATTTAAATCATTTGCAGTGCATTCAATTTCTTTAATCATTTTCATGCGCATTCAATTAAATCAGAATGTGTCCTAATCATGGAAATGAACGAGAGACAAAATATTTTAAAAAAATCTTGTTCAGATCTGGCCTGCAACCTTCTTTTGAGAGGCTATCTGCTTCTCCATTAAACCAGACCCTACTTCTCATCATTTTCCTCAATCTGGGAAGGTAGAATTTTAAACCAGCACGTCACACCATTATTAAAGAGATTGAGACAATATACAATAGAGATTTAACAGAAATATTCTGAAGTAACAGAAATATTCTGAAGTACATGTAGCTTGAATTTTATTAGAAAGTAGATTTCAGATTTTGAAATATTGTAGAAATTTCATTGATAAGAATGAGTTGACTTCACTGGTGTTTATCAAGTTTACAAGATATTATTCAAATTAAGGATATCATACATTTAAGTTGAATTGAAAAATAAATGCTAAACATTATATATAAAACCCTTGAATTGAGCATGTCAAGTGCTAAAGATCTTCAATGGCCTTCTTGACTAGATTTTTTCCAAAACAAGGAATGACATTAAGAAAGTATTTGGAATTCACTGCTTCAAAAAGTAGTTCATGGGACAACATAGTTCAATGTTTTGAGATAAAAGTTCAAATTGTACTGAGGATTCGATACTCAATTTCATTGGCAGGGTGAAATATAGGTATCTTGGGATTCCATATTGAAGTTATGGAAAAATTCAGTGATAGTTGAATGCAAATTGTTTGAGCCATGCTAGGATTGGATAGTGCTGCTGATTTATGATTTCATGTTTGTTATTGCAACTAAAATCCTTCATAGCCTTCCTTTCAGGGGAGGAATCAAACAATTGCCATTACCTATTTCTTGCTATGGTTTTGTCATTTCTTTTGGTCAGTGTATTCAAAGTGTTTCATTTTGGGGTTTTATTACTTTGCTTCCTCATGATATGACTTTTGGGCTATTCTTAAGTAGGTCTGGTTGGTTTTATAGTTGCAACAAAAAACCTCTGAGGATTGATTGCATAGTGATGTTGGCATGAAATGATCAGCTACTCTATTAAACAAACAAGGTCTCATTGTATAGTATTAGAGACTGTAGGGATTTAATTTCAAGAGCTATGCTGGAAAGATATTGAATTTTGTGAGAGCAGAAGAGACTGGCTTACTGTGGGAAACCATTGTGAAGTCAACCTATACACAACCTAGACACCTGCCTTTTTTAGAAGTATGCTAATCAAGCTCATTCCAAATTGTGACATTTAACCTTGATATTTTTCTGCTTTGGGCTTTTTCTGTTCTTGAATTTTTGAGTTAAGAATGCACTCAAAATTTTTAAAGTTTGCAACTGCCCCCTAGAATTGTCAAACAACACTTAAACTCAAGCAAAGAGTACATGCTACAATATCAGTTCTCTAAATTGTTTTGTGCTTCATGTTTCCAAGAACTTAATCGCCAGGCATCACCTAGCAGTTTGCGTGGCAATCGACCGCAATCTTGAGCTGAATATTAATTTTTTATGGCAGAATCATCATCTCCTTGCAGTTATAGTTTTCTTTTGACGTCCATGAAAGTGAATAAAATCAGCCATTCCAAGTTTGTTTGGAAAGCCATCTCACTGGTTCGTATAGGATGGTGACAAGGTGCAACAGGTGGAAGTCATAACTAATAAAGTCCTGTTCACACTAAGAATATATTAGATTTGTTTTCAGATGTGAAGTCTAACCTTACATCACTTTCCTGCAGAACGATATGGTTACTGTTATACCTTTTCGGCTATATTATGTATCAAGAGTTATCTATTCTTCGGAACAAAGCTATAATAGCAGTTCCATGGCTATTTTTGTTGTGGGCGTCCTCCAAGTGAGACACCCATTGCTTTGGAAAGCAGAGTTAGTGATGGAGTTTTCAAATGTCATTGTAATTTGTAGCATATTTCACTACATTTATACAAAATTGTATTCTTTTAGTATATGCTTGGGAAGATAAGGCCTGTAAAGCACCATGGTTTTTCAACTATTTTTTTTTTTTGTAAAGTTTGATCTGTGTAACTAGCTATACGGCTAAGCGGTTATCTTGTCCATGAAGGATATTGGCAGCTTCATTGATCCTTGTTCTTCAATCAGTGAGGAGGAGGAAAGACAATATTATTGTAAAAGTTGCAATTATTATGGACATTACATAGATAACAACTCATATACCAAAGAGGGTCCAGAAGGCATTACACTGGATTTAAATCTAATGAACAAAAGCTCTAATATCATACTAATCTGGTCTTTGGGTGCACCATAATTTAATTCATTTAGCAAATGAACTGATTTAATCTGTTATGATTGTGAAAATAGGTTACACTGAAACATTCTGGATTTAAAATCTAATGAATAAAATTTCTAATATCACACTAATCTGGTTTCTGGATGCACCATAATTTAGTTCATAATTTAGTTCATTTAGTAAATGAACTGATATAATCTGTTATGATTGTGAAAACATAGTGATGTCATATGTAAACTAGCCTTGGCTCCAAAAAACCATGAGCACAGGCCATCTCTAGGCCATTCACACAACCAATTTTACATTTGTATAGCAACATAACTATACAATTATTCATAAGGCTTCAGGATTTATGAATTAATCAAGCTTCTCACTGCTACACTCTAATTAACATATAATATAGAAATAACCTTGACACCTTGATATAAATGAAAGTGATGCTTGTGATAATAGTACATGGGCTCCATAACATAGCATTCCACCTCTTTATGCATTACACAGGATCTAAAGATGAATTATATGGTACAGCGAGTAATCCTCCTTTTAGATATATTATTTGACTTGGTCGGTGAGTTATTAATCCCCATTTTAGATATATTATTTGACTTGGTCAAATGTAAAGTGATATTCATTTTAAACTTGGAAGTTTTAAGAGAGCTTCGAACTCATTGAAAAGTTTCTTTGAAAACAACTCTGCTTTACTTACTAGTTTGATATGTGTAACTAGCTATACAACTAAGCGGTTATCTTGTCTATGGAGGATATTGGCAGCTTAATGGATCCTTGTTCTTCAATCAGTGACGAGGAGGAAAGATAGTATTATTGTAAAAGTTGCAATTATTATGGACATTACATAGATAACAACCCATATACCAAAGAGGGTCCAGAAGGCATTACACTGGATTTAAATCTAATGAACAAAAGCTCTAATATCATACTAATCTGGTCTCTGGGTGCACCATAATTTAATTCATTTAGTAAATGAACTGTTTTAATCTGTTATGATTGTGAAAATAGGTCCAGAAGGCATTACACTGAAACATTCTGGATTTAAAATCTAATGAATAAGATTTCTAATATCACACTAATCTGGTTTCTGGATGCACCATAATTTAGTTCATTTAGTAAATGAATTGATATAATGTGTTATGATTGTGAAAACATAGTGATGTCATATGTAAACTAGCCTTGGCTCCAAAAAACCATGAACACAGGTCATCTCTAGGCCATTCACACAACCAATTTTACATCTCTATAAAAACATAGCTATACAATTATTCATAAGGCTTCAGGATATATGAATTAATGAAGCTACTCACTGCTAGACTCTAATTAACATATAATATAGAAATAACCTTGACACCTTGATATAAGTGAAAGTGATGCTTGTGATAATAGTACATGGGCTCCATAACATAGTATTCCACCTCTTTATGCATTACACAGGATCTAAAGATGAATTATATGCTACAGCGAGTAATCCTCCTTTTAGATATATTATTTGACTTGGTCAAATGTAAAGTGATATTCATTTTAAACTTGGAAGTTTTAAGAGAGCTTCGAACTCATTGTAACGTTTCTTTGAAAATGACTCTGCTTTACTTACTAGTTTGGATGTGAAAGATGCATGGTAACGTTTCTTTGAAAATGACTCTGCTTTACTTACTAGTTTGGATGTGAAAGATGCATGTACATCAGGGTAACGGAATGCTGTAAAGGTTACCTAAATTTCCATTGAGCAGGTAGTGGTGTACAAGTACTTGAGCTCTAAACAGTTTAAGGTTGTTGCTAGTTTTGGGTTGTTACAAGTGGTAACATTGATTAGTTTTGGCATGCTATTGAAGGGTTCTTGCCATATTGTGTGGATATTGAATGGAGAATTGTTCTAAATGTTTGATAACCTACTCTGTTCCATCAGGATTCTTGTAGTTGTTGTGTATATGTTAATAAGCATGGTATTTTGTTACATCTTTCTTCGTTACACTTTGATGAATATGGATGGTGATGATGTACTTCCCTGTTAAGGTTTATGGCATACTTTTTATGGTCGCACATCACTGTTGATTCTGGTGTAAAGTCAATAGTGAGTGTTCTTGATTAGATGATGAGCTATGGCCATTAGCTGACTTAGACGTGTGGTAATGAGATGGCCAATATTATGGGGCATTACGCTTTAACTTTTTAGTTGTTATTGTTGGTGTCATTCTTGAAAATTCCAAAGCCTTAGTTTTTGGTTCCGGTGCTGGAAACATGGGACACTAGACTCTAGAGCATTTCTTGTGATTGTAAGAAAGGTGTCCTAGTTGGAAGAATAGTGTGGGTGTGACGAACAAGGGACATGTCAAGAAAAACAAATGTCAAGAAAATGGGGGATTAAGCTTTTTGAAGCAGAATTTATCATTATGATTTTGACAAAGTTTAGGGACTCCATATTTTTAGTCTTTTAGGCAATTTTGAAAGATGAGCGTTTCTTCACTTGTGTTCTTTATTTATTAAGATTATGGCATCTTCAAAGGCATCATGGGCATGTAGGTCTTCATTGATATATGCATACATTGCATCATTCTAGGGCAAAACATGTACCTAAGAAAATTCACTTCATACTAGGTTAGAGTTTGTCATTATTATGCATCAATGTTCCTAGGAGGGTTTCATGGTATGAAATTCTTCATCTCACATTAGATCACGCATCAACTATTTTCGGCTTGTCATCATATAGATATGGATATAGCTAGGGTTTGCATCAGAAATGACTTATACTTCTTAAATGTTGTGAAAACCAACAAACCAGATGTAAATAACCCTATTTTGTTACTTTCATTTATTCCCATGGCATCCATCCAGGTGGAAATCAAGACTGTATTAAAGAGGTAGCATCTGAAACTTGAAATTAAAATTAAATTCAAACGGAGCTACAATAATCTTTGCTGAACCACTAGTAGGTTAAGAATAATTAGTTCACCTCAAATATAATGTACATAATTGGACACATGAATTCAGTTATAACATGAGTGGACATCTAAGGTGAATGATATTACAAAACGGAAAAAAAGTACATTAACGAGTTCTTTACTGAAAGAACCATGGTATGAGAATCCCAAGAAAAATGACAACCATGGTGTATACACATAGTCAAGACCTATACTGATGCTGATCAATGTTTGCCAGTGGAATGAACGATGATCCTGAATCATCTCTGGCACCTGCATCTACACTTGAGATTGCTCCAACCATTAGATCAATAGACATTTTATGGATCTCCGCAAGGTGCTTTATCGTAAAAGAATTAAATCGAGCACTCCAGATTTTTTCCTCTCTGTAGAGGGGCTTCAAATTGTCTGCGCGAACATTGTAGATGCCTTCCATGTGATTACAAATTAAATCTGAGTTTGTTAGCACTGTTATGTTATTCACACCATTGTGTTTTGCCTCTTTTAACTCCGCAACAAGTGTAATGTAGTATGCTTCGTTATTGGTTGTCTTTCCCTGCACTTCCCATATTCTATAAATCACATGATTTTTTGCCCCATTGTGAAGGACAAATTTTAAAGATGCTCGACCCGGATTTGGGCGGCATGATACTTCAATGCACAGTGTCCACTTTTCCACCATTCCGTGAGCTTAGAAGCACTGCATAGTGACAACAACAAAATAGATTCATGTTAGAATACTTTAATATGACAAAATATCCTGATTGAAATTGATTATTTTTATGCTACCTCAAGTTTGAATGCACATCCTTGAAAAATAACAGAAAATCAAATATCAGTGATAAGACTTTGGGCATAAAGAGTTAATAATGCATGCATGCTCATGAAAATGAGGATGTAGCATGACAAGAAGAAATGAATCATTTAAGACAAACCTTGTCATGCTATCAAGGATTCTAAGGATTTCAAAATATCATCTTTTAGTAAGATTGACTAAAGAAACCCTAGAAAATGGTTTTTCCTGTTACATTTTCAAAAACATTGCTATATCCAGCGATTCCAATTGCAGTTCACTGTTAGTGTTTTCCAGAGCTATTGCTCACATCTTGAAAGAGGGATTGCATTGGGTGGAGGGTTCCAAATAGAGAGAACACTCCTATGCTTATCCAGATCACCATCAACAAGAGGCAATATCTAGGAAGTCAAATCATGTGTGCTAAATGTTTCCAATCTATGAAGTCAAATCATGTGTGTTAGCAAAATATGCAATCCAAAACATAAATTGTTTAGCTTGGTTGCTGTCCATCTTGGATGTTCACAGAATCTGCAGTACAAAACATAAATTGTTTGACTTTGCTGCTATCCACCCTAGATGTTCCCAGAATTTGCAATTCAAAATTTTTGGGTGTTGTCTCATGACCCCAAAATTTTGTCCACACCATGAATTTCTGGACAAAATCTTGTGAGAAAATTTTGGGGAAATCCTTGGGATTGTTTAAATTGTTGTTTTGATGGCGGAAATGGATTGGCACCATAAATAAAAGGCTTGGACATAGGCTACTAAATATTGCATTGATATAACTATTATGATGATTGATGTTTGCATTGTCTACAAGTTTAAAGAAATAAACTAATACCTCTTTGGCCAAGTGGGCATGGATAAGGAATTTCAAAAATTGGTGGAGGTTAAGTAGAAAGAAATTCATACCTATATCCTCTGATGTTGTTACAGAGGAATCGGTTAAGATGCCATTAAATGTGAAATTCTTGTTGTCCACAAACTGAAGATATTCCCTTACTGGGTCATAGCTATAATTTGGCAAAATTAGCAGCAAATATTTCCAGCCCTGCAGAGGGTGCATCTTGTACAATACTTGTAGGTGCTTCTAAATACAAGTTTGTATCGACTGAGCAAATGTAGTCCTTTGGAACCATGATTCCAACAACAAATTTCCTCACAAATGCTAAGCTTTTTACGAGGGAACCATATGTTGCATTTGTTGATGGATCTACATCATCTTTGCCAAGAAGCAACAATATTAGCTTTGTCTTTGTTTTTCTAAATTTTTGTACAATGGCTTGTAAAAACCAAATCTCAGTGGAAGAAATGTTGTTCAAAGTCAATGATTTAGATACATATATCACAGAAGAGGAAATGATTAAGTTTTGGTTTTCGAAAAAAACAGAGTATTGATACATATCAAGAAAAATGTAAGTATCCAAGATGATGAAAACAAACAAAATAGAGCATGAGAGAAGTCATTGAAAACAACACCCACAAAGAATATTTCTACTTTCTAGAAAAAAATAACTAAAACTCCACAATTGTGAAATGAAACAATAGATATTGACATTAGAAATATAAACATGTACATTCAACCAAACTGTCGCTGGTTGATATTGAGTTATGTCATCTGGTTGAAGCAATGGATAGATATTGTCAATGCATAAGAGCGGGACTAAAATGAATGAATTGCTGGAAAAAATGGAAGCATGAGATTCTTGTAATAATTCAAATTTAGCAAAATCAAGAAATTCCACTTTGTAAGTATAGATTCCCCAGTTTAAATCTCCATAAGATATAATATCTATTTGACTTTGGTCATCAAAGGTCACACTACATATTTTTTGTTATTATAAGAGGGCCTCAGAGAGCCGGTTAAAATAAACGTGTACCATGGCATTACTGCATGTAAAGTAGGCTCTTTATCTGGTTTTGGTAAACTCTTATGCATCTAGGTGATTTTCAAACACATCATTTATAAGAAAGGTAGTCTTTAGTTATTTTATTTCCACAGTTTGACAGAAAGAATGAATATATAAAGAACCAAGTTGGACAAGCTACTCAGGTGGGAAATATCAAATATGTGACAGGTTCTACCAGAATTTTGGTACAAAGAAAAAAGGCATTTCATAAGATAGAACAAAATAAATAATATGTAGCCATAAAATTTTATATTGGTACGAAACAAAATCATAACCTGCTCTATGCTTTCACTTCCCCTGAAATATTGTTGAGGAGGATATCAACATTGTAGTCAATAGAAAAGTATCCATATATGTAATCGCAGTTGAAAACATAAGGGTTTTGTTGATTGGGGTAAAGAAAGTTAATTTTTGTATTGTTTTACAATGTTAAATCTAACCGGCATATTCCTTCTCCATCTTTTGATAACTGCAAGTCACAAAACAAATTTTTTTTAACACATTCGGTTACTTTCTGTAAGCAGAGGGGTTCTCTTTCAGGTAATTTTTCAGGTAATTAAGTCATTTACATTTAGCTGCAATTTTTCAATAATGCAAAATTCTTGCAAAATTTGTTCATAAAGGTGCCTGCTATAGCCCAGTGAATTTGAATAAAGGTGTAGATACTCTGCCAATGTTGGGGTTCTCTTTCCCTTGTGTTTGTGTTTTATGGATCAATTCCAGGAACTCATGATTTGTTCTTTGGCAGGTGAACCGGATACCTCTAATCTTCCTTTTTTTTTGCAGGCAAACCATATAATTCAATTCTTCCTCCTAACTGAAAAAAGTTCGAGTTGCTAACATACTACAGGGTAACTAATGCCACTCAAATTATGATTCTTGTTAACAAGAAAATGGTGAAGATGAAAAACAAGAAACTGTGAATGTAAATTGTATCTCCTTTGATCCACCTTGTATACAAAACCAAATGCTCGAATTGGGGTCATTGGAAGTCTAGAAAAGTTAGATTGCTTCATTGGGTTCCGTTGTTCTCCATTTATGAATTTCGAATTTAATTGTTTACGCTACTGTATGATCCATAAAACAATTTTCATCTGAATTTTCTGTAAGCAGAGAGGTTAATTTACCTCACGCCGCACAGAATTCCGGGATTGAGCACCTATTTGCAGACCTGCGAGGTGGGTGCAACTATGAGCGCTGGCGGTGTTTCCTCGAGACGGGTTGTAGAGGAAGAGAAGCTTCGAACGGGAGCGCGAATGATGAAAATTGGCTCTTTTGGCATGAGGACAGGTTTGAAAATGGGCCAGTGCCAGCTTGGAGGTGGTGGGTCCCGCGTTCCCAGAAAAGGAATGATGCCTGCCGGATAAACGATGTATGGAGGATGGATGCGCGCATGAAGAGGCTTGACATCCATGGTAGAGGCTGCCTCCATACGAGCATTTAATGCCCTATGGAAGGCTGGTTAGCACGGTGGTTAGCCGAATTACACATGTAGTGTAGTGTGGGCACCATGCTCTAGATCCATCACCGTTTTTCTTCCCAACAATTCGTCATCTTCTCTACGAGTAAAGTGTGCAGATATAAAGTGCAAAGATGTGTGTGAAGATGGGTCAAGCTGCGGGACGTGTCCAGACAATTGCTCAGGGACGTGTCCAGACTATCACCTTTCCTATGGCTCGGGAGGCACGTCTGGGCATCTACTGACTGACACGCTGACTTTGCCATCAAGAAGTGGACAAATAACTAACTTTGGATTCGGATGCTTGGTGAATTCGTATGGGTTTGCTGGTATTGCAGGATTTGGCAGAGGAAATCTATCTTTGCCTTCACAGCTTAGTGCTGTCATTGGCGATAAATTCATGTATTGCCTGAATGATCAAAACAATGGCAACATGATAGTGCTGTGTGACAACGTAGTTCCCACGAATATGATGTTGGCTCCTCATTAATGGCAGTGTAGAAGGTCAATGCTCCCCATGTGTTTCATGGCATATGCTTAACAATAGTGATGTGTGTGTTCACTAACACCTGCAGCTTTCGGTGTAACGGAAATTGTGACTCTAACAAGTGGTATCGGAGCCAGGTCTCAAGTTCGAAACACACTGGGCTCACGTTAGGGGGAGATTGTTGGCTCCCTAATAATGGCGGTGTAGAAGGTCAATGCTCCCCGTGTGTTTCGTGGCATGTGGGTTTTGGTGTAACGACAAACGTGACTCCAACAAGTGGTATTGGAGCCAGAGGTCTCGAGTTCAAAACACATTGGCCTTGCATTGGGGGGAGATTGTTGGCTCCCCATTAATGGTGGTGTAGAAGGTCAATGCTCCCCGTGTGTTTCGTGGCATTTGCTTAACACTAGCGATGTGTCTGTTTACTAACACCTGCTGGTTTTGGTGTAACGGCAATCATGACTCCACATATGAGTTTGAATTACACTCCATTTTTAAATAAGTTCCAATCACCCTCAGCTTTTCCCATATACAACAAATTCTATTACATTGGTCCTTAAAGAGTGAGTGTTGACAATGTATCCGTGAACTTGCCCTCCAATGCATCCACTTTTGACAGTAATGGGGATGGTGGAACCATCATAGATTTGGGCACTACTTACACAATCTTTCCTCTAGAAGTCTATAACCAGATTGTAGCTAAATTTGCTTCTCAGTTTGGATATCCAAGAGCTCCTCAAGTTGAAATGTTGAGTGGCTTTGGATTGTGTTACAATGTGTCTGGTGTGGTCAATGTCAACATTCAATTCCCTGACTTCACATTCCTTTTCAATGGTAGCTCAGACATGATACTGCCTCAGGAAAATTGTTTCTTGTTGGTGAGCTCAGACGCTTACTGTTTGGCATTTTTTGGTTTTTCCCTTGGCCCTCCTGGACCTGCTGCTATTCTCGGGAATTATCAGTAGAAAAATTTCTATATATTTTATGACAGGGAGATGAATCTTTTGGGCTTCACTAAGCAGGTGTGCTAGATATTTTTCTGATCCATTGATGGCCACTGCTAAGATCCAATCCATATATAGTCTATGTATTTCCTTTTCTCGATCCATATATAGTCTAGGTATAATTTATATATTTCCTCTTGAGCTATATAGCTTAAATATTTCCTCTTTATCTATCTATATAATCTATTTATCTATCTATATATAATCTATGTATTCCCTATTGATCTATGCATTTTCTCTTTATTCATGTTTAATCTTATGATTTAATTTGCAAAAGCATGGACTTCATTTTACTAGAAAATCAAGGGGCTAGTTGTACTTCATTTTACTAAAAACTCAAAAGCTAATTGTAGCACTATAGGGCTATGGCTTGAATCTCTTTTTGTCAAAACCAAAAAGACTTGCATACAAAAAAATATTTCAAGGGTGTTTTCCACCTCTATTTTTCTCATATGCAAATTTCTCAACTTATTATTATTATATATATATATATTTTCCATTTTTGTTGTAAATACTAAGGTTTGAGTCATATTGAAAAAAAAATATTGTTTGATGAGTATTGATGAAACCCATTGTTATTATGAAGTTTCATTTGGTTAAGACTCTTGTACCATGGAGATTTTCTCTTATGTCCTTTACTATTAAGGAAAAGACAAGTAAAAAGTTTCATATGGTGAAGACTCTTGTACCATGGGGATTTTCTCTTATGTTTAAAAAAGACAAGTAAATTATCATAGAGAAATGTGTTTTATAATAAAATTTGTTCTATATCATTGAAATTAAAATATTAAAATACTATGATTAGCTATAAATAATTATTTAAAATAAAATAAAGTACATACTTAGAGTGTGTGTGTATATATATATATATATATATATATATATATATATATATATATATATATATATATATATATATCTGGTTGGTAGGATCCATATAAATAGACTCAACTCTTCAATAAAATCATAAAAAATATATGTATTTGGTAGATTAAATGAGATTTTATTTTTAATACGTTTTATGTATAAACAATTATTGTTATGTATATTTTTTCAATGGAAAAAATATTTAGAAATTTTATTTATAAAAAAAAAAACTACAATGGTAAATGTGTTGAGAGTATTCAAATTTTACCTTTTGGAAGTTATAGTTTTAGTCAAAATTCAATCACTTACAATTCCAAAGTTATTTTTCAAACAATTCTATATTGGGATTTATACTATTGAAGCAATATATATAATTCTCATTAATTTTTTCAACAAAATATATAGAATCCATTATACATTAAAAAGGTTCAACTGATATTCTCATAGGAACTTAGTTTAGATTATGATATCCTGATTATTGATTTTAACATTTTCTAGAGATTTTTCTTAAGAAAAATATTGTCATAAATTTGATAAACAAATTTCATAGATTGAACCATAAAATTAACTACAAACATGGAAATATAAACTGCAACTAAAGATTGGACAATCAAAGCATGTAGGAAATCTCAACTTTATTTATATTAATATAAGATTGATTTACAAATATGGAGGATAGTTGAGATGGGATCCTCCAAGTGGATATAGCCTTAGGATATATCCACTGCAACAATGGATTTGACCTCCCAAAATAGAACTACAACAAATAAACACTCTTGTGAATTCTAAATGAATTCACCAAGGAATGAGGTGGGTTTTTGTCCACTCTCACCAAATCACCCAAGGGTTTTCATTGTGAGGCTGAATGAAGCTTAGAATTAGGTTCTCCAAACCTCACCAAAGATAAATACTTAGATCCAAGATGTCCCAAATGATCTCCTCCTCATTTTAAAGAGTCTATAGATAGATCTCCAATCTTCTAGAAGTATTTTATTTTGATTATTTTAATCTAGAATCTCTTTTGACTTCATTTAAGTAACATTTTAATTTTATTTTATTTTACTTAAGTCACTTTTGGCCTTTTCCCTTCAATTAATCATTTCCACCTTCTTTTATTTAATTAAGTAACTAATTAAAGTCACTTTTAATCCAGGAAAATGGTAAATTTCCCATTATACTTTCTCTGGCCATTGGCAGTCACTTCTCATCATCCTAGCTTGCAGGCATTCTCGTTTTGTTTCCATTGAGCTATTACACTAAGGTGTTCCATTAAATATTCCCACAGAATGCCACCTTAAACTTAATTAATTAAGTTAGGCTCAATAATAACCCCGTTTTACAGGAATTATCAGAATGCAACAAAACTGAAAGAAAACTATGCAGATCTGACCTTGTTGATTGAACACACAAGCAAACATTGTAGGATCCCATAAAATCCCTTAAAACCCCTTTGGGACCCTGATGATGAAATCTTACTCATGTGGCATAGCCATCACATACCTCAAAAATCCATCATGGTTGTACTATACAGGAAATTGAAAATGGGGACATTACATAGATTTACATGAAGAGACACCAATCAAAGTTCTCTAAACTAAGCAAAAAAAGTTGAGAACTAAGGAACATGAACATATTCAAAGTATTGTGTAGTTTTGTTAATTATTTTCCAAATCCCATTTTCCAGTGTCTCTTCATTCTTAAATAGTTAGTTTGCTTCATAATCTATTTCCTCATAAATATGTGAGAAAGAAATATGAGAGAAGGACAATTTCACTGAAAAATGGCATGAAAAAGGGTTGCAATGTGAATTTGCAAAAACTGAATTCTCCTTTCATCCATTGAATCACAAGCATACATCCTCCATAAATTTGGATTTGGGAAATCACATTTTCCTTAGTGAGCATTAAGACTAGTTTTAGAGTCATGAGTTCACAAAAGTTATTTGTGTCATTGCCCAACTTAGCCTTGAAATAAATGTTATGAGTATGTCATTTTGTATAATAGTTTCTTAGTGTCATTTTGCATAACAAGTTCTTAGCAAGGGCTCTAAGTATTAGAATGAAGGCTTTGAGGATAGGTTAACATAATGGCCAAACTTTATAGGGCACAATGGATGGAAGAGGAATACTAGTCCTAAAAAAGGGAATTATTATATTTAATCCAAATGCTGCGACATACAATCAAGTGGAGTGCTTTCTTATTTTCTGTTTTCTAATTAATCCAACTTTTAAGAGCTATTGTTATAGGCCACCCACCCGAGATGCATGATATCCCTTTCAACCTTTATATTTTAGTACAAATAACCATAGAGAAGAAACATTTAGGGACGAGGTGTTGGCTGGTTTATTATCCTATTGATAGAGGTTACATATTCTTGTCCCATAGAAATTTCTACATTATAGTTTGTCCGAAGTGGACATTTGTTGTGTAGTAGAAGCCACATGAACAACTTAGATTTGATTTGGCACTTTAGCTTCTAGACCTATTCCCCTCACCAAGGAGGAGGATCAACTCCAATTGTATGTGACATTGAAATGTGTCCTAGATTTAGAACATATCCACCATTAGGTTTAAGGGACAAAATCAGTTGAAATTCCTAGTTAGATGGGTAGATGAAAGTGTTTTAGAGAGAGTTTGTAGAGTTTTTCCACAAAGGTTCATAACCAAATCCAATTCCGACCTTTTTACAAGTCATCGTTTGGAAGTGTCCAATGACATAATCCCTTCTCTAGATTTGGTTGACGAAGTAAAAACATCCTCTATCTAAAACTTGAATCATAGGATCAAGGAGTGAGTGGTTATTATCTTCTCATATCCAAGGATCCTTTTCTAGAAGAATTTAGGCCCCATTTCTAATTCACCAAATCATCTAGTTACCTATGAAAGAAAAAGAGTTTAAGATATCTCTCCATATGATCGATCTAGTATGTACTTTCTTGTTATTTTTCCTTATCGAGTCTAATAAGGAATATTACTGATACTTTTCCTAATGAAATTGTGTCCAATGGATAATTCCTTATATCAATCCCAAAACGTTATTTTATAGTGTGCTTTTGAGAAAATAAAGATGTTTCTCGGTCCCCAATACCAAGACATTTGGGAGCTGCTAGCCTCCTCCACATTGCTAGCACTAGAGATCTTTTATCATCTGACTCTGACTAGAGGAATTTGGTTCTTGATTTTTCTTAGGATTCCCTTGGGGACTAAGGATAAAGTGATCTAGTACATGAGCATGGCTTCTAATACTTCCTTTACTAGAACTAAATTGCTAGCTCTAGAAAGCCACCTATTGCACCATCTATTTATCTTCTTTTGCATTAATTATTTAGGAGCAAAAAACGTTCACTTTCTTGGTAACCATTTTCTTTTAGATTGAATCCCAAGTATTTAAAAGTTAAGCCTAAGTTCTCTTCCTAAAGATCCGAGAGATTTGTGGAATGTTTATTTTTTCCTATTCCATTATCCCCTAGGTGAAGAGAGATGTCTTGTCCTTATTTTCATCCTAGTGGCTTTGCAAAATGTCAATAATAGATCCTCCAACTATTCCACACATTGGATCTCCCCTTCATAATAAAATTCAATGACATCCACAAACAAAAGACATGAGATGGAAATAGTGGGTCTGATTGTTGTACCTTTCATTTTTCCACTAGAAATTCCATGTTTTCTTAGCTTGCTAAGACCTTCTACAACCAAGAGGAATATAAGTGGGGAGAGAAGTCAACGAAAATAAATGTTGGTCAAATCACAAAAAATTTCGGCCATGGAATAGAGGTCGAATTTCGGTCCTGTAATGACCTTATAAAACCACAAAAAAATTGCATGTGTGAGTATAACTAGGGTATAAAAATAAACTTCTCACTCTTCTTTGACTTCAACTGTCTTTTTTTCTTGATTAGGTGCATAAATAATGATGTTTTGATGATGAATTAATTACCTTGTAATAGGTTGAGTTGGCTGGTGTATATAGCTATCCAGTAGGGTCAGATAGGTACCAGATAGGCCAACTTGTCCAAGGAGGGCTGACTTGGTCTTCGTTTTGACTTTTGACTCAAAAATAAAATTCAAAAATATTTTCTTACATAAAATTCAAATAGGACTTGACTCAAATACATTTCTTTTTTACTCATAGTAAATTCTTTTTTACTCTTTTGACTCTATAAGCATGAAGAACATGCTTTGACCAAAAATAAAATAATAATAATAATGAATATGGTAAATATATTAATGATGAAGTTACATTACATTATGAAGACCAACATTGGTAACAATTTCAACAATCCCTCTTAATTAGGGAGGTATTCATAATGACACAACATGATATTATCAAGTTGAAATATTCATATAAGAAAGGATCTAGATTGATAAGCATAAATGATGATTTACATCATGATTTCCAACATTGCCAAAATACCAAGGCCTTGACAAGTATGCTTTATCTCTCCCCTAGATAAGAGCATAATGCTAGGAGGCATAAATTTTGACACCACCGCCTCTCAAGGCACATACCCCACCCAAGTGTTCCCAAGGTATGACCTCACAAGACCATTTCCTAATATAAGGAAAAGTGCATCCTTCTTACCATTTTGTACCAAGTCTATGTATCCGATTTACAATGTTAATCCTAGTCAACCATAATACATGACTCAAGCATGTACATCCCTGATGCTTATCCAATCCACCATTCCCCCTAATAGTTTTTATGCACTAAGCTTATGGTTGTTAGTCTTGGCCATAGTACATGACACATGGAGAGCACAACATCCACCCTCACTCCCTCTCAACTAGGGAGGAGATCCCCACTCCTTCTCAACCAGGGAGGATATATCCACAAACCCAAGCTTGTCTTGCAAATACTCATGCTTATTTTTAGGAATGGACTTCGTCAATACATTCTCTACCTATTTGTCAGTGGAGATATACTATAGCTTCATAGCTCCATCTTGTGCCATGCTTCAAATGTGGTGATATTTTATATTAATTTGCTTCATCCTCGCATGGAAAACCTAGTTCTCTAATAACTTTATGCAAATTTTATTGTCACAACATATGAAGGTCGAATCCAAAGGTCCTTCAAATAAATCAGCAAGAAAATTACAAAGCCAAACTTCTTCATGACCAACTTCATTGGTTTCCATATATTTAGCTTTAGCAAGGCTTAATGCAACTGAGTCTTGTTTTCTGCTCATCCATGAAACCATAGCAGATCTAACAAAAAAACAACCACTTGTAATATTTTTTCCATTTTCAGCACTTCCCGCCTAATTCGAATCAATGTAGCCCAATAACTAAAACTATTTTCCTGAAACGTATCACAAACAATGATATATGGTCGCACAAATATATATTAAGATGTGTTTTGATGCTATCCAATGATCATGCCTAGGCTCCATCTGAAACTAGCTAAGAGTATTTACTGCAAAACATATATCTAGCCAGGTGTTAACAAGATACATCAGAGAACCAATCAACTGTTGGTAAGATGATGGATCAACAAAAATTGAATCTGAAATCCCCAGCTTCTTTAAATTGGTGATCATAGGTGTTCTCATGGATTTACTATCCATCATCCCAAATTTCTGTAGAATATTCATCACATATTTTCCTTGACCACGATAAACTTCACTAGGTTTCTACCAAACTTTGAGTCCTAGGTAATAGTGCATTTGTCCAAGATCTTTCATGTCAAATTCAATTGCGAGTTCCTTCTTGCATTGATGAGTATGACGCTTCACACCTATCATTAGCAAGTCATCCATATATATTAATATGATTAGATGCTCATTCTTTATTACCTTGACGTAAAGGTTTGAATCTGCAACACTTTTAATGAAATCAAATCTTATTAGATAAGCATTCATTAGAGCATACCATGCTCTAAGGGCTTGTTTTAATCCATACCAAGCCTTCTTTAACCTACAAACATGAGTTTCATTTCCATGCACTTCAAATCCTTGAGGTTTCTCAATGTAAACTTCTTCACCAATTGTGCATTTAGAAAAGTTGTCTTTATGTTCATTAGATGTATATTTCATCCCATAGAAGTTTCAGTAGATACGAGAGATCTAATTGTTGTGTACTTGACTATAGGAGAAATTTTTCATCATAATCAATTCCTTATTATTGAGAGAATCCTCTAGCCAAAAATATTACCTTGTATTTTTCAATATTCCCATCTGTTGCATGCTTGATTTTGTACACCCATTTGGAAGTCAAAACTGATTTATCCTTTGGTGTAGGGACGATTTCCCAAACATCATTTTTCATTACTGATTAGTATTCTTCTAACACTGCATTCCTCCATACTTGATGTTCAACTTCCTTTTCATAAGAGGTAGGTTCTACTTCAATGAGTTTGCTCATACATGTTGCATAAGCATAATATATTTTGGGATATTTCTTTCTCTATTCCTTTTGCTGCTGCATGTCCTTCAGCTTCTTGTAGATTTATTCTTAGCCAAGTTGGTATTTTTATATTTTTTTTTAATGATGACAAGTTGTATAGGTCCGCTTGGTCCTTTTGGTTCTTCATGATGATCAATTGTAGGATCTTGAGAATTGGCATGCCTCAGACTCTCTTCATGGGGAAAGACAAGTATTTCTTCTTCGTCGGAGTCAATGGGCATTTCCTTAGAATTATTGTATGAAACACTTTCATCGAATGTGACATCTCTACATACTTCAATATGACATTGTTCCTTGATGTAGATTTTATATTCTTTGGATGAGGTGCTATAACCAATGAAGATTCCTTTCATATGAAGGGTCCAATTTCTTCATATTGTCCTTGGAAATATGAATGTAGATAGGATATCCAAAATTTTTGAGGTGATAGACATTAGGCTTCATTCCTGAAAATACTTCTTTCAAGGTCATGTTATCAATACTTTTATGAGGACGTCTATTTTGAATGTAAAATACTACCCTGGAGGCTTCTCCCAATAAGAATTTGGGAAGGTCTTGGTCATGTAGCATGGATCTTACACATTTTTAAATAGATTTATTTTTCCTTTTAGCTACACCATTTTTTTGAGGATTATAAGGGACTATTAGCTCCCTCTTAATCCCATCTTGATCTAGGATCTTTACTTGTATGTTGCTTTAAAAATTGCATGAAATAGCATGTAAAAACCACATATGAAAACACTTAAAAAATAAGCAACATCAAGAAGACCATAAAGACAATGAAACCAATATTTGATAACAAATTTTGTCTAATCTGGACTACATCTCCAGACCCTGCTTCAATTGTGAGGATGCCTCTATTCATCTCAACAAAAATAAAAATGAGTACATGGAAAAATAAATCATTATACCTCCAATCCTAGGAGTGACCTGAAAATGGGCAGCTCAAATCCAAAAATAGATTGCATTTGTGAAATCATGGTGAAAATATGAGTAAAATGGGTATAAAATTAGCTATATTCCGCCACTATCAACTCTAGACCCCTAGAGAATCTTCAAGTTTCTATAGTAGATTTTGTATGTGAATATTCCAAGGAGTATTCCTTAATAATATTCTCCTCAATCCATGTTTCATAGGGTTCTTCTTGCTCCTAGTTCCCTCACGTCAGGGTTTCGAACTATGTTGAGTTTCGTTGCTCATCGGCCCCACCGACCTCCTCTATTTTTGGTTGAATGGGAAAGGTAGGATTATACACCGCCTTGCTGGCATAATTTTCAAAGTCCCACTGGCTGGAATATCAATTGGTACAGTTTATAACTAGTGTTGGGTTTGGTTGAGGTTGTAGGTTCTTTCCCCCTACCGTCCCATTTTATATAAAAAACAATACATATGAATTGGTTGACTATTATATTGTTTAAACTTTGGTTCAAACTATTGAACTAAGAATCATGTTATAACTTCCTACAATTTATGGGTTGATTGCGTCCAACTAGCTGCTAGTGGATGCCATTTGGCACCATTTGATTGGGTCACATCGCCCCATGCTATTCGGCCAACAAACATCCACCAAATTTAGTGGGATGCTGCTAGATTTGGGGGTTCTGCCAACTGTAACACTGTCGCTACTTTTAACTAGAGCTCCTCCAATTTTATCTCCTAGTTGCCAAATTTTACTAGACTGCTAATTTTGGCACTAGTCTAAATTTATCTAGAACATAACTAATTTTTCCTTTTTTTTCCCAATTTTGACCACAACTTTGGCTAGGCATAAATTTTGCATATGAACTCAGATTGAGGCACCATTTATGTCATTGGATTGCTTGTAATGAGATCCTCGAATTGGTCCTAGTTTTACTAAGAATTGAGGACTTTCATTTTTAGGCCATTAGGGATACTCCTCAATTATTCCTCCCCAGTAAGAATTTTTTGGTCCTCCAAAAGCATAAAAAAGGTCCACAATCTAATGTACTCCTCATTTTGTCGATCTGCATAATAATTGTCTCTGGCAGACGACGCTTTTCCTTCCTTCACATTCGTACTTCATAACTAGAATGATGAAGTTGACACTTGTATCCATATGAAAAGTTGTAGTTTCCAAGGCATGTATCACAACTTGCAAGATTCCAAGCAAGACCTTATTTTCCAAGAGTTTATAAAACACTCATTGTCAAGTTTTACAACAAAACCCATATCCCTTGCTATCCAACTAAAGGTCAACATATCACTGTGTTGCATGCTCAAGTATGTTATATATTTCGTTACTTTTATATTTCTTTTCCCATAAAAATTAACTTGTTATCTACAATGGTCACCATGCTCAATTACTTAAAAGGGCTACCCATCTCTTACCTAACCAAGCTAATGTGCTTCCTTCTTGTAGCTGGCATCCTTGTTGAACTGATTCATTGGCTAGTTCCTACATAGGTGCTTTCATATTCTCTCGGTCCTTTGGGCATATATCTAGATGGAGCTTCACACATGTGGCTTTCTAATGTCCACCCTTGTTGCAATGGCTGCAATGGTTTCTCTTCTTTAGGACTTTCTTGACCTTCTTTTCTGTCTCCTTCTTGGGAAACATATCCTTTCTTGAATGTAGGGAAAATTTTAAGGATGGAAACTTATCTTAAAATTTAGAATCTTTGGTGAGTCTTAATAGTCCTCAATATGAAAACTATAATTTTTTTAGTGATATATTTGTAAAAATACTCAAATTTCTAATGATATTGTATATAGCCTCTATAAAATTTTGGCAATTTTTAATGTAAATAAATTATACTGTAAAATTTTAGTGAATAACATTTAGAAAAAATGGAAATTGGTGAATATTGTTTTGGAAAGATCATGAAAAATTAGTCCACTTGCAAAGATTAGCCCCTAAAAATTTCCATGTTGGAATGGCTATCTTTGGTGAGGTAAATTTAGATTATTTCTTCCTTTTAAATGATCAATATCATTGGAAGGTTGTGATGTGCTCTTAACATCTTACACTAACTCAGAATTGTGGCTTGAAGGTTCTCCTAACTCTGTGGATTTTGAGTGTCTTTTAGTTTCCTCTTTGACATAACCTAGTCTTGCATATCTAGTTGTTCCACCACTTGGATGGGACTCACAATGCCCTGGCCATTAAATAATAGGCCCTTTCCTTCATATCCAATCTTCTTCATTAGCTTTGAACCATTTCCCATATTGTGCCTTTTAGATTCGCCAAAATCATCATCATAATGAGAACATGAAACTGAAGAATCACTGACAATGTTTACCTCAGTTTCTGATTCTGAAGTAGGTCATGATTACTTCTCTAAGCCTTCATTGTACTTCAACATTTCTAAGGTATCTTCTGTGTCTTGTAACTAAAGTTCCAATCCTTGATTCTCCTCTTCTACTTCTTGTAGTAGTCTTCTCAGTTCAACATTCTTTTCTTGAATACTATGGTTGATTTCATCAAGTTCTTGGAGCCATCCATTACTTGATATTTTTCCCATAATTGCTCCAACACCTGGAATTCCAACAATTGTAATATTCATCTCATCGCTTGAATCAGAACCCAGATCATGTTGCACTATAGTAACAATTTTCTACTTTTGTTTTCTGCCACACTCCCTAGGCTTTAATTCTAGATGTTGTTTCCAACAATGCTCCTCATCATGCCCTCATTTCTTTCAATGAGTGCAAGAGGTATTTTATTCCCTTTTCTTTATTATCATTGTCTTCTTTACATGGTCATCTTGTTCATGCTTTCCCCAACTTTCAAGGTGAATAGCTTTCACACTAGCTTCATCAAGAGTAGAGGGATCAAACAACAACAATGAATGTCGAATATAATTGTGTAAAGAAATAATATATTTCATCAAAGTATTACATGAATCTAAATAGATAACCAATGCAAATGCTTGCTTCCTAGATTACTCTGTAAAACTTTAAACATTCTAACCTTTTCCTTGACTAATATTTTTCCATTCCATCACGACTTTTTTTGTGAGTAACCCAATAGATAAAATTGTCCTCTTAATGCAAAAAAAAACTCATGCCATGAATAAAGGAGTTTACCATTATGTTTTTTACATTTCTAAAGGTTTTTGTCCCACCATACAACAGTTGTGCTTTCCAGTCGAAGAGATGCCAACTAGATCTTTGCCTCATCCTCCTCAATATCTTGTATTTAGAAATATACTTCAATATGTCCAATCCAATTGTTTAGATTTTTGCATTAGTGTTGGGCCTAAGAATTATCCTTAAACTACATCCATTTTCACTCCATTCAACATCCACTTTCTCTCCATTCATACATCTTCTCACCTCTATTCCACCACCATGTCATCACATTAGCTTCACTTTAATCATTATATGGGTTACCCTTGTGTTTTCCAAAATATTATTAATTCTTAGTATTTTTAAGTGAATTTTTGGTTAAACTTAAGAAAATAATCTCCTTATATTTATACCTAACAATTGGAATGAGAAATTTGACATGTGTAGGTACAAAGGAAGCTTCCAAGGCATCCTTATGTGGCACTCTATCTTCAAATTCGAATTTGAGGAGATCATGGACTTCATGGAGGAGATCATGAAGGATAGGGTTATGTGTCACCATTGGTTGAGAAATATGTGGATCAAAGTAGGTAATAGTGGATCATCATTATGAGTTTGTTGTCTCATCTTTTTGTATAAATAGGAGTGTTATCTCCTTCATTTGTAATCTTAATTTCTAGAATTTTAGAACCTAGTCCTTTATTTGTAATCTTAGTATCTTATAGGTTGGTAATGAAAAGTTAGATTTGTAGAATCATTGTAATGGTTGTAATTGCAATTTGCAATTGATGATTAATAAAATGGAGCTTCTTTGAGCCTATAGATTTGACTTCTCATTTGGTGTGCTTGTAAATCCTTGGAAGGATCCCCATTGCCTAGCAAGTACACTTTTATTTTGGTAGGATTTTATTTTATGTTTGTTTGTGAGTTTCATTAGATTAAATGATTAGGTTCATGTGTTTGAAATATTAATGAATGACCTTTTCTAAGAAAGTATTAGTGTTTCCTTCAATGAATCTGATTTGTTATTTAATGTTTGATTTCATTAGTTTAAGTTTTCGATTTATATCCTTGAGATATAAACGAATAGTCTCTTGTAGGAGAGCTTTAATATTTCATGCAATCAATCAGAATTAGGTTTTGTTGATTAAGATGATTAGAAATATTAATGAGCAGTCTCTTGTAAGGGAGCTTTAATATTTCTTACACTTATCACAATGTCTTTTATTCTTTAGATTTAATTTTGTTAAATGACTAAATACCTGTTGGAGATCCCAATGAAAGACCTTCTGTAAGGGAGATTTGGCATTTCTTCACCTAGTTTAGTTTAGTTTAGTTTATATCTAAGTCCATATATATTGGATGATCCTCGAAGGTTACTTACCCGGATTGATAGTAAATAAAACTCTAATTTGCATCCACATTTTAGACCAAACATTTTGGTTCCGTTGCTGGGGAGGATGATTTAGAGATAGAATTAGGAAGTTATTTTTACTGCAATTTCTTTTTATGGACTAACTTGTGAAACCCAGTGACAGCAGGATCTTCATAAAGGAGTTCAAGTTCTAGCTTTTTCATTTTTCATACTTACTTTGATTTTAAATTCAATTTTTTTATTATCAAACCTCCCATTTCTTACTAATTCATCTACGGATGAGAAATTTGAAGATGTTAAACAGTTACTTCTTGGAGAGAAAGAACAATATCAAAGATTGGTTTCAAAAGAACCTTGCACCAAATCCAAGAATAAAATAGGTTACTCACATCCTTGCAAATAATCAGGTAAAAATTTTAAATCTTGATGTGAGGATTTTCGAATTCTTAGTACATAGATGGCTTCACTGGAAGCATTCTTTTACCTAGGAAATAAAAAAAATATTTCAAGTTAAAGGTAGAATGGATTAGAAAAAAACGAGATCTTGCTAGAGTTTTTAGTCTTTTGTTTCTTTGAAAAAAAACATCACCATTTCTCATGAATAAATTCACATGAGCAACTTCATCCATGATAACCTACAAAAATAAAAAAATAAATCAATAGGTTAGTATGCTTTCTTCCTGCACTTTGAGCGATCAGGAAGATAAAAAAATCTCTTGATTTATTTTCAAAATCAAATAAAAATCTCTTGCTAGGAATTTGCACAAATCATTAAAACTACAAGCATTACAAGAAATCAAAATCATTTTTTTTTAAATTCTTTATTTTCGATTTCAAATTTAAAAATTAAATCTATAGTTTAGTGATTTGATAAACCACTTTGCATAAAACTTCTCCGCATATGTACTGGGACCATTTCTTCACATAAGAAAAATCTGCATATAAACAATTCAATGTCAGACTTTAGGGAAGAAATTTGGGATTTTTTTAAGGAAGAATTTGTAATAAAAATCCATTCGGCTTGATCTTAATTACGAACAAACATTTTCAAGACTTTCTCTTAATCTTTTTGAAACCAATTATTTCATGACAGGATAGGTTTTACATGATTATATGGAAAAATAATCACTCTATCCTTGGTCTCATAATTTCATTGATCTCCTTATTGACTGACTCAGAATTAAAATTCTATAACCATTGGCACGACTCATCTTCGAAATTATTCTCTACATTTTATTTTTTATTTTTTTAATCGGAATTTGTGTAGGAAGGAAGAAGTTTTGCCAAGAAGAAAAATCAAAACACAACAGAAGTAGGTATGGGCAATGGTGCATTAGAGAGATGGAATGCCACCATTAGTAATTTATCAGAGATGGGCTCGACCTTGGACTCACTATAGAAGATTATTCTTCAAAAGGTAGTCTATGTCAACGAAGAAGCTTTTGCTTAGGAATCTGCAAATTCCGTGCATGGAAAATTTCTTGATCGATCTGTTCCAGAGATCATTGGCAAAGATCCTTTGACAATGAGAAATCGACAAAGGAGTGGGAAATCTTCATACATATTGGGCGTTTCCACTTCCGTGCATGAGCTTTGATCATGACGCTATATCCATTGCATACATATATGTCTTACAATTTCTATAAATTTTAAATTCCTAAATAAAATTGCACATCTCAACTAATTTGGTAAACACCAACATGATAAACATTTGCATTCCTAGCTATCACACGAAGCCTCAATTTCTAGACATGTCGTTTTGAAACATGTTTTGTGAGCAAATCAAAACAAATCTAGAAAAATGAAGACATGGGTTTCTTTTGAAACAGAATGAGTTACATAACCCAAAAATCGTTTCCTTGGATTCCTAACGGTTTGAGAGGAAATCACGGTTCTTCAGGACCCTTTCCTTCATTGTTGAGTAAATTTTGGAGTGAAATTGTTGAGTGTATCTCTATGTATAGGCTACCAACTATAATGTGTAGGAACTGAATTGTAGAGTTGCATGCATGTGTGGAGTCAAGTGGAGACATACTCCCAAATTATCTCAATCAAACTCGTGTACATGCGTTATGCAATCTAAGCGATTTGGGCGATTTTGCATGCAGATTTTGGGCATGATTTGAGCGATTTGATGCAAATTTTGTGAAGCTATTAATTATTTTGTGATTGCATGCATATTTTCTGCCATTTCACCAGAATAGATATTTCATATGCAAATATTTGTAGTCAATATCTTGATCTTAAGAAAAAGGAAAGGAGCCACAATCTACTCCACCGTTTCCTACATAATCGGTCAATCTAATATTGAAAGGAGAATTTTATCAAATCAATGCAGCTTTAATGTACATTTATTGATGTGTTTACTCTTGGGAGTCTACTCTTTGATAGGTTTACTCAATAGAGATTTGTTGCTACCCTTCCCATGCTTTGGTTAAGTGACAGGCCTCCTACTTCGCCTTTTCGTATCGAGGCTCGCCATTGGTGAATCCTAATCTTCGACTGCGCCTTCAACTTCTTCTTCAAAAGCCCCACTGCACAATGTGTGAAGGAGTGGTGATGATCCGATTAAATAGATGGAATTGGCTAGATTGTTACATAATTGTGAGGACTTGTGGGGGTATCAGATGGAGAAGTCATTTTTTTTCCTCAATGCAGAAAAATATTTGCTTTTTGGATGCTTCTTTGATGACACATGCAAACAAAGGCCAAAATGTGTGGAATATTTGAATTTACTTGCGAGTTTTTGAAACCTTTTGTTGTTTTAATTATTTATCTGGTAATATGACATTTAAGCTTGTGTAGGTGATACACAAGTTGTTGGATCGAATTGCGATTTAATTATGAGCATAACTCTGCCAGTTTTCTTTGAATATGGTACCATTCCAGAAATTCCCTCCAATATACTGGGCCATATCATAGAGCCAAGAATCACCCTGTTTTTTGATGCGCAGATTAATATCTGTATTCTCAAAAGGAGCCACGAGACAACAAATTTTAACAAAAAAATATTATTGGATTACCATCACATATCAGATGCATAGAGAATCCTAGGATGGGCCTGTGTGCAAGAAAAAAAACAAAGTCTCCATTCTGTCCTCACCTCGAGAAACATAAGGCTGCACTAAGACAGAGGTCTCCAGGAACCCTAGCCCTATTGCAGTGCGATACCTCCATCATTCATCCAATTTTTTCAGTTTTGTTATTATATATATTTAAGATATTAATATGGTAGGATTCATCGTGTTTATTCTTTTATATGATGATGATCTCGTATATTGAAAATGTGCATTTTTCCTAGTATTTAGATATTTATTTAAATTACCATTCAAGTTCGAACAATACAAAAAAAATAAAAAATTAAATAGTGGGAAAGATAATTATGGCATTGAAAATAAATATGGAAATGCTAAGTTCTGGTATTGTGATAATAAAATATCCATTTCATTAACATTTTAGTTATCTCGATCATTCTTTGTGGATGTGAAGATTGTGCCTTAGTAGGTCTTGTTTCGACATCAAGAGCTCTTGGCATAGCACATTGGCAGACTTTGGAAGCGAATTTGGAAGATTGATTTATCGAACTTTGAGTTATATTATCTTGATTTGGCAATAAAATTAAAACTTCATCATGTTGTATGCTTTTATGTAACGTATTAATCTACAGGACACAACAAATCTATCATGTCAAGCTTTTTGCCATGCACATTCCATGAGCCATCTGACACAAACAGGAAGTAATTTATTTTTCATGGGTATTTATTAGAAATGGACTGTTATCAACATCATGAATTGGACAAAAATTATGCTTTTGATTTTCCTTAATCTATTTCATTTTGGCATACAATTTTTGCGTAAGAATCAGGAGGGGAATGGCCATTTCTTCTTGAACACAATTATGTTTTTTATGCCAAGTTTTTTTGTAGATTTTGGGTGATCAACTGATCATTAAGGAGACTAAATTGTGTCGGCGATTAGTCTTCAACGGACTAATTTCATGAGAAATTCTAAACAACAAGTCCATGATCATAAAACAAAATTTCTAGAAAATTACAAGTTCTTGCAACTTCCTATAATAGGTTAATGGTTTGACATGTTGCATGACAAGTTAGCAAATTCGAAAATCTAGGGGTTGTTCCTAAATGTCTAAGGATGGTGCAACACTAGTCAAACACGGCTATTTTAGCAAAAAATCCAGAATTAATGAGCAGATTTGCTAAATTTGAGATTTTGTATGCAAAAATTCACTTTTTCCTAGCAAGATTCATTAACTATTTCTAATTATCCACATACACTTCATTACATTTTCATCAATCCTAACCTACCAATAAAAGCAATGAAGCTCATTTACAAGATTTTTGTTCCACGTTAAATAATCATTGTCAGTTTCCGTTTCACTACCCTTGCAAATAAAACCCTACTTCCATACACCATTGAGTCCATAGTCCTTGAGTCTAAATATTATTCTAAAAACACCTTGAAGCTTGCATGCCTTAAGGGCAAGCTATCATGCCAATAAACAAGGGAGTACATCGACATCCCTTGTTCATCGGATCTTCTAAGTATTCAACAACAACAAACTCATTCATACTTAGAAATATGTGTTAGGGGCATATTGACTTTCATCCACACCAAAGATGGGAGCTCTCATGTTGACTAGTGGCATCCATTAATGGCCACTAAGTTAACAATTTCTTGTTATGTTCGATATCGAAACATTTATTCACATGACAAGAATTGTGCCAAAGAGGGTTAAAGACTTGAAGACCCATGGAATCAGACTTACTTTCATTATTTTTCATTTTTTGATGTAAATGACTTGAGGACAAGTCAATAAATAAGGCTTGGGGGGAAGTGTAAATTATAAATTTTGTATACCTTCCAAGCCTTATACATTTCTAGCCACATTCAACAGCAGATTCTAAACATTTAACAGAAGATCCAATAGTAGGTTTAGCAGCAAATGCAACAACAATAAAAGATTCACTTTTTCGACTTCATCCACCATTTTAACAACCAATTAAAGAAGACTATGATTAGAATTTTGTAGCCACACATGCACATCTCTCATCCATTTTTGAAAGGGTAAGTTAAGGTATGATATTTTCTAACTTTTAACCATTTAATTCCTTGAAAAACTAGAATGATAATTTTTGGAAAAAAAACTTCCTTTCCTCATTTCATAAAATTACCAAAGCCATCAGTTTTTTTTTTTGGAGGGCGGGGGGATACATTTATATTCATACTTTGTCACCTTCATATTTTTCCATATTCATATATGACATGCTAAAACCCACATACTTTCAAAATATATTCACTATTACATCATCATGAGCATAAAAATGGCTTTGTAAAAAGTATTTAAAAGTTAATTGGATGCCAAAACAATCATGGTTGTTACAAAAGAACCAACCATGATGCATTCCAACAAAAATACTTTGCAATAAAAGTCACATTATCAATATGCAAAGATCATACATTAAAATTGAATGCAACAAAAAAAATATGGTTGAAACACAAGAACCAACCAAGTTGCAATTCATCAAAAAAACTTTGCAAGAGTTAAGTAAATGATATCATGCAAAGTTTAAGCCAAAGCTCAAGTATCAAAAGTATTGTAATAGATTGCATGAGGACATGGAATACCTTCAGTTTGGGGGTATGTTGGGCCTTCGAATTATCCTTAAACTACATCCACTTTCACTCCATCCAACATCCACTTTCTCTCCATTCATACATTTTCTCACCTCTATTCCACCACCATGTCATCACATTAGCTTCACTTTAATCATTATATGGGTTACCCTTGTGTTTTCCAGAACATTATTAATTCTTAGTATTTTTAAGTGAATTTGTGGTTGAAATTTAGAAAATAATCTCCTTATATTTATACCTAACAATTGGAATGAGAAATTTGACATGTGTAGGTACAAAGGAAGCTTCCAAGGCATCCTTATATGGCACTCTATCTTCAAATTCGAATTTGAGGAGATCATGGACCTCATGGAGGAAATCATGAAGGATAGGGTTATGTGTCACCATTGGTTGAGAAATATGTGGATCAAAGTAGGGAATAGCAGATCATCATTATGAGTTTGTTATCTCATCTTGTTGTATAAATAGGAGTGTTATCTCCTTCATTTGTAATCTTAATTTTTAGAATTCTAGAACCTAGTCCTTCATTTGTAATTTTAGTATCTTATAGGTTGGTAATGAGAAGTTAGATTTGGAGAATCATTGTAATGGTTATAATTTCAATTTGAAATTGATGATGAATAAAACAGAGCTTCTTTGATCCTCTACATTTGACTTCTCTTTTGGTGTGCTTGTGAATCCTTGGAAGGATCCCCATTGCCTAGCAAGTACACTTTTATTTTGGTAGGCTTTTATTTTATGTTTGTTTGTGAATTTCATTAGATTAAATTATTAGGTTCATATGTTTGAAATATTAACGAATGACATTTCGTAAGAAAGTATTAATGTTTCCTTCAATGAATCTGATTTGTTATTTAATGTTTGATTTCATTAGTTTAAGTTTCTGATTTATATGCTTGAGATATAAATGAATAGTCTCTTGTAAGAGAGCTTTAATATTTCATGCAATCAATCAGAATTAGGTTTTGTTGATTAAGATGATTAGAAATATTAATGAGCAATCTCCTGTAAGGGAGCTTTAATATTTCTTACACTTATCACAATGTCTTTTAGTCTTTAGATTTCATTTTGTTAAATGACTAAATAGGTGTTGGAGATCCCAATGAAAGACCTCCTGTAAGGGAGCTTTGGCATTTCTTCACCTAGTTTAGTTTACTTTCTTTTTATTTTCCTTCTTTATCAGTTCTTCTCATAATATGAAAAAAATGTATGCACCTTATATTCCACATTGTAGAATGCTTTATGGAAATCTTGCTCATTCTTGGTACGAGCATCATGATCTTCCATTTTTGTTCTTTATGTTGTACGCCCAATATCTAGGTCAAAAGATATAATTTTTCCTTCACCCTTTTTGAGTTTGGCCCTGGTTATCATCCATATTTGTGATTCACATCAATAAGAAGACCACTGTAATACCAACATGATCCAGGATCTTTACTTCTATGATGTTTTCATAATTGCACGAAAGATCATGTAAAAACCACACATGGAAACACCTAAAAGAGAAGCAACCTCAAGGATACCATAAAGAGAATGTAACAAATATTTGATAACGGAGTTTGTCCAATATGGATTATGCCTTTTGGCCCTACTTCAATAGTGGGGAGGCCTCTTCATGCATCTTATAAAAAATAAAAAAGAGTACGTGGAAAAATACATCAATATACCTCCAAAATTGGGAGTGACTTGAAAATGGGATGCTCATATCCAAAAACAGACTACGCCAGTGAAATTGTGGTAAAGTTATGAGGAAAATGAGTATAAAATTAGGTATATTCTGACACCATCAACTCTGAACCCCCTAGAGAATCTTCAAGATTCCACAACATATTTTATATGAGAATATTCTAGGAATATTCCAAGAATATTCTCCTTAATCCACATGCCATAGGGTTTTGTCTACTCTTGGTTTCCTCATGTCAGGGTTTCGAAGTATGTTCAATTTCGTTAGTCATCGGCCCCACCAACATCCTCCATTATTTCATTGAATGGAAAGATGAACTTATATATTGATGCGCCATCAGAATTTTCAAAGTTTTGTTGGTTGGCATAGTTTATAATTGGCATTGGATTTAATATGGGTCATAATGTTTATCCCCTCATCGATCAATTTTATATAACAAATGATACATATGAATTGTCCAGCTCTTTAATTGTTTAAACTTTGGTTCAAACCATTGATAAATTGGTGAACTAAAAATAATTTTATAACCTCCACCAATTTGTGGGTTGGCTAAGTCCTACTGACCACTAGTTGGGTGCCATATGACACCATTTGATTGGGTCATGTGGCCCCATGCTATTTGGCTAACAAACATCCACCAAATTTAGTGGGAGTTGCCAAATTTGGTGGTTTTTCTAACTAAAGCATTGTCACTATTTTTAACAGGGGCTCCACTAATTTTAGCCCCTATTTGTTAAATTTGGATAGACTACCAATTTTGGAACTGGTCCACTTTTATCTAGAGCATAAATAATTAGTACTTTTTTGCCAAGTTTGACCACAACATTTAATGGGCATAACTTTAGCATACAAACTCAGAATGAGGCATAGTTTGCCATGTTGTATTCCTTGTGGAAAGACATTTGACTTGGTCCTAGTTTCAATGAGATTTGGGGAAGGGATCTTGATCGATCTCAAATCCTTTACAAAATGCCACAAGTTCTTTAGATGTATATTCACCTTCATTATCTGATCTTAAGGTCTTGATCTTCTTTTTCATGATATTCTCGAATTCTGATTTAAACTCTTGAAACCTTTCGAATACTTCATCTTTAGACTTTAAGAAATATATCCAAGACTTTCTAGAATGATCATAAATAAATGTTACATTGTATTAATGATCACCAAGTAATTTTTCTGACATGGGCCCACAAACATCATAATGGATTAGGTCCAATATTTCCTTGGATCTTGAGTCACTTCTAGGGAATGGATTCTTCACATTTTTTCCAAGGGAACACTCTTTACAAACTGCTTCATGCTCTTCCTTCAATTAGGGCATAGTTGCAACCATTTGACTCAAGGATGGAAATATTTTGTAATGGATATGGTGATTGTAACACCATCCTACCACATTTACCCAAGCTAATCGGTCCACTGGGGTAAAAATTTAATGAGAGGCTACTATGAAGTGATTCAACTCCCCATGTATAGTTAAAGAAGTGGAACTGAAAAAACAAAACCATTTTGACCTTCCACACATGCTAAAGAACCTTCATGTGACAACCAACCTTTCTAGGTGACCAACTCCTGAGACAAATTGAAATTTCACTGATATGGACCCTTAGCTACTTCCATGACAAGCCATGGATGTGATTGAGGCCTTCCAGTTGCTCCCACAGCAAGGCATGCCAATGAGTGTGGACTTTTTCAACTATTTTTGAGCTAATGACCTAGGATTTTGTGCCACTTTTTCGGGGCTAGGACTTAGGTCACTACCTAGAACTTCATGAAACTTTCAGAAATTATAAATAACAATGGAATAAGGCTACTAATGAAATCATTTGTATAAGTAATTGATCTGACCCCTACTAGCCATGAAATAATCTTCATCAAACATGTCACAAATATGCAATGTACATGTCATAACAATTGGACTGAGCATAGGGGTCTCATACTTATCTGAGATTCGTAAAGGTTAATATTAATATCTAGATTTTAGGTTATTTATAGATTTATGATATTAATATTAATTTATATTTCAGTTTTTTAGATATTAATATTAATATTGATTTTAGTTTAAAGTTTTTGTTTTATAGATATTTAATAATTGATATTAATTTATAAAAATTAAATAATTGATATTAATTTATAAAAAATTAAAATTAATTTTAGGTTTCTTTTTAAATCTCTCTTGCCGACCTGTGCTGCTCCTTTATTATTATTTCCCTCATTAGTATTTATTTCTTCCATCTGGCTCTTCTTTTATCATCTTTCTCTTTCCCTGATGATGGATCCCATTTGGGATTCGAAACGTTGGTGTAAAAATTCCATTACTGTGGGTTCTCCGGTCAAAAATTCAAAAAGCTCAAACCACAGATCTCTGAAATCCAACTCTAGTTTTCCTTTGGGTAGTCCAGTAGAAATCTGCTGCATGATCTTCAAGGCCCCACGATTCAAGTGGCCCAATCTCCTATGACATTTCTCGCCAATATCTTAGCTCTGCACCAACTCAGCTTTGGAACTCAATGTAGCACAGTCGTCTACCTCCAACTTGTAGAGATTCTTTACTTGAATCCCAATTCTCTTGGTCTGTCCAGTGTCGATATGCCTTAGGAATACCTTTCCTTTACTAAATACTACATGATAGCCTTTATCTTCCAGCATAGTAACAGACACAAGATTCTTCTTCAGACCCGGTACATACTTTACATTAGTTAGGGTAAGAGGAGCTCCATGCTCCCTTTGAAACACAACTATACCTTTACCTGAAACATGGTACTTTCCATCATCGCCCATCTCGATCCGCATCTGGAGATCCTTCTCCTCCAAGGTACTAAAAAGATTCTTGTCGCCAGACATGTGGAACGAGGCTCCACTGTCTAGGTACCAAACACATCCGACCATGGATGAAACCATGCATACGATGAGAGATAAATCCCATTCGAACTGTGAGGCCAGTGCCTCACCTTTTGATCCCTTCGAGAATCCCTTCTTGGATTTCTTCTGTGGACAACTCGTAGTATAATGGCCCACCTCACGACAATGAAAGCATTGAACTTTCGATTTGTCAAACTTCTTCCCACCATGGGAAGAACTGGATTTGGAATGGGACACCTTCCCTTTCCCTTTCCTCAACTTACTCGTTAAGGCTAGATTTTCTTCATCATCTTGCTTTGATGAAGATCCATCTCTGGTGCTTCTCCTTATCTCCTCCTACATCAGATCCGACCAAAGTTGTTCCTAATCTGGTAGTTTCTCTCTTCCATTTACTGAGTCTTGGTAGCTAGGCCAGCTCGTAGGAAGACCAAGGAGAGCTAGACTGACCATGTCGTCATCGACTGTCATGATCCCTACACTTCCAAGCTCATCCCTGTAGGTGGTGAGCTTGTTCAAGAATGCAGAGATTGTGTCGCCCTTTTCACACTTGATTTTCCGAAGCTTGTCTTTTAGTGCTAGATTCCTCTGATTGTTGCTATTCTGATATAGATCCTTCAATGTTTTCCACATCAAAAACGGTGTCTCCTTCCCATGGAGGCTCGAGAAAATGTGGTCTCGAACTTCCTCTAGGAGGACTCTCCTCACTCTAGCCACACATTTCTTCCATTCCGCCAATTCTTGGGCATTAGCTGCTGCAGGCTTGGGGACTTCTTAATCAATGAAGTCCTTCAAACTATTTACCTCTGATACTACTTCCATACGATCCTTCCAGGCTATATAATTTGAGCTGCCATCAAGGGCATACTCGAGTCTCAAACCGTTGACTGCCATTGATGAAATTAGAGATGTGATAAGAACTCGATTTCTATATTAGGAATTTGAAACTTGAAACTTCTCCCTTCTTTATATACTATTCTTCGCTTTGATCAGCTATGCTCCGATACCATGTAGAAATTCTCATTGTAGATCACCTGATAATGAAATATACTAAAGAAAAATACTAGATCTACTTCTACAAACAAACTTGTAGAAGCTTAATCGATTATGAGCAAGATCAAATAGAACACATATAACAGATGAAGAGAAAGCAATCACACATGAACACAGAAGAATACTCTAGGGAAATCCTCTGCTAAAAACCCTGATCTTTGTATTATCATACAAGTGGAAATATCTACGGATGACACAAAGCTTTAGCTCATAAGCTATCCAGCTCTCAATACAATCCCTCAATTCAGCTAACAAACTGAATAGACATAACATATGCCTTCCCTCAGTCCTCCTAGCCTCCTATTTCCTTGCGCAGTTTTTCCTGGGGTCGAGTGCTGCCACCTGTGTGAAGTCTGGTCTCATATAACTCACTAAACTCAGAAATAACTGCACAATTCTCAAGGAATGAATTCCTTCTGCATGCAAGAGATATCCTCAATGGAATATTCCTGAAACTGATAGTACACTATCCCATCATCTAATCTCAACCAGGTCTCTGACTGAATTGACATGCATGAGTTATTTATGAGAGAATATTCAGTTATATGAAGTGCAACAGTTACATGCATGCATGCATTAACTAACTGAACTCACAATCAGTTCCACAAACTGTTTAAAATAATATAATTGGACTTAACTCAGTTAACTAAGCTAACTAATTACAACTCAAGGTACAACTCATCCTCATCTCCTTAACTAAGGCATAAATTCCTCAATCAAAGGAGAAACTATTGCATGTCTTCACATAGACTTCATGTTTGATTTTCTCCAACTAATTAACTCAAGATGAATTAATTAATTATTTTACAAATAGCTGCTGAGCTCAAACTCGAATTCAGGGACTAACTAAAATTGGAATGTATCCAAAAATTTTGTTTATAGCAATGCTATTTTTAGCACTTCTATATTTAGCATTTCTTGTTGCTATTTTCAACAAGATATTTATAACACAACTCGCTGTAGTATTTACAATGAGATCTTGCTGAAAACAAAAGAACATACCACTTACTGGAGCTTTATAACACATCTCATTACAATATTTATAATAACAATCACATATACTTATGTACATATACTTCAACCAACAAATAACCATACTATTTATGGAGCTTTATAAATCCAATTTGATACAGTATTTACAATCATATACACATATACACATATGTACATTTTTTCTAACCAACAAACACGAGGATATGATGCCTATATCAATCAATAAGGGAATCCAGACGCTCACACCTCCACACTCAAAAATAGTATCAAGATTCACTTCCTTCCTAAGAAGTCCAGAATCCACTGCCAAAGTCAAATATGCATCCAATGTCTAATGCTACAATCCTGTGCCACTTTTCCTCTCAGTGAATAGTTATTGGCTCATTGTTCCAAGGCACCCTCCAATGTGCATCTGATTCCATCTAAAAATGCTAATGACCAAAACAAATCCATTCTCGACCTTACCTTCTCTGCTACATAGTCCCTCAGGAAATTTGGTTATCCCCTTCTATGCAGTAACTCACCTTCCAAGTTTCCTGGTGTCACATATCCTGGAAAATCCATCCCTTAGCAAGGCTTCCTCACATTGGAAGATCCAAAAACCAAGGCATATCCCTACCTCAAAACCATCATACTGGTCATAGGATGCTCATGTAAATCAATGAACATTATTGGGTACCAATGTCCCACAATGGTCCTACTCTTGAAGTGCTTTACTAACATATTGTTTCCTGTTCTAATTTGTTTTGTTGTTGTTGCTAATGCTTGCAGTCAATTTCAACAACCCAACCCAGGCATTTTCCATGCTTTCTTGTACTAAGCGCATAATTTACATTAGACTCAAAATAAATTGAAATCAATCCAAATCATACCTCATTGGTAGCTCGTCAATGAGGTACAATTGAAATTTTGTTTACTTCCTATCACAACAAGTCAAACTAGCTCTTTGATCAAATCATTATGTATAAACATATCACATCCAGTTAGCTCAAAACAAAACCATCATAATCAAAATCATAGATCACATGTAACCATCGTAAACCAAAATCATAGATGACATTCATAATTTAAAACTAAAATAAAATACTAATACTTATCCTTTAATCGGTCCTTCACTTCTACCTTTATCCTTTTCGTATGCACATCGGATTGGTTGCCACACCCAACAAACACCTAGTTCATTTTCTTTTCTTCAATCATGTACACATACATATAATGTACATCACACACATACAACCCCATAAGGCACACAACATCACACAATACATGCACCTACACCCATCATGCAACACAACACATACAACTACACTCGGTGTACAAAATAATACATACACCTACACCTGGTGTACAACACAACACATACAACTACACCCGATGTACAACACAATACATATACATACACAGAGTGCAACAAAATGAATACACTTGTCATGACGCCATGACTACACAATGCACATGCGTACTACCGTATGTACACAACACAACATCTACGACATGCACACAATACAACATGTACACCAGTACCACATGTACAACATGTACAAAACACCACCTGCACAATGTGTACACAACATCACATGTACATGACACCACCTGCACAACATGTACACAATGCCACATGTACACCACACCACTTGTACAACATGTATACAACACCACATGCACGACATGTACACACCACCACATTTACACAACACCACATGTACAACATGTACACAAAACCACATGCACACAACAAAAAATGTACAATCATGCACACAACACCATATGTACATAGCACCACATTTACAACATGCACACAACACCATATATACAACATGCACACAACAACATATGTACACAATACTACATATACTACATGTAAAAAACATTAGTACTTCAAATCCTAAGACCACACTGTCCTTACCAAGAAACCTTGCTTCTAGTGTCCCTCCTCCATCCATGCTTATCCTAGCATGCCAAAAATCACGTTGTTTTCATTCCACTGTTGTATCTCTCAGCATTACCTACCCATAACATAAACATAGGCATAGTAGAAATACATAATATCAACTAATTTACACGTGATACTAACCTCATACATTTGTCAAGGCTACTCTTCCCACTTGATTCCCCATAAGACTAGGAAACTCTTTCATTCCATTCACCTGAATAAGTAATCATTCCTCCATAAGAATGATCCTTGACAACCCTATCAAATAGTGACATAGATACATAGATACATACATATCTATAAACATTAGCATAAAACAATCATGATCCTATCAGATAACGACAAATATACATATAAACATTCACATTAAAAAATCATGATTTCTGATGACCCTATTAGATAATGACATACATGCATACATGTATACATATATAGACATCAACATAATCATGATCACAACATAATTACCAAATAACATAAGGTCAAGGTTAAGATAACTCCCTTTATTCACGCACAAAATGCACAACATTGAGAGAAATGGTTCCCAACATAACAAAGGCATCTTATGCTTCAAATCCATTTACTTTACGATTTTGGTTATGTTTGTCATGTTTGTACTGCCACTGTCCATTTACCTCAATGGACCCCACTAGTCCAACTGACTATCATATTCTTGCCTTCAACTTCTCTTAATCATGCACAAGGTTTCATTCGGGTCTTTTATTACTTGCTAGGTTTCATTCAACTCTTCTTGAGCTCCATTAACTTCCTCCTTCCCAACCAATTCCCAATACCTTGAAAACATAAAGGCAAGAATAAGAAACAAACAAGAAGAAAACCATGAAACACCAATAGCAACACGACACCACAAACAAAGTGACAAGGCATTGCACCAGATACAATCAAAACCCATAAATGAAGCTCAAACAAATCACAAAATACCAAAGTCACAAAACTCCCACAAACACCATGAATAAACCCCATGGGTTATCTTACCTTGTTGTGTCAAGAATGTTGCCTTGACAAATATAGCTATAACTAGAAACCAACTATTATACCTGTCAAATACATGTTCATGAATCTAGCATATATCCACATAAGGTTAGAAAAAATAAAGGTTAAGAAGACTTGATGTATGCAAAACACTCATTCATTTGGAACCATGGTTTCCAAAAACAGCCAAAGGAATTCTCACCCAATTCCTTTCTTTTACCTTTTACTTTTCTGCAATTGAGTCTTTCTATGTATTATCACATCACCTAATAGATAGTTATATATGAAAATCAACTATTACCTGTTCATGCTAATACCAAGCATGTTTCCTTGCAACTACTCACACAAGTCAATCAGATGTTCAAAAGGTCAAGTCATCATGTCTATTTATTTTAAATCTACCTTCACCATCACCAACAAACATATCACAATCACAATCACTAGTCATAATACTACAACTAGAACCCACTTACACTTAAGTACATATCAACTATTCTCAGCACATGTGTGTTAGCACGATCATCTTAAAACAAGATCATTCCTTCATGCAATGTTATAGACACATACTCATATCATGCAGGTAATAAAACATTCATACAATAGAAAAATGACATAATAGAGACCAAACACTCAAACACCAAATAAATGACATAATCAAACATTCAAACACCAAATAGATGATATAATAAAACTCATACCTTAATGTATCTCAAGGTAGGCTATCTTGTTTGCAAAATCAATCTAGATTAGCACAATATAACTTCACAAGGTATCAACTCAAACATAAATAATGTCATGATATCCATGAAAATAAATAGCTAACATGTTTTCATCATAACCTCATAAACAATTTTCATTCATACATAACAATCACGTATGCATAGTCAGTCTAGATTAGTACAACACAATATCACAAATATGTTGACTCATACTTGAATATCGTAACCATAACCTTTTTCACAAGCCAATCTAGATTATCACGATACATATAACATCAAGAACTTAACGCAATAACCATACTCATCATGCATATGACCACAATGCATAAAACAACAAGTTACTATAATTCATGACTATCCAATGCATATGCATATAACCACATTGATTAAATAACACTTATCATACATGTAACCACAACAACCATAGACTAACATACATGTACATGACCCTAATGCTTATAGCAACTATTAACCAACATACTTACATACCCACCATACAAACCTATGTGACGATCTACTCTTACCCGAGGTCCAGTGCTGCAACCTTGCTTTGATGATCTGCATCTCGTGCTCTATCTCAACCAACACATTAGCATCATAACAACCAAAAAAATCATGATGACATAAAATACATATAGTGACCTCACAAAGCTTGTTTGACCTACTATACATGCATAACTATGACCATTAGGGGAATTTTGAGGTCTAAAATGGGCCTCCTAAGAAAAATGTACAACTAAAATAAACTTTATAAGAACCAATAGGATTCAAGACGATGATGTCAACCATGGGGGATGATTCACCATTTTTGGAGTAAAAAAGTAAAAGGATTAAAACATAATAAAATAATATAACTACTTTTTAAACTCATATTTTTTACTTATCTCATTAAGGTTTTACTCAAATTTCAAGCAAGAGTACTCGTTGAATGCAAAATTTAATTCCTCATTATAGTACCCATGTTGCATACTTTTGATGGACCCTACTACATGAAAAATGAGAAAGACATGAAAAAACATGATTGCAATCACATTTTTCATGTATTTCTCATTTTTCATTAGCAGGGTCCATCGAAAGTATGAAACATGGGTACTCCTTGGATGAGGAATCAAGTTATTCATCCAATGAGTATTACCACTCAAAATTTAAGTAAACCCATAGGGGGATAAGTTGAAAAAATAGTCTTTTCATTTTTCCCTCTAAAATTTGATGATGTAATCTAATATTATTTTATTATTTCCACTATTATTTTATAATTTCCTTAGGAGGCCTATTTTAGACATCAAAACTCCCCTAATGCATGAAAATTCGTGCATAACAACATATAGACACTGACATGCATAACAAATGCATATATAATCGACATGCATTCATAACAACCACATTCAACAACAACACCAACACCATCCATACACAACTTCAAAAATGACCATGACCATGAATTCATAACAAGCACATAGGAAACAAGCATGATGAACACATATGAAAATAACATGTACGCATGACAAACACATTCCTCCCATCCAGTCCAAGGGGTGAACCATTCTCTGATACAACTCTGTAACACCCTCCTCCAACATTTACCAGAGTTAACCAGTATGCTGGGGTAAACATGTGAGGAGAGGATACTATGAGGTGATTCAACTCTCTTTATATTTGAGGAAGTGGAATCGAAAAGACAAAACCATTCTGACCTTCCACACATACTACAAAACCTTCAAGATCCAACCAACCTTTCCAAGTGACCAACCCCTAATACAACTTGACATTTCACTGATATGGACCTTTATATTCTCCCATGACAAGCCCTGCATGTGACTGAGGCCTTCCAGTCACTCGAACAACAAGGCATGTCAGTGAATGTGGATTTTTTTAGCTATTTCTGAGCTAGCAATCCCAAATTCTGTGCCACGTTTTAAGGGCTAGGATTTAGGCCAATACCTAGAACTTCATGAAACTTTTAGAAATGATCAATAACAATGGTATAAGGCTAATAATTCAATCATTAGTACAAGTACTTGATCTGACCCCTACTAACCATGACATGAATTTCGTCAAACATGTCACAAATATGCAATGTAGAGGTCATAACAATAGATTTGAGCATAGGGGTCTCATACTCATCTGAGATTCATAAAGAAGCATTGATGCATTATCATAATAGATGCATTATCATCTATTAGGTCATATATTCATTGTACACTCATTTTCTAATAAAGCATAATGAGAGCCATACATCAAATCTGTCATAAAACATATTCATAACTAATGTATAACCAATAGAAATAACATGGATATAACAACCATAAGAATCAGATATGAATTAGTATATTTACACATAAAATACCAAGGATAGAGAGCTCTTATTAATGAATTCATAAGCCAAACAGGTCTAGGACTTCCACGAACCACCCAACCATAGATTGGATGAACCAAATATCTCTTTCAAGCAATAACCCCCATGCCATATTCCAAGCATGAACGTGGTACTCACAACAAAACCAGTCCAAGTTTCCTCAGGCTTTACCACAATCCCGACTAGATCACTAGGCCCTAAACAAGCATGGATGCCACTAGATTTCTCAACCTACATCATGAGGAATTTGTCTACCTCCTAGTATTCAGGATTTATTGCATATCCTGTCATTCACAAGTTGAGGATTCATAGGCCTAATAGAGACTCCAACCTCCAAGATTTTCCATATATCTCACCTCTCACCTTTCACATGTCAAGGATTTCTAGGCATGATTGAGGGAACACAACTCTAATATTTAATTTATATCTCACCATTCAGTGGTCAAGGATTCCTAGGCCCACAGAGGTACAAAAAATCTAGCTTTCCAACAATCCCACTTTCCCTGGTCCAAGTATTCTTAGGCCTTATGTTCTTGTTCAGAGACCACCTCACCCAGTTTCAAAACCATCTGGAAATCTAGCTTAACCAAATAAAAGAGAAACCATCAAACTATGGCTATCCAAAAATAGAAAGGAAAGGATGAAAATTACTGTCACACCTGGAAAAACCCATGCCAATGACAACACTAGAACCAAATATTCACATGCATGTACCATGCATGCTAAATATAACAAGGAAATCAAACGCTAAATTGATCCCTGCAAGTAATCCCGCTGTAGTTTCTTGATCCCGCTATTCCTTGCTCAATATTTGCTTCCCTTTGCCTTCTTTGTCCTTCTTTTTCTTTCCCTGGTCCAATGTTAGAGTGCTCCAAGAGTGTGAGAGAGAGAATAGAGAGAGCTCCAAAACTGAGCTGAAAAAGTATACCAACTAATCCTCATAAGCCTTTTTATTAATGAGGCCTCTATTTTCTTTATTTTCCATTATTTTCCTTCAATTTCGTCCTAATATGCATTCTGTGACCTTTCACCTTCCTTTTCTCCTAATTTTCTTTATTTTCATAAATAGAATGGTAATTAATGCCACCTTGCCTTTTCAAAGCCTTTTCCAATTTACTTTAGCCATAATAACCGAAATGAACACCCCTGATGATGTTTTCCCCAACATTCATCTTGCAACGTGTCCCATGACATTGGTCTTATATTTTTCCTTTATTAACTTTATTATATGGAATTTTGATCGGGACTATTACAACCATACCTTCTATGCCACAATTCACTTAGGTTGATATCCATATGTACTAAACCTTAAGGAGGAGGAGGAGTTAGAAGTCTGTATAACCTCCCATCATGAATCCCAATAGTCCTTGCACTTTCTATGCTAGATACCTTAGCCCAAAAAAATACTTTGCCATCAATGAATGTTATCCTATCTCCTTTATCTTCTAAACAACAAATAAAATAAAATAAAAATTCAAACATGGAACATAGAGGTTGTTGTTAAGATGAATGTTCAGGCCAAATTCCAACTCTATGGAGGTAGATCCAATTCCTTTGACCAGATCACTATTTTTGTCTCTAAGTACAACTTTGTGAGAAGAACTTCCTTTATATAGGGCATTGTGATGTCCATGTTCACCTGTCATATGCCTTGAAGCTCCATTATCAATTTCCCATGTGCTTTCATCTTCAAATGAACTTGTAAGTGAAAAGTAGAGACTTCCATCCTTGATTTCCTTATATAACTAAGAGATGAAGTTGGTGATGAATCCTTTGATGGATCCAAAGAGACTCCTTAAAGCCTTGAGACATTCCTTCATGTACCTTTCTATTGAAATAGAGAAAAAATATAGTTGTTGCAAGGATGTCTTCAATAAAAACTGTCAACAAAGTGTGATCTTAAAGCTTCTTTCATTCACCTTAACTATGATACCATTTTGAGAAACCAAGTGTTAGATAGTTTAATTCTTGATTCCTAATTCTTGATAATTACTTGTGAATGTTATATATCTTCTTATTACTTTTATGTTCTCTTCATTAATCAATTATAAAAATGTTCAAAGCATGAATATCACAAAGAGGCAAAGAACACCAGAAATTAGGCTCAAAGATAGGGCAATACCCCACAAGGACAAAAACCCAACAATCCTTCTCTTATAGAGTCAAATCAAATTGAGATATCCAAGACCCAAGAATAAGAGCAAAACAACCACAAAGATTCCAATTCTCCTCCAAGTCTCCTCCAATAAAGCAAAAAACAACATTGGTAAAACCTTCTAAAATTTGATCAAATCACAAAAAATTTTGGCCCTACAATAGAGGCCAAATTTCAGCCCTATAATGACCTCATAAAATGATCAGAATGCAAAAAATTACCAAGATATTTTCTAGTTCTTGTACAAAATGGAATGCAAGCGTTACTGGAACAGTTATTCGCTTATGTGATTTAACTGTTATACATGAAATGATTTTAAGTATAAATCTATGAATGTTTAGATTTAGCTAAATCCACACCAATAACATAATAATACCATAATACCAAAATTTTGTTACGGATTTCGTCCCTCCTGGACTACATCTCTGGGTCCACCTCAGAAATGTGCATCCGCTGTATTCCTTAAGCCAAGAGAAATATTGCTTACAATGAATCATCAGTTGCACTACTGATGTTGCAGATATGGATCATCTCCTGAAAAGGCTACTTGAATATATATTCTTATCCTTCAATAACTATGAAAGGATGAGGATGAATTGCACACTATTACTGAAGAACTAAAGCTTGATGGACCTTTGACTATATGATGGCTGAACAGAGTTTGAAAAGTCAATGTGGACCTTGTCAATCATCAACGTACTTCAAAACTGAAACTATGCAAGTATGATGTCCTTTGCTCCTTCAATAACCTGCAAAATAAAAACTCTCCACCAATTATATCTGAGATATTACTAAGAGTGTTCACTTCATCTTGAAGTAGAGAAAACTATCTCCTTTCCTGTCAAGTCACTCTATCCCCTCTTCAATGATCAAACATGCCTTCTTAAAGCTTCCAAGTACATTCGAGGTCTTCAAAAATGGATTGGTATGTTTTGACTGGTCTTTGGGATTGGGTTTGATCTCGGCCTTCTCCAAATTAACCACATAAGGACAAGTTCCCATGGTCCTGGCGATAAAATCCTCCTAAAATCATTACAAAACCCAATTTGTGACTTTGGATATGCACTGACTGTTAGCTGTCAGTTAACCGGGCGGAGGAGGTGACCTGTCATGTGAACAGGTGGAATCTTGACGGTTGCGGTCTCCGCTGACTGCACTCTGGCAGTTCCGGCTAACACCTAGCGCTACATTTTATGTTGATCAGATATCAATTATTATCCCACGGTCTTCTCCGATACGGTTTACAAGCCTGTGGCATCGCAACCATATCCTCTAAACTCGCTCACATGCTACGGTTTGCTCGCAGTCTTTGCTTCGGTTGAAGAAACCTCCAATAACCTGTTTCTTAACTACCTGCCTGTTCACATGTTTAAACAACCTGTTGTGGTCAGAGTCTTAGCCCGCGGCTTATGAAGCCTGATGGTTATACAAACTGTTGGTCACATGTGAATGTTGTGGTTTAAAATTTCCGCGCGGTTTATATCTAACAGTTTGGAACTTGCGGCTTACCATAACCGTGGCCTTTACCTGTGCTCACATGGTCCTTGTAGTCCCAACACCGTCTCCACATGGCGCTTAGGGACTGTGCTTTGTTTGTAATGTTTTTTTACCATATACAAAGGCTGGGGTTATAAACACATAGGGCTAGGTTTAATGGTTTATTTTTCAGTGTATTTTGATTTAATACATAAATGAATGTATTATAATACATTAGGTTTAGGGACTAGGTTATATGTATTAGACATAGGATTAGGGTTTTTAGGCATAGGTTTGGTCATTAGGACTAAGAAGTAGGTCTTAGGATTTTTAGGGTCTAGAATAAAAATCTCGATTACAACTTTGTCACAATGTGACAATCAAACCATACATAACATCGACAAACGATGTTATCAAAAACTCTGCCATGATGACAACCCACATCGTTGAATCCAAGTATTTTTGCAATGACAACTCGGATGATGACTCTATGCCACTGACAATACTGATCATAACCAACACTTGTCGACCTGTCAAAGTTGAATTGAAGCGATGACAACACTGATGTCGAAACTGGTGTTGAAATTGATGTTGAATTGATGTCGAAACTGATGTTGAACTAATGTCGAACTGATGTCAAAACTAATGTCGAATTGATGTAGAAACGGATGTCGAACTGATGTCGAAACTGATGTCGAAATTGATGTCGATACTGATGTTGATAGATATCGAACATTTAAACTTAATTCAACGACCATCTTGGTCAAAACACCTACTTTATTACATTGTCTAAAATTACTTATTTCAAAATGACCATCTTGGACATTTGGTAATTTTGATGAAATTTTGAGAATCTAAAATTGGATCATAAAATCATGAAAAAAGTTCACACATGTGAGTAGAAATAGGGCAAGGAAACTTGTATTCTCTCTCTCCTTTGGATTCCTTCTCTTTCCTTTGAATTTGATTGTCTTTTTTTCTTGATTAGGCACAAAAATGATGATGTTGGGATTCTGAATGAATGACCTTTCAAGAGGTTGAGTTGATTTGTATATATATCTTTCCAAGCGGGTCTAATAGGTGTCACATAGGCCGACTTGACCAAAGAGGGTTGAGTTGATCTCTTTGTTGAATTTTGACTCTAAAATAAATTCAGAATATTTTCTTACAAAAATACAAAATGATACTTGACTCAAATACATTTCTTTTTGACTCGTAATAAATTATTTTTGACTCTTTTGACTCTATAAGCATTAAGAACATGCTTTGACCAAAAATAAAATAGTAATAATAATGAATTTGATAAATATATTAATGACGAAGTTACATTACATTATGAAGGCTCACACTAGTTACAATTTCAACATTGGAGAGTATATCTTTCAATATTTGAGAAATCAATTCTATGATTATATTATAGATGGTATTACCATGTGAAATACATATGAGCTAGTTAGAGGAAATTGGGTTATTATATTTTAGGATCGAGGAAATAAAGGTCACATCAAAGTTTGCTAGGATTTGACAAAAGGTTTTATATTACTTTATTACCTTTGGAAAATCATCCCTAAGAAAGTCAAAACAACCTAGATAAAATTTGACAAGAATCCCATTAGGACCTAGGTTTTTGTCCTTCTAAATTTTTTGAAAGACCCTAAGTAGTTCATGCTTAGAAAATTCAACCATCAGTTGATCAATTCCTTCTTGATCAATGAAGTTAGGAAAGTGATTGACAATGTTTATAATGACATATATGGGTGCTTGCTGTCTACCTTGAATAGATTCTAAAGATGGAGGGTCCCTTCTACTACAATTTCCTTGAAGGGTGTGGCCTTTATCCCATCTACTCTACCAATGGACCAAATTGTTTTGATGTTATTCCTATATTTTCAAATTGATGGAGAAAAATTGTAATTGCATTCGCTACTTGAAACCATAAGGCTCCAATTTTCAATATCCATTCTTTTTCTTTGTCAATGTGTATCTTCCTCATGGCTTTCTCTAAGGACTTTATTTCATCCTTTTATTGATATGATCTATGGCCCTACCATTCCTCATTGAGACAATGTTGAAGCTTAGATTCTAGTTCTAAAAGGCATTGTCTTCTCTCTTCCCTTTTTTGTTCCAAGATATTATAACATCCTTATGAGATTTGCGAGGAATTGGAGGGTATGATATTCTTGTGAGGATGGGTCATAAGGTCTCCATCTCCCCTTGGTCACTTCCAAAAATAAGGGGTCTTCCAAATGCTGATTTTAATTTGAAGGGACTAGGGGGTTATCTAATCAAGGGGCTAGTTATAGAACTATGGGGCTATGGTTTGAGTCCCTTATTGATGGAACCCTTTTCCTACTCTATATATTTTCTTCTAAGAAAGATTATGAGATAAGGAATCTTTCAAGTCTTTTTTCCACCCTCTCCTCCCTTATATGCATATTTTCAAAACACACACACACACACATATATAACAAGGTGTGTGTATATATATATATATAAAACAAGGTATGAGTCATATTAAAAATTACAAAAAAGAAATCTTTTTGATGAGTATTGAAGAAACCCATGGTTTCTAAGAAGTTTCATTTGGTGAATATTTGTGTGCCATTGGCATTTTCTCTTTTGTCCCTTACAATTAAGAAAAAGACAAGTAATTTATCATATAAAAATATATTTTATAATAAAACTTGTTTTATATTATTGAATTTAAATAATTTAAATGTTGTGACTAAATCTAAATAATTATTTAAAATAAATTAAATTACATAGTTAGAGTATAAATGTAACAATATATAAATTTTTAGTAGGATCCACATAAAAGAGTCAACCCTTCAATAAAATCATTAAAAAAGGGAAAAAAAATTAGTAGATCAATTGATGTTTTATTCTTAATACATTTTTTTTTTTTTGTATAAAAATCTATTATTATGTACCTTTTTCCCATGGAAAATACTTAGAAATTTTATTTATAAAGACAAAATTACAATGGTAGATGTTGAGAGAGTATTCAAATTTTACCTTTATAGAATTCTATCCTTAGTAAAAAAAACTATCACTTGCAATTCCAAAGTTATTTTTCAAACAATTTTATACTAGGATCTATTCCATTGTAGCAATATATATTTTTCTCATAAAAAATTTCAAGAAAATATATAGTCCTCGTTATACATAGGAAAAAATTAGTTGATCTTCCCAGAGGAACTTAGTCGATATATACATGAAGATACATTGATCACAAAGCTCTAAATTAAGTAAAAGAGATTGAAAATGAAGGAGCATGAACATATTCAAAGGATTGACTAGCTTTTTGTTAATGATCTTCCAAACCCCATTTTCCATCCATTATTAAATAACTTGTTCACTTCATAGTTCATGTCCCTACAAACATGTGAGAAATAAATGTGAGAGAGGAATAATATAAAGAGTAGAATGGCATAAAAAGAGGTTGTAGTGTGATTTTTCACAAATTAAATTCTCCCTTCATCCATTGAATCACAACTAGAGAGTCTCCATAAATTTAGATTTGACAAATCACATTTTCCTAAGTGAGCATTAAGACTAAGTTTATTGCCATGAGTTCATGAAACTTATTTGTGTCACTACCCAATGTAGCCTTGAAATAGATGTTATGAGTGGGGGTTAGATGGATTTGTTTAAAATGCATTCTTCCTTAAATTGAGGAAATGTTAAGAGGATATTTATACTTTGGATAGAAAATTTTAATGGCATGGTATCCTTATCTTCAAAGAGCTTAGAAATTCAAGGAAACCATATTCTGTAAGCTAAGGTTAGAGAGGGATTTATATCTCTTTTTGGCTTTATTGATACATAAATACCTAAGGGATTTTTCAATGAAGTTTCCCTTCCAAGTATATATTAAAATCTCCAAGTGATCTATTTATTTCCAAAAATCAATTGTATAAGAATAGGTCATAATAAGGCGAGCGTTTCTTGCCAATTCATCCTTCTAGAGACAACACTGACTCGATCCCTTATATCTTCTTTTTTGAAATATGTCCATGTTAAGGATTTATTGTTTAAAAATAACCACATGAATCTTTTTTATTTGGATAGATATTTGAACTTCTAGATAATCCTTGACCAACAAGGTTATGGGTTATCATTACCCTGAAGAGATAAGGATTTTTATCATGGTTTGGAGTCATAGTTACCTGTAGGATTCAAAGACTATATGAGATAATAATATTGATCATTCATATTTATGAAAAAATATTCTTATCTTTTGAGTACAATATTCCCATATGTTTTTGTGCTCCTCTTAGAGTCTAATCTCTTTTAAGGAATGACATTGTTGTTAACTGTCCAATGTTTTGATTTTTCAAGTTACTTGTCTTAGAGTATAGTATCCTTAACTTTTTGAGTCTAGAACTAGTTGGTTTGGGAGCCTATGTGTGTAATTGTTTCCTATTGTCATGTAATTTTTATCATAAGCTTATATAAAGATGATCTATTTAAATATTTATCTAAAATTTCTAGAAAAATTTCATCTCTATCTTTTTTTTGGTTAGGGGAATTATGTGGTTAATATTCCTTTATGTTGTACCTAAACCCAATATTTTTATATATATAACATAAATCTATCTTAGCTCATGATTTATTATGCATCGAGAAAGATCAAATCCCTCTAAGTACAAATCACCCCTCATTCTAAAATGGTTTGCACCTCAAGAGATTGTTCCCTCTAGGAACATGAAAAATTTGGAATAAACATGCACAAAACAAGTTTCAATAAGGAAATACAATATTGTGAGTTTTAGGTAGGTATAAACCAATACATCCATATTTTTATTTGTAGAATAAAGGAAAATGTAAATAAGGTTTCTCAATCAATTTTAGGAAGTGATGCAAGAGAATCTTTCAAAGTCAAAATCAATGGTTAACTTCTGAAGCATATTAGAAATTTATGGGAGGAAGTCAACTTCCTCAATGCCTTGAAATATTGTAATTTTGATTTGATTTTTATTTTGTTCAATTGTCATAGTTCTCCAAAGATTCTGAGTGTGTTTTGAGAAGATAATATTTTTCCACTTAATGTAAAGAATATGTGTATTTTAAGTAGAAAGTTGGAGGGGTTAGACAATATAGGGTGAATTTGAAATTTGTTTGGAGTTTCCCTAAGTATAGAGGATACCAACCTATCTATTTTGAGTGAGAAGTTTTAGGTATAAATAAACCGCATTTGCATGAAAACACATAAGTGGGAGTGGTGTAGCATGCACCCTTACCACACACAACCCATACTAAGGATAGAAGGAGGAAGTTACTATGATTGACCCAACCTCTAATGTCTAGTTATGAAAATGGGGCCATAAATTTTTTGATCTTTTCAACTTCATCAAAACCCAAAGTAACAATCACCATTGATTTCATCTCGTCAATACCTTTCTAATGATATAAAGTTTACCTCAATTTGAATCTCAAATAAAAATATTTGGCTATTTAATGTTTTGGCCACTAATCCCTGCCATGTCATCCTATATCGCCACATGGCTTCCCATGTCATGGCCATGTCATGGCCATGTCATCTTAAGCAAGTCCATGATATTCATCCCGCCCCATGGTTTCCACCATGGCTACACCACATATTCCTAGATAAGGCCCTGTTGTGCTACTCAACAACCCCCCTCCCCACCCCGATTTATTAGTTTAATGGTTAATGTTCTATTAATAAATGGGGACCCTTTATGAAAAACCCTCCAAGAAAAGTTTAGCACTTAGGCATTTTTTTTTTAACTTTTAGGAATAAATCAAGATATCGAGTCAAAACCCTCTAAGACTAGCAATTCCCACCTTTTCACATACCGTTGGACTAAGTATGTTGAAGATTTAATTAACAAATGAAATCCATGAATTGTGATAGAATGAATCACCTCTTTTAACTTAGAAATAATTAGACTTTTCATTCAAAATCTAATGTTTAAGGCATTTCCTATAAATAAAGCACTTATTGCAAATCGCATATTGGCATACACAAGGGATGCAACTCGCAAAATATGTTGTAACATGCGAGATGCGATATTGCGATAGAACGAGTCAACCTTATTGGATCGCATCAATTTTTTTAAAAAATCCAATCTTATGAACTACGTGAGCTTCTGAAATGTGATAAAACCTAGACCCGATAAAAGAAAATGTTATAAATTGTAAGTTAAGTCCGCCACGTAGTGAAAAGCACTTTATGAAGTAATTACTCCTTCAAGCAAACTACACTCCAAAAAAGATACCCTACTTATCTTGCATCCCACAGAATTCTAAAGAACTTTGAGAAAGCGCACAATCAAATATGTGATAATGCGATTTGCAATATTACATCACAATTGCAAAATCGACATTCTTGTAGTTAGAAATCCCCACCTTAAAATTTTTTCCTTCTCGTTTGTGATGTGGTAATTTAGTGAGTAATAAAAGAAATGATAAGGAGCCTTAGTGGCTATTTAACGAGTTTAATGGAATTTATGTTAAAGAGCAGCTCGATGTGATACGATATTTTTTCTTCTGCGTTCTGAATAATAACTCCTATCTTGTCACCTTTTTGAGGTTAACTGTATCATTTATTCTCACTTTCATTCTTGTGCATGTTTATCTGATAAGTTTCGTTTTGCTCCATTTCAGGAAAACTCTACAGAGAACATCGTTGGAAACAATGGTGAAGAAGGGGAAGGGAACTGCATTTGAGAAATAAAAAATGGTGCCTCTTTTCTCTGATACCACATGCAACAAAGACAGAGGAACTTTGACAAGGGATGCCATGTACAACTTGTTAGAAGAAGAGAAGCCTAGGCCATTGGTAACAAAGGCCATGGTAGATGCTCAGGAGTCATCTAATGCTTCCTATTTCAAAACATGTTTTTTCTTGCACTGCATAGTTGCAAGACAAAAGATAATCCCATACACGGACATGGTCAAATGGGTAATTGACGAGGTAGACATCATAGACAGAACCTTCAAGAGTCATGGGCAAGAGGTCATGGGGTCTTTCTCAGTGGACAACCTACGACTAATGTACCAGTCACCGGATTTGCAAAAGCTCTACAACAAATAGTTCCTTGAGCAATTCGCTAAAGAAAATTAGGACCCATCAGACATCACAAAGACCTAGAAATCAAGCGAAGGAAAGCTCAAATGGGATAAAATTGGTATGTACTCAATGATGTCCATTTCTCCCCCTCATAGTTTTGCAGCAACAATGATATGTAGGTTATTCGGTAGACTCGATAGCACCAAGTTATCCATGGAATGGCTCCCGCTAATAGATGCAACAGTGAATGCAACAATAATGAACTGGGCTCAAATTTTATCAAATAATTTGGCGAAGGCCATTATATAATATAGAAGGAAAATAAGTCCCGCTTTAAGGTTTTTTCCCCGTTCTTTCATGAGTGCTTTTGTTATGGATACAATCTAGTTTTTCTCTCAATTTCCTAATATGGGATGGAAGTGGACTATACAGAACCCGCTTCCCATGCATATATACTGTAATATTTTGTGGGAATCTAAATTCAAACCCCATTTTTATAAAATTTATCTAGGGGTTATGCTACCCATTCATAGAGAAGTTTATGATAGAACCGCCCCTAGGTTTTCTAAAGAGGCCAAAGTAGAAATCTTGCCAGTAGCCAGATGGTTTGGGGAAGAAACATTCACCTACATTAGAGTTTTTTGGAGCATTTTTTCACCACATGTCCTCCCATATTATGTCCATGACAAACTAATGGCCAGAGAAATAGCCTACCAAATAGTAGGGGAAGGTGGAATGAGCAGAGGATTGAAAGAGAAGAAGAAGGCCATTTGGCCTACATTCCCATTACAATGTGGTGCTTTTGCACTACACGATTACGGAAATGCATTAAAAGAAGTAGATATTATTAAGTCTCTGAAATTAGCTACTGTTACAGGAAGGAAGTACAACCAAAATGTCACTGTTAAGGAATTTACTACTACAGTAAAAGTAAAATAGTTCACCCACGAATAGGACGCCTTTGATGACCTCTTCCTACATGCAGAAACATTTTCACAATTTTTGCATATGGCATCACTACTTTTGAACCCGGAAGATGTTAAGACTTTCCATGTGTACATGAAAAAGAGATTATTAAAGGTACCATTAGACCTACTACAGATTGAACCAATAAAGGAGCCAACTCCCAGTGTAAGCTTGGAGGGAAGCTCCAAAAAAAACTATGAAGAAGAAACCCAAGAGAGATCTACGAATGAGTCAGATCATTCAGAGAGACAGTCTCAAAATGGGGGAGGAAACACCAATAAATGATCTGAAAAAGACATAGCTCAAAGTATAGAGGAGACGACCAAGTAGGACAAAGCAAAGAAACAAGCAGAAGTTACTTCTACTTCAACTCAGTCAGGTAAAGCTCCAGTCATTGAACTGGAAAAGGAATGGGAATAGTTCAACAAAAAGCTCCACACTGATACAAACCCTTAGCAAACATATGGAATGCAAACTCCTAAGCAAACTAGAAACAACAGAGGAAAGAGCTACAGGCACTCAGGACGTTGACATCATTCCTGCTACTCGTACTTCAGAAATTGTTTTAATAATTGAAGAAATTCCTCCTCTAGATGTGTTCTGTAGCCCTACCCACAAAGTTGTAGTCAAGAGACAAAGGAAGAAAAGAAAACTAGATGATGTAGCTATTACAACTCCGGAAAATGAACCAATGGACGTGGTATGGGAGGACTCCCATATCGACCCATCTGAGAATGTCACAAAGCTGTCACAATCTGTGGGAGCTTATGCCACAAAAACTATTGACAAGGAGATAGAGGTCCAAATGTTGCTCAAGGAAAAGGAACAGAGAATTCTACTACCAGAATAGAAATTAGCCCAAGAAAAATCTAATCAACAAGTAGAATTACAAGTAGCCTAGCTCCAAAAGGAATTCAAACATATTTGAATACAACATCAAGCCATCTTCGTAGAAAAGAATTTGTAGATACAAGCCATGAAAGATAAACTTAGAGACAATCTACAAATCAATGAATTCATTAAGGAAGCGCTCAGCCTTAATTCCTTACTAATGCAGAAAAAGGAAGTATTTTGCCATAAAATCTTGTAGATAAATCCTTATTGCAATACCAGTGATAAATTAACAAACCAATTTATTGATATGATGCTTGAGTATGACAAAATCGACAAAATGGTTTTTGAGTTTATTAGCTAGAAAGAATCAGAGGATGGGAGGAAGGATGACTTGCCAAATATGGAATAGTCTCATGGAGGTATTCTTTTCACATATTTGGATTCTCGGTTGAAATAAGCGGAAAGGGAAGCAACAATAGCAACGACATAAGCTAACAACATAATAGAAGCCATTAATGAAAATATTCATGGTACCAATCTGGTCAAGGATTGTGTACCAGGAGTTCTTCCTAATGCCAAATAGCTAGAGCAGCAGTGGAAATAGGTAGCACAGGAAAAGGACGAGGTAATCAAAGAGTTAAATAGGATGAATTGGGAGGCATACAAGCAATTTTTAATGAAATGACATATCCAATGGATGACTCTGAGATGTTTAACAACATCTACACAAAATATGGTGCCAACACTAACATATGCCATATTTTCTGGGCAGTTAAAATATGTGATCATCCAACCGCCTCAGCTCAAGCCCATGACTGATATTTGTGACCTTAGAGATTAAGTTCAAAGGAGCTAGTAATTAATTTATTTTTCTTTTAGTTTTATTTTTTCATATTCCAAGGAAGTTTGTTTGAAACCTCCTCAACTATTTCTGTAATAATCCATTTTAAGACATATGGTTTAGTATTTTAACCCTTCTCATGCATTTAGAGAGGGGTCCATAAATTTGATTAAAAACACTTTTCAAAACATTGCACTTCTGTACTTTTGAGGAGGGTTTGATAAGATGAATGGAACATGATCTATTTTCTTTAAATATCTAACATGCTCTACTCAAATACACTTTTGTACTCTTAGAATGTGTTGGATTGATTGAAATTGGGTCAATATTGTGGAAGCACATGAGCATGACTTATCATATATGGTACTTTTATCTTATGATCATGTTTTATTTATGTATCAACCAATACTTATTTTTCAATTGTTTTATGTATGAAAGTCAAAATTATAGTTTTAGCATTATTGCACTTCTATATGCTGTTAGCTCTGATTCCTTTATGAATACATGAACGATTTTATATGTGATATATTTTTCTCAATCGTTTTGTCTAACTATTATCCAAAATGATTATTGTTAAATGATTTAATTTCTTGTTGCAATTGAATGATATTTATTACCAATTGTTGTAAGACACTTTTGTAGATCACATATCATATTTGATTCCCACGTATACTTATAGTTAAATGATGTTAAATTAGGATATTTTCATATGTTTAGAAGTTAGATTAGATTACACTGAGCCTAATCATTTCCTGTTACATCATATATCATCCCACCATCGCTATCAAATATTTTATGGGAAACTGGTCCCATTATCCCTAGTTAGAGCCACTATACCAAATGGAAAAGGAGCTGCTTTCAAGGTCCAGACTAAGTGGTTTTCCCCCATGTTATCGCAATGATTTTCAAGGCTTTAATAGGACCACAAGACTAGCATGCCACAGATCATGTTATAGTTTTATAAATGGCATATGGGGTTTTTCCATTATTGAAAGCCCTTTCCGTGCTTGTTATCACATATCTTGGTTCCTACCCTTTTTAAACAGGGTGAATCCATCTTCCTTTCAAATCTCTAGGGTTTGGGACAAAAATTCTTTGTCATGAACTAACGAAAATCCCTCCAATCCTGGGATGGACTTCTTGACCATTTGTTTGAAGCGCGTGCACACACACACATATAATGTAACCAAAATAAAAAATGGTCTCTACCCTTGTTGAATGATTCGCGACTCTCTTGCAGTAAGGAGATTGAAGGCCCACTATGAGTGAGGCCCACCATGCAACATAACCATGGGATTAAAATATTTGGCATTCCTTTTTCACCTCCACTTAAAAACTCTGGGGTCCAGGGCGCAAGAAAAAACCCCTTCCTAGTTATAATATGGAAAAGTTTTATTAGAAACCAAGACAATATTAAGGGTGGGGGGGGTGAATCAATATTGTGTGAATTTTAAAACCTTATTTCACTTAGTAAAGAATACTAGGACACCAATAAACACTTCAACAACAATTCATATGAAATTCACAAGAATCAACACAAGTACAAATAACACAGAGATTCTTCCTTTTTTTCTTCAATTACTTTCACAAAGGCAAGCTTCAAATTGTTGTTACAATGTTCTTGTCCACAAGTAAAAGGAAGCTACTACTCCCTAATTTATCAACAACTATTAAAAGGAGTTACAAAATTTAGTTTATCAACTACTATTAAAAGGATACACAACCCATAATTGTTTGCTAGTCAGTACTAAAAGGATCTACAACCCCTGATTTGCAAGATGCCACTTTCTTTGACTTCCTTTATTCACATTTCATTCCATTTTCAAATTAAAATGATGAAGTCCACTCTCTTTCATAAAAAAAATAAATTCTCACCTCAATCACTCACCCTAAATACCATAAAATCACCTTTAGAAATATTTGATCATTGATCGATCCATCATATACACCAGCAACATCAATAACATCTACCTTTGAAAAGCATTGTTAACCCTCTCCTTCTTGCAAATTCGATTATGATTTTATAGAATTTGAATTGATATTTTTAGTTTTTGAACTTTTAGTTAAGTGAAACTCTTTTCCACGCATAAATTCATGTTTTTTTCTCATTTACTAATTCTTCCATGTCTTCTAAATGTGGCCTTGAAGTATTCAAACTCTAATCTCTTGTCTCTGTAAGAAAATCTGAGTTGAAATGCCCAAATTTGCAATTCTATAATTTTGCAGATTTTAGTGGGACTTTTATAAATTTGGCACACCACAAATTTGGAAAATTTTCCAAATATACAGTTAATTATAATTTTTCTGTCAAATTCAGCAAATTCAACTTAGCTATGGATAAATTGTTCACTGACTTTAGCAAACTTCCAGATATGGCATACCCTGCCAAATAATTTGCCAATTTTTGTTGTTCTTCGTTGATTGATGGAGTGCCTTCCTGTTAGCACTTCCACCAATATAACCAAGAGCTATGACCAAGCCTAAAAAATTTTAGGGGCTGACGGAGGTCAGAGGTCGATCCAAGTCGGAGGCCAATGTTTTGAAGTGCTTTCCCTGTTGTGTGTTGGTAGTTTTCCTTTAACTAGTTTGGAGGCTCAACTAGCCCAGAGGCTCAACTGACCCATTTTTTTTATTTTTCCCTAAAAAGATTAGTTTAAAAGGATTTCGTAAAACATGATCCCTAATCTAAATTTCAAGGTTTTTCGACATCATCCTACTAAGGCCATCCTTACATCATTTGTGCCACATGTCACTAGAATTTGTCCTACTTGGCCAACTAGAAAGTCCAAATCCAAATGCCACATGTCCTCACTACATATTTCCATGTCACTTGTTCTTACCTCATGCTGATGTTATTTGCCACGATGGCTCCACCCATGCATCCATGTAATCTCTATGGGCTAATCAAAATGTGCCATTTGGCATTCTCTATTTGGTCCACGTTGTCAACTCGTATGGTGAAAGAGGTATCCCAGACCTTGTTTTTTCATTAAATTTATTTATAAAATTATAAGGAACAGAACATAAATTACATTTCTTGGGGATTGGGGGTTGGGGAATTTTCTTTTTGTGCACTTCCACTTGCTCTAGAATTCCTAACCTTTGACTAGGCTAAATTGTTGACTAGGTCCGACATGATCGAGCGTAGGGGTTCAGAGCATTTATTCTGTTTTTCCATCCTAACTCTCGTTCACCACCCTCACTCCTAACTAGGTCATAGGCCCAAGCCAGAAAATTGTTCTCTTTGACTCTTTTAAACTTTTTAAGCATTTAACTTTGACATGCAATAACTTTTGATCCATGAATCCTTTTTTAGAGTTCAATATACTATTGGAAAGATCTTCAGAGCTTTATCCATCTGAATAGTTTCGAAAAGAACTTGAGATGATCTAATATACTTAAAATGGATCCAAATTATCTATTTATTTACCAATATACTTGCAACCATCTTTTCCATCAATGACAACTTATTTCTAGCATTCTTCCCCTTTGGCATTGATGGCAACACCCAAAACACAATCATAAAATAAAAGTGTACTTATTATTTCTCTTACTTATATTTCTTTGAGCATGACTCCTCCTTTCAGTGTACTTATCCCTTTTGATGTACTTCTCCCCTTGATTTTTGTTTGAGGTAATTCTCCCCCTTTGAAAATAATAGAAAATAAATTAATGTGCTCCCCTTGTCAATAATCTCCCCCTATCTGGTTGATCCTATGGACCTAGCATCTTCCTTATGATATGTTGCGCACTTGTTGGCTTCCTTTCTTCCTCTTAGGGAAGATCTAGTTGAGGGAGTTAAGAGGAAATACTCCCAATATTTTCCTTAAGTACTCAAATTGATCTCTTGGGAAAGGTTTGGTGAATATATCAACTACCTGCTCTTTTGTATGTCCATATTCCAACTTGATAATCTAATTTGCAACTTGTTCTTTGAGGAAGTGGTACTTCATTGGAATATGCTTTGTCTTTGAATAGAATGCATGATTCTTGGACATGATGATTACACTTTTATTATCAAAAATGATGGGGATATTTTGATCATATATCACATGTACAGCTTGTAAAGTCTACTACATCCACATTACAGAAATTTTGAGGTAAAAAATGAGCCTCAAAACAAAAATGTACAACAAAAATAAACTTCATAAGAACCAATAGGATTCATAATGATGATGTTAACCATGGGGGATGATTCACCATTTTTGGAGTAAAAAAAAATTATTCTTTCAACTCATATTTTCAACTTATCCCTCTAGAATTTTACTCAAATATTGAGTGGTAGCACTCATTGGATGTAGAATTTAATTTCGCATCTAATGAGTACACATGTTGCATATTTTCGATGTACCCTACTACATGAAAAATTTGAAATACAAAAAAAAACATGATTGCAATCACACTTTTTCATGTATTTCACATTTTTTGTGTAGTAGGGTCCATCGAAAGTATGCAACGAATTCTCTTGCTTGAAATTTGAGTAAAATCGTAGGGAGATAAGTTTAAAATACGACTTGAAAAAGTAACTTTTTATTTTTTTCCCTCCAAAGCTTGATGAGGTAATCTAATCTTATTTTATTATTTCCACTATTAATTTATAATATTCCTTAGGAGGCTCATTTTAGACCTCAAAATTTCTCTAATGTAAAATTTGAGTGCAACAAGAAGTTGTTGCTATGTGTTCTTCTTCAGCAGTAGAGAGAGAGGTTGAATCTTGCTTCTTGCTCAACGATGAAAGAATACATCAACCAAGAAATAAAACACCACCACTAGTGCTTTTACGGTCATCTACATCACCTTCCCAATCAGATTCAGTAAAACAATTTAGTGAAAAATATTTACCTCTGGGGTACCAAAGCCCATAGTCCATTGTGGCTCTAAGATATATGAGAATCCTCTTTTCTAATAGAAGATGACTATATCTAGGGACTGCTTGAAATGTTCCAACAATACCAAATACATGCATGATTTATAGTCTTGAGGCTGTCAAATATAGGAGTCTGTCAATAATATATTTGTATAAAGTTTGATCTACCTATAGTGATTCATCAGTCTTGTTGATCTTTCAACTTGTAACCATTAGAGTGCTTACAAAAGATCATTTGTCCATGCCAAATTTCTTCAAAACTCCCTTGAGATACCTTCTTTGGGAGATCAAAATTCCTTTGGAAGACTGTGCAATCTTCAAAGTAGGGAAATAAGAAATTTCTCCACGCATAGACATCTCAAAATCAACCTTCATATCAATTGCAAACTAACAACTTAGAGAATTTGAATCATTGGGAAAAATAATATCATCAACATAGATAACCACCACTAACAATTTTCCATCATTAGATTTCACACACAAGTTACTATCAATTGTACCTCTTTTAAAAGCATGCTTGAGTCAATAGTTATCCAAATTGGAAATCCAAGCCTGTTGTTGGCATTGATGATGTAGTTGTTGGTTCAGTTGTTGGTTGGCATTGATGTCAACCTGTTTGCTTGCTGATGTTTGGATGATGATTGTGTTGTAGGTGGATTGAGTGTATGTGTGAGTGGTAAAAACTTGCTAGCATTTTTTCTTGTGACATATTTTCTTATGTTCAGATGTTATGATTGTGTCATTGGTGTTTTCGCAGTTGTGTAGGTGATGGAAGAGTTGTGGAATGACTAGATCATTACCTTGCTATTGTTTTGTGTGTGGTCCAGGTCATCACTTGGTATTGGCATTATAGGTATTGGTATTACCATGGTATATGTCCATGGTATTGGCTTGGAGATTACCATGGTATAGGGGTTCGTGGTATTGACTTGGGGGTTACGATGGTAAAAGTGTTCATGGTATTGGAATAAATATGGTATTTACCTGTGGTATTGACTTAGATATTACCATGGTACATGTGTCCATGGTATTGGGATGAACATGGTATTTTCCTATGGTTTTCACTTTTAAAGATTATTCAGGATATTGAATAACTATGGTATTTACTCGTGGTATTGACTTAGATATTACCATGGTACATGTGTCTGTGGTATTGGGATGAACAAGGTATTTTCTTGTGGTTTTCACTTTTAGAGATTATTTAGGATATTTTGGAAAATACTTGTGTGAGAGTATTGAGTTGAGTGATTGATGGAGTGAGTCAACAATTGATGGGGTATGAGTGTGAGAGTGTTCTACAGTGTTTTATCTATCATATTGCATATTTGTAGAGATGTGGAGTTGTATGCTTCATTAGATATTATTTTCATATCAAAGTAGCTGTTGGGTTTCTCATGTTGAGCATGTTTGAGAGCCCAATTTGAAAATGCATGAAACATGGTTTGCGTGGAGGTGTTGAGGGAGTTGAAGCTCATAGTAGAAAATTTGTAGAGAAGGTGGAGGACTTCTAGCTATCAAATCAAAATGAGAAGAAAATTTCTCCAAAGTCTAGTTGTATTGGGTGAGGCTTGCTGGTCATGGTGGCTTCTAGAAAATAGGAATTCGTAGATTCGTGAGAGAAGAGTACCTCTATATGGTGTTGCTAGAAGAACTTTCTTAGTAGTCGAGTCTTCTAGCTACTGGGTGGTATCTCCTATATATAAAACTTTTTTCAACATAATAATGATTTGATCAATAACAACAATGAGTGGTTTTTTTTCCTTGGAGAGGGTTTTCCACCAGAACACATGTGTCATCTTAAGTGCATGCTTTTGATATTATTCATGGTGCTTTTACTTATTAATTTTATGTCTAGTTTATATGTTTAAATTTTGGTTTAATGATTTTTGATTTCTTTAGTAAAAAGAGTTTAAAAATTGAATAATCATTGGCACTACTGATTGACCCCCCCCGCTAGTAGTGAGCACATTTACAACAATTGGTATAAGAGAAAGGTTCTCCTGGTGAATCTTGATCACATGAGATAAGATCATAGGCTATGGCAAAGAAAAAGAGGAAAGCATCTAAGAAGAAGAAGGGCTATAAAAAAATCAAGAATGTTGTAAAATCAGAATAGCCTCTCCTCCTGGTAAAAGGTATGGTAGACAATATTTTTAGTCATGGACAATTTCCTTGCCAGTTTAGTGATGATGATTTTGGGATCATTGAAGAAGTTAATGATCAACACTTTGAATTTGATTCCTCAAGAAGTGAGGAATGTGTTTTTCGAGTGTAGGAATCTGAGGATGATGATTTTAAAAGATTATTAACCTTTGAGGCTGAAAACAAAGCTCAAGTAAGGCTAATTGAGAATTTGTCTTTAGAGAATTGAGATTTGAAGAAATTTCTATAGATTCTTGAGGAGAAATAATTTTCTTTTAAGGAAGAAAATTCAGATTTGAAAAATTAGTTAGAGAAGGAAAGAAAAATTGAAGAGGAGCTTGGTAATCATCTAAAGAAATAGATCAACAATTTCAGAAAACTTGTAGCAAAGCTATAAGAGAGAAGAGACAAGGTGGCTACTGATGAAAAACCAAAAGCAGAAATTTCCAGCGATAATCAAGCCATCTACCATAAAAATGAGGAGGAAGATAATAGAACGAGAAGAAATATGAAAAATATTAAGTGTTTTTTCTATCAAAAATTTGGGCACATTTCATTCAATTGTAGAAACATAATGATAAATCATTTCAAGCAAAAAAAGCAACCAAACAAGAAGGATTCTCAGGTAGTCATTAAAGGAAGAGTGGTCCCATCAGTTTCTAGGTATAAAAATTCATTTTATGGCTATTGTTACAAGTGTAATGATTTTAGACATAAATCTATTGATTGTATGGTTTATAGCATAAATAGTAGAAAAAGGCAGACCAATAAAAGTCATGAGCCATTTCCTATATTTCTTGGGCATAGTAGATGTTATATTTGTGATAACTTAGGCCATATAGTGTTAGGTCCCTGTAATACTAGTGTAGCCCCTTATTTTTATTGTTAGTGTAGCCCCCTTATTGTTATTATTGTTTCCATGTAGTCCCCATATTTTTATTATTGTGCCCCATATAAGCCCACTATTGTTATTGTCATGCTCTTACATTATTATTGTTTGGTAGGCTCTGATTATATCATGACCCCTTAGACTCCTATATATAGAAAGGAGTTTTTTTTTCATTTGAATCATCCAAGAATTTTTCATTTATATAATGTAAAGGAGGTTTCCCCCTCGAACATGATAATTTTTAAGTCTTTGATCTATCTATTTGTGAGCTGGTTGCATAGCATTTCATATCAGAGCTTTGGATTCTAGGGTTTTGTTGCTTCAAACAGGTCATCATGGAATTTTAGCTATAACATTTTTTATACAAATCTTTAGAATTTGAAATTGTAACCACGACGATTTGAAATATTGGTGAATGTTGTGTATGAATTTCATATATTTTCTCCTTATAGTTTCAGACATATGATCCAAGGAATGTAGGGTTTTTCCAAGCTCTAGAATTCCATCTCAAAGAGATGACCTATGGAAAATCGTCATAAATTTCTCTCTAAGTATCAGATTTAAATTTCATAAAATATGAAAGAAAGAGGAAGGAATTTAGTTTTGTTGGTTTCATTTTCAGGGCCGGAGGTCAAAATAGTGACACATGGCGTTGTGTACAATTTTTCTCTACTAAAATAGTCTATAATAATGTCGTCATGGGAGAATGGGCATAACTCTTTCTTGAAGAATCCAATATTGGTATGAATTGCTGGGTTGGAAATAATACTTAGAGGGATACTACAAGATGGAATTTCAGATCTTTGAGATTCACATTTATAGAGATAGAACAACAACAATATATAGCTCCTGAAAAGCAAGAAAAAGGTGTGTATTTTTTTTATTTTTCATGTGTCTTGCTTGAAAAATCAGTTTGAAGTTATTCAACGGGCATAGTGAAGCATAAATATCATTATTTGACTCCAAAATGACTGAAAGCAAGAAAAATGAAACACTTGGTAAGAAACTAGAAAGCTCTACTATGACACATCAAGAAGAGGAAGAAATGCAAGATGGTGTATGAAAATTAGAAGACCAAGTGCAACAAATTTGTCTCTCATAAAGAGTAACCAAAAATGAAATGGAAGCTAAGATGGATGGTTTAAAATAAGACATGGAAGGTTTTAAGGATGGCATGAAAGTTAATATGGATGGTGATGAGCCCCAAAAATGGATAATTATATGGGCTCATTCAACCTCCTAATTCAAATTAATCCACCATTCTCATTATTTTATTGCATGTTTTTGATTATATTTATGCTAATAGAGTGAATTGGGTTAGTCATTATGCCAACAAGTCTAATGTGTGCTTTGTGTAGTCTTTATGGTCAATTTGGAGACAAAATCAAAGGTCTTAATGAGCACTTGGCAGCCAAATTCGTGGGAGAACAAGGGAGAGGATTTTTAGGAAGGTGTCCTCTTCATTTATGGGCCCTTACCTCGAATTCTCCACCATCAGCTCGGAGTTCAAGGGCCACCAAATCAATTGTCACAAGGGCAGCCAAGCAAGTCAAGTACGACTGCTGTTAACTACAAGTTTTGGGCAGCCGAGTCCCTAAAGTTTAGGAGGACTATTGGGGTCCTCAAGTTGTATAAATAAGAGGGCTTAGGGCCTCATTTTAGTTAGTCACTTTATAGTCATTTTGTATTCATTTTGTAGTTATTTTGTAGTTCGATTTTTAGGCAGTAGATTAGCTTTGCTTTCAACACATTTTCAAGTTCTCCTTGTGGACAATTTTTGGAATGTAACATTTCTTTTGATCAATAAAGATGAATCCATCTTTGCACCAGCTCTAAATCTCTCTCAGGAGGATGTAGCTCTTGGGGTTGGGCCCATCTCAAGCGCCCAGTACCTCCTTTGTTTACTTTCATGTGTCTTTGCTGCATTCTTAGAATAAAATCTGTTATTTAGATTTAAATCTTGTTTTGTTATTTAGGTTGTTTTTTATGAGTAAAATAACTTTTCATGCTTAGATTTAGTTGATCGGTTGCTAACAGAAAAGCTTCAAGAAAAGGGCCAACAAACATCTGTGGTTTCACCTCTCCCTCAGTGGGATCAGCAGCTGTGACTAGGATGACTTTGTTGCCCACAAAAACACTGTTTTTGCTTTGCCATGCAATCACTAGTGTTTGATCTTCATGTGTAGAAGTTGGTTACAAGTTCAGACTTTTGTTTGCTTAGTTGCATGATTTAAAATACATGGTTTCATTGCAGGTCACACTCTTGTTCATTCTCTTTACTGACAGCTAGCAAATTAGGTCAACGTAACTAGGACTTTGAATTTACAAGTCTTTGTTGGTTCAGATTGGAAAAACGACTTGCAGAGCACCTGTACCACTCCTTCATCTGCTTATTCTCCATCAGCACCATCCATTCCACCCTCTACAAAGAATCCTTACCTCACGTTTGCCACATTTGCTCACATAACCCTAGTTTTTGTACATCATTGTTTCAGCCTTCTTTGAGCCAACTTAGCTATCTACACCTTCTCACCACTCCATCCACCAGTCCCTGGGCCACTTCAGACCCCTATCCTACCTCCATATCCATTCATGCATCTTCCCTCACTCACCCATCCTCCAAAATCCAATTTTTAAACATCCTGTAGAAATTTCTGAACATCCTGTAGAAATTCCTGAAACATCCTGTAGAACCCCTGCAGACTTCCTGTAGAAGCTCACGAATGAGGTTTCTTGATAGCAAAACTCTGTGAAACTCTCTGGAAGGGTGTTAGTGACCCCTTAGGCCCTCTCTGAACCTTCCCGGCATCTTCCAAGCCTTTCCTCTCGCCAATCCACCTCTGCACAGTAAAAAACAGTTAAATTGTATGCATGATAATTGTGACAACTTATTCAAAAATACAAAAAGATGTTTTCTTCAAATAGTGATAACTTAGACACATGCATTTTAAATTCCTAGAAGTCAATGGCATCTGTTTCAGTAGCTTGCATCCTCTTTTTCGCATCAGTAGGGCTAGCTGGTAAAATTAGGGTTTGCTAGGGTTTGCATTTCCTTTCCGCTTTCTAGTTTCATTCTGCAAGTAAATTAGCCCCTTTGAGTTAGCTTTCATTCATCAGTTAAAAAGCTCCTTTTAAGAGCTCATAGAAGTTGGCTTAAGCTCCTAGCGGACTTGTGCCAGCTGACCAAGTGATAGCTGCGGCAAGAGCTAGTACTTGTGCATACAGCACTGTCGCTTCCAAGTTTGTTACGAACTACCGGGTTGATAAAATTAAAGAAGGGAGTCTCAGGAGTTGCATCATTATTGCTCCAATACTGGGGCCCACCATCTTTTTGGCACCGTTTCCGGGGAAGCATCAGAGTATTGGTGATTGCTGCTTTTCTTCTATTTTCCACTACAAGATTCTGCTAAGTAGTTTATTTCATTTCATTTCCGCAAAAGTAGAGTAGACATTTCCCGCTTTCATAGATTAGCATTTCAATTCCGCAATTTCATTTCTGCAAGCGTAGATTAGCATTTCAATTCCGCAAGCGTAGACTAGCATTTCATTCCTACAATTTCATTTCAGCAAAATAGATTAGTCCTTTCCTGCCTTCATTTCAATTCCGCATTTTCATTTTAGCAAGATAGTTAGTTGCAGTTCAATCTATTTCAGTTTTGCAGGTAGAAGTAGAAAAAAGCAAAATCAACCAAAAATATTTCCTTTCATGCCTTGTAGGAGTAGAGATAATTCAGAAAAATGATTGTACAACACCCCCACTGCTTCACACAGCCAACCTTCTCTCTTCTTCGATGGCTGTGATTAAAGAACCCTTAGGTGGACCGCAAGGCATATTTGAAGAACCTCAAGGGAAGAAGAAGAAGAAAACATTCCTCTGGAGAAAATGGCTACAAATAGAAATGTTGGGAGCAGCACCTTGTCCAAAAACGAATTTGCAAATCAGATCAAATATTTCAAGAGTGATATGAGGCAGTTTCTTGCCATGCAACTGGATACCTTGCAGATCCAAAGGAAGCAAGAGGAAGCCAAGAGGGCTTTGGCCATCTTCTGTCCCAGGTGCACTAGAAAGCATCCTAGGAACGAATGTCCATTGCACTCCATAGAAGTGTGTTTTATTTGTGAAAGAGACCATCCTACGAACCAGTGCCCTTCCTTGCCTGGAATGAAAGCTACCTATCAGACGGCTAAAGGAACCACTGAACCACTCTATTATATGAACCAAAGGAGGCCACATGGACCTAGATCTTACCAGCAGGAACTGCAAGGGACATCCGAGACCTATTATGACCCCTATAAAGCCACTTTCATGCCTTCTTGGGGTCCCCTGCTCATCCTTCCTGGTCTACACCTGCTCCTTGGTCATATCATCCTCAATATTATGCCCAACCAGCTGCTCATTCGTTTCACTCTTATGCTCAGCCATAGCCTCAATGGAATGCACCTCATCAGGGGTGGAGGCCCCAATACAACTCTCCTCCCGCTCATTTTCTTCCACCACCTGCCCAACCACAACCCCATCCACATCCATCTCAAATACACACCCCCACTCAACTACCCATGCCACCATTTCCAAACCTGCACATTGAACTCGCTCAATCCAATTGCAATGTTGAGACACAACATGTCCAAATGATTCCTCTTGAGCTCAATGATCTTCGCCATAGCTCAGCAAGAGTGTTGCAAAGTAGAGATTATATTGACAACATTGAAGGACCAAAGATAAAAGAAGATTCAAAAGAGGAGATCAAAGCACCATGGGCTGCACTTGATGAAGAGAAAACATCAGAAGTAGAAATCAAGAAAGCTCCCTCATGGTTACCATCAAATCTTCCATGTATTCAAGAGAAAGATCAGCAAAAATAGGAAGATGAGAAAGTCATGGTAGAAGGTGACATGAAACATGATCCAGATCAGCAAAAGGACCAAAGATATCAGAGCTATATTGAGATATGGTTTCAGACGATCACTAAGTTGCAGTGATACTCTCTTCCTCAGCTATGTTTGATCCCTTCAAAGTCAAATCATTTTGTCTCTGAAATCTGGATAGCCGTCAAAGCATGCATTTCGAGCCTTCACATCATTTTATCACTAGTCTCGATGTGCACATGGCTCCATTGGAAGTATTCTTACACTTGAAAATGATTTTGTTTTTCAAGTAGGGTAGGGTAGGAAAAAAAAAAGAGAGAGAAAAAGAGAAAAAAAATGAAAATAAGAAGAAAAATAAAAATCTAAGGTGAAAACCTCCTCGGAGGCGCCTTAGATTGGCTCATTGATTGAAAACCTACATGAGGCGGTCAATGGGTTGGGAAAAAAGAGAAAAGAGAATAAGATCTCTGGGTGAAAACCTCCCTTGGAGGAGCCCAGGGTAGGCAATTAGGGTGAAAACCTCCATGAGGTGCCCTAGTTGTTTTTCAAAAAAAAGGAGAAAAAGAGAAATAAAAATAAACCTAATTTCCATTGGATAATTGCAGGTTGCAAGAAGGACATTGTAGGTCAGGAGGATCACTCAAAACAAAGACAAAGGAATTTTTGTGCCTTCTACAGGAAGTTCTGTATTTCTACAGGAAACATCCTGTAGAACCTTCAAGCGAGCCAGATTCGATTTTGGAAGGGAATCTAAAGCTTGGAATCTATTGGTTATGCTTGCAAGCATCCATTTTTCCATTCCTCACCCTTTTCCATCATTTTTTCCACCTCATTGTGCTTCTTTTATGAAAACTGTGTTTTCTACATGAAGTTCTGTGTCTTCTACAGGAAGCTTACAAAAAAGCCAAATTGATCTCCGAAGAGGACCCGAAGGCTGGGAATATGTCCATGAGGCCTGCACACATCCATTTTTCCATCCCTCACCCTTTTCCATCATTTTTTCCCTGTCATTGTGCTTCTTTCCTCAAAACTGTGTTTTCTACAAGATGTTCCTGTAGAAATTACATGAAGTTAAATATGGATTGAAAAAAACAGTTTGGCGAACATGGTAGCTTCCTTAAGGGTTCAGAAGTCCTCCTGCACTTTTCAAACTCCTCCTCCATCATCTCCATGCCTGCACCACAACCCAAGCTCAGTTTTTCTTACCATGCAAAAACTTGTAGAATGCTTTGAAGAAAAAAATACATAGAACAAAATTTGTTTTTTCCCTTACTTGAAAACCATGCATCCATTTGAAAAACCGTTTTACAGGGAATTGTATAGGGATGATGGCATCATGCCCGAGCAGTTTCAGCCCATTTTGATGCACAATTTCCAAGAAATCCGCCTCCATCACCGTCAGCCATTTTTGCATTTTCTCCATATCCGTGCATCCATTTCAAAACTTGTTTCATGGGGAGATGCATATGGGTGATAGTAACCTACCCAAGCAGTTTCAGCTGATTCTGATGCACGGTTTCCAAGAAATTGATCTATGAAATCTTCAGCCATTTTCCTTTTTTCTAGAAATCTGTGCATCCATTGAACGAAATTTTACTATGGGAAGTGAATAATGATGATAGGAACATGCTCAAAAAGTTTCAAATCGATCCGGTTTATCGTTCGGGAGCAATGGCGAAAATAAGTTTTGGTCCTGTGAAAATTCAGCAGCAGCAGCGTGATGGTGCAGATCTGAACGTGGAAACGAACTCCTGCAGCTTAGATCTGGCTAGAGGATACCTACACAAGCAAAATAACCACACATAAGACAACAAAGAGCTTATAGCACAAAGGAGCCATCATGCAACCACCGAAAAAGATGCATGCAGCAGTGAAAAGCACCTCACGATAGCCATTCGACTTCGAGGTATGTGACTGAAACTCGTCCCTCTATTGCATAAATCTAATTTAAAAACTGCATGAATGAATGGAATGGTGGAATTAAGCCACGAATATAGCAAGGTTAACCTGACATCCAGTTCTCTAGCGCTCAGGGAAAAATCACGTAGCATACGTGTACGGTCATTCATGTGAAATTTGAAAAACACAAGTAGTGGTAGATGTGTTGAACTCCAGTGCACAGGACGTCAAATAGTTAACAGATAGAGGAAAACACACAGTTTACAACATCACTGTAGTTCAAATAAATATAGCACACATTTTTTCCACCTCAACACAAATCATGCAGTAATTAAAGAAATGCTCAGCTGAAGACTCACGTTAGCTGTTGTTCATTTACACTTGCAAAACTCTTCAGCTGAATCCTCTGCCTCTGAATTCTATTAAACCGACGTCCTTCGCCAAGTTTTTCAGCTTGTTCAAAATTCTCCCGCATACCAAGATTGTTCAAAGGCACAGAGACATCCTACAGAAGTCGGCCAGCGTTCTACAGGAAGACGTTCTACAGGAAAGTATAGCAAAGCCTTCCACAGCAGAAAAGCCCAAGTTTCTTCATCAAATTTGGAGCCTGAAGAGAGATATGTAACACAAGGGAAGAAGATTTTTCAGCCTCATCATTTATTATATGGACTAACAGAGGTACTGGGAGAGAATGATGAACTTCAAACACTCAAAGATGGGCTATTTGGAGATGTGTTAAGGTCCACATAGGAGGCCATCATTCTTCCACCATGGATTGTTCTTGCAGTACGACCAAGGCCTGGTGTGTGGGATTATGTCCCTGTCAATGTTGATGAACTTGCCGTTGAACAGCTTTCTGTGGCTGAATATTTGGAATTCAAGGAGCACCTTGTGGATGAAAGTGTCAAGGATAAATATGCATTGGAGCTAAACCTTGAGCCCTTCAATGAATCTTTTCCTCGCCCAACACGGCCATCTTCCATTGGTAGTGGAGTTCAATTTCTCAATCGACATTTTTCTTCAAGATTATTCCATGATAGAGAAAGCATGCAACCCTTGCTAGGTTTCCTTCGAGCACATAGCTACAGAGGCCAGAAGCTGATGCTGAATGAGAGAATACAAAGTTTGTCCAAGCTACGCTCAATCTTGTTAAAGGCAGAGGAACATCTTAAAAAGTTCCCCAAGAATACACCATATACAGAGTTTGAATACAAATTACAAGAAATGGGATTGGAAAAAGGATGGGGAGACAATGCAGAACATGTCTTGGATATGATTCATTTTTTCTTGGAGACTCTGCAGGCCCCTAATCCATCAACTTTAGAAACATTTCTAGGAAGGATTCCTATGGTCTTTAATGTTGTGATTCTTTCATTTTGGCCAAGAATTTTTTTAGGAACAACAATAAAGAAAAAGAAGGAAGAAACAGAGAGGAAAAAAAAAACAAGTTTAATCCCTGGAAATTGTTGCAGGTTGCAAGAACACAATGCGGAAAGGGGGCCTCCCAACACAAGCAGAAGGGTCCCTACCAAGTTCCCAGGCATCCTCACATCCATCCCCTCCATGAACACTCATTTTTTTCAGGGTTCGGACATAATCTAATCATGGTTCAACCTTCTCCAGGAAGCTACAGGACTTTCTACAGGAAGTTCTATATTTCTACCAGAAACATCTTGTAGAGCCTTTGGGCAGGCCAGAATCGATTATGGAGAGGGATTTGAAGCTTGAAGTCTATTGAGGAGGCATGCAACCACCCTTTTCTTCCATCCTCCACTGGTTTCATCTCCTTTCACCACCATTGCCACCATCTGATTGAATATACTTGCACAATCATACCAAAGCTGAAACTTCTCTAGGAAAAGGAGCACAGGCAGTGGGAAGAAGCATAGAGAAAAGCATGGTTTCATGACTGAGAAGAGGACATCACTTCAGAAGCTTAGCATAACAGGGAGGCCACCAGGGCCATCAAAGATGAGGAGATAGATTGGTTGCTCAGAGGATGATCAACACTTTCAGTAGTGGGGTGATGATGAGCCCCAAAAATGGATAATTATATGGGCTCATTCAACCTCCTAATTCGACTTAATCCACCATTCTCATTAGTTTATTGCATGTTTTTGATTATATTTATGCTAATAGAGTGAATTGGGTTAGTCATTATGCCAACAAGTCTAATGTGTGCTTTGTGTAGTCTTTTTAGTCAATTTGGGGACAAAATCAAAGGTCTTAATGAGCACTTGGCAGCCAAATTCGTGGGAGAACAAGGGAGAGGATTTTTAGGAAGGTGTCCCCTTCATTTATGGGCCCTTACCTTAAATTCTCCACCATCAGCTCGGAGTTCAAGGGCCACCAAATCAATTATCACAAGGGCAGCCAAGCAAGTCAAGTAGGACTGCTGTTAACTGCAAGTTTTGGGCAACCGAGTCCCTAAAGTTTAGGAGGACTGTTGGGGTCCTAAAGTTGTATAAATAAGAGGGCTTAGGGCCTCATTTCAGTTAGTCACTTTATAGTCATTTTGTATTCATTTTGTAGTCATTTTGTAGTTCGATTTTTAGGCAGTAGATTAGCTTTGCTTTCAGAACATTTTCAAGTTCTCCTTGTGGACAGTTTTTGGAATGTAACATTTCTTTTCATCAATAAAGATGAATCCAGCTTTGCACCAGCTCTAAATATCTCTCAAGAGGCTGTGGCTCTTGGGGTTGGGCCCATCTCAAGCACCCAGTACCTCCTTTGTTTACTTTCATGTGTCTTTGCTGCATTCTTAGAATAAAATCTGCTATTTAGATTTAAATCTTGTTTTGTTATTTAGGTTGTTTTTGATGAGTAAAATAAATTTTCATGCTCAGATTTAGTTGATCGATTGCTAACATAAAAAGCTTCAAGAAAAGGGCCAACAAACATCTGTGGTTTCACCTCTCCCTCAGTGGGATCAGGAGCTGTGACTAGGATGACTTTGATGCCCACAAAAACATTGATTTTGCTTTTCCATGCAATCAATAGTGTTTGATCTTCATGTGTAGAAGTTGGTTACAAGTTCAGACTTTCATTTGCTTAGTTGCATGAGTTAAAATACATGGTTTCATTGCAGGTCGCATTCCTGTTCATTCTCTTTACTGACAGCTAGCAAATTAGGTCCATGTAACTAGGTCTTTGAATTTACAAGTCTTTGTTGGTTCAGATTGGAAAAACGACTTGCATAGCACCTGTACCACTCGTTCATATACTTATTCTCCATTAGCACCATCCACTCCACCCTCTACTTAGAATCCTTACCTCACGTTTGCCACATTTGCTCACATAACCCTAGTTTTTGTACATCATTGTTTCAACCTTCTTTGATCCAACTTAGCTATCTACACCTTCTCACCACTCCATCCACCAGTCCCTGGGCCACTTTAGACCCCTATCCTACCTCCATATCCATTCATGCATCTTCCCTCACTCACCCATCCTCCAAAATCCAATTTTTAAACATCTTGTAGAAATTTTAGAACATCCTGTAGAAATTCCTGAAACATCCTGTAGAACCCCTGCAGACTTCCTGTAGAAGCTCACGAATGAGGTTTCTTGATAGCCAAACTCTGTGAAACTCTCTGGAAGGGTGTTAGGGACCCCTTAGGCCCTCTCTGAACCTTCCCGACCTCTTCCATGCATTTCCTCTCGCCAATCCGCCTCTGCATGGTAAAAAACAGTTAAATTGTATGCATGATAATTGTGACAACTTATTCAAAAATACAAAAAGATGTTTTCTTCAAATAGTGATAACTTAGACACATGCATTTTAGCTTCCTATAAGTCAATGGCATCTCTTTCAGTAGCTTGCATCCTCTTTTTCGCATCAGTAGGGCTAGCTGGTAAAATTAGGGTTTGCATTTCCTTTCCGATTTCCAGTTTCTTTTGGCAAGTAAATTAGCCTCTTTGAGTTAGCTTTCATTCATCAGTTAAAAAGCTCCTTCTAAGAGCTCATAGAAGTTGGCTTAAGCTCCTAGCGGACTTGTGCCAGCTGACCAAGTGACAACTGCGGCAAGAGCTAGTACTTGTGCATATAGCACCGTCGCTTCCAAGTTTGTTACGAACTACCGGGTTGATAAAATTAAAGATGGGAGTCTCAGGAGTTGCAGCATTATTGTTGCAATACTGGGGCCCACCATATGGTATAGAAGAAAAAATGGAAGGAAACATGGAAGATTTGAAGAATGGTTTAAAAGAAGACATGGAAGGTTTGACAAAGTTACTACAAGAAATGCTTCCTAATGGAGAAAAGGGGTTACATGAAACTCATGATGAGAAAAAATATTTTTTAATCATGATTTCATAGACTCTAACATTGGATTGAATACCCACAGTATTCCAAATATCGATATGAGTAAGCTTGATGTCAAGGATCTAGTAACATGGATATTAGAGATCGAGCAATATTTTGATATCCATAATGTGCAACACACACAAAATGTATGCATCGCAACTTTATATTTAGAACCCAATCAGTTTGTATGGTATCAAAGGCTTTGTTCTTGTAAACCTCTTGTCACTTGTTCAAATTTTATGGATGAAATGATAGCACATTATGAGGATACAAACAGAAATATCTTCTTTAGTCAATTGATAAATCTCAAAAAAAGGGGTTCAATGTCGAAGCACATTGAGGACTTCGAAAAATTGAATATAAGGTTAAATGATATTTTAGAGTAGCATAAGATTAATGTATTCATAAGGACATTAAAGGATAACATCCAACATGAGGTTTGACATTGGGAACTTGATTCATTGGAGAAATCATTGAGGTTAGCAAGAAAAATTGAAAGAAAAATTATGGCAACAAGGAAGCCTGCCTATTAGGTCCCTTACTACTAGTGTAACCCCTTATTGTTATTATTACAACCCCCTTATTATATTTTTGCACCCATGTAGTCCCCATATTGTTATTATTATGCCCCACAGAAGCCAACTATTGTAATTATTGCGCCCTTACTGTAGAGCTTTGAAATTACACCTCTCCTACACATTCTCCCAGACTTTTTCCCCGCACCTAAAACCTCATAAGCTATCAAAATCATTGCATATTGATTCTAAAAGAGCATTTAAGTGGTCTTCTAACTATGTTTTTGTGTTTGTTGTTTGAACTAGATTTTACTCATTAGTTGCGGAATGCAACCACTTTGCACAGCTGATTCAACTTTCCGCAGCTATTTTTGTTAAACTCCAGGTTTCAGGTGTCATCAGGCAAAACGGGACATGTGGGTAGATCAAGAATGACTTGGACATGGATCAGGTCCTATTGGTTCAGCCAGATTCATCAAGGAAAGTTGTGGTCAATGGTGGTCAAGCGGTGGTCAAACAGAGGAGTCCTACAGCAACAAGACTCTGTTTTCAAACACGTAAAGGATTCGTGGTCATTCCTAGATCCCTAGGGACATGCTGACAGCTGTAGACTGCCCCACGATGTGAATCCAATAGCCAGAGTTGATAGATTTAATAGTCTCAGTAACCATTATGCTAAATCCATGGACGCTGTCTTTTACGTGTCTTCTGTTGACGTAGTTTCACAGGAATCAATTATGAAGTTTTTGTTATAAATAATGCGTTTCTATACGCATAGTAGTTAGTTCTTGTTAATGTAATTTTTCTGTTAAAGTTACTGTACCGTGACACTAGTTCCATTGTGTTAACAAGAGGATTATTCCTCTGTTTTGATATATAAAGAGAAGACTCTGTTTCTACATGATTACGTGAACATAATTTTGGATTGATAGCCTGTTGACTGAGGCTGTGTAGAGGGCCCCTATATGCTGAGGTTTTGTTTCCTTGTTGCTGTACAGTTTTTACGTCTTGTTTCCTTATTTTCACTACACATGTTTCATAGTTATTCACCTGTGTATATATTTCTAACATTTCCTTCCTGTTTATGATTTTACAAGCTTTGTATATTGCTGTTAACGTTGATCAGTGTGTGTATGTTTCAAGACAGAGTAGGCCCAGACATTTTTCATGCAATTTTCATAATAACTAGTGACATGGAATTAGCCTCTCTGCTGACTTTGCTTTTCTTAGTCTTTTTTTTAATTCCAGTTATGCTTTGATTCCAGTTTTGTTCACTTGCTTTAGTAGTTAGTTTAAATATCAACTTGCTCATATCATTGACGATTATCTCCGAAAGCCATAGCTTAGACTAACTGGCGAGGAATCGGATTATGAATGATGTGATTTGATTTTAGTTTTACTTTTCTGCAATTAGACATCAACTTGCTCATATCATTGACGATTATCTCCGAAAGCCATAGCTTAGACTATTTGGCGAGAAATCGGATTATGAATGCTGTGATTTGATTTTAGTTTTACTTTTCTGCAATTAGACATAAACTTTCTCATGTCATTGACATTATCTCCAAAAGCCATAGCTTAGACTACCTGGCGAGGTATTGGACTATGAATGATGTGAATTGATTTTACTTTTACTAGATTGCAATTTTTGATTTATTTGAGTGTAGTAGCTTAATTCATTTTTCTATATTTAGATAGCAGCAGAGATAATGATTTCATGATTAGTAGTTCATTCTTTGCTTGACTTGAATAGCAGCACATTTTCATTTTTTTTTTGTTCAAATATTAATTTCATCACTAGTATGTTCTAAGACCCTCTAAAGTGTTAAGTTCTGGAAATCATTACAGAGGTCATAATTGCCTTAAAATATATATCCATACTTGCCTTCTAGAGTATTCTTAAAACTTAGGAATAGGATTCCATTCATATTAGAGATAAACGAAGATAAAAACCCTCAAGACAAAATAAAAAATTGAAAACGACAAAAAGGTAAGAAAGAGGTTGTCTTGCACATATACTGCACCACACTTCATCAGTTTACGACTCCCGGATTGATAATTAATGTAGCAATTTAGGACACACTAAATTGACCAAACATTTTGGCACCATTGCTAGGGAAGTGTAACTAGGTAGTCAATCTCTTAAAAAAAAAAAGAAGAAGGGAAAAACTGATAACTTCTTGAAGTATGCTCTCCTCTTGCACCTAGTATGATCTGGAGGATCAGAAAAGAGAGTTGTTAGTTCAATAATTTCTTCATTATGCTCTCTTCTTGCACCTAGTGTGACCTGGAAGATCGGAAAGAGAATTATTAGCCCGACTTGAAAAAATAAAAAATAAAAAATGACATGCATAGAGCAAGAGATTCTAGGGGAAGGTTTATAGCTAGGGTGAAAAGTTTGATTTTCATAACTCCAGCTACTTCAAGGCATAAACAAGATACACCTCCATCATCTTCGACTTACACTCCCAGCCTTAGGATTCCTAGAATACAAGGGGCAGTAGCTGAATTAGGAGACTCTCCCACACTATCCATTAAATCTGACCTAGGAGAAGAACCTTTCTTCACTTCTACAGGGGAACATATTGTAATCAAAGAAGTAGAATCACCTGAAGAAGAGGAGGGAGAAATTCTTCCTCGTTCGCCATTAATAGAAGAACCAGAGAACTTTGAGAACTTTGAGGAAACTATCATGATAGAGGAAGTAGTAAATGGATATGGAGGAGGGGGTCAAGGTAGAGGAAGAGGAAACAATGGAGGAGGTAGAGGTAATAATGGGGGAAATAGGGATGGAGATAACTCATTTGGATTCCCTATAGCCGATGAGGAAACCCATACAACAATGAAAAACATTTCACCATCTGTCCTCCCAAACTTTTAGGGGTTGTGAAGTGAGGATCTTGAAACATTTCTATTTGAGTTTGAAGTCTTGTGCCGAACCTATGACTATATGGAAGACTCTCAAAAACTCAAACTGTTTCCTTCAAAATTGAAAGGAGCTACTTTGAAATGGTTCATGGGATTAGTCACTCAATCTATTAGGACTTGGAATGATATGAAACAAACATTTTTGGATAGATACTTGGATTATTGTATGCCCACCAATCATGAAACAAATATTTTTGGATAGATACTTGGATTATTGTATGCCCACCAATCATAAGGATGAGGTTCAAGATGATGCAAAAGGAAGATGAAAACTTGGAGGATTTACTTGAAAGATTTCAATACAACTTAAAGAGAGCAAAAAAGAGCAATTTAGATGAATAAACCTTGAAAGCCCTTCTATTGAAAGCCATTAGCTATGAATGGATAGATATTTTAAACATGATGGGGAAGGAAGATATTTCTCAACTTCCACTCCATGACATAGTAGAACTATGTGTCCATCTCTCAAGGGGAAAATCTAAAACTGGAAAAGGGCCTAGAGTTCCTTCTCTTATTAGAGCAAACAAATCTGCAATTGGATCAGTAAGTAGGGCAGAGATTGGCAATATGCTTGATGAGTTCAAAACCGATATTCTAGGGAGCCTTAGTGAACAACTAGACACCCTTAAAATACAAAACAAAAATAAAGCAGAAGCCGAAGCCTTAGCCATCTTTTGTCCAAAATGTAGAAAGAAACATGCTTTAAGGGAATGTCCCTTCGATGCAAAAGTTGTAGAAACATGTGTGATTTGCTCATAAAGGCATGAGACCAAGGATTTTCCTTCAATTCCTGGGCTCAAAGCTATCTTTTAGGAAGATCCAAATTCAGTAGAGTCCCTTTTTTTTGTTTCAAGAAGGCCATGGCAGGGGCCACAAAATCCAGGATTTAACAATCCTATGAACTTTCAACTCCCACCAAATTGGAATTCTTGGCAACAACCTTGGCCCCAATCTCCAAATCCATACCAATCATGGGCACAAGGGATGCAAAATCCTTATGGGAGATTTGCTCAATTTTATCAATATCCTCCATCTTTTCAAAATCAACAAAATCCAAAAATTCCAAATCAAAATCCACAACTTTCATTACCATTTCCGCAACAGCAACCTTCTCAACAAAATTCAAATTCTCAACTCTTGCTTCCATTTCAACAAAATATGAATCAACTACCAGCCCAGCCATTGCCAAATCCCAATAACAAAAATCCTTAGAATGCTTACATGGTAGAAGGACAACAATTTCCTACCTATATGATTGTTCCTCTCAATGATGTACAATTCAAGTCTGGTAGAGTTTTAGAAAAACCTTCTATAGATGTTCAAAAGAAAGATACCTTTGAGGAGGATTCTCTTAAAACCAATAAAGGTTCTGAGGAAGCATCTCTTCAAAACCCAACCATTCAAAAAGAAAAGGAAAAAGAGTCAACCCCAACAACTCCTATAGTTGAGCAACCTACATCTTCATCCACACCTCCTTTCCCTACAAGATTACAAATTGACAAAGGGGTGGAAAAACAAATCTTGTTTCGTGACTATGATTTTCTAGATGAATTAAAGAATGTCTGTATCAAGATTCCCTTGCTACAAGCCATTAGAGAGATTCCTATTCTAGCAAAAACAATAAAGGAGTTGAGTCTCAAAAGACCAAGGAGGAAACCAAGAGATACAAGAAGAATCCACCTGGTAGGAAAAATTGCAGATATCATGATGGGAAAAATTACCATGCAAAAATATGTAGATCTAAGTAGTCCAATTATCAAGACACATATAAATGGGATAGAAATTCCAAATACTTTGATTGAATTAGGGGCTGCTATCAACATCATGAGTAGAGCTGTGGAACAGCTTAAACTTCCTAATCTTCTTTTTACACCCACCTTACTACAACTTGAAAATAGATCAATAATGAAACCAGATGGTGTATTGGAAGATATTTTAGTCTCCTTAGGTTCTTGGGAATATCCAGTAGATTTCATGATTTTTACTCCCAAGAGTAATTTAGGAGGGCACCCACTTATCTTAGGAAGACCTTGGCCAGCCACAACTGATGCCTTCATTAGTTGTAGATCTGGAGATATGTACATTTCTAATGGTAGTTCGACAAAGAAATTCAATTTGTATCCTCCAGCAAAAGAAGTTACAGAAGTAGGAGACAATGAATGGGTCGATGATGAGGACAGTATACAACCTTTCTTTACCATTTATAAAATTAGTGAAGATAGCCAAATTCTGAACACATTAGAAAATTTTCAAACACCTTCAGAATATGACCACACACAATTTCAGTTAGATTCTAATATTGAGTACTTATCATCAAGACAAATGTCTCTTTACTCTATGGAAGAATTTGGTAGTTCTACCATTGAGATTTTTTCAGGTAAAACATTGAATATCAACAAAAATTTGGAAAAATCTCAATAGGAAGAGCTAACCAAAATTTTGCAAAAACATTCTACTGCATTTGCATGGGAGTATACTGATATGAAAGGTATTGATCCTAAGACTTGCATCCATCATCTATATATTGAGGAAAACAGTAGACCAATTAGAAAATCTCAGAGAAGGATGAATCCAAATCTTAGGGAGATAGTGAAAGAAGAACTCCAAAAACTACTCAATGGAAACTTCATTTATCCAATTTCAGATAGTCAATGGGTTTCTCCTTTGGTTATAGTACCTAAAAAGAATGGTAAATGGAGGGTATGCATTGATTACAGGGAATTGAATAAAGCAACTCTAAAGGATCACTTTCATTTGCCCTTTATCGATCAAGTATTAGATACATTAGTAGGCAAAAGGTACTTTTCATTTCTTGATGGTTTTAGTGGTTATATTCAAATTCAGGTAGCGCCTGAAGATCAGGATAAGACCACATTTACCTATCCATGGGGAAATTTTGCTTATCGAGTGCTTCCTTTTGGATTATGTAATACACCCGCAACATTTCAAAGAGCAGTACTAGGAATTTTTTCTGATCTAATCCATGATTGTGTAGAGGTTTATATGGATGATTTTACAGTTTATGCTGATTCATTTGAAGAGGCATTAGAAAATTTGGAAAAAGTCTTTATAAGATGTAAAGAAACAAACCTCTCATTAAGCCATGAAAAATGCTTTATGATGTTTACTAAAGGTATTGTTTTAGGACATCATATTTCAGGGGATGGGATTAAATTTGATAGATCAAAAGTTGAAGTCATCTCCAAATTGCTTATTCCAAATTGTCAAAAAGATGTTAGAAGTTTTCTAGGATTTACTGGATATTATAGAAGATTTATAGAAAACTTCACTAAAATAGCATCTCCACTTTTCAAACTTCTTACAAAAGACTATGAATTCAAATGGGATCCTGATTGTCAATCAGCATTTGAAACTTAGAAAACAAGAATATCTGAAGCACCTATCTTGAGAGGACCAAATGGGAAACTTCCTTTCCATATTTCTACAGATGCTTTAGATACAACTTTAAGAGCTGTGTGGGGTCAAAAAGATTTAGTTCCTTATTCCATTTACTATACCAGTAAAAATTTAACTCCCACTGAGTTGAACTATACTGTGACTAAAAAAGAGTTCTTAGCTGTTGTTCATGCAATCAATAAGTTCAAACATTATATAACAGGCTATGAAACTTTTATTCATACTGATCATTCTGCAATTAGATATCTAATGAACAAACCTATTACTAATGGCAAAGTTACAAGGTGGCTCCTACTTTTACAGGAATTCAATATTACTGTGTTGGATAGACCAAGGAAACAAAATAAAGTAGCTGATTTCTTGTCTAGGATTTAGAATACTAAAGAAGATTCTCCTGTAGAGGATAAGTTTCTTGATGAATATTTATTTGCAGTAACTACTAAGACCCCTTGGTATGCAGATATATCTAACTATTTGGTTATAGGGAAACTACCTCCACATTTATTTCCTGGTGAAAGAAGAAAGATTATTTAGGAGAGTTCAAAATATTCATGGATTTCTAACGAATTGTTTAAAACAGGGCCAGATCTTGTGATCAGAAGATGTGTTAGGGAAGATGAAATTCCTGATATCCTCAAAGCATGTCATGATGAACCATGCGGCGGACACTTTGCTGACAAAAGGACAGCCTGTAAAATCCTGTCTTTAAGATATTATTGGCCATCCCTCTTCAAAGATGCAAAACAATATGTCAAAAGGTGTGATAGCTGCCAAAGAGTAGGAAAACCTACCCTTTCAAATGAAATGCCATTATAGCCATAGGTACTTATCGAACCCTTTGAACAATGGGCTTTAGATGTCATTAGACCTATTAACCCACCATCTAAACAAAGAAAGTATATATTGGTATGTATTGATTATGTCACTAAATGGGTAGAAGCCAAAGCATTATTTTCTACTACTGAGAATTCAGTTGTTAGTTTTCTTTATGAGGATATTTTTTACTCGCTTTGGTGTTCCAGAGAAATTGTGACAGATCAGGGAAGTCAATTCACATCCAACCTGGTGGAGAAGCTGATGGAAGAATACAAAATCAAGCACAGAAAATCTACTCCTTACCATCTGTAAGAAAATGGTCAAGTGGAGTCTACAAACAAAGTTATTGAAGGCATCATCACCAAGACTGTTCATCTACACAGAAGAGATTGGGTAGAAAGGATTCCTGAAGCCCTGTGGGCCTACAGAACTACATGGAGAAACACAACATGACACTCTCCCTATGAACTTGTTTATGGGAAAGAAGTCTTGCTCCCCATTGAGTTCCAAGTCAAAACTTTCAAGATGGCAGTTCAGTTGGGAATGGATCTATCAGAAGCCCAAAAGCATAGAATGGAGCAGTTGAATGAGCTAGATGAGATCAGACAAGAGGCAATCCTAAGAACTGATCTAGTTCAATATCAGAGATCTAAGTGGCATGACAAATACATCAAGGAGAAAAAGTTTCAAGAAGGAGATTGGGCATTGCTATTTGATTCCAAGTTTAAAGATTTTAAAGGAAAGTTTCAGACTCATTGGCTTGGGCCATATGAGATTGACAAAATCTTTAACAATGGAGCGGTAAGAATCAAAACCATTAATGAACATCAAACTCCTCTTATTGTGAATGGCTATAGATGAAAGATCTATCATAAGCCACTCTCAAAACAGGAATTTGTCAAAACTTTCAAGATAGTTCTGCAATAAGGCTGGTGAAGAAGAATCCTTCTTCTCCACCAGCCTAGCCTTTGTTCTTTTCTATTTCTAAAATATATGTGTGTGTGTGTGTGTGTGTGTAAGCATGAAATCCAATGACTGATTGGCAATCTTATACAGAAAATACAGGGCAAAAATCAGGAACTCCTGACGCCCTATATTTTCCAAAAAAAAAATCTTCTCTCATTGTATTCATAGTTTCATGACATCTCATTTCACTTCATTTCACCTCATTTCACTTCACTTCCTTTCATTTCATCATCTAATTCCACCAATAAACCCCTTTTATGACCATTTTCATTCATTCAGTCATCATTTATCCATCTCCATTCAGTCATATGATCACTGTGTCAGTTTCCGCAGTTGAACCCAGTTTCCGCAGCTAGAAGCTGATTCCGCAGCCACCACTCTATTTTTCAACACTGACAGTCAGATGTTAGTTAAATGATCATGAAAATCAAATGCAGGTATGGCAAAAGGAAGATATTCTGAAGATATAAAGCACTTAGAAGCATATAATAAGCAGCCAATCAAAGGTCAGTGGACAGAAGTGGTAAGTTCCAAGGTATGAGCAAAGTTCGTTTCAAATAGCGTTTTAAAACACATTTTATATAGTTATGAAACCACTAGCTCCATTATATGCAATGATTAGCATTGATAGTGTCCATAACCGTCCCACGACCTATGATTCCTCCACGAACCTTGTATTTATTTTTCAAATGGCCTCATGATCAAGCCTCCAGATTTAACTCGTGTTTGGCTGTACTTTGACACTCCACCTGTAATTATGGGGACGTGGTTGATTTGATCACGGCTCTTCTCTGCCACACAAATTCTGCAGCCATTTCGTGAGCATGTTTACGTCTACTTCATAGCCATCCAGTTTAAAAAAAAAAACTCTACCGGGCTCACTTTACTCCCCTACTATTCTATTGAAGTCACATTTGCATTCCTACCCTGTTCACATAAGCCTCCGCTCCGCTCCATGAAATCACTTCTGCTACCTGTTCTCTATTTTCCATTTACAGTCACTGGTTTTTCTCCATAAATCTTGTCCATTCCCCACTAACCCAACTGTCTCACCTCCGTTCATCCAATACCCATGTAGATGTGTTTAAGATAGGAGGAAGAAATGGGTCTTTTGTTGAGGGCAGAGCCGAAAGGGCCCAAATTTTTGGAAGGGTATCCGCAATTGAAAAGCATGCTAAGGAAGGCTCGGTGGCTACAATTTATTCAGAAATTTAGAGGCTACAAGAAGGAAGTTACAAAGACTTTTGCAAGATATTTTGATGGTGTGGAAGCAGAGGTTGGAGACCTTAAATTCTCAATCACAGAGGCATCCATAGCAGCTGCAACCGAACTTCCACAGGAGAGAGAACACTGGTTCAAAAATAAAAGCTTTGACGAGAGAGCATGGAGGGTTATCCTACAAAATCCAGGTATGGATGTAACCATCTTTAAACGTGGAATCCCTGTCTCTGCTTTAGAAGAAAAATGAGCTAGTCTATTATTGATAATCTAGAAATTCATCACATGTGAGGGACGATTTGGATCAATGTACATGTACCACACCCGGTTGCTGATGAATTTTCTAGAAAACCAAACTATTAATTTTCCCTACTTATTTTTAAATAGCCCGAAGAAAATGTCCATCACCGTCCAAAAGAATATGGGGGACGTAGAACCCCACCTGTATCATCACGACCTTGTGAAAAATTTGATAGAAAAACAATTGAAGGAAAAGGACACCTAGGAGCAGTTTTTAGTTAGAAATTTATTTCAAGATCCATAAGAAACCCCTGAAAGCAGCACATCAAGGAGAGGTAGAAGAAAGAAAACAAGTGATAGAATTCAGGATACTCCTACTAACATAGTTGAAGAAACTAGTAGGGAAGAAAAATTGTCTGAAAGTAGGAAGGAAAGAACTGAGGGTAAGAAGCCAATAAAATCAAAAGGGAAAAGAAATATTGAGGCTATCTATCAAACCCCAGAATCTTCCTCAGAAGAGGACCAACAAATACTGTCTGAAAGACTAGTTTACCTTTAGGAACAGTCAGCTGCAGCTAAGAGAAAAGGGAAAGAAAACAGAGTATGGAGAATGAAGACATTAGTCCACAAAATCTAAGGAGAAGTTCCAGAATTAAAGGCAAATTGAGAAAAATACAAATTAAAGGGCCCCACTTTATTGATTTAGGAGGGGAAACACCGGAAAAAACTTCAGCAATCCCTCCTGGCCATGGCCCACACCATACTCCTATTCCTCAGCCAGATTTTGAAAATAGTCCTCCTCAGCCAAATTTTGAAATCAGTCCTTCTCAACAGGATTTTGGGGTTAGCCCAAGAAAGACTACACCTGAGATAGACCCGAACCAGCAAGAAATGTATGATTATATAGAGTCCTTGGAGAAAACGGCCACAGATCCAGGCACTTCATCTACCCAGCCTAACACAGCACAGGAAGCTTTAATCCAATCACTGAAACAGGAAGTTTTTGAGCTGGAGGTCTTAAATAGACACATAAAAAGAGAAAATGAAACATTGAAGGAACAAGGTAGGTTAGATAAGATTATTCATGACGACACCATGTTGCCTCTTGGGCTATGGCAGAAGAAAAATAGAAAATTAAAGAAAAAGAACAGGAGGTTGAGCAAGGCTCTCATCGACCTCAAATTCAGATGCCTAATGAGGAAGCCGAGGATGACAGTGGTCCCAAGAAAGAAGAAAAGAAGGCTGGATGTATTGGCAAAGGTCTCAGAACACATGAACTGAAAGGAGGATGATCACAGTTCTGGTTGCATGGGGACATGCAACACCTTCACAGTGGGGGTATGTAGAGCTTTGAAATTACACCTCTCCTACACATTCTCCCAAACTTTTTCCCCTCACCTGAAACCTCATAAGCTATCAAAATCATTGCATATTGATTCTGAAAGAGCATTTAAGTGGTTTTCTAACTATGTTTTTGTGTTTGCTGTTTGAACTAGATTTTGCTCATTAGCTGCGGAATGCAGCCACTTTCCGTAGCTAATTCAACTTTCCGCAGCTATTTTTGTTAAACTCAAGGTTGTAGGTGTCATCAGGAAAAACAGGACATGTGGGTAGATCAAGAATGACTTGGACATGGATCAGGTCCTATTGGTTCAGCCAGATTCATCAAGGAAAGTTGTGGTCAATGGTGTTCAAGCGGTGGTCAAACAGAGGAGTCCTACAGCAACAAGACTCTGTTTTCAAACACGTAAAGGATTCGTGGTCATTCCTAGATCCCTAGGGACATGCTGACAGCTGTAGACTGCCCCACGATGCGAATCCAACAGCCACAGTTGATAGATTTAATAGTCTCAGCAACCATTATGCTAAATCCATGGACGCTATCTTTTACGTGTCTTCTGTTGATGTAGTTTCACAGGAAAACAATTATGAAGTTTTTGTTATAAATAATGCGTTTCTATACGCATAGTAGTTAGTTCTTGTTAATGTAATTTTGCTGTTAAAGTTACTGTGCCGTGACACTAGCTCCATTGTGTTAACGAGAGGATTATTCCTCTGTTTTGATATATGAAGAGAAGACTCTGTTTCTACATGATTGCGTGAACATAATTTTGGATTTATAGCCTATTGACCGAGGTTGCGCAGAGGGCCCCTATACGCTGAGGTTTTGTTTCCTTGTTGCTGTACAGTTTTTACGTCTTGTTTCTTTATTTTCACTACACATGTTTCATAGTTATTCCCCTGTGTATATATTTCTAACATTTCCTTCTTGTTTATGATTTTACAAGCTTTGTATATTGCTGTTAACGCTGATCAGTGTGTGTATGTTTCTGGATAGAGTAGGCCCAGTCATTTTTCATGCAATTTTTGTAATAACTAGTGACATGGAATTAGCCTCTTTGCTGACTTTTCTTTTCTTAGTCTTTTTTTTAATTCCAGTTATGCTTTGATTCCAGTTTTGTTCACTTGCTTTAATAGTTAGTTTAAATATCAACTTTCTCATATCATTGATGATTATCTCTGAAAGCCATAGCTTAGACTAACTGGTGAGGAATCAGATTATGAATGATGTGATTTGATTTTAGTTTTACTTTTCTGCAATTAGACATCAACTTTCTCATATCATTGATGATTATCTCCAAAAGCCATAGCTTAGACTACCTGGTGAGGAATCAGATTATGAATGATGTGATTTGATTTTAGTTTTACTTTTCTGCAATTAGACATCAACTTGCTCATATCATTGACATTATCTCCAAAAGCCATAGCTTAGACTACCTGGTGAGGTATTGGACTATGAATGATGTGAATTGATTTCACTTTTACTAGATTGCAATTTTTTATTTATTTGAGTGTAGTAGCTTAACTCATTTTTCTGTATTTAGATAGCAGCAGAGTTAATGATTTCATGATCAGTAGTTCATTCTTTGCTTGACTTGAATAGCAGCACATTTTCATTTTCTTTTGTTCAAGTATTAATTTCATCACTAGTATGTTCTAAGACCCTCTGAAGTGTTAAGTTCTGGAAATCATTACAGAGGACATAATTGCCTTAAAATCTATATCCATACTTTCCTTCTAGAGTATTCTTAAAAATCAGGAATATGATTCCATTCATATTAGAGATAAACAAAGATAAAAGCCCCCAAGACAAAATAAAAAATTGAAAACGACAAAAAGGTAAGAAAGAGGCTGTCTTGCACATATAGTGCGCCACACTTCATCAGTTTACAACTCCCGGATTGATAATTAATGGAGCAATTTAGGGCACACTAAATTGACCAAACACTTACATTATTATTGTTATGTCGGCTCTGATTATATTATGACCTCTTAGACTCCTATATGTAGAAAGGAGGTCTTGTCATTTGTATCATCCATAAATTGTTCTTTTGTGTAATGTAAATGAGGTTTCCCCCTCAAAGAGGCTTATTTATAATGTCTTAATCTATCTTTTCTATATTTTTATGATCTGGTTTTATAACATTTGGTATCAGAGTTCTGGATTCTAGGGTTTCGCTGCTCCAAACAGGTCATCATGGAATTTTCGCTATAACATTTTATATGCGACGTTTTAGAAGCTAAAAAATGAACCCATTTGAGATGAGATCTCACTAAACCTCATATCTAAATTGAAGATCTTGTCCCCCTATATGTTTGGAGATATGATCTGAGGAATTTAGGGTTTTTGCAACCTGCAGAATTCCATCTCAAACAGGTCATTGTGAAATTTTCACTATAATTTGTTTTCTACGAAGTTTTAGATTTTGAAATTTAACACCCATTTGAGCCACAATCATGGTGAAGCTTGAGCCCAAATTTCAGATTTATCTTCGCTATATTTGTGGAGATATGGTCCAAGACATTTAAGGTTTCGGCAAGCCCCAGAATTACATTCCAAATAGGTGACCTTGGGAAAATTGTCACAACTTTCCTTCTAAGAATTAGATTGAAGTTTAGTAAGAAGTCATAGAAATAGGACAACATGTAGATATCTGTGTATCAGTTTCAGGTCTGATGGTTGAAACAATGACATGTGGCACTTCGTACAAGTTCGATCTTCTGAAAAGGTATATAATCAGGTCATCTTGGGAGATTGTGCATAAATCTTTCTTGGAGAATCCAATTTCGATCAAACTGGTGGCATTGGAAAGAGGAGGGCTACTGCAGGTAGTAGTTCCAGAACTCGAAGATCCAAAATTATAGAGTTATAGTCATTTCAAGATCGAGCTCCTAAAATCAAGAAAAGGCGATATGAGGAAGTTTGATGGCAAGGATTCAGTAAATTGGATACTACAAATGGAGCAATATTTTGATCTACATGAGGTGAAACTGTTACAAAAGGTACGTATTGCATCTTTATATTTACAACTGAATCAATTTTTATGGTATGAAGGGATTTTTTCTTGTAAACCACTTGTCACTTCGTCAATTTTAATGGAGGAAATTATGGCACATTATGAGAATACAAAGAGAAACACCCTCTTTAGCCAATTGATAAATCACAAACAAAAGGGTTCAACGTCAGAGCACATTGAGGACTTTCAAAAGTTGAATATAAGGGTAAATGATATTCCATAGAAGCAAATGATTGATGTCTTCATAGGGAATTTAAAGGATAACATTCAACATGAGGTTAGTCTTTTGGAACCTGATTCATTGGAGAAGGCATTCAAGTTGGCAAGAAAAATTAAAAGTGGAATTATGGAAACAAGGAATCCCACCACTCACAACTATAAATATGGAAGTTTTTTTCTCCTAGCCTTCCACAATCTACAAGGTTTACACCACAACAATTGGAAGATAAAAGAGAAAAAGAGCTTTGTTACATTTGGGATAGAAAATACACTAAAGGTCATAAGTGTGTTGAGAAGAAATTATTTTACATAGATTGTGAAGAGGAGTAAGAAAAGGATTAAGAAACATCAAAAGAAGAGGATATACACCAGTAACCAACCCAGAGAAAGAAGAAATGAATCCCACCATATCTTGTAAAGCATTGGCAAGAATTACCACTCCTCAAACTCTCAAGATAGAAGGACATATCAAGGAGGAAAAGGTTCAAGAAGTGAAAGATAGAAAAGATAGATGAACGCCTTATAAAGATGGAAGGGTTTATGCTCCTATCCTTCCACAACCTACAAGGTTGACACCACAACAATTGGAAGAAAAAAGAGAAAAGGGGCTTTGCTACAGTTGTTATAGAAAATACACTAAAGGTCATAAGTGTGTTTAGAAGAAATTATCTTACATAGATTGTGAAGAGGAGGAAGAAAATGAATAAGAAACTTCAAAAGAATAGGATATACATCGGGAAACAACCCTAGTGAAGGAAGAAATGAATTCAAACATATCTTGTAATGAATTGGCATGAGTTACCACTCCTCAAAATCTCAATATAGAAGGACATATCAAGAAGAGAAAGGTAATAATGTTGATTGATTTGGGTAGTACCCATAATTATATTCATTGTAAGATAGCCAAGGAATTGAATTGCTTCTTATACCCAATGCCAGAGTGTCAAGTGATGGTTGCAAATGGAGGTACTATAAATTGCTCTAGAAAGTGCCATAATATCAAGCTAACCATGGGTTAATATGTATTTAATAGTCGAATGCTCTCCATTCCAATTAGTTGTGCTAATGTTGTACTAGGAGTCCAATGGTTACAATCTTTGGGTACGATAGATTTTAATTTTCAAGAAATTTTCTTGAAATTTTTTTGGGAAGGAGAGGAAGTTTAATTAAGGGGTATTGTAGGGAAGCCACAAAATATAATTAGCTCTAATGGAAGGACAAAGATTATAAAGAAAGAAAAATGATGCATAATTTTACAATTATTCTCACTAGAGGTTCAAACATCAAAATCATCTATTTATCCACATCTCCAAAAAGTCTTGGACAATCATTCCAAGGTATTTCAGATTCCCAAAGGCCTCCCACCTATTCATGATCGTGATCATTCTAATAAATTGATTCCAGGAAATGTTCCTTCAAACATCAGGCCTTATAGATATCCCTATGCCCAAAAGAGTGAAATTGAACATATGGTTGTAGAAATGTTAGAGGTTGATATAATTCAACCTAATGAAAGTTCTTTTTCGGCTCCAGTTGTATTGGTCCACAAGAAGGACAGATCATGGTGCATGTGTATGGATTATAGGGTGATCAAAAAGCTCACTATTAAAGTTACATTTTCCATTATTGTCACTGATGAATTATTGGATGAATTTCATGGAGAAATTTGCTTCACCTATTTGGATCTTCATCCAGGATATCATTGAATTAGAATGAAGACTGAAGACATTTTGAAAACAAAATTTAGAACTCATGAGGGTCATTATGAATTTTTGGTCATGCCTTTTGGCCTTACCAATCCACCTTCTACATTTCAAGGTTTGATGAATTCCATTTTCAAACCCTTCCTTATAAAATTTGTGTTAGTATTGTTTGATGATATATTAATCTATAACAAGTCTTGGAAGTATCATGTTCAAGAGGTTGGCACAGGGCTCAAACTACTGGAGGAGAAACAATTATATGCAAAAACCTCCAAATGTTTGTTTGGAGTATAGGACGTTGAATATTTGGGTCATATTGTGTCTCATGAAGGTGTTAAGGTAGACCCTGAAAAAGATTAAATGGATTAAGGAATGGAAAATCACCACAACCACAAAGCACCTGCAAGGATTTCATGGGTTGGTAGCGTATTATCACAAGTTTGTTAAGAATTATGGGAGAATAGAAGCACCTCTAACAACATTACTGAAGAAAGATGCATTTTCTTGGATTCCCGAAGCAACTAAGTCCTTTAAACATATTAAAGAGGAAATGTGCCAAGCACCAATCTTAGCTATGCTAGACTTCAAAAAAACCTTTATTGTGGAATGTGATGCCTTAGGAAATGGAATTGGTGTTGTTTTAGTGCAAGGAATACCCATTAATTTTGAAAGTCATCCAATCAAAGTAAAGTATTCACACAAACCTATTTATGAGAAGGAAATGTTGGAAACACTACATGCACTAAAGCAATGGCGAACTTGTTTAATGGGAAGAAACTTCAAGGTAAAAATAGATCATGATAATCTTCAATACTTTTTGGAGCAAAGATTATCTTCAGAAGAGAAACAAAAATGGGTCACAAAAATGTTGGGTTATCACTTTGAAATCATCTACAAAAAAGGGAAGCAAAATGTTGTTGTAGATGCACTCTCAAGAAAGGATGAGGATGTGGAAGCATTTATTTGTGCCATTTCTATTATCCAATTAGATTGGATAATCTAAGCAAGGGATGAATGGAAGAATGGAAAAGAAGTGTGGACACTTATTCAAAAGTTGCGGCAACATCTCAGTACATATGATACATTTAGTTGGAAAAAATATTCATTATGGTATAAAGATAGCTTATATATTTGTAAGAATTCCCAAGTCAAACAAAATATTCTTTTGGAATTTCACACCTCTTGCTTAGGAGGGCACTAAGGATTTTTAAAAACTTACAATAGGGTCAAGAAGGATTTTTTTTTAGATGACCTTAAATCTGATATTCAAAATTTTTTGGTGGAATGTTTGGTTTTCCAACAAAATAAAGTCGAGAAAATTAAGACCCTGGGTCTGTTACAACCTTTATCCATTCCAAGTCAACGTTGGGAGGAGGTCTCAATGGATTTTATTACATGTTTACCCAACTATGAAGGAAAGAGTCTCATCATGGTGGTAGTTGATAGAATTACCAATTATGCACACTTTTGTGCATTATCTCATCCATTTAAAGAAACTATAGTTGCTACTACATTTATGGAAACAATTCAAAATCTACATGGAAACCCAAAGATTATTATAAGTGACAGAGATCCCATTTTCACTGGAATTTTTGGATGGAATTATTTTCTTTCTTGGGTACTTAACTAGCTCATATCTTATCTTATAATCCTCAATATTATAGGAAAACAAAGATAGTGAGCAAATTTTTGGAAGGATATATTTGTTGCTTTGTATATGATAAGAAAACACAATGGGTCAAGTGGTTATCTCTAGTTGAATGGTGGTATAACACTTCCTTCCATACTATAGCAAAAATGACCCCATTTATGGCACTTTATGGATATCATCCATTGTCCATCACATCATATCTAAGAGAAAATTCTACCAAAATGCAAGCACCCACCTAAAAGAGGCTACAACCTTCATGTTGGCATTATGACTCTGGTATGGCTCTATGTTACAGATGTTGTACTTGATGGCAACACCCTCAAGTGGCAATGCTCTGATTAGGATCTCAAAATGTTTAAAATTAAGAAGTACGCAGGAGAATAGTTCAGAAGATGCGTACACGCAGGTACACTGTGAAGGAACTGCGGCCACACATGCAGGTCACCCGTTCAGAGGGTGCGTACCCCCAGTTTCACTTACTTCAAGGCACAGAAGCGCGTTCACGTGGGGTTTCCTATGTTTGGCCCGTGGTATTTAGCTCGCCGCTCTTGATTCTATGGTTTTGGCCCGTGGTATTATTTTATATTATTATTATTATTATTGAGCCCCATGTTTTTGGGTCCCTTGTATTGGATATCTATGGTATTGATCCATGATTTTAGGAGGAGCTTGCCTATATAAAGCAAAGGAGATCACTTGGCTATGTATCTTTTGCAAATTGAATATCTTAAGATCTGAAATACTGGGTTGTTGTTTTAAAAGCTTGATCTATATGAAAGTGAAGTTGAAAGCGAATCTGTGAAGGGTGATTTCTCAAGCGCATGATCAGATCTGGGCATCTGACTAACTGTGGTACACTAGTGAACTGTCAATTCGGCCCTAATTAGAAGTACGCAGGTGATTAACGGTGCAAGTGCGTGGGTACGCAGAGGAGAAACAGAAGAGCTGCGTGGGTACGCAGAGCAGAAGAAGGGGCACTGCTTGTGTACGCAGAGCAGAAGAAGGAGAACTGCGTGGGTACGCAGCGTGACAGAGGTTTAGGTGCATACGCAGAGTAAAGGTACGCGGCGCGATAGTGTCTATGAGTGCATGGCTACAGTAACAGTACGCGGTGCGATAGTGTCTTTGGGTGCGTACCTACTGTAACAGTACGCGGCACGATAGTGTCTCTGGGTGCGTACCTACTGTAACAGTACGCAGCGTGATTGAAGAAGCAGTGAGTGGGCACGCAATGCAGCAGAAGGCTCTCTGCGGGTATATGCAGGGAAGCAGACGGTGAAGTGCGTACCGATGCAGGCCAGAGAAAGAAAAACTGCGTATCTGTCTTAAGATCTTCTGTTGACTGAATATTTCTGTTGATAAGGTGTTCTGGGTTTAGTTCTGTTATTGTTGATCTGGTTACTGCAGTTGACTGTGTAATTTACTTGATGATCATTTGATGTTTATGGATCCAGTTTGAAAATTTATGAAAAGTGATCCTTGTAAGAAAAGAAGTAGGGGGTTGTAGCTCCCTTCCAGGAGAGACTGGAAAACAAGAGAGAGTTGTAGCTCTCTGCAGGTTGCAGCCTGTGTACTGGTAAAGGACTGCACCAGTAAAAAAACATTTTCTAATTTGAAAGAAGATAGAGACATATTGCAGCAGGTGGTTTTCACCCACATTGGGTTTCCACCTTATATCTGGTGTTCTTTGGTGTGACTATCTATTTTTCTTGTTCATGCTCATTATTTTATGGTACTGTTATGCAAAAATAATTCAAAGTATAAATAAGGAAGATTTGTTAAAAGAACTTGATAATACTGATTCACCCCCCCTCTCAGTATTATTTCCAACAATTGGTATCAGAGCAGGTCCTTCGGAGAAGCTTGATCGCTTGAAGGAAGATCATTCATCATGAGCAACTACGAGAGGGAAGCATCAATTAGGCCACCAATTTTCGATGGGACAAACTTCAATTATTGGAAGGTAAGAGTTACTGCCTATCTTCAATCTCTTGGTACAGAAGTTTGGGATATCATAGATACAGGCTACACTTTTCCTTCAGCTACTCCTATAGATACGGCTGAAAAGAAGAAATATGAAACAAATGCTAAAGCAGTCAATACTTTGCTGGGATGCTTATCTCAAACAGAATTCGTAAAGGTTATGCAATATAAATCCGCAAAAGAAATATGGGACAAGATTGTCTTGAGCTACGAAGGAGATGAACAGGTAAAGCGTGCTAAATTTCAAACTCTCAGGATTCAGTATGAGAATCTCAGGATGTATAATGATGAAAGTGTGGCTAACTATTTTCTTCGGGTAGATGAGATTGTTAATTGCATGAAAAACTTGGGTGAAGAAATAAAAGAGGCTATTGTGGTTGAAAAAGTTCTAAGATCATTGTCCCCCAAGTTTGAATCTAAAGTGTCTGCAATAGAAGAAAAGGAAAATCTACGAATTCTTACTATGTCTCAGCTACACGAAATTCTCACTGCTTATGAAATGAGAAAGGGAGGTCCATCAGACAGAAGAGAAGCTGCTTTCAAGGCTTCAGGCAAAGGAGATTATTATGAAGCAAGTCACGTGCCAGAAGAAGAAGAAGAAGAATCAAATTTTTTCAGAAATCTTCAAAGGGGTTCTGGAAGGTTCAGAGGTAAGTTACCTTTTAAATGCTTTGCTTGTGGAAGAGTAGGTCATTATGTTGCAAAATGTCCTTATAAGGATAAAGGAAAGGAACCTGCTAGATGGAACAAGAAACAGAGTGCAAATAAGAAAAGCTACTACACTCATGAAGATAGTGATGGTCTATCAAATAGTGATGAAGATGAATGAGGTAATGACTATAAACTGTTAATGGCATTTGAAGATGATGATTATATGGATGCTATAGATGTGGATAGCCTTTATGAAGAAATCACTAAACTCAAGAGATGTATAGAAGAAAAGAATATGATCATTGATACTCTACAATTTCAAATTGATGAAAAGGAAAAACATCTTGAAAAATTAGGAGGTGAAATTCTTGGTCTTAGAAAAGAGATTGAGAAAACAAAAGCTATTAATCGTAAGTTTGTCAAAGGATCTGAAACTTTGGATGAGATTATCAATGTACAGCGTTCTCCACTAAACAAGACAGGTCTGGGCTATAATGGAGAAACTTCTCAAGCATCCACCTCAAAAAGTTATCTTGATGCAGCAAGAAGGAATGAGCAAAAGCACAATGGAGACCATCAGGTAAAGCAGGGACAAATTGCAAACAGAGACTATCAGGGGCAATCCGTCTTAAGGGTGAACAAAAGCTACAACCAGCCACAGGTAAAATCTTCTCAATTTGGTTCAAGAATGGATGACAATAGAAATTACAATCATTTGGCCGGTAGATTTGATAACCGCAGAAATTTCTTCAATGGACAATGTTTGTCTTGCCATAACTTTGGTCACAAAGCAGCTCAATGTGTTGCATATAAAACAATCATGACTAGAGAAGCTCAAAAACAAAGAAGTATGACCGGGATTACAAAAAGGACCTATAACAACTTTTCGGCTCTTGAAAATGAAGTTGAATGTTCTATTTGCAATAACTTTGGTCATAAAGATTCTGAATGCAAGAGCAGGTTTCAGCAGACAAAGGAACAAGCCTCAAGCACCAAAACATGGAGAATAAAGGAACCACAAACAAAAAGATGTGGGATAGCATTTTATGCAGAAGGACAGGAAAATCTATGGTACATTGATAGTGGATGTTCGAAGCATATGACAGGGGATAAAGAAAAACTTGAGTCATATTTTGCTCTAGAAAAAGGAAAGAAAGTTTCTTTTGGAAATGATACTCCTGTAACTATAAAAGGAAAAGGCATTGCTTAATTAAAAGAAAAGGTCAAGGCTGGAAATGTTTTGTATGTTGATGGATTGAAGCATAATCTTCTAAGTGTTAGGCAGATGTGTGATCAAAGAACCGAGGTGATATTCAGATCAAATGGATGTCTTGTTCGTGATCTTGATACAGGTAAAACAGTGATCAAAGGTAAAAGAACTCTAAATAATCTATACATATTTGAAGAAGGACAACAAAAATGTTATCTGAGCAAGGATGATGAGCACTGGTTATGGCATCGGAGGTTGGGGCATCTAAGCTTTTCACAAATAAGGAAAGCATGCAAATATCAGGCAATTCGCGATCTTCCAGATATCAAAATTCCAGACAACACCATATGCAAATCATGTCAGTTTGGAAAGCAAACCAGAACTAACTTTCCAGAGAAGGAAGGATCAGCTAGCATGCCTCTTGAGCTAGTACATACAGATACATGTGGTCCATTCAGGAAAAGAACACCTCGAGGAGAAGAATACTTGATATTATTCATTGACGATTTCTCTAGGTTTGTCTGGTTAGGACTTATGAAGCACAAAGATGAAGCATTCGAAAAATTCAAATCCTTCAAAGCCTTGGTTGAAAATGAATCAGGACACAAAATTAAGTGCCTCAGATCCGACAGAGGTGGGGAGTTCACCTCAAATGAATTTTTCGATTTCTGTGAAGAACATGGGATAAGAAGAGAATTCTCTACAGCTAGAACTCCTCAGCAAAATGGAGTTGTGGAAAGAATGAACAGAACAGTCCAACAAATGGCTCGTGCTATGCTTGATGAGTCGAGAACTCCCGCAACTTTCTGGGGTGAAGCTGCACATGCTGCGGTTGTTATTCTCAACAAAACAAATGTCTGGGTGAACAACACTCAAACCCCTCATGAGCTCTGGTGTGGTGAGACTCCTTCGGTAAAGCACTTCAAAATCTTTGGGAGCAAATGTTATATTAAGAATACTGATGAACAACTTGGCAAACTTGAACCTAGAGCAGATGAAGGCATTCTTCTTGGTTATTCTCCACATAGCAAAGCATACAAGTGCTACAATAAAAGACTTGGCAGAATTGTTGACAGCATTGATGTAGTGGTTGATGAGAAGGGATACATTCCTAAGCAAGTGCATCATGAAGACATCGAAGAAGATGAAGGCTACCCTCAAAGATAGAATGATGAAGAAGAATAACCTCAAGAAGAACCAGAGGAGCAGACAAGAATAGAAGAGAAGACTCCATCCAGATATGTTCAGAAGAATCATCCAGAATCTCAGATTGTGGGACAGAAAGAAGCAGGTGTACAAACAAGAAGAACAATTGCAGAAGCTTCAAGCTATTTGGCATTACTCTCTTCCACTGAACCACAAAATGTGGAAGAGGCATGCAAAGATGAATGTTGGGTCAAAGCAATGGATGAAGAACTTGAGCAGATCGAAAAGAATAACACTTGGGAGTTGGTTCCTAGACCAAAAGATAAGAATGTTATAGGGACAAAATGGGTCTTCAAAAATAAATTGAATGAAAATGGAGAAGTAATTAGAAACAAGGCCAAACTTGTTTGTAAAGGGTATGTGCAGCAAGAAGAAATAGATTTTGAAGAAACCTTTGCTCCTGTTGCAAGACTTGAGGCCATCCAAATGTTCCTTGCTCTCTCAAGCTTTCAAAACTTCAAAGTATTTCAAATGGACGTGAAATCAGCCTTCCTGAATGGAGACTTGGAAGAAGAAGTATACATTGAGCAGCCAGATGGGTTCATTCTTAGAAATGATCCAAATCTTGTATGCAGATTAAAAAAGGCTCTCTATGGTCTCAAACAAGCTCCAAGGGCTTGGTATTATCGTTTGGACAAATATCTTCATCAACAAGGTTTTTCAAAAGGATCAGCAGATAGCAATATTTATATAAAAGTTGAAAATGACAAATTGCTAATACTTGTTGTGTATGTAGATGACATTATCTTTGGCAGCAATGAAGAAGCTATGAGTCAAAGCTTTGCCTTGGTGATGCAGAAAGAATTTGAAATGTCATTGCTGGGAGAACTGACATATTTTCTTGGTTTGCAAATCCAACAAAAAGAAGGAGGGATCTTTTTGTCTCAAACCAAGTATCTCAAACAGATTTTGAAGAAATATGGCATGGAAGATGCAAAACCAGTATGTACACCCATGGTCATAGGATGTAGCCTCAGTGCAAATGATGAATCTGCAACAGTGCATCAACCAAACTACAGATCAATGATTGGAAGCTTACTTTATCTGACAGGTACCCGACTGGACATCATGCATGCAGTTGGAATAGTTGGAAGATTTCAGGCAAATCCGAAAGAGACTCATCTTCAGGCAGTGAAGAGAATTTTCAAATATCTTCAAGGGACTCAAAATTATGGCTTATGGTATCCTAGAGATACGGATCTCACACTTCATGCGTATACAGATGCAGATTGGGCCGGAAGCGTGGATGACAGGAAAAGCACAAGTGGTGGTGCGTTCTTTATGGGTTCCAGACTAGTATCTTGGTTCAGCAAGAAACAGAGTTCGATTGCCTTGTCTACAGACGAAGCGGAATATGTTGCTGCTGCATCTTGCTGCACTCAACTCCTTTGGATGATGCAAACTTTGCAGGATTTTCAAATCACTTGTACACCACCTACCCCCATCTTATGTGATAACACAAGTGCAATCAACATCTCAAAGAATCCTGTCATGCATTCAAAAACCAAGCACATACCAATCAAATATCATTTTCTCCGGGAACAAGTGCTTGAACAGAAGGTCAAGTTGGAGTATGTTCCTTCTAAGGAACAAGTTGCTGATATACTCACCAAACCATTGCCTAGGGAGACTTTTGAATACCTCAGGCAAAAGCTGGGGGTTGTTGATGCATCATCTTATTGTTGAAACTCTTCTGATTGATGGTTGTATGCATGGTTCATCTGGGGTATATGCGTACATGTGCGGGGTTGCGGATTGGTTGAAGATTGAATGGCACAGGTTCAGGGGGAGCATATAATGCATTGTTGGCATTATGGAGGATGTACATAGCTGCAATATGTCTCTATCTCTTTCATGGTCATTTATGGTGTTGTGGTGGATTATGGTTCTTCTTTGCAGATCTGGTTCATATTCAGGGGGAGCATGTTCTTAGGGGGAGCATACCCCTTTGCCCTTGATGTCAAAGGGGGAGAATGAAGCTGAAGATTTTGAGGTTTCCATCAAGTCCAAAGGGGGAGATTGTTGGCATTATGACTCTGGTATGGCTCTATGTTACAGATGTTGTACTTGATGGCAACACCCTCAAGTGGCAATGCTCTGATCAGGATCTCAAAATGTTGAAAATTAAGAAGTACGCAGGAGAATAGTTCAGAAGATGCGTACATGCAGGTACACTGTGAAGGAACTACGGCCACACACGCAGGTCACCCGTTCAGAGGGTGCGTACCCCCAGTTTCACTTACTTCAAGACAGAGAAGCGCGTTCACGTGGGGTTTCCTATGTTTGGCCCGTGGTATTTAGGCCGCCGCTCTTGATTCTATGGTTTTGGCCCGTGGTATTGTTTTATATTATTATTATTATTGAGCCCCATGTTTTTGGGCCCCTTGTATTGGATATATATGGTATTGATCCATGATTTTAGGAGGAGCTTGCCTATATAAAGCAAAGGAGATCACTTGGCTATGTATCTTTTGCAAATTGAATATCTTAAGATCTGAAATACTGGGTTGTTGCTTTAAAAGCTTGATCTATATGAAAGTGAAGTTGAAAGCGAATCTGTGAAGGGTGATTTCTCAAGCGCATGATCAGATCTGGGCATCTGACTAACCGTGGCACACTGGTGAACTGTCAATTCAGCCCTAATCAGAAGTATGCAGGTGATTAACGGTGCAAGTGCGTGGGTACGCAGAGGAGAAACAGAAGAGCTGCGTGGGTACGCAGAGCAGAAGAAGGGGCACTGCGTGTGTACGCAGAGCAGAAGAAGGAGAACTGCGTGGGTACGCAGCGTGACAGAGGTTCAGGTGCGTACGCAGAGTAAAGGTACGCGACGCGATAGTGTCTATGAGTGCGTGGCTACAGTAACAGTACGTGGCGCAATAGTGTCTCTGGGTGCATACCTACTGTAACAGTACGCGGCGCGATAGTGTCTTTGGGTGCGTACCTATTGTAACAGCAGGCAGCGCGATTGAAGAAGCAGTGAGTGGGCACGCAGTGCAGCAGAAGGCTCTCTGCGGGTATACGCAGGGAAGCAGACGGTGAAGTGCATACCGACGCAGGCCAGAGAAAGAAAAACTGCGTATCTATCTTAAGATCTTCTGTTGACTGAATATTTCTGTTGATAAGGTGTTCTGGGTTTAGTTCTGTTATTGTTGATCTGGTTACTGCAGTTGACTGTGTAATTTACTTGATGATCATTTGATGTTTATGGATCCAGTTTGAAAATTTATGAAAAGTGATCCTTGTAAGAAAAGAAGTAGGGGGTTGTAGCTCCCTTCCAGGAGAGACTGGAAAATGAGAGAGAGTTGTAGCTCTCTGCAGGTTGCAGCCTGTGTACTGGTAAAGGACTGCACCAGTACAAAATCATTTTCTAATTTGAAAGAAGATAGAGACATATTGCAGCAGGTGGTTTTCACCCACATTGGGTTTCCACCTTATATCTGGTGTTCTTTGGTGTGACTATCTATTTTTCTTGTTCATGCTCATTATTTTATGGTACTGTTATGCAAAAATAATTCAAAGTATAAATAAGGAAGATTTGTTAAAAGAACTTGATAATACTGATTCACCCCCCCTCTCAGTATTATTTCCAACACTTCACTCATTTTCCAGCTCCTACTGGAAGATAGATTCAAACCCTTGATCTGATTTACCAACTACCACTCAAAGGAATATTTAACTCCCTCATTGAAGGTTGTAACCATCAACACCTTCGAGGACCACGTTTCATAAATTTTCATACTGGATCCACCCGCTACAACACATTACAACTTATAGGCCATGTTCTATCAAATTTTCAGATTGAACCCACTACCAACATTTAAGCCCAAAATCAATCCTAAAAACTAAAACTTATTACTGCACCCAACCAATCTCTAAGTCAACCAATACAATAAATTACTAAAACCTTGTAGATTTTAACCCCTTACAGAAATTACATGCATACGAATTCTAAAACATAGAAAATAAATGATGTGAGAGCATAACACATAAAACACATATACATAGAGATTTTCCCCTGGATCGCAAAACCAGGACTACTAGATTGATATTTCATTATGTTCCTTTCAATGTTACTTATCCAGACTTAAACAGGAATGCAACAAATTACATAGATAACCATAAACACATATATGTAGCGGAAATAATACTTCATTTCATTAATGTAAAATACTGAAATATGCTTACAAATAGTAATGTTTTAAACCAGCTAGGGCGATGGTAGCTTATCTCTGAGAAGAGATGTGTGCTGGCTACATGACTCTGAACCGTGTTACAATGAGGCTCGAAGGCCTATTTATTGTTGAGAAACAATGGAAAACCCTTAACATTCCAAAACCTAACCCTAGAAGATGAAATTCCAACTATGGGCCCCGTTTGGGTAAATTGGTACATCAACTTCCCGGGGTCATAACTTTGGCATATGATCTCCGTTTGACGCGTACAATAGCTCGTTAGAAATATCTATAGAGCACTACCACTTTGGGAAGGGAAACATGGTCCATGGATGCATGTTGTCCCCAGATTTCACAAAAAAACATCATTTAGAACCTCAAAATGGCTCCGGAAGTTCAGGACCCGAAAAACTGCTAAAAATAGTAAGTTGTGCTACAATTAAGGAAACTGAAAATGCTGAGAGAAACAATGGTGGGGATCCAGGTGGAATTGGCAGGTGGCCACCAATATCCACCTAGATCACTCCTCCCCCCTTAGGAAGCAATGGTCCCCATTGCGTTGAGTTCCTCCATGAGATGAGGAAACTTTTGCTGAACTTGGTCCCTGGTGAGCCACTTGCCCTAATGAAGGATTTGGCCTACTTTGACGACTCTATATAGTTGGATATTCTATTGGCAAGTGTTCTTGATCTATGTGTCCATGATCCGATCAGTTTTAGCTTGTTCCATGCAATCTACATTTAATTCTATGGGTGTGAGCTATTCTGCAATGTTGGATGTGTCTAGCAATGGTGGAAAGTATGGCTGAAGGCGGTCCACATTGAACACTGGGTGCAAGCCAAGGAATGGAGGAATGCTGAGCTCAAATGAATTGTCTCCCACAGCCTTAGTAATGGTGTAAGGACCATAGTGGATTGGTCTCAGTTTCCGATAGGCTCCAGTAAGGCATTCCTTTTGCAAATGCAATCAGACTTCGTCACCCACCTGAAACTTGTGTGGCACCCGATGTTGATCATGTCACTACTTGTACTTGGCATTTGATTTCTCCAAAATGTCATGGACCTACTGGCAAATATGTTGGATGTGCTCAATGAAGCTGGTTTCCTTTTCTGTCTCAGACTAGACATGAGCCGAATCTGTGTGAGTAGCTGCAAGTGGCATGGCCACATCAATGGGGCATAGTGGTTGGAATCCCAAGGCCACCTGAAAAGCGTTGTGGCTAGTCAGGCTATGAAGAGCTCGGTTGTAGTTGTGATGAACATAGGGGAGGCTCTTGTCCCATGTGTGTGGATGCTTTGAGTTGTATATGCACAGAATGTGTACAATCATCCTATTGACAACCTCTTTTTGGCCATCAGTTTGAGGATGGAAGGTTGTGGACTTAGTGAGTTTGGTATCCAACATTGACCAGAGACTGGACCAAAATGTACTAAGGAACTGACTATCCCGATCTAAGATGATAGACTGTGGGATCCAAAAGTGCACCCAAACTCGCTCAAAGAAGAGTTTAGCAGTGGCCTCTACTGTGATATTCTTCTTGCAGGCCACCATAATGAACATCTTCGAGAACCTGTCGACGACCACAAAAACAAAGTCATTTCCATGCTTAGTGGAAGGAAGGCCTAACATGTAATCCATGGAGATGGATTCCCAAGGTCGAGTAGGGGTAGGTAGCAGGGTATAGAGGCCTTGGTTCTTGATGGTTGGTTTGGCAATCGCACAGGCAATACATGATCTAATCTACTTCCCAACATCTTGTTGAAGATTCGGCCAATAGAAATAATTTTGCAATACTGCCACCATTTTCTCGACCCCGAAATGCCCAGCAGCCCAACTGTAGTGTGCTTCCCAAATAATATTGGCACGCTCGCTTGAAGGAACACAAAGGTGACCCAGGTGGCATAACAAGGCATCCTGGAGGTGAAAATCTGGAACATGTCGACCCTCCAAGAGTGTTCGGTATATGTGGCTGAATTCTAGGTCGCTTTTGTAGAGAAGTGGCCAATCAGATGTCTCGTGCCCACAAGAGTTGAGCACGGTGGTTAACGCCATGATCGGTGGTCGACACAGGCAATCTGCAACATTCTTGGTGCTGCCCTTCTTATACTTGGTATTCAAATGGAACTGTTGCAGGTATATAGACCACTTCTAATGGTCATCATTCTGCAATTTCCCTTGGGTCTGTATGAATTGTAGGGGTCGGTGGTCTATGTGGATGACTGTTTCCTTCCCCAAAATGTAATGCTTCCATTGTCGGCAGGCCTGCATAATGGAATACATATCTTTATCATAAGTGGGATATTTCCGGACTGTGTCTGAAAGTGTTTCACTATGATATGCCACTGGATGCCCGTGTTGAGTAAGGACTGCTCCAATAGCATAGTCAGAGGCATCTGTCTCGACCTCAAATGATTGTTTTAAATCTGGTAGTGCTAGCACTGGTGCCGTGCAGAGGTGATCTTTCAACTCTATGAATGCCTTCTGTTGAGATTTAGACCAAAATAATTTGCTTTCACTTCTCCCTTGGTGACTTGACTCAAGGGCCAAGTGATATGAGAAAACCCCATCACAAACCTGCGGTAGAAGTTGGCAAGACCTAGAAAGTTGCGGAGCTCTGTTAGAGTGGTTGGAGATGGCCAATCCTAAATGACTTGGATCATGGCTGGATCCACATGCACCCCCTGTTCATCAATAATGTATCCTAGATACCGAACCTGGGTCATGCCAAAAGTGTATTTCTCCAAATTGGCACATAGCTTGTGTTGCCATAGTGTTTGGAGAACCTGTCGGATGTGGTGGAGGTGCTCTTCCCAACTCTGGCTGAAGATCAGAATGTCATCCAAGTATACCACTACAAATGAGTTGGTGAATGGCCACAAGATATCATCCATTAGCCTCATGAAGGTTGTAGGAGCATTCGTCAATCTGAAAGGCATAACCAACCATTCAAAAAGGCCCTCCTTGGCTTTGAAGGCAATCTTCCACACATTAGAGGGTTCGATTGGTACCTAGTGATATCCTGACTTTAGATCGATCTTTATAAAATATTTTCCCCCCTTTAGTTGGTCCAGGAGGTCATCAATCCGTAGGATCGGGTACCTATTATGGACAATGATCTTGTTTAGCACTCGATAGTCAATACAAAGTCTCCAAGTCCCATCCTTCTTCTGTACCAACACGATCAGGCTCCCACAAGGCGATGAACTCAGACGGATGTGACCTTTCTACAACAGCTCCTGAATCTGCCTCTTGATTTCATTGTTCTCCAGAATGAAGTGCCGATAAATTGGTTCATTGGGTATCAGCGCACCTGGGGTCAGATCAGTGGAGTGCTTGACCTGACAGTGCAGAGGAACCCCTGCATGGGAGGTGAAGATGTCCTCGTACTCCTCCACGACCTTGTCCATCTGTAGTTGTTGTGTGGAGGAGCCCTGTCTGGAGGCCGTGGCCACAGTCTTCTTCTTTCCTTGAGGGCGTATCATTAGGAAAACAAATTTCCTGGTTTTGGAAATGAGCTTACTACATTGTTTTGCAATAATCAAAGAGATGGTGGTAGGCAGTGCTACCTCTGGTATCCTGTAAAACTTATTTCCCAATGTAATAATAATAGCACGGGGCCTTAATTCATACATAGCATGTCACTTCCACAAGTATGGTTGTCCTAATAATACATCACAAACTTCAAGGGGAGCAATGTCACACAATACCTCATCTGTGAAGGGCTTGATGTTGTATGGAAGGTGACACTGCTAGCTCACGCGAAGATCTCGTCCTTGGTGAAGCCACCTGATGGTGTACGGTTGTGGATGTGCTGTCATCGGTAAGCCCAACTGCTTCGCAACCTCTGCCAAAATGAGGTTCTTTTGGCTCCTGCTATTGACAATGAACTGTAGCGGGGAGCCCTTTACCCAAATCTGGGAGTGGAAGAGATGCTCCTCCTCCTCTGGATCTTCTGGTTCATTTTTATGGATCTTGGCGGTAGCAATAGTGGCATTGGGATCCACATCAATGATTTGCTTCCCTTTGTCATTCCCCTTGTCAGGTTTTGACTCAGAGTCAGAACATGCATCTGATTCTGAAACCTTTAGCTCAGCCACCAATAACTGCTTGGCCCGACACTCGCTTGTGTTGTGAGTGGAGCTCTTATGGAACTCACACCATTTTCCCGTGTCCTTTTTCGGCTTTGCGGCGCTATTCTTTGCTTGTAGCTTTGGCAGGTTGTCTTGGGCTGCCCTGCCTTGGCTTTGTCCTTTGTTTTGTGGTTTAGGGGCACCTTTCCCTTGCTTCAGATTCACAGATCCATAGTCTCGCTTCTTTTGTTTAAACTTCTTCTCGACCTTGACGGCATATCGATATGCTATGCTGAGCGAGGAGATGTTCAGGAATTCTATTTCTTCCTGGATGTACTTGTGCAGGCAGTTGCGGTATTTGAGTATGAAATTCTGTTCCAAATCCTTGATACCCAACTTTGTGCGAAGGGTATGGAAAAGATTGGTGAACTCTGGCACGTCTTGGTCCCTTCCCTGTCGCAATGTGGTCCACTTTATGTATTCATCCTCATAGCTTCTGACAGGGTAGTACTACTCCTTGATGGCATCTTGGAATGAATTCCAGGTGGGTGTGGCTGAAAATAGTGATCTGGTCATTTCGTCCTTCTGCTTGCAGTAGGTTTCCCACCAGTCCTTGACATGGGGGGCTGCTTTGAGAAGAGCGAAAACAATCTTTTCCTGACTCGAAAATTCATGAACAGAAAAATAACCCGCTAGCAGATTTAACCATTTATCTACGACATCTATGTCTATCTAACCCTCGAATATGGGGATTTCAAAATTAACTTGTACCTTAAAGGGCATGGAATTTCCAGAGTAGCTGCTGGAAGCCGATGCATCGCTTCTGGGTAGCCGCTGAAGGATCTGGGCAAAGCTGTCCATCATCGCATTTCGTTGTCGCTTGAGGGATTCTTTGAGCAAGATTTTGATAGGATCTCCTACCCCCTCATCTTTCTTCTCATTCGCCATGGGAGGCTATCGGCATTTGCGAGGCTGGTCTTGCAAAGGTTCGACCAGTTCAAGCCCTGACTCCTTATATCTCAACCTCGTTGGGGACATGCAAAGAAAAATAGAGAAAAAGCAGACCGCTCTGATACCACTTCTCCAAACTTAAATAGGAACGCAACAAATTACAAAGATAACTATAAACACATATATGCAATGGAAATAATACTTCATTTCATTAATGTAAAATACTGAAATATGCTTACAAATAGTAATGGAAATAAACCAGCTAAGGCGATGGTAGCTTATCTCTGAGAAGAGATGTGTGCTGGCTACATGCCTCTAAACTATGTTACAATGAGGCTCAAAGGCCTATTTATTGTTGAGAAATAATGGAAAACCCTTAACATTCCAAAACCTAACCCTAGAAGATGAAACGCCAAACTGTGGGCCCCGTTTGGGTAAATTGGTACATCAACTTCCCGGGGTCGTAACTTTGGCATATGATCTTCGTGTGATGCACACAATAGCTCGTTAGAAAGATCTATCCGAGCACTACAACTTTGGGAAGGGAAACATCTGTCCATGGACCCATGTTTCCCCTATATTTCCCAAAAAACGTCGTTTAGGGCCTCAAAACGGCTCTAGAAGTTCAAGACCCGGAAAACTGCTAAAAATAGTAAGTTGTGCTACAATTAAGGAAATTGAAAATGCTAAGAGAAACAATGGTGGGGGTCTAGGTGGACTTGGCAGGTGGCCACCAATATCCACCTGGATCAATTAAAATACATATTTATACATGCCAAAGCATCCAATACCATGGAATGAAAATCATCGCATCCAAAACCATGTGCGAAAACCATGCACAAAACCATAGGTAGGTTCGCCCAACCTAATATAGTGTCCACAAAATAATTTCCCCCACGTGCTACCTTGAACCCCTTAGAGGGGGGCTACCCACCCCACTCAAACCCTCTTGATAGGGGGGCTACGCCCCCCCCAGCTGTACAATTGGTGCAACGAAGGGGGGTCTCCGCCTCGCCTCTAACCCCTTGGTTAACTAGGGAGGCTAGTTGTGGAAAGAATATATCACAACCCAACAAACCCAATCACTAAATCAACCAAATCAACTAAAACCCAAATCAATCAACTTAAACAACTAGAACAATCAAAATAATGTAACCAGAATACCAATCAACATACTACACATCATAGAAATCAGATTTTGTTACTGCAAACCCTGATAAACCATATATCAAAATATATATGCTACTTTACAGTAGAAAACCTACATGTGTATGCACTTTCCATGAAGGATACCCGCGTATAGATCTTAACTCACTGATTTGTATAAATTGAACCACTATCATTATGAAATAAATAATGAACCATACTCAGATCTGCTACATTGTTTCGAAGCAACCATAGAACCTTTATTGAACTTCAATCACAACTAGAAAGTATCATCATCATTCTTTAATCAATCAATCCTTAATCAAAACAACATTTTTTAAGATCATATTATCACGAAGACTTCATCGGTAGACAACAGAAGGACAATAAGAATGAATAAATTGATCATACATTCTTTTCATCAAAACCCTACTTTATGTATGTGCTTTCCTCAAAGCATATTCGTGTGTATACGTGCTCTTCAAGAAACAAACCCACGTGTACGTGACTTACTAGTATCACACCAAGCATGTGTACATGCCTTGCATGATATAAAGCCCTCGTACAGGTCTACAATTTTTTATTCAAACCTTCGTTGCAACACAAAACTTCAGACATACCCAAATTGCGACATATACAGAAAAATATTGTGTCAAGGCACTATGATCACACATCAACTCACCTCATAATCAATATTTCGTCTCAAATATATTGGATCTGATCCATCATCAAATTCATGGGTTCATACTTATTTATAGATTAATAAAATCATCAATATCCCATTACATGCATATTTTCTTTAGATCTAAGTATTCATAAGGTATTCATCACTTTCACACAATCTACCACTTTGATCTTCATCTCCTTATATAGCTTAGCCCTTATCCAATACCACAGGCTAGAACCATAGTCCAGCTACTGGTTTTCATAGATGGGATCAAAACAACTATTATTGGGCTCAATACCATAGGGAAACACCATGGTAAGGACCCTTGGTATTTAGAACACCTTGGTGCATAAACTGTACGCGCGTTTTCTTCTTCATACTCACGTGTGTATGTGGATTTTCTTAACAGAACCCACATTTACTTCTTGAAATTTCAACTTTATCATTCCTCTGCCTCTGAACTACTATGCCTTTGTCAAAAAAATTTGTCACACATGTAGACACATCCTGTTAACATCTTCATCAAGTAGGTTTCCATCAAAGGATAACTCATCAAATAGGTTGTCATCAGGGATAACACATCAGGTAGGTTGCCATCAAGGACAACACATAATTCATAATGCCAACATCAACTTGGTTGTTTGCTGATGTTAGGATGATTATTGTGTTGAGAGTGTCTTGAGTGTATGCGTGTGTATGGAATACTTGCTATCATTTCATCTTATGACAAATTTTCTTATATGCATATGTTACTATTATTTCATCCGTGTTTTGACAGTTTTGTAGGTGATGAAAGAGTTGTGGAATGAGTAGATCATTGCCTTGGTATTCGGTTGTGTGTGGTCTAGGTCAATACTTGGTATTGGAATTATAGGTGTTGGTATTACCATGGTATCTATCCATGGTATTGGCTTAGAAATCACCATGGTACAAGGGTCCGTGGTATTAGAATAACTATGGTATTGACTTGGAGATTACCATGGTACAAATTTGTGTGGTATTGGCATAACCATGGTATTTACCTGTGGTGATGACTTAGATATTACCATGGTAAAGGTGTCTATGGTATTGGTATAACCATGGTATTTTCTTGTGGTTTTCACTTTTAGAGATTATTAATGATATTTTGGAAAATACTTGTGTGAGAGTATTGAGTTGAGTGATTGATGGAGTGAGTGTGTGATTGATGGGGTGTGAGTCTGAGAGTGTTGTTGGAAACCTTTGAGCACTACTAGGCGGGGGGGGGGGGGGGTTGAATCATTAAAGTGATATATATACCATTTTTGTCAATTATTACTTCAATTACTAAATCACACATATATGCACCAACAACATATTAGATTATCCATGTATATAAACATATAAGTAGCTAAAACAAGATAACCATGAGAGCAACAATAATCAACACATCAAAGCACATCACGTCAATCATATATGAGACACAAGATTTTTGGGGGAAACCCTTCTGGGAGAAAAACCACCCTTGTTGTTGTTGTTGCTTTTCTCTGAATTTTTATTATGTCAAGCAATGATCTTTTACATAGCAAGATCAATAGGTTGATAGGGGGCTCAAACTATTGGAAGAGAAAAAATTATATGAAAAAACCTCCAAATGTTTATTTGGAGTACAAGAGGTGGAATATCTAGGTTATATTGTATCTCGTGAGGGTGTTAAGGTAGACCTTGAAAAAAATTAAATGGATTAAGGAATGGAAAATCACCACAACCACAAAAAACTTGAAAGGATTTATTAGGTTGATAGGGTATTATCACAAGTTTGTTAAGAATTATGGGAGAATAGAAGCACCTCTAACAACATTACTGAAGAAAGATGCATTTTCTTGGATTCTTGAAGAAACTAAATCCTTTAAACATATTAAAGAGGCAATGTGCCAAGCACCGGTCTTAGCTACGCTAGACTTCAGAAAAACCTTTATTGTGGAATGTGATGCCTTAGGAAATGGAATTGGTGTTGTTTTAATGCAATAAGGAATACCCATTGCTTTTGAAAGTCATCCAATCAAAGTAAAGTACTTACAAAAACCTATTTATGAGAAGGAAATGTTGGAAATACTACATGCACTAAAGCAATGGCGAACTTACTTAATGGGAAGACACTTCAAGGTAAAAATAGATCATGATAGTCTTAAATACTTTTTGGAACAAAGATTATCTTCAGAAGAGAAAAAAATGGGTCACAAAAATGTTGGGCTATGACTTTGAAATCATCTACAAAAAAGGGAAGCAAAGTGTTGTTACAGATGCACTCTCAAGAAAAGATGAGGATGTGGAAGCATTTATTTGTTCCATTTCTATTATCCAACTAGATTGGATAACCAAAGCAAGGGATGAATGGAAGAATGGCGAAGAAGTGTGGACACTTATTCAAAAGTTGCAGCAACATCTCGGTACATATGATACATTTAGGTGGAAAAAATATTCATTATGGTACAAAGATAGCTTATATATTTGTAAGAATTCCCAAGTCAATCAAAATATTCTTTTGGAATTTCACATCTCCTTCTTAGGAGGGTACTAAGGATTTTTAAAAACTTACGACAAGGTCAAGAAGGATTTTTTTTTTTGGATGACCTTAAATCTGATATTCAAAAGTTTGTGGTGGAATGTTTGGTTTTCCAACAAAATAAAGTTAAGAAAATTAAGACCCTGGGTCTATTACAACCTTTATCCATTCCAAGTCAACGTTGGGAGGAGGTTTCAATGTATTTTATCACATGTTTACCCAACTATGAAGGAAAGAGTGTCATCATGGTCATAGTTGATAGAATTACCAATTATGCACACTTTTGTGCATTATCTCATCCATTTAAAGAAACTATAGTTGCTACTACATTTATGGAAACAATTCAAAATCTACTTGTCAACCCAAAGATTATTGTAAGTGACAGAGATCCCATTTTCACTGGAATTTTTGGATGGAATTATTTTCTTGCTTGGGTACTTAACTAGCTCATATCTTATCTTATAATCCTCAATATGATAGGAAAACAGAGATAGTGAACAAATTTTTGGAAGGATATATTCGTTGCTTTGTTTATGATAAGAAAACAGAATGGGTCAAGTGGTTATCTCTGGTTGAATGGTGGTATAACGCTTCCTTCCATACTGCAGCAAAAATGACCCCATTTATGGCACTTTATGGATATCATCCACCGTCCATCACATCATATCTAAGAGAAAATTCTAAGGTTCAAGTAGTGGAAGATCACATTGAACATCAACAAAATGTCCTCCAACTCTTAAAAGATAATGTCACTTTGGGGCAGAATCAAATGAAACAACACACAGACCAACATCACAATGAAAGAAGTTTTGATGTAGGTGACTAGGTATTTTTATGGCTACAGCCATATAAACAAATGTCCCTCAAGAAAGCTAAGAAGGATAATAAATTATCACCAAAGCATTATGGTCCTTACAAGGTGTTGCAAAAGACTGGTAATATGGCATAGAAATTGGAGCTTCCTGCATCTTCCCGAGTGCATCTAGTTTTCCATGTTTCATGATTAAAGAAGGATATAGGTGACAAGCTCCAAGTTCAAACAATATTTCTAGAACTTGATGATGAAGGAAAATTCATATTGGAACTTGAATAAGTCACAGAAACAAGAACTCGATAGCTACGAAATTGATTAATTTTACAGTATTTCATCAAGTGGAAGAACTTACCCGCTAAAGATTCCACATGGGAGGATGAGAATTTTATACAAAAGCATCCAAAACTACTCAAGCATTGAGGACAACACTTTTTTGAAGGAGAGGGGCATGTTAAGTGATGAGCCTCGAAAATGGGTAACTATATGGGCTCATTTTGCCTATTATTCTCATTTAATCCACCATTCTCCATAGCTTTATGCATGCTTTTGAATATATTTATGTTAATTGTGTGAATGGGAATAGTCACTTTACCACAAGGTCTAATATGTGCTTATTGCAGATTTTTAGACAATTTTGGACCAAGATTAGGCATTTATGAACATATTGGCAGTCAAATACAAAGAAGCAAGGTTGAGGATTTGTAGGGGGGGTGTCACCTACACTAAATGACCCCTTCCTCGAGTTCTCCACCATCAGCTCGGAGTTCAACAGCCCACCAAAGAAGATTTCAAGGGGCAGCCAAGAAAGTCTAGTGAAGTGGCTAATTAACTGCAGTTTTGGGCAGCCAAGCTCCTAAAGTTAAGGAGGACTGTTGAGAGTCCTCATTTGCGTAAGTAGGAAGGCTTCAAGCCTTAGTATTTTAGCCATTTTCTAGCCTATTTTCGCACTTTAGTGCAGCCCTGTATCAGCACATTTTCGAGCTTCTTCTTGTAGACAGTTTTTTGTGATGTAACCATTATTTTTTTATGAATGAAGAGGAATCTAGCTTTGAACCAGCTCTAAACTTTCGTAGGAGGCTGTAACTCATGGTTTTGTGCCCAACCCAAGTGCCCAGTACCTCCTTTGTTTACTTTTATGTGTTTTTCTTGCATTCACAGAATAATTTCTGTTATTTAGGTTAAAATCTTGCTTTATTACTTAGGTTGTTTTTGATGATTAAGATAGCTATTCATGCCTTAGGTTGATTTGACAGTTTGGTAACAGAAAATATCCACAAAAAGGCTACCAAGTAGTCCTTGATCTCATTTCTCCCTCCTTGGGACCATGAATTGAGACCAAGGTACATTTGCTGCCACAAAAACACTGTTTTTGCCTTCCAATGCAATTACTAGTGTTAGATTTTAAATTGGAAAAGTTGATATCAGTTTTGTTTTCATGTTTAGATCTATCCTTGCTCAGTTTCCATAGCGCTCTTGCATGATTTTCTATCTATAAACTTCTGTTCATCACGTTTCTGGTTTTTAGGGCAGATTAGGTCAAAATAGATAAATCTCTGTATTTTTTAGTCTTTGTTTGGATCAGTTTTGGAAAGTAGTGTGCAGAGCACCTGTAAGAAATTCCTACCTACCCTTACTCCATCATACAACCTACTCCAGTCTGTCACTCAAGATTTCTTTACCTCATTCGCCACACTTTCCCAACTTTCCCTAATTTCTACATTTTTGTGCAACATTGCTTTCTTCATCCTTGAACAAATCCAACCATCTTCATCACTCCTAAGCTTCATTTACCAGGTCCTACACATCTGAAAATCCTTATCCATCCTTCATTTCCACTTTCCCACTATTTTTCCACCATCAACCCTCTAAAAACCACTTTCATGTTGTTCCTGTAGAACTTCTTGTAGATCCCCTGCAGCCTCTTGTAGAAGTTCACGCGAGCGATTTTTCGAGATCTGAGCGTGGTGGAAATCTCTAGAAGGGTGCTAGGGATCCCTTAGGTCCTCTCCACACCTTCCCAACCTTCTGCAAATGCCCACTCCATTTCCTTTCGCCAATAAACTTCTGCACAATAAAAAATAGTTAAAACACATGCATAATAATTCTGCATAAAATTGCTCAAAAATACAAAAGGATGATTTTTTCCATATTTTCCTTCAGAAGTAGCTTAAAAACATGCATTTTACCTTTTCAATAGTCAATGGCATCCAGTTCAGTAGTTTACATCTCTTTTCTTGCACAAGTAGGGTTAGTCGGTAAAACGAGGGTTTGCTAGGGTTTACATTTCCTTTCAGCTTTCATCTTCTTTCTGCAAGTAGATTAGCCTCTTTTGAGTTAGCTTTCATCCATCATGGTTAAAATATTCTTCTAAGAACTCATAGAAGTTGGCCTAAGCTCCTAGAAAACTTGTGCGAGCTGATCAAGTGACAACCTGCAGTAAGAGCTAGTACTTGTGCATACAACACCGTCGCTTCCAAGTTTGTTACGAACTACTGGGTTGATAACAGTAAAATAGGGAGTCCTAGAAGTTGCAGCATCATTGTTGCAATACTAGAGCTCACCATATTTTTGGTGTCGTTGTCGGGGAAGCATTAGAGTATTTTGTGATTACTGCTTTTCTTCTATTTTCTACTGCAACCTTCTACTAAGAAGTTTATTTCAGCAAGAGTAGAGTAGTTGTTTCATTTCAATTCTACAAAAGTAGATTAGACCATTTCCTTCTTTCATTTCAATTCCGCAATTTCATTTCAGCGAGTTAGATTAGTCCTTTCCTTCTTTCATTTCAATTCTGCAATTTCATTTCAGCAAAATAGATTAGTCCTTTCCTACTTTCATTTCAATTCTACATTTGCGTTTTAGCAAGATAGATTTTAGTTAGTTGCAGTTCAATCTATTTCAGTTTTTGTAGGTACAAGTAGAAAAAAAAACAACAAAAATCACGAAAAAAAGAGATTTCATTTCATGCCTCGTAGGAACAGAGACAATTCAGGAAAATTCCTACACAACACCCCCACCACATCACTGAGTCACCCTTCTCTCTTCTTTGGTGGCAGTGATCCTAAAGAACCTAGAGGTGAACCTCCAGAGATATACAAAGATCCTAGAACAGAAGAAGAGCAATAAACCATTCCTCCTGAGACCATGCCTGAAAACAGAAACGGTAGAGGAAATGGGGAGAGAGTGGAAGGTACCTTCCCATCCAAGAGACCAATGGGGACACAAAAATGAAAAACATAAGTCCCTTAGCCTTACCTCACTTCCATGGATTGACTACTGAAGAACCTAATATATTCTTGTTTGAGTTTGTTGTCCTTTGTCGAACTTATGAATATGTAGAAGATGAGCAAAATTTGAAACTCTTTCCTTCTATCCTCAAGAATGTAGCACTCTGCTGGTTCATGGGGCTACCTGGAAACAGTGTCACAACATGGGCTCAAATGCAGCAAGCCTTTAACAAAAAATACTAGGACTACTGTAGGTTAAAGGATACAAAAGAATACATCTTTTGAATGACCATGAGAAGTGATGAATCTTTAGAAGACTATGAAGAGAGGTTTTAACTTAGTTATAAAAGGGCCAGGTGCACACTTGACCCCGAATCTCTGAAGTTGGTTCTGCTCAGAGGAGCCCCTGAAGACCTTCTAGATACCCTCCATTTATTGGCTAGGGGAGAATCTACCAGCTACCTTATGATGACATAAAGATTGTGTTTAGAAACCATTCTAGGGCAGCCAGAAAGAGAGGTAGGGGAAGTCAATTCTTAGCCAATACCCCCTTATCTAGTTCATTCCTTAAAAACAAGTTTGCAAATCATATGGAAGATTTCAAAAGCGAGATGAGACAGACCATTTCCATGCAAATGGATACCTTGCAAATCCAAAAGCAGCAAGAGGAAGCCGAGAGGGCTTTGGCCATCTTTTGTCCCAGATGCACCAGAAAGCATCCTATGAACGAATGTCCATTGCACTCTATAGAAGTGTGTTTTGTGTGTGAAGAAGACCATCCTACAAATCAACACCCTTCCTTGCTCAGATTTAAATCCATGTACCAAGGGGCTGAAGGAGCCATTGAACCACTCTACTTCATGAACCAAAGGAGGCCACATGGACCCAGACCTTACCAGTAGGGAATGTAAGGGACATACCAAACTTATTACAACCCCAATCAAGCCACTTCCATGCCTTCTTGAGGTCCCCCTGCTTATCCTTCCTGGTCCACACCCCCTCCTTGGTCGTATCCTCCTCAATACCATACTCAACTAGCTTCTCACTAATTTCATTCTCACACTCAGCCACAACCTTAGTGGAATGCACCTCATCAGGGGTGGAGGCCACAATACAACTCTCCTCCAGCTCTTTTGCCTCCACCACCTGCTCAACCACAACCATTACCTCTTGCTCCTCCAAGACAACCCCAGATACCTTCTCAACTGAACCTGAACCCCAATAACAGACATACCTAGTAGGTATATATTGGAGAAACCACATGCCCTACCTATGCTGTGGAGATTCAGGAGATCAACCTACGATCTGGGAAGGTCCTCCCAGATAGCCAACCTCCTCCTATGGAGGATGAGGAAGAGAAACATGAAAGTGAACCCAAAGCCATTCCACCCTTTCCTAAGAGACTAACTGGAACCACACAACCAAACCTAGAAGAAACTGAACTTTTAGGAGAACTTAAACAATTATGTGTGAAAATACCACTTCTCTAGGCCATAAAAGATGTACCAATCTACAATAAGTTGATCAAAGAGAAGTGTTTCAGGCACCCAGGCAGGCGCAAGAGAGATGCCCCAACTATCAATGTCATAGGACAACTGTCTGACCTGATGTTGGGACAGGTAATTTGTCCAAAATATTTGGACCCTGGGAGTCCTGTAGTCAATGTCCACATCAATGGCACCATAATCCCCCACACTTTGATTGATCTAGGGGTTGGCAAAAACCTAATTACCAGGGACACTATGCTCAAACTCAACCTTCAGAGTTCCCTAAGAAAGACCTCAATAGTACTACAGTTGGTAGACTGCTTCACTGTGACTCTTGAGGGGATTGTGGAAGATGTCATGGTCTCCATTGATTCCTGGGAGTACCCTGCTAACTTCTTGGTCCTTCATCCAAAGGAAAAACTCACTGGGTATCCCCTCATCTTGGGAAGGCCTTGGTTAGCTACTACAGATGCTTACATCAGTTGTCGAGCTAGGAGCATGACCATCAAGAATGGGCATATGTCCAAACAGCTAGTCCTATATCCTCCTTCCCAACCTATACTAGAACATGACTTACCTCTCTGGTTGGAGGAGGAAGATGAGGATGAAGTCTACTCTGCCACATTGTGCACCGTGGAAGCCACCACGGGAGGTCCTCAAACCAAGGATAATCTTATTGAGAATTTGATTCAAAATACACCCCCCAGTGTGCTGCCATTAGAAGAGTTGGTGGAAGAAACCCAAGCCAATGATCTAGTTGATCTTTGTGTGGCTGATCCGACCTCTCTCCAAGTTAAGAATGTGGAATTTGGCCCTGAAATAACCTTGAAGATTAACTCATCCCTATCCACCTCTCAAGAGAAAGAGCTGTGTAGCTTATTGAACAACCATTTGGATGCATTTTCTTGGAGCTATAAGGAGATGAAGGGAGTCCACCCTTTAGTATGCACCCATCACATCTACATTAAAGGGGATTGTAAACCAGTCAGGCAGCCTCAAAGGAGGATGAATCTAGCCCTTAAGGACATTGTCAAAGAAGAACTACAAAGTTACTGGATGCAAGATTCATCTACTCCATCTCTGACAGCGAGTGGGTTTCTCCTTTGGTGCTTGTGCCCAAGAAAAATGGGAAGTGGAGAATCTATGTAGATTATCGAGAACTTAACAAAGCCACCATAAAGGACCATTTCCCTTTGCCTTTCATAGATCAAGTGTTAGATGGACTGGTAGGGAAGAAGTTGTTTTCCTTCCTAGATGCGTTTAGCGGGTACAATCAGATCCAAATCAGCTCAGAAGACCAAGATAAGACCACTTTCACTTGTCCATAGGGTACCTTTGCCTACTGGGTCCTTCCCTTTGGGTTGTGCAATGCTCCTACCACTTTCTAGAGAGTAGTACTAAGTATATTCGCTGAGCTGGTTCATGATTCAGTAGAAATATATATGGATGACTTTACCCCTTATGGTTCTAACTTTTAAGAAGCTCTGACTAACCTGAGGAAAGTTTTAGCCAAGTGTATTGAGATGAACCTGTCCCTCAGTCCAAATAAATGTGAATTCCTAATGACTGAAGGGACCGTGATAGGTCATATAATTTCTCAGCAAGGTTTACAGGTGGATCCTATCAAGATTGCTATCATCCAAAGGGTCCCGCCTCCTCAAAAAGTAAGAGATGTTCGGATTTTTCTAGGCTTAGTAGGATATTATAGAAGATTCATTAAAGATTTCAGTAAGCTAGCCTCTCCATTGTTTGGTCTTTTTGGAAAAGATGTTGAGTTCATATGGACTGAAAATTGTCAAGAGGCTCTGGATGCTTTGAAAGGTAAGTTGATAACTGCCCCAATCTTGAGAGGTCCAAACTGGGCCCTACCTTTCCTCATTCACACAAATGCCTCGAAGAAAGCCATAGGAGCAGCCTTAGGACAAGTTGAAGAGAAGCTACCATATGCCATATATTTTGTCAATAAAAACCTGTCCAAGGTAGAGTTAAACTATACTGTAACTGAGAAAGAGTTCCTGGCTGTAGTCCATTCCCTAAACAAGTTCAGACACTACATCACTGGCTATAAAACATTTGTGCATATTGATCATGCTACAATTAGGTATTTAATGAACAAACCTGATGTAAACACTCATATCATTAGATGGTTACTTTTATTGTAGCAATTTGATTTGACCATTGTTGATAAGCTAGGTAAGGAAAATGTTGTTGCTGATTTTCTATCTAGACTAGATTTACTTGCAGGTGAAGAAGGGATGGTGGATGATCAAATGCTAGATGAACACCTATTTGCTATTTCAGTACTCTCACCATGGTTTGCTGATATAGCAAATTATTTGGTTTCAGCACAGTTTCTGCCATACCTGTCCTCAAAAGAGAAGAGCAAGATTGTAAGGAAAAGTGTGCCATTCACTTGGATTTGAGGCAATCTTTTTAAACTTGGCCCAGATCAAATTTTGAGGCGGTGTGTTAAGGAGGAGGAATTTTTTGACATCCTCTTAACCTGTCATGATGGGCCCTGTGGAGGCCACTTTGTAGCAAAAAGAACCGCCTTCAAAATTCTATGGGCAGGATACTATTGGCCCACTCTTCATCAAGATGTCAGGAGATACATCGGCCAATGTGACAGATGTCAAAGGATGGGGAAACCTACTCCAAAGGATGAGATGCTCTTGTAGCCTCATATGACTTTCGATTCATTTGAGAAGTGGGGCATGGACTTTGTGGGTCCTATCAACCCTCCTTCAAAACAAAAGTCCTACATCATTGTGTGCATAGATTACCTGACAAAGTGGGCACAAAACAAAGGTAATCAAAGTAGCAACAGAAGAAAAGGTAGCTGAGCTTTTGAGGGAAAATATCTTCTACAAGTTTGGCTACCCAAGAGAATTAGTCACAGATCAAGGAAGTTAGTTTACCTATAACCTAATTGAAGACCTGCTCACTCATCACAAGATTAAGCAAAGAACTTCCACCCCTTATCATCTGTAAGAAAATGGACATGTGAAAGTTACTAACAGGGCTTTGGAAAGGATTTTGACTAAGGTAGTGAGCAGCAATAGAAAAGATTGGGCAGATCGCTTGGTTGAGGCCACCTGGGCCTATAACACTACTTGGAAAACTACAACAGGTTTCACACCCTATGAGCTAGTCTATGGGAAGAAGGCTTTGTTGTCCATAGAATTTGAATATAACACATTGAGGTTGGTAGCTCAGCTAGACCTAGATCTCATCCATGCACAATAGGAAAGATTGCTTCAGCTGAATGGATTAGATGAACAAAGAATGTAGGCCCTTCTCCACTCAGAGGTAATCCAACTTCAAAGAAAGATATGGCATGACTGGCACCTCAAAGAAAAGCAATTTCAGCTAGGAGATTGGGAATTGTCATATGATTCAAGATAAAATGATTTCAAGGGCAAGCTGAGGACAACATGGATGGGGCCATATATAGTGGAAACATGCAATGACAATGGTTCAGTCTTTATTTAGACCATTGATGAAGAAGCCATCCCCATGCTCGTCAATGGGCATAGATTGAAAATCTACAGGAAGCCCCTTTCCAAGCAAGAGTTCATTGAGACTCTTGGTAAATCAGTATTGGTAGTGGACCAAGTCCCTGTCTCCACTCCACCTACACCATGAAAAAACAAACAAAAAAAATAAGAAAAAAAAACAAAACAAAAAAAAGAAAAAAATAGAAAAAGGAAGAAAGGAATAAAAGATCCTTCAGTGAAAACCTCTTGGAGGCACCCAGGGTAGAAAGTGAGGGTGAAAACCTCCTAGAGGCATCCCAGCTATCTTAAACAAAGAAAAAGAAAAAAGAAAAAGCAAAAGAGAAAAATAAACCTAATTTCTATTGAATAAATTGTAGGTTGCAGGAAGGTCATTGTAGGTTTTAGGAGGATCACGCAAGACAAAGACAGAGGATATGACCAGGATGCATGCATCCCTCACAACCCATTCCTCCATCATCATTATCCTTTCCCAAGATCTTGTCTCATTTGGTTCGAAATTCCACATCCTAGAGGAAGCTCTGTATCTTCTACAAGAGGATCCTGTAGAAACTACAGACAAGCCAAAATCGATCTCAGAAGAGGACCAAGGGTTTGAAATATATCTATGAGGCCTATGAACCTCCCTACCTCCATCCCTCTCCATATGTCACCCTTTTCCATCTCTGTACACCTCCATTACACTCATTTTTATGTCCCTGCACAGTCACACACAAAAATCTTGTTTTTCATGCTGCAAACAAAATTTTAATGACAAATCAAAGCAACAATTTTTCCACTGACCATACCTGACACCTTCCATCTATGATTCCTTGTAAGCTGATACCCTTGTCAATAGTTGTATCCCTACTCATTTTAGCTTGAATTTCAGAAGAAGAAGCAGCTATAGGAAATCCTACAGGATTTCTGCAGCAGCTGGTCCCTCTGAAAAAAATACTACAAAGACAGGGAAAACAAAGTATAGCATATGAAACATGCATGGAGCTCTGTTTGAACATGTGAACATTAGCAACAACTCAAGGAGGAGCATGCAGAGTGCAAGTAGCAACAACAATGAAGAAATGGGTTCCAAAATCCAAAATGTGCATAACACGGCCACAACTGCATAGGTAAGTGCCTAAACCTATTCCTCAATTACATGAATCATATTTCAAGGTTGTGTGACTATGGGAATGGTTTGGATTGAATGGAATTAGTGGCCAGTTAACTGGCCACCCTCGATCAATTACACATCCTCGTGGAATCCAAACGAGCCTTGTCAAATTCAAAACTACTGATGATATACGCATCCAACATGTGTGGAATGTCCATTCAGGAAGAGATATTCGGGATTGGTGGTGGTGGCGGTGGATAACGGGAGTAAGGGAGGTGATGGTGGTTCAACAACATGCAGAAAAATTATGACCATGATGTAAGATCAACGGTCCGGTTCAGCCACCTCATCTTCTCACCACGAATCACGCCTGCAGTTAAAAGACAGCTTAGTGAGTACATTCACCACCCTTCCGTTCATTTCACCTTCACGAAGTTCTTGACTGGAGTACGCATCTACCACTTCCAGAGTAGCTAACCAGTCCTCCTCCACCAGATTTATACCTACTTTTTTTTAAAATCTCCTGCCTCTCAGACTCTACAGGAAGCACAATTTCATTCTACAGGAGCCGGGTGACTTCTACAGGAAGGGTTCTACAGGAAAGGCAGAGAACAACTCTACAGAAAGAAAACCCCGGATTTTCATCGAATTTCAAGCTAAAAATGAGGTAGGCTTGGGAAAACATCTCTATGCATGATTTTTTTGTGTAAGGTGGTGAATTGAACATGGCATTAGATTGAAAAACAAGAGTAAAAGTCTACCTACACATTGGAAAAAAGTGAAAGTCTGCCTGCATATTTCACTGAGTCTACATAGTTTATTTCTTTCTCTGCATCTAAATTCTCCTCATCATTTTTCAAATTCTCCTGTAAAGAAGATACATGCAGCAGTAGAGGACAGCCTGTGTGTGTGTGAAAAAACCGAATTTACATATCTATCAATGTGCTAAGAAAAGAACCTGTGTCCTTATGCTCTGTTTTGTAGAAAAAAAATTCTTTTTATAAACAGACAGTCAAATTCAGGGTGGCAGCAGTTTAAAATAGGGGAATGATTACCATTTGATGTTGTAAGGAGCACATGAGAAATTCCTTCTTTGATCTTAGAAAAAAAAAAAAAAACCGAATTTAGCTATCCTCCGTTTCAGTGATTGACTTTTTTTTCCACCTGAGCATTTTCCTTTTCTGGATAAAACACAAACTCAACACCATGCAAGGAGGATTCATGAGGAAAGAACCCTTAAACTCTAGCAAATTGTATGAGCACCCTGAGGTTGTGGACCTTTTCACTAGGGCAAACTGGATATCCTTCTTTGATAGAATTCAGGGTTATGATGAGGATGTGACTAAAGTATTTTTGATGTCCCTGAGACCACATTCGAAGACACATGCCATAGTTAGTTTTAGGGGTTTGACCCTAGAACTTACCCATGATTTCATCAGTAGAATTACCGGTCTACCATTGGGGCTCCCTTGGAGCAAAGAGTTGAAATCATTGGGACAAGTGGCTAAGAAAACATTTTTCTACCTGAGGAGCATCCTGTAGAAGACAAAAACGGGGTCAGAAGGACAAGCTTGCCTCCTCTCTAGAGTGAAGTCAATTATCAAATAATGAAGTATATCACATGTGAAGGGAGGTTTAGCATCATCTATGGTTATCATTTTAGGTTGCTACATGCATTGATGTATGGAATGGACTTGCCTCGAGCTAAACAACTGAGCATCCCATATTTCCTCCTTCAGTCTTTAATTGAATGTGGTACAAAGCTAAATGCAGGAGCTCCAGATCAGTTAGCCCACCATGGACTCATCAAACTATTGGTGGAAGATGCTTTACACACCTATACTGTCCCCATAGCTTGGGAAATCTTCAGAAATATGTCCAAGGATGATAACATCAGAAATTTGGCTGAGAACATTAGCCCATCCAGCAGTGATGAGGGGGAGAAAACTGAAGAAATTGAGAAGAACATTGATGAGGGAGCACAGGACATTCAAGCAGAGGGAAAAACAGAGGAAGAACAGAAGGAAAAAGAGGAATTTGACAAGATTGCTGAGCCTAAGACAGAAAAGGAGAAAACAACAAAAACAGAGAAGGGAAAAAGGACAAAGATTGGAAATAAAAGGGCCAAGAAGGCCCAAAAGAAGTCTGCCATAGCCAAGGCAGGCACCCCGCAAGAGAAAGAAAAGACACACCCTGAGATATCAGTGACATAAGTAGAAATAGGGGGCATAGAGATTTCTACATGAAGTGAAGGAAAAGAATAGCAGAAAGAGAAATCCCATGAAATGTTGGCAAGGGAAGAAACAGTTGTGCTTGCTGCATTAAGCACACCTACAAAACAAAAAGAAAAAAGAAAAAGGAAGACCTCCATGTACTTTAGAGCCAGAAAAAGCATAAGGATCAAAGTGGGCAAACCCCAGCCACCATCCAAGGAACCAATTGTCGTTGAGGACTCACCCACTAAAAACAAGGAAGAGTCTCCTTCCAGGATATTTATCACCTGTGAAAGAGGAAGCCCAAAAACCTCCACATGGAAAGAGAGAATTAAGTTGATGGAATCAAAGGTGGTTCTACAGGAAGCTGAAACATCTCTACAGGAAACTCTAGCCAAGTTAAAAGAGACTGAGAAATTGGAGGAGAATGCAGCCAAACAGTCCCAGGGGGAGAGCAAGGCTAAAGAAATACCTAAACCTACCACACAGCCTAATTTGGTCTTATATTACAATCTGTTAGAGGGTGGGACAATCATCCCACATAAATTTGTTGTACCATTATTTTTCGAATTAGAGAAAGAGAGGGTCAAAACACACATATGGATGCAAATCACCAAATCTAAAGGAGTTGAGGACATAGACCACATGGAGGATAAGCTAAAAGAATTAAGAGGGGAATTGGCCATGGTGAGGCACATAGAAAGCTACAAAAGAGCCCAGCTACAGGAGGAGAATGAGCTGCTGAAAATGGAGTTGTAGCTACAGGAAGTCCATAAGGAAGATAGGCTGTCCATTTTGGGAGGGCAGAAGTAGCAAGAAGGACCTCCAACAGACAAGGAAACAACTGAGAAATAGCTAAAAGAGGGAGAGCTACAAGCTAATGTGGAGATGCTAACAAAACTACTGCAAGAACAAGAGTCTCAGGCAGCAAAAGAAATACAAGTTTTAAAATAACAGTTGCAAGAAAAAGAAGCCGAAATGGCCTGCATGGCCAGTTGGGCAATAGAAGCCTTACAATGTAGGCAACCTGCTAAATCCTATGCATTATATCTTAAAGACCGATGGTTGCAATTTCAGATTAACACATTGGCCCAAAGGGGCACCACTCCATTTCAAAATTACAATTAGTTTCTGCAATTGTGTGATAGTAGCTCAGTTGAAGATAAGGCCAAGTTAGCAGAATTCTATTTACACAACTTGGCGCTTCCTAACATGAATCCATGGGACCCAAACACTGTATTAGGAGATCTGCAACTCACGACCATGGCTTCTTGGTTAAGCCATGAGGAAAAGAGGGCAGTAGAGATTCAAAAGATTATGGCTAGGGAACTAAATGAGCCACTCATGATCAGGGTAGAACCAAAAGATCCCTCAACTCTTATATATTCTCATCGGTACCTTGCAAACAACTCTCACATCACACCTGACTATGTTGAAAGGCAAACTCAGGCCATTGCTCACTTTGAAGACATGGAACGACTGTTTGGTGATAATTGCATTCATGCTTGCACAAGGAGACTGAACACCTTGTCCCATAGTCTAAAAATAATAGAGTACCACTCCCCAACCAGAATGAGGGAGGCTATGAGAAGAGTACCCCTATACAAACAATTAATGCAGAACTTGAAAGCCAATTGGATTGGCCTTAAGTTCAGCCCTCCACTACTGCTAGGGCTGTTAGAAGGGGTCAAGGAAGGAGAGGAGCAAAGACAATGAGAGGAAGTAGACAGAAAGGCAAGGTATCATGATAGAGAAGAGGACATCACCTCAGACGCCTGGGATGTCAGAGAGGTAGTCAAAGCAATCAAAGATGATGAACTGGATTAGTTGCTTAGAGGATGAGCAACACATTTGGCAGGGGGTGATGATGAGCCCTGGAAATGGGTAACTATATGGGCTCATTTTGCCTATTATTCTCATTTAATCCACCATTCTCCATAGTTTTATGCATGCTTTTGAATATATTTATGTTAGTTGTGTGAATGGGAATAGTCACTTTACCACAAGGTCTAATACATGCTTATTGCAGATTTTTAGACATTTTTGGACCATGATCAAACATTTATGGGCAGATTAGCAGCCAAATACGAAGAAACAAGGTTGAAGATTTGTAGGAGGGGTGTCTCCTGCACTAAATGACCGCTTCCTCGAGTTTTCCACCATCAACTCGGAGTTCAACAACCCACCAAAGAAGATTTCAAGGGGAAACCGAGGAGGTCTAGTGAAGTGGCTGATTAACTGCAGTTTTGGGTAGCCAAGCTCCTAAAGTTAAGCAGGACTGTTGGGAGTCCTCGTTTGCATAAGTAGGAAGGCTTCAAGCCTTAGTAGTTTAGTCATTTGTTAGTCTATTTTTGCACTTTAGTGCAGCCCTGTATCAACACATTTTTGAGCTTCTTCTTGTAGACAGTTTTTGTGATGTAACTATTATTTTTTGATCAATGAAGATGAATCCAGCTTTGAACTAGCTCTAAGCTTTCTTAGGAGGCTTTAGCTCTTGGGTTTGGGCCCAAATCAAGTGCCCAGTACCTCCTTTGTGTACTTTTATGTGTTTTTATTGCATTCATAGAATAATTTATGTTATTTAGGTTAAAATCTTGCTTTATTACTTGGGTTGTTTTTGATGATTAAGATAGTTGTTCATGCTTTAGGTTGATTTGACAGTTTCGTAATAGAAAATATCCACAAAAAGGCTACCAAGCAGTCCTTGATCTCATTTCTTCCTCCTTGGGACCATGAATTGAGACCAAGGCACACTTGTTGCCACAAAAACACTATTTTTGCCTTCCAATGCAATTACTAGTGTTAGATTTTGAATTGGAAAAGTTGATATCAGTTGTGTTTTCATGTTTAGATCTGTTCTTGCTCAGTTTCCATAGCTCTCTTGCATGATTTTCTGTCTATAAACTTCTGTTCATCACGTTTCTAGTTTTTAGGGCAGATTATGTCAAAATAGATAAATCTCTATTTTTTTTATACTTTGTTTGGATCAATTTTGGAAAGTAGTGTGTAGAGCACCTGTAAGACATTCCTACCTACCCTTCCTCCATCATACAACCTACTCCAGTCCGTCACTCAAGATTTCTTTCCCTCATTCACCACACTTTCCCAACTTTCCCTAATTTCTACATTTTTGTGCAACATTGCTTTCTTCATCCTTGAACAAATCCAACCATCTTCATCACTCCTGAGCTTAATTTACCAGGTCCTACACCTCTTAACATCCTTATCCATCCTTCATTTCCACTTTCCCACCATTTTTCCACCATCAACCCTCTACAAACCACTTTCGACCTGTTCATGTAGAACTTCCTGTAGAATTTCTTGTAGATCCCTTGTAGCCTCCTGTAGAAGTTCACGCGAGCGATTTTTCGAGATCTGAGCACAGTGGAAATATCTAGAAGGGTACTAGGGACCCCTTAGGTCCTCTCCACACCTTCCCAGCCTCCTGCAAACACCTACTCCATTTCCGTTTGCCAATAAACCTTTGCATAGTCAAAAATAGTTAAAACACATGCATAATAATCCCGCATAAAATTGCTCAAAAATACAAAAAGATGATTTTTTCCATATTTTCCTTTAGAAGTAGCTTAAACACATGCATTTTACCTTTTCAATAGTTAATGGCATCTAGTTCAGTAGTTTACATCTCTTTTCTTGCACAAGTAGGGTTAGTCGGTAAAACTAGGGTTTGCTAGGGTTTGCGTTTCCTTTTAGCTTTCATCTTCTTTATGCAAGTAGATTAGCCTCTTTTGAGTTAGCTTTCATTCATCATTGTTAAAAGCTTCTTTTAAGAACTCACAGAAGTTGGCTTAAGCTCCCAGTGAACTTGTGCCATCTGATCAAGTGACAGCCTGCAGTAAGAGCTAGTACTTGTGCATACAACACCGTCGCTTTCAAGTTTGTTACGAACTACCGGGTTGATAAAAGTAACGTAGGGAGTCCCAGGAGTTGCAACATCATTGCTGCAATACTGGAGGTCATCATTAAGTCCCTATAAACTAGTGTATCCCCTTATTGTTATTGTTACTATAGCCCCCTTATTGTTATTGTTTTGCCCATGTATTCCCCATATTGTTATTACTATGCCACATAGAATCCCACTATTGTTATTATTGTGTCCTTACATTATTATTTTTATGTAGAATTTGATTATATTATGACCCCTTAGAATCCTATATATAGAAAGGAGGTTTTGTCATTTGAATCATCCAAGAATTTTTCATTTATGTAATGTGAAGGAGGTTTCCCCCTCAAAGAGGATAATTAAGTCATTGATATATCTATTTCTGAGATGGTTGCATAACATAGAGCCAAATATTGCTTTCTTCCTATGGCCCTTAAGGGATCTAGTCATGAAAGAACAATATGGAGGAGAAAAAGAAAACCAGAAGAAGACCAGAGCAGGAAGCGGTACATCAGGGTTTGGAGAAAGAAATACCTAAAAGATAATTGAGGCTAATGTGGCCTCAGGGAGGTCTTGAAGCATAAATCACAGAAATTTAGGGGGAGCTCCTCCCAAAAAAGAGAGTTTCTTCATCAATTGGAGTAACCTTTATTCTTGTAAGTTGTCTCTATGTGATTTCAAGATGTTATTGAATCTAGAATTAAGAGTGGTTGCAAATCTTTCCAAAAAAAACAATGGTTGAATTTCATGATAAATTGGATTCTTGATCTCCTGTGCAGTTGCATCAATCAAAGGTTTAGTTAATAATTCATATCATTTGTTTTTAAGAAAAATGAAAAATCCACAATGGGCATGAGGAATTTTCTACACAAGGAATTAATAGTTAGATTTTAAATTAAAAAGAGAGAAAAAAGGGAGAGGGGTGCAGTGAATAATAGAAAAATGATATAGAATATGAAGATGGATGGAGAATTAAAAATAAAAGTAGGAAATTGAGTGCACATTATTGTGGGGAGATTGGTATTTTAAACACAACCTTGTTTTTGTCATAAATCATTGGATCTGGTCAGCAACGATGCACATATTTCTTCCTCATTGTAGTGGATCAATCCAGCTAATTTATAGCACATAAGTGAAATAAATTGCTTTATTCTAGGATTTTATGATGATGTGATATTGTTGCATGGCTCAATTTTAATGCAAGGATTTGGTCAACAACGATCAATTGATATGATCTATGTGGTTACTTTAGTTCTTTCATCTCATTAGGGATAGATGGGGTCCAAAAATATTGTTATGAACTAATTAATTATTAAATGATCTTCTTCGTAGAGTTGGTCAATTTATTTTTTTATTGTTTCGTATCAAATGTTGGTCCAATATAAGCATAAGGAATGATCTAGTCTTTTCGAATATGTGCATTGTTTTACACCAGAACAAATTTTTTTGTGGATCATGCTTTGGTAATATTGAGGTGTGCATTACTTGGAAAGAAAATTAGTTAATGCATTAGTTTTATCTCAACGTTAAGTCACCAGATGCTTTTTTTCACATTCAATTGGAAAAATATGTTTGTTGTGCATAGTTCGAAAGTGAAGAACACATCCCACATGTTGAAGAATTTGCATTACCATGTGATATATATTTATGGAAGAAGTGATTGGGACTATTCTTATGATAGGTCAAAATATCTTTGAATATAGTGCATTGTAACCAAAACATATACACCTTTAGCGGTTGTTAATGCAATGAATGCACATATGAAATCATTATGTAAGTGTTGCGGTCAGAGGCACTTCCCTGAGGTGTGTCAACACCGTGGAAGTGGATGTGGGGTGATGAGATTTTGCATAGTAGTGTGTTTGCAATAATGGGAATTCATCACAGAAGGTGGAGGAGAAGCCATCAATCACATTGAATAACAATTTTTTTTTTTTTCTAGATTTATACATCCTCAATGCGAGACAACATTCACTAATCCAATCATGAATTTTGATTGATTAAATTGTGATTGATTCAAGATCTAACCTCTGGATAATGCGGTGAAAGGAGGTTTGAATATGTTCATTCCTCCAATGATAAATATGGATTCAATATGAAAATCTCTAGGTCACATATCCTTTCTGTTATAGTTTGGTTTTGATCGAACAACACAGTCAATAATTTCTTCAATGTTTCGATGACAATGGAAAAATTGTTTATATTTCTTCTACTCGATAAACTGACACAGTGGAAAATGATAAGAAATTTCATGATAGAAAACTTTATTTTGTTTTATTTTGTCTATACAATGGTGGAATCTGAAAATGTTGAAACTTGTGATTTCTGGAAAAACCGTGAACGAAACATGGTTTAAAATATTATTTTTCATGTGAGGATGTATTAAATTTGATCCAACATTTTTGTAAATCCTGCTGGAATATTACAATTTGCACAAAACATGTATCAAATTTGGTTCATCTGGGGATCTATTCTCTTGTGTCACAAAAGATAGATGGTTAGGTTCATTTCGAGATAAAATTGCTTAAGCTAGTTTCACTTTTGAGTTATCAGTAAACTACACTGGGAATCATGCAATTAATGAATCTAGTAGTAGGAAATTTAGAGCATATAAGTTGGGGGTAGTCAGGTTGTGGTATCACAATTTTCCAATCTAGGGTTAAATATGAAGGATTTCAAGTAGAGGAAAACATCATGGATGAAGATAAACAAGAAGAAAATAATAATTCAAACAAAGCTTTAGAAGTACTTGTTGTAAAAGAAGAGGGCACTTCTCTAGATGAAAGCTAGGTTTTACAAGGCAAAAATACCAGTTCAATTATTGATAATGAGATTATATCAGCTACAGAGTTAGAATTAAAAAAGGAACAACCAAAATGCCCATTGACCAACTGATTTTTCTTTAGGTGAACAAATGACTGAACCGAAGACAAGGTATTTTGAAAATATTGAATATAATGTGGAACCTTTTATTGCCGAAAAGGATAAATTTGTTCATCAATGAAAAAAAATAAAATTTCAAAGATAGTGAGTCGTGCAGGAACAAATGAGAAAATTAATTAAAAAGATTCTGAAATTAATGTTTGCACAAAGTAAACTTGAAGAAGGAACGACATATTTCATTATGAGAACTTGAAAATTATTTGCAAGGAAAGTTATTAAAATATCTTTGGGATGATGATGATTTACTGTTGAAAATTTGAAAATGGTGTAGTAACACTAGTATAAAATGAGCAATTAGTGACTAGGTGTTGAGCCTCAAACCTGCACCTTCCTATACACCCTCTCAGCCTTCTTTTTCCACTTACTTCGTCCACCAAGCTATTAAATCATTGCATTATAGTCTAAAAAGAGCTTATGACATGGTTTTCTAACTATGCATATGACTGTTGTTTGGTTTAGATTTTTGTTCAGGCAGCTGCGGAAACTTGTCAGTTTCCGCATCCAGCATAGGTTTCCGCAGCCAGCACAGGTTTCCGCAGCCATTTTGTTAAAGGCTATACTACAGGTGTCCTATGAAGAAACAAGCCACATGGGCAAGCTACAGGTGACGTGTACATGGAACGTGTCCCTTCAGATCAACCAAATCATCCATAAACAGTCACGGTCAACAAGGGTCAAAGGCAAAGCCAACCAAGGAATTTAGCAGTGGCACGTCTCTGTTTTGAGCACGTGAAGGTTTACGTGGCACAGTCCTCAGCTCACAGAGATATCGGCACACCTAGAGATCAACCCCGTAACTTGAATCCAGTAGCTACCACTCCGAAGATTTAATGGACATGATGACCATTACGCTAGATCTCGGGTTGAGGAGATCTACGTGTCTTTGGCAACGCAATTAACAGCATAGGATTTAGGAGTTAGTTACAGCACTTTTCATTATAAATAACGCGTTGATAAACGCTGTGTAGAATCTTTTGGAGATATAATTTTTGAACTGTTTTTATCACCCCACTGTACTCTGTTTTACATGTTTTGCTCTTGCTTTAATACATGAGAAGACTACTTTCCTGAGCTCATTTTTGTGACTGTTCATTCACTGGCTGAGGTGGCAGGGGGCCCTTGCGCACTAAAGCCCTGTATAGTTCTCATTTGATTTTATTATGTTTCTGCTTTCATAATTATTAGCTTGTATATAACATGCTATTTTGATGTTTTTAATTCACTGCTGTTTACATTTTCATTTATGTTTTCTTATAGCTGTCAACTGATCAGTGCTTTTCTACAGGTTTTCTTAGGCAGCCCGGGCAAATTTTCATCTTTTTGATAACTACTGACATATGAGATCATCTTGACCTTCCTGCTAATTTTCATTTTCTGAAGTTTAATTCCAGCACTGTCATTTTTCAAATTGTTTTTTGCTTATTTATTTTTTTGCTACTTAGACATCATACTACTCATTTGTTTATGGTTTCTTTCTATAGTCAAGTGACTCTATTAGTAAGGAATCAGAATATTACTTATTGTAGTGTGATTTAGTTTGCTTTCTTGCAATTTATATATCATATTGCTTAACTTGTTCATGATTGCTTCCCATAAGGTAGATTGAGCTGAAGGGTAAAGGATCAGAAGAGTTGAAGTAGTGTGATTAGTTTCCTTTATGCAATTTAATTTCTTGCAATTTAGATATCATATTGCTTAACTTGTTCATGATTTCTTCCCATAAGGTAGATTGAGCTAAAGGGTAAAGGATCCGAAGAGTTGAAGTAGTGTGAATTAGTTTCTTTGCTTTTAGTCTTTGAGTTGCTTTAAGTTCAGTTTTTACTTTCTTTTTCATACAGCAGTAAGGATACTGAGCCATTGTCATTAGTTCATTGTTTGATACATTTACTTCCTCTTAAGAATTGATTTCATTACAATTTTTTTAAAGCTTTCTTTTTGAACACTTTTGGAAAATCACTGTAGAACTCACCATTACCATCCATACTTAACTTTCATTTTCTCCATCACACACTAGGGAATCCATAAAATATAAATCCAAAAACAAACTAAAAAACTCAAAAACGACAAAAGACTAAGAAAATGGTTATCTTGTACATACAGTACACTTCACTTCATCAGTTTACGAATCCCAGATTGACATTTTAAATAGCAATTTAGAACGCACTAAATTGACCAAACATTTTGGCGCCGTTGCCGGGGAAGTGAAACTAGGTAGCCAATTTCTTAAAAAAAAAAACACACAAAAAAAAAAATTCAAGGAAGGAAAATTGATAACCTCTCAAAGTATGCTCTCCTCTTGCACTTAGTGTGATCTGGAGGATCAGAAAAGAGAAAGTTAATGGTTTAATAGTTTCTTGAGTATGCTCTCTTCTTGCACCTAGAGTGACCTGGAAGATCGGAAAGAAAATTATTAGCCCGACTTGAAGAAAAATAAAAAATGACATGCATAGAGCAAGAGATTCTAGGGGAAGGTTTTTAGCTAGAGCCAAGAGTTTGATTTTCACAACTCCTTCTACCTCAAGGAATAGACAAGAGACACCTCCATCATCTCCAACCTACACTCCTAGCCCTAGGTTTCCTAGAATTCAAGAGGCAATAGTTGAGTTAGGAGACTCTTCCTCACCATCCATCGAATCTGAATTAGGAAAAGATCCCTTCTTTTCTTCTACAGGGAGACACATTGTAATTGAAGAAGTAGAATCATCTGAGGAAGAAGAGGGAGAAATTCCCCCTCGTTTGCCATTAGTAGAGGAACCATAGGACTCTAAAATCTCTAAGAAAACTACCATGACAAAAGAGGGAGTTAACGGATTTGGTAGAGGTAGAGGTAGAGGAGGGGGAGGAGGAAATAATGGAGGAGGTAGAGGTAACAATGGGGGAAATAGGGATGGAGATAACTCATTTGGATTTCCTATAGTCGATGAGGATTCTCAAGAAACAATGAAAAATATTTCACCATCTGTCCTCCCAAACTTTCATGGGTTAAGAAATGAACATCCTGAAACATTTCTATTTGAGTTTGAGGTCGTGTGTCGAACCTATGATTATCTGGAAGACTCAAAAACTCAAATTATTTCCTTCAACATTGAAAGGAGCTGCTTTGAAATGGTTCATGGGATTACTCACTCAATCCATTAGGACTTGGAATGATATGAAACAAACATTTCTGGATAGATACATGTATTATTGTATGCCTACCAACCACAAGGATGAAGTATTTAAAATGGTACAAAGAGAAGATGAAAACTTGGAGGATTTACTTGAAAGATTCCAATACAATCTGAAAAGAGCAAAAATGAGTAACTTAGATGAGGAAACCTTGAAAGCCCTTCTATTAAAAGCCATTAGAGATGAATGGATAGATATTTTGAACATGATGGGAAAAGGAGACTTATCTCAACTTCCACTTCATGATATAGCAGAACTGTGTGTCCATCTCTCAAGAGGAAAATCTAAAACTAGAAAAGGGCCTAGAGATCCTTCTCTCATCAGAGCAAACAAATCTGCAACTGGATCAGTAAGTAGGGCTGAGATTGGCAATATGCTTGATGAATTCAAAACTGATATCTTAGGGAGTCTTAGTGAGCAACTAGACACTCTTAAGATCCACAATAAGCAGAAAGCAGAAGCTGAAGCTTTAGCCATCTTTTGCCCAAAATGTAGAAAAAAACATGCTCTCAGGGAATGTCCCTTGGATGCAAAAGTTGTAGAAACATGTGCGATTTGTTCAGAGAATCATGAGACCAAGGATCGTCCTTCAATTCCTGGGCTCAAAGCTGTCTTTCAAGAAGATCCAAATACAATTGAGTCTCTCTGTTTTGTTGCAAGGAGACCTTGGCAAGGGCAACAAAATCAAGGGTTTAACAACTCTATGAACTTTCAACCCCCACCAAATTGGAATCCTTGGCAACAACCTTGGTCCCAACCTCAAAATCCTTTTCAGTCATGGGTACAAGGTATGCAAAATCCTTATGGGACATTTGCTCAATTTTATCAATATCCTCCATCTTTTCAAAACCAACAAGCTCCACAACTTCCAAATCAAAACCTGCAACTATCATTGCCATTTCAACAACAACAACCCTCTCAACAAAACCCAAATTCTCAACTCTTGCTTCCATTCCAACAGAAGTCAAATCAACTTCCTTCTCAGCCATTGCCAAACCCCAATAATAAAAACCCTCAAAATGCTTACATGGTAGAAGGTCAACAATTTCCTGCCTATATGATTGTTCCTCTCAATGATGTACAACTTAGATCTGGTAGAGTTCTAGATAAACCTTCTATAGATGCCCAAAATCAAAGCATTTCTGAAGAAGAATCTCTTGAAGCCAATAAGAGTTCTGAAGCATCTCTTCAAAACCCAAACACTCAGAAAGAAAAAGAAAAAGAGCTAACCCCCACAACTCCTATAGTTGAGCAACCTGCATCTTCATCCACACCTCCTTTTCTTGAAAGATTACAAATTGACAAAGGGGTGGAAAAACAAATCTTGTTGCCTGACTATGATTTTCTAGATGAGTTGAAGAATGTCTGTATCAAGATTCCCTTCTTACAAGCCATTAGAGAGATTCCTATTCTAGCAAAAACAATAAAGGAGTTGAGTCTTAAAATACCAGGAAGGAAACCTAGAGACACAAGAAGAATCCACCTAGTAGGGAAAATTGCAGACATCATGATGGGAAAAATTACTATGCAGAAATATGTAGATCCCGGTAGTCCAATTGTCAAAACACATATCAATGGGGTTGAAATTCCAAATACTTTGATTGATTTAGGGGCTGCTATCAACATTATGAGTAGACAAACTATGGAACAACTGAAACTTCCTAATCTTCTCTTTACACCTACTTTACTGCAACTTGCAGATCGATCAATTATTAAACCAGATGGTGTATTAGAGGACATTTCAGTCTCCTTAGACTCTTGGGAATATCCAGTAGATTTTATGATTTTAACCCCCAAGAGTAATTTAGGAGGACACCCTCTCATCTTAGGAAGACCTTGGCTAGCCACAGTCGATGCTTTCATCAGTTGTAGGTTTGGGGATATGTATATTTCTGATGGTAATTCGACAAAGAAATTCAATCTGTATCCTCCAGCAAAAGCAATTACAGAAATAGGAGATAATGAGTGGATTGATGATGAAGATACTATACAACCTGTCTTTACCATTTCTGAAGTTAGTGAAGATAGTCAAATTCTGAACACATTAGAAAACTTTGAAATATCTTCAGAATATGACCACACACAATTTCAGTTAGATTCTGACATTGAGTATCTATCATCTAGACAAATGTCTCTTTTCTCTATGGAAGAATTTGGTAGTTCCGCCATTGAGATCTTTCCAGGAAAAACATTGAATATCAGCAAAAATTTGGAAAGATCACAACATGAAGAACTAACCAAAATCTTGCAAAAAAATTCTACTACATTTGCATGGGAGTATACTGATATGAAAGGTATTGACCCTAAGACTTGCATTCATCACATCTACATTGAGGAAAACAATAGACCAATCAGACAACCTCAGAGAAGGATGAATCCAAACCTTAGGGAGATAGTGAAAGAAGAGCTCCAAAAGTTACTTAATGTAAACTTCATTTATCCAATTTCAGATAGCCGATTGGTTTCTCCTTTGGTTATAGTACCTAAAAAGAATGGTAAATGGAGGGTATGCATTGATTACAAGGAATTGAACAAAGCAACTTTGAAGGATCACTTACCTTTACCCTTTATCGATCAGGTATTAGATACTTTAGCAGGCAAAAAGTATTTTTCATTTTTGGATGGTTTTAGTGGTTACAATCAGATTCAGGTAGCACCTGAAGATCAGGACAAGGCCACATTTACCTGTCCATGGGGAACTTTTGCTTACCGAGTACTTCCTTTTGGATTATGTAATGCACCCGCAACATTTCAAAGGGCAGTACTAGGAAGCTTTTCCGATCTAATCCATGATTGTGTAGAGGTTTATATGGATGATTTTATAGTTTATGGTAATTTGTTTGAAGAGGCATTAGAGAATTTGGAAAAAGTCCTTATAAGATGTAAAGAAACAAACCTATCATTAAGTCATGAAAAATGCTTTATCATGTTTACTGAAGGGATTGTTTTAGGACATCATATTTCAGGGGATGGGATTAAAGTCGATAGATCAAAAGTTGAATTCATCTCCAAGTTGCCTATTCCAAATTGTCAAAAAGATGTTAGAAGTTTTCTTGGATTTACTGGATACTATAGAAGATTTATTGAAAACTTCACCAAAATAGCATCTCCACTCTTCAAATTACTTACAAAAGACTGTGAATTCAAATGGGATCCTAATTGTCAATCTGCATTTGAAACTTTGAAAACAAAAATATCTGAAGAACCCATTTTGAGAGGGCCGAATTGGAAACTTCCTTTCCATATTTCCACAGATGCTTCAGATACAGCTCTAAGAGCTGTGTTGGGACAAAAGGATTTAGTTCCTTATGCCATTTACTACACCAGTAAAAATTTGACTCCCACTGAGTTAAACTATACTGTGACTGAGAAAGAGTTCTTAGCTGTTGTTCATGCAATCAATAAGTTTAGACACTATATAACTGGCTATGAAACTTTTTCCATACTGATCATTCTGCAATTAGATATCTCATGAATAAACCTGTTACTAATGAAAAAGTTACAAGATGGCTCTTACTTTTACAAGAATTCAATATTACTGTGTTGGATAGACTAGGGAAACAAAATACAGTAGCTGATTTCTTGTCTAGAATCCAAAATACTATCGAAGATTCTCCTGTAGAGGATAAGTTTCCAGATGAATATTTCTTTGCAGTAACTACTAAGACTCCTTGGTATGCAGATATTGCTAACTATTTGGTTACAGGGAAGCTACCTCCACATTTATTTCCTAATGAAAAGAGAAGAATTATTCAGGAGAGTTCGAATTATTCATGGATTTCTAATGAATTGTTTAAAACAGGGCTAGATTGTGTGATCAGAAGATGTGTTCAGGAAGATGAAATGCCTGACATCCTCAAGGCATGTCATGATGAACCATGCGGTGGACACTTTGCTGACAAAAGGACGGCCTATAAAATCCTTTCTTTAGGATATTATTGGCTTTCCCTTTTTAAAGATGCAAAACAATATGTCAGAAGGTGTGACAGCTGCCAAAGAGTTGGAAGACCGACTCTTTCAAATGAAATGCCATTACAACCACAGGTACTCATCGAACCCTTTGAAAAATGGGCTTTAGATTTCATTGGACCTATTAATCCACCATCTAGACAAAAGAAGTATATATTGGTATGTACTGATTATGTCACTAAATGGGTAGAAGCCAAAGCATTGCCTTCTGCCACTGAAAATTCAGTTGTTCAATTTCTTTTTGAGGATATTTTTACTCGTTTTGGTGTCCCAAGAGAAATTGTGACAGATCAGGGAAGTCAATTTACATCTAACTTGATGGAGAAGCTGATGGAAGAATACAAAATCAAGGACAGAAAATCTACTCCTTACCATCCGCAAGCAAATGGCCAAGTGGAATCTACAAACAAAGTTCTTGAGAACATCATCACCAAAACTATTCATCTACACAGAAAAGATTAGGTAGAAAGGCTTCCTGAAGCCTTATGGGCCTACAGAACTACATGGAGGAACACAACAGGACATTCTCCCTATGAACTTGTTTATGGGAAAGAAGTCCTGCTCCCCATTGAGTTTCAAGTCAAGACTTTCAAGATGGTAGTCCAGTTGGGGATGAATCTATTAGAAGCCCAAAAGCACAGAATGGAGCAGCTGAATGAGCTAGATGAGATCAGATAAGAAGCAATTTTAAGGACTGATCTAGTTCAACATCAAAGAGCTAAGTGGCATGACAGATACATCAAAGAGAGAAAGTTTCAAGAGGGAGATTGGGCGTTACTATTTGATTCCAAGTTTAAAGACTTCAAAGGAAAATTTCAGACTCATTGGCTTGGGCCATATGAGATTGACAAAGTCTTTAACAATGGAGCGGTAAGAATCAAGACCATTGATGAATTTCGAACTCCTCTCGTTGTGAATGGCCACCGATTGAAAATTTATCATAAGCCACTCTCAAAAGAGGAATTTGTCAAAATGTTCCAAGAGAATTCTGCAATAAGGCCGGTGGAGAAGAATCCTTCTCCCCCACCAGCCTAGCCTTTTATTCTTTCAGTTAAAAAAGTAAAATAAAATAAAATAAAAATTGTATAAGCCTGAAAACCAATCATAGATTGGCAGTCTTATATAGAAAATATGGAGTGAAAATCAAGGACACTTAACACTCTATATTTTCTAAAAAAAAAAAAAAAATCTCCTCTCCTTCTCTTTCCATCTTCACTTCATCTCATTTGCCATTTCACTTCACCTCCATCTCATTCTCATTTCCATTTCACTTCACTCCACTTCATTTTCATTTCATTTCACTCATTCCATTTCATTTCATCAATAAAAGTCCCTTTCAGGACTATTTTCATTCAGTTAGTTCTTCTCTAACTATCTTTTCTCAGCTAAGTGGGTGCTGTCTCAGTTTCCGCAGCCAGAAGCAGTTTCCGCAACCAGAAACGATTTCCGCAGCCACCATCACTCTGTTTTTCAAATTTACAGTCAACTGTTAGTGCAATAATCATGAAATGCAGGTGTAATTGAGCTAAAGACATGGGGCATCTCCAAGACATCAAGGAAGAGCAATTGGTTAGAAGCCTTGAGCAAGAAATGACAAAGTTTCCAAAGGTATGATCAATTTTTTTTTATCAAATAACAGTTCAAGTCATAATTACGCATAGTTATCAAACCATAAAAAGTTCTACTACATGCAATGATTTGATACGATGGCACCATTAAACCACTCCTATCCCACGACATCACTCCATACAGCTTGCATTCATTTCTCCAACGTTCTCATGATTATTTCGAGTTTAAACTCAAGACTGACTGCACTTTCATTTATTACCCGTACTCATGAGACGTGACCTATTTTGTTACGGTTCTCCTTAGCCACATTTTCTGCAGCCGTCCATTGAGACGTGTAGAAATTTCATACACAGTCATCCGATTCAAAAGAATCCCGACGTTACTCCATTCATTTACCACTCCATTAATACCATACTCCTCGCATGCATCCGCATTTTATTTTATGAACTCGTTTACTGCTGCTCACCCTCTGTTCCTCCTGTAATTTAGGTATTTCCATTCCCTGTTCTCCATTTTCGATTGCAGCCACTACAGTTTATTCTAAACCCCGATTGCAGCCACTACAGTCTATCCTAAACCCTGTAACCGAGCCATTTCTTTTTCTCTGAACCCTCACATGCAGAAGAGCTCTCAGTTGAAATTTAAAACAGAAGATGGGAAAATTACTAAGAGCAGAGCCAGAAGGACCGAAATACTTGGAAGGTTATCCTCAAACTGAAGAATTGCTGAAGAAAGCCAAATGGTTACGATTTATCCAAAGTTTAAAGGCCATAACAAGGAGGTGACCAAAGCTTTTGCACGGTCTTTTGATGGTCAAACAGTGGAGATTGGAGACTTGAAGCTCACGGTGACTGAAGCCACAGTAGTAGCTACCACAGGCCTACCTCAGGAAGGTGAAAGGTTGTTTAAAAATAGAAGTGTGGACGATCAGATATGGAGAATTATGCTACAAAACCAATGTATGGATACCACCGTGTTTACAAGAGGCATCCCTGTTCATGCACTAAAGGAGGAATGGTCTAGTCTGCTCTTAGTTATCTAAAAATTTATCACGTGTGAAGGACATTTTGGTTCTATGTATATGTATCATGCTAGACTGATGATGAATTTCTTAGAGGGTCACACTCTTAATTTGCCTCATTTTCTGCTATTGAGTTTGAAAAAGATGAGTATTACAGTTCAAAAACACATAGGCAACATTGAACCTCATCTATACCATCATGGACTCATAAAAATTCTTATTGAGGACCAGCTGAAGAAAACTAAAGATACTTGGGAGCAATTCTTGATAAGAAACTACTTCCAAGAGCCATCTGAGGCCTCTGGAAGTAGTCCACCAAAGATTCCAAGGAAAAGTAGGAGGAGAGAAAAGAACACTATAGTCCAAGACTCCCCTACTATAGAAACTCAAGAAACTGACCAAAAAGAAGAAGAAGATAGAGCTAAAGACAAGAAACAGAACAAAGAAAAAGGAAAAAGAACCATCCAAGAAGTCTATCCATCCCCTGAGCAATCCATAGAGGAGGATTATCAACCACTGTCAGAAATATTAGTACATCTTCAGGCTGCTGCTATAGCAAAGAAAAAGCAAAAAGGAAAATAGAGTACACAAGAAAAGAGTACTAGTCCATACTTAAGGAGGAGCACTAGGCTAAGAGGAAAGGGGAGTAAAACCCAAGAAAAACAGCCTCACTTTATCGATTTAGGTGAAGAGACACTTGAGAAATATCCATCTCAGCCAAGCATTGAATCAAGTCCTCCACATGATGAAAGCCCTTTTCGGCCAGAAATAGGGAACAGTCCTCCTCCTCCACCAAATTTTGAGCTTAGTCCAAGAAAGACACCTGAGGTAGATCCCAATCAGCAAGAGGTATATAACTACCTGGAATCCTTAGAACAATCAGCTGTAGGTCTGAGTACCACTCTACCACTAGATGCACAAGTTCAGTCCTTGAAACAGGAGGTATTTGAATTAGAAGTCCTAAATAGGCATATCAAGCAGGAAAATGAAGCACTCAAAGAGTAGAGCAAGGTAGATAAGATTATCCATGATAACACTATGTTCCATTTAGGACTGTGGCAAAAGAAGAACAAGAAACTGAAGAAAAAGTGCAAAAAGTTAAGCAGAGCATTGATTAATCTCAAGTTCAAATGTCTAGTCAGGAAACCCAGGATGATGTTAGCACCAAAGAAGAAGAAAAGAGGGCTAGATGTCCTAGCAGAAGCCTCAGAACATATGGATTAGAGGGAAATGACTAAATTTTGGTTGCATGAGGACATGCAACACCTTCACAGTGGGGGTATGTTGAGCCTCAAACCTGCACCTTCCTATACACCCTCTCAGCCTTCTTTTTCCACTTACTTCATCCACCAAGCTGTTAAATCATTGCATTATATTCTAAAAAGAGCTTCTGACATGGTTTTCTAACTATGCTTATAATTGTTGTTTGGTTTAGATTTTTGTTCAGGTAGCTGCGGAAACTTGTCAGTTTCCGCAGCCAGCACAGGTTTCCGCAGCCATTTTGTTAAAGGCTATGCTACAAGTGTCCTATGAAGAAACGAGCCACATGGGCAAGCTACAGGTGACGTGTACATGGAACGTGTCCCTTCAGATCAGCCAAATCATCCATAAATGGTCACGGTCAACAAGGGTCAAAGGCAAAGCCAACCAAGGAATTTAGCAGTGGCACATCTCTGTTTTGAGCACGTGAAGGTTTACGTGGCACAGTCCTCAGCTCACGGAGATATCGGTACACCTGGAGATCAACCTCGTAACCTAAATCCAGCAGCTACCACTCCAAAGATTTAATGGACATGATGACCATTACGCTAGATCTCGGGCTGAGGAGATCTACGTGTCTCTGGCAACGCAGTTAATAGCATAGGATTTAGGAGTTAGTTACAACACTTTTCATTATAAATAACGCGTTGATAAACGCTGTGTAGAAGCTTTTGGAGATATAATTTTTGAACTGTTGTTATCACCCCACTGTACTCTGTTTTACATGTTTTGCTGTTGCTTTAATACATGAAAAGACTACTTTCCTGAGCTCGTTTTTGTGACTGTTAGTTCACTGGATGAGGTGGCAGAGGGCCCCTGCGCACTAAAGCCCTGTATAGTTCTCATTTGATTTTATTATGTTTCTGCTTTCATAATTATTAACTTGTATATAACATGCTGTTTTGATGTTTTTAATTCACTGCTATTTACATTTTCATTTATGTTTTCTTATAGTTGTCAACTGATCAGTGCTTTTCTACAGGTTTTCTTAGGCAGCCCGGGCAAATTTTCATCTTTTTGATAACTATTGACATATGAGATCATCTTGTCCTTCCTGCTAATTTTCATTTTCTGAAGTTTAATTCCAGCACTGTCATTTTTCAAATTGTGTTTTGCTTATTTATTTTTCTGCTACTTAGACATCATACTACTCATTTGTTTATGGTTTCTTTCTATAGTCAAGTGACTCTATTAGTAAGGAATCAGAATATTACTTATTGTAGTGTGATTTAGTTTGCTTTCTTGCAATTTAGATATCATATTGCTTAACTTGTTCATGATTGCTTCCCATAAGGTAGATTGAGCTGAAGGGTAAAGGATCAGAAGAGTTGAAGTAGTGTGATTAGTTTCCTTTATGCAATTTAATTTCTTGCAATTTAGATATCATATTGCTTAACTTGTTCATGATTGCTTCCCATAAGGTAGATTGAGCTGAAGGGTAAAGGATCAGAAGAGTTGAAGTAGTGTGAATTAGTTGCTTTGCTTTCAGTCTTTGAGTTGCTTTAAGTTCAGTTTTTACTTTCTTTTTCATACAGCAGTAAGGATACTGGGCCATTGTCATTAGTTCATTGTTTGATACATTTACTTCCTCTTAAGAATTGATTTCATTACAGTTATTTTAAAGCTTTCTTTTTGAACACTTTTAAGTTTGGAAAATCACTGTAGAACTCACCATTACCATCCATACTTAACTTTCATTTTCGCCATCACACACTAGGGAATCCATAAAAGATAAATCCAAAAACAAACTAAAAAACTCAAAAACGACAAAAGACTAAGAAAATGGTTATCTTGTACATACAGTACACTTCACTTCATCAGTTTACGAATCCCGGATTGACATTTTAAATAGCAATTTAGAACACACTAAATTGACCAAACACTAGGTGACTAGGAAAGTTAGTCACCATAGCTTTTCCAAGTGAAATACTACCAAAAATGAGCACTCTTAAGTGACTGAACTAAAAACGAGTAACATAAATCAATAATTTAGTCGTGGGTTAAAATATGTGACTAGCTAATAATTACAACTAAAAATGACTAAAATGAATGACTAATTTAGTCTAAGAACAAGAATACAACTACCTTACAAGTACTACAATAATATGAATCAGTTTGTTATGTTAGTCATCTTAATTGTGTCAAGTAATATAAACTTACAAGTGATAGGGGATTGAAAGGTTGTTAAAGATTGGTTGAAAGGTTATCCTTCCTTAAACACTTCTTCATTCTCACATGGTGTATAGGTGAGACAACTTTTCATTATTTATCTCTAATAATTTGTAATTTTAAAAATATATTTTTAATAAAAAATTATTTTATGTAGTTTTTTAAAAATCTATTCATTGAATCTAATTGGAACTAGTTCCAATTTGAAATTAATTTGAAGGGAAATTTTAATTTTTAAGACTATAATATCAATTAAAAACTAAATCGATTTCATATTAACCAACCTAGATCCATCTTAACCCTGGATGTATCAAGTGCCAATAGGGGTCCAATCTCTCAAGGTGCAAACCTTTTTTTCTAGTGAAAAACTTGAGGAAATGTTTGCACCTCGAGAGATTGGATCTCTCTAGGCACTTGATAGTTATAGGGTTAATATGGATTTAGGTTGGTTATATAATACTATATAATATCTATATTTGTATTTGTGTCTCTTTTTTATTCCATCTTTTTATCTCTCCCCCCAAACATACACACACTCTCTCTCCCTCTCTTCCCCTTCTTTATCCAACTCTCTCTTCCCCTTATCTCCTTGTCTATCTATATCCTTCTCTCTATTCCCTCCTGCTCTCCTCTCTCCCTCACTCTCTCTCCATGACTCCCTTTTCACCCCCTCTCTCTCTCCACCTTTCTCCCTCTATTCTTTTCTTGTTCCCTTCCTCTCCTACCCCATCCAATTCCATCTCTCTCGCATCATCTCTATCTTCCTTCCTTTGTATCCCTTATCAACCACCTCCGTCTATCTATCCCCCCAAATCACTCCCTCTCTTTCTCTCTCTTCCTTCCAACTCTATCACTATCTCCCTCCTCCCATCCTTGTCCATCTCTATGTCTCCATCTCTCTCCCTTCTGATTCTATCCCTATCTATATCCTCTCCTCTTCTTTCTCTTCCCTCCTCTCCTCTCCCCCTCACTCTCTCTTTGTCTCTCCCTTCTCACTCCTCTCTCTCTCCACCTCTATCTATTTATGTATTTTTTCTTTCCTCCCTCTCTCCCCCATTCCAACTCCATTTCACTCTATCTCTCCTCTCTCTTCTTTCCTCTCACTCCCTTTCCCCCACCTCCCTCTCTCTCCACCCCATCACTCTCTCTTTCTCTCTCTCTCTCTCTCCTTCAACTTTTTCACTATCTCCCTCCCTTCCACCCCCTCCCTAACTCTCTCTTAAATTTGATCACATTGTATTCTATTGAAGAAATTATCTAAATTAAAAAAGCTTAATTGGTTGTAAAATATTAAACCTATATTTTGGATCAATCATGTCAAAGAAAATAAAATAATGAAAAACTTTAAAAAGTCATGCACCATATCTAATCTATTATAATTAGTCAATTGTTTTGACTCTCATCCCTTGATCGTTAGCTAAGATGGATCTATGCTGATATATATATATATATATATATATATATATATATATATATATATATATACAAAGAACGAGAATAGATCCATCTTAGCTTAATTTTATTAAAACCTTAATTTAATTTCTATGGGAAGAGTTTTAGTAGTCCTGAGGATAGAGTGTTTAAATATATCTCAAATTATAACATTTTCCCTTTGAGATTCAATTAAAAAAATGTCGTGAAATAAAATAAAATAAAATATTTTTACTATCAAATAAGTGATGATTTTTTGGCACTTGGTATTGATAAGCCATGGTATTGGCCCATGGTATTGTAACAAAGCCTATTTACAAGTTAATATCCATGGTAAAGTGAGGGTGAATATCCATGGTTAACAATCTTGTCATATTGTTATAAAATATTTTGATTGTGAAATAATTTATGTTTTTTTGGGCATGTGGTATTGATAATCCATGGTATTGACCCATGGTATTGTAATGAATTCTATTTTTTTACAAGTTAATAATATCTATCGTAATGTGGGGGTCAAATAATTTATCTTTTTTGGGCATGTGGTATTGATAATCCATGGTATTGAGCCATGGTATTGTAACAAATGCTATTTTTTACAAGTTAATAATATCTATTGTAATGTGGGGTGAATATCCATAGTTAAGAATATTGTCATATTGTTATAAAATATTTTCGTTGTAAAATAAGTTATGCTTTTTGGACTTTTAGTATTGATAAGTCATGGTATTGGCCCATGATATTGTAACAAAGCTGTTCACAAGTTAATAACAAAATCAAAATACAACAATTTGAATTACGTTATTTTTATTAATTTAACTCTTTATTATTAATTGAGGTCATATTTAAATGTTTACACTCATCCCAAAATCATTTTTAACTTCTTCTTCTTCTTTTTAACTTAGAATCTTACACAAAAATAAAAAATTCTTATTAAAAATAAATGATTGAACCCAATTTCAAGTTATATATTTTATTTTATATTATAAATATTTCTTTTATTTTTTACATTATAAATATTTGTTTTCTTTTTCATTTCCACTTTAGCATTGGGTTCAAACAAAATATTCACAGATTACAACATCACATTGTAGCACTGCATTTTTCTCTTCCTTGTCTATATCTGTGTGGAAATGCTAGAAGAAGGAAGACCATCAACGTGATCTATGGATTTCATGGGATTCGAACCCCAGATGGAGTTTGTGTTTTTCTCTGCCTTGTATATATATGCGTGGAAATACTAGAAGAAGGAAGACCATCAACGTGATCTATGGATTTCATGGCATTCGAACCCCGGATGGAGTTTGTGTGGGAAACACCTGAGGAGAGCATCAACGATTAGATGGAGGAAGGGTAAGGTCATTTGGCATGGAGATTTTGGTAATTTTTACATGGGTATGAATTTGGACTCTTGAGAGTTCTTCCTTTTTACTAAAGATGAATTTTCTTCTTATGGGTAAACAATTTCGAGGGTTTATATGATCAAAGCATAAATTTTATCTAGAGTTGAGCATTTAATGATTATGATAATGCAGATCTTGAAGATTTTGGTAATTTTTACATGGGTATGAATTTGGACTCTTGAGAGTTATTCCTTTTTACTAAATATGATTTTTGTTCTTATGGGTAAACAATTTCAAGGGTTTATATGATCAAAGCATAAATTTTATCTAGACTTGAGGGTTTAATGATTACAATAATGCAGATCTTGATTGCGGTGAACAATTCATGAAAAGGCAATGCAAAAGTAAGCATTTTGCATGTCCTTATTGAGATTTTGGTAATTTTTACATGGGTATGAATTTGGACTACAGAGAGTTCTTCCTTTTTACTAAAGATTATTTTTGTTATTATGGGTAAAAAAATTTGAGGGTTTATATGATCAATGCAAAAAATTTATCTAGAGTTGAAGGTTTAATGATTATGATAATGCAGATCTTGATTGTGGCCAACAATTCATCAAAAGACAATGCACAAGTAAGAATTTTGCATGTACTTATTGTACAAAGGAGTTAATGATTATGCTAATGCAGATCTTGATTGTGGCCAACAATTCATCAAAGGACAATGGACAAGTAAGCATTTGGCATCTCCTTATTGTACAAATCAGTTCGCTCCTCCCTAACTTTTCTAGGATCAGAATGCATGAAATTTTATTTTTTCTCTTCACCTTTTTTTAGTGTTCGATTGTTTTTGTAATGGACTCTACCATGCCCAAATTCAAAGGGCTCGAGTGATGCAAGAAACTTTTCTGGTAGGATGCAAATGTTAGACCTTCCTCAAACTTTGTTACATGAAATTAAAATTTCTTTTAATCATGAACATAAAATATTTTATGTTTCATCCTTAGATTATGATCTCAATTCCTATAGTTTTAAACCATGTTACTATATTTTAAGTAGAATATACTTAGATCCATTAAACCTTACAACTCTCGAAAGCTTAGGTTAATTTTAGCTAAAAGAAATGAACCAGAATAGCTTTTGCAATTTAGATTCAATGCTTATAGACAATGACTAAAAATGGAAGAACCCAAATGGTATGATAACTTTTACCCACCCATCAATTTCCAAGACCTTTCCTATTATTCTAAACCTAAACAGAGAGACTAGAAGAAGAAGAGGATCCTAGATAAGGTGGACCTTGACCTACTTGATACTTTTCAAAATTTGGGCATGCCCTTGACTAGAACAAGATATTGACCAACGTTGTTGTATATGTTGTTTTTGACAGTGTTTTCATTGCTATAATGCATAGGTAGACTCTATAGGTAGTTGATGTTATCTTTTGTTCATTATAAGGTGTAATTTAAGAGTACTTTTATGTACTTAGGAAGTAGCTTGGCAGGGTTGTTTCTCCTGTTGATAACTATTATGCTGCATTGTATTTTTTTTGAGTGAATATAGTTCCTTCTATTAAATCCCTAAGAAAACTTTGTCACCCATGGAAATAGCCACTTATTTCAGGATGAATGAGATGGATACCAGGCAGTTTGAGAGGACTCTTATTGTTATGGATGAGAGGAGTTCTGTGACATATATTGAAGGATGCATTGCACCATTTTTATGACACCAATCATTTCCATGCCACAATAATGGATCTATATTGCACCGAGGGAGCAATGATAAAGTATTCCACTATAAATAATTGGTATGTTAGGGATGAGAAATGCAAACGTGGGATTTATAATTTTATTACAAAAAGAGGTTTGTTTGATGGAGACATATCCTACAGGGAAATCATATCATTATATTTCTATGAAATCTTGGAATGTTTTCAATACAGAATTATGTAAGTACTCTTGAATTTATTTATATTGTAATAAGATTAAGAATAAAGTTTTCATTGCAAATAATTGGGATATACCTTGTAATTTTACTTCACTACACGGAATTCTTGATTTTTGAGATCCCAACTAGTTAGGGTTGAATTTATTTTTGTTGTAATCAGATTAAGAATAAAGTTGTCATTTTAATCACTAAAATATACCATGTAAAATTTAATGAAAACATGAAATTATTTATTTGTTAGAGCCCAGCTTATTAGGATTATGAAGAGTCCTCTTTCATGACAATATTTATGAATGCTCTATTCTTGCTCAAAGAATTACATATTACAGAAAGGTGGAAAATAAATGAGATGCAATTGAATGGTTTATGTTTTAAAATGTGTGGAGGGAGTATAAAATCATTTTTAGTTTCATTCAAATATTTTGGAGCACTCACTAAAGTGCTTCAATTTCCTCTTAATTAATTCCATTTCTACTATCTCAATGCTTCTAGAAGTCCTTCTCCAAAGTGATCTCTTAACTATCTTGGAGGGAAATTGATTACCTGATTGGAACCCATGGATTACAATTTGATTAGGATCAAGAGATGAGAAAGCTTCATATTCTTCAATATATTCCACAAGTTAAAAGAATATCAAACTATTGCCTTTCTTTTTAATTTATATGACAATCACTCGACAAATTGTTAGGATTTTGAGACCTGTTTCAATGATTTTATTTTATTTATTTATTTATTTTTCTTCTGAACGTTGTTTTCTCAATTAAGGAAAGGGTGAAAATGATGCAATGGAAGGATTTTCTATTTTAGTGCCTAAGAATGCCTTGCTAATGTGAAGGGCTTGGTATTTTCTTGACTCAAGATTTGTCGCATTTGACTTCCTAGCATTTCTTTTAATTTCATTTTTGTTGTGTTTATATTGCTATCCTTGAAGTTGGTGATCTACTATGAGTGTAATAGGAAGTATTAAATACTGAACACTCTCAAAGATGATATTTATGGATGATTGAATTTAAATGACCCTACTTTACACTTTAGTATTACATGATCATGCAAAGAAATTATTAATCAATATTAAAGGAAAAATGATTAACATGCAATGTTTCTTGGCTTGTCATATAATTACTGCATTTTGGCCCCCAATAATATATTTGAGGCTATGTTTTTATGGTTACTTGTGGAGATTCCCTTTGGCTCAAAAAAACATCGAGGATAAATGTCCACTGCATTGGCATTGGATATCATCAAAGAGGAATTCACCAGAATCAGTAGAGGACATGGTAGCAATTGGTACAATGAGCGGATAACACTAGAGAAACATTGAGGCACCATAATTTATCATGTATTTAGATTCACTTGAAATTAACTAGTCACAAAAAGTACCATTTTTTTTTTCTGAATATTTTTCATGTATACATAAATACTAAAAACACAATTTCAGACTAATTGTTAAAACTAATAATTATCTGATAGTCATAATTTATAATTAGATAGTATAATATGATTAATATTATTGGAAAAAACTATAGGGTCGGACTATAAGGGGAATTGTGACAATATATGTACACTTCTCATTGTATTAGACAATCATCTCTCGGAGTGTGATATCCATCCAACGAAATGTACTCCCGGAGGCCATTGTGCGATTGAAATTTTTTCTTTCAGTGGAAAAGTGGTGATATATTTTCCTAGGCCTTAGTGTTCTTCTTCCTTAAGGTTTTGACACTACTCATAGCTAGCACCTTCATTCAACCAAGAGAGGTACTCATCTTGGAAAGTTGAATAATTTTGTCTCCACAATCCAATATGATGTTGGATCAATCCCATGATCCTAAAAACACAAGTCATAATAGTGAGGAACATTTATTGTGGGCAAAAGAATATCCAAATTTAAGGAACATGACTCTTTGAGAACAAGCAATAAGGATATTTTTTACACTGATCTTTTCTTTTTCCATTTGTTTTCACAAGTTATCTATTGCATGATATTTTTAACATGTAACTTAGTTGGTATGATTGTGCCTAAGGCTTTGTTGAAGGTTGAATACTAAGTTCCTAAGGTGTTATTTTCTATTGTGAATTTTTATTTGTTTTGTTTATACAGGTCATCTAGTTGCATAGTGGCTGCTATCAAATGTTGAGGCATATGTTGTATAAATCTTTTATATTCTACTTTATTTTATATTCAAGTATTCATCATCTTTCATTTCTTATATTCTGCATTGTATCTTCTTTCATTTTCAAGGGAGGAACTCAATATTGATGGTAAGAAGCAGCAATTGAAGAAAGAGGAGAAAAATAACACTAGAGCGATAAATGCAAAATGAGAGAGAGAAGAGAATCTGTCTAGTGATACCCTTGTAGCCAATATCTTGCATAAGACACACTTATAGAGACTGATGTTCAAGCCTTCAGAGTTGGTGAATTCACTTGCAATTCTTTGGCAACATAGTGATAATGTTTTGAAATGATAAAACGATATTTCATGTGCAAATTGTAGTCCAATCGATATTAAGTTGGAAACTCATATTGTAATACTTGATATTTTATATAATAAAATCTATATGGTTGAAATTATTTTTGTTTGCACTTGATATTATTTAGTCTTGTAATTAACATATGTAACTTTTTCTTATCATATTAGATAAACATGCATATTGTATGACATTTTTTTAAAATTTAGCCGCAAAATCATACTAATTAATTTATGTTGATTAATAATAAACAAATAAAATCAATCTAAACCTACTAAATTAGTAGTTTATATTAATTAATGATGAACACGAATAAAATGAATATATGATTGAATTAGTCGTTTATAATGATTATGGATGAAATTAAATGAAATGAATAGAAACTACTAAATCAGTTGTGTATATAATGAATATGAAAATACCAAAAAAAGATAAATGACTACTGCAAATGATAATTTTTTTATTAAATGATCACTAACTTTTGCATATATATGACTATTGGTAGCTAATTTACAATATCTTATCACACGACTAAAATTTAGTCATATTTCTTTGGTCATTAATTGGTTTTAAATAATGACTAAAATTTGCATATATATGACTACTAGTAGCCAATTTATAGTATCTTATAACACGACCAACATTTTGGTCATATTTATTTGTTCATTAATTGGTTTTCTCAAGGATTCATATAGTAATATATTTTGTTGTATGTTTGGTCATTAATTGCGACAATTAATGACTAAACCAATGAAAAATTAATGACCAAATTTATGACTAAATATACTACTAGTTGGTAAAACTGAGGAAATCAATTAATGACTAAGCTAAAAATGACTAAAAGTTAGTTGCATTATAAGTTACTGTAAATTAACTACTATTGGTCACCAACTGAAAAATGGTCATATATATGTAAATTTTAGTTGTTTTTTTAGTAACTAATTGGTCATTTTTGTACTAGTGTAAGCTTGCTCTAGTTACTAATATTGGAGGATTGACAATCGTTGGCATGTATATGAGCTTATATCTTTGTGACAGAAGTTTGACATTGTAAGAACACGTTATTGTTGGAAGATTAGATCATCACATGGTAGTCATGATAAGAGTCCTCTATGCAAGTGCTGGAGAAAATCAATAATATCTACTAAAGATATGTTTTGGTGGTGCTAATAGTGTGTTTGCAAGAATCATATGCTAATGTTTATTGTTGGCATGAGTTCTTATTGATGGTCTAAGTATAAATGATTTGTTGTTGGAGGGTATATTCTATGCTTTCATTGATGGTATTATCTTTGTTGATGATGTATAGAAGAGACATTGTAATTTCTATGCTTATTAATGTGGTATGTTTTAAGAAATCTTTTTTATAGTTGTAAACATTCAAAGTATAGTTTGAGAGTCCATACTTAGGAAATTGTTTAGGTGTCATTGTCATGAAAAGAGTCATTCAACTAATCAATGGTCAAAATTTACTAATCATGTCATATAAAGTAGTTGGTTGGGTAGAAAATATCATTGATGTAGCATCATTACATTAATATAAAGATGTAAAAATTGAGTCCATAGTGTCAACATCTAGTGATAGGATGTGTCATGTGTCAGTTCAAGGGATCTTTTATTTTGCACATTTTTGTACTTCATTGGTCAAAGTATGGATAGTCTTTTATATTGGCAAGAAGCAATTCCTTGTAGGATGATGATGGTGCTCAGGGGGAGCATATATGCTATGTACATTCTAATTTGATATAGGCATGATGACGATGGTGATGATGCTAAGGGGGTGCATGTTTTCTATTTGGTTGTTGGTTGCTTTGGCCTTGTCATGATGAGGATGTTGTAGCTACTACCTTAGGAGACAAAGATTTTATGTTACTTCTACTAATGATCATCATATGCTTTTCTACTATTGATGTTGGTGCTAATTGGATGCTCACTGCTATTGTTGATGATGCTCATGTTGCTATCTTAGTTGAGTTTGGTGTTGCTACTCATTGCGTTAAATATTACTGATGGTTATATGTATGATATTGCTGCTTTGGTTGAAAGCATTTGATTTGGATGGAGTTTCTAGTTATTTTTTTTGTTACTCCTACTTATGATGTGTTGTTGTTGATGTTGTTGCTAAGTTGGAGTGTTGTTGTTGTTGCTAGTGCTTATGATATGTTGCTGCTATCTTGGTTGAAGAAGTATTTTTTATTGTAATTATTATTTCTACTTTAGGAGAGATTTCTCATATTCTATCTTTCTATGAGAATCAAGTGATTATGGTTGATTCCGCTTGTTGAGCCCTAACTAGTGTCTAGGGGAAGTTATTGTTAACCTAGTTGATGATCAGTGGAGTGATGATGTCATTGATGCATTTCTAGCCCTTTTTCCTTGATGTCAAAGGGGGAGTGCATGAGGAGATCAATTTTCCAAAGGTCAAAATTCGGTGGGTATTTCAACAGGGATTGCCATCAATGCCAAAGGGGGAGATTGCTGACATTGATGATGTAGTTTTTGGTGCAGTTTCTGGTTATAGTTACTGATGGTTGGCATCGACTCAAATGTTGGGAAAAGGACTGAGAGGGGGCGGGGGGTGTGAATCAATATTTTCAAATCATTAAAATTTTCAATTTCATATCTTGATTTATGTATGTGACTTTATTGAAGGGAACCAACATGTGCATGCAACTGTTATTAAGACAACTAGTGTACATCCAATAAACTTACTTTTCAGTTAATTCATCTTCTTTTTATCTTAAGCCAGTGCATCAATACTTCATTCATCATTATATAAACAGTAACAAAATAAACCATCACACATAATCAACACAAATGAACACTAGGATTAAAGGTGGAAACCCAATGTGGAAAAAAACCACCTACTGCTGTCATCTCTGTCTTCTTTTTAATATAAAGAAAATCTTTTACAATCTTGTACTACCAAAAAATCATATCACTACACAAGCACCCACCTACAGAAGGCTACAACCTTCACTCGTTCTCGAGCTCCTACTGGAAGGGAGCTCCGACCCCTTGAATCTTGAACTAGCATAAACTCGTATCAGTATGCGGGCACCCACCTACAGAAGGCTACAACCTTCGCTCATTTTCTAGCTCCTATTGGAAGAGAGATCTAATCCCTTGATCTGATTTACCAACTAGCACTGGAAGGAATATTTTACTCCCTCATTGAAGGCTCCAACCCTCAACACCTTCGGGGACCTCATTTCATAAATTTTCATACCGGATCCACTTGCTACAACACATCAAAACTTGTCTGCCACGTTTCATCAAATTTTAAGAGTAGACACACTACCAACATTTAAGTCTAAAACCAATCATCAAAAATGAAACTTATTAATACACCCAACCAATCTCTAAATCAACCGATCCAAACAATTACTAAAACCTAATCACTGAATCAACCAAATCATCTGAAACCCAAATAAGTCAACTTAAACAACTAGAACAGTCAAAACACTATAACCAAAACACTAATCAACATAATACACATCACAAAAATAATATTTTTTTTTATTGAAAACCCTGATCAACCATATATCAAAAGATATATGCTACTTTACAGTAACAAACTCATGTGTGTATGTGCTTTCCATGAATCATACCCTCGTACAAATCTTAACTCACTGATTTCTATAAACTGAACCAATGTCATTCTAAAATAAATATTGAGCCATACTCAGATCTAGTACATCATTCTAAAACAACCACATAACCTTTATTGTACTTCAATTGCAACTAGTCAGTATCATCATCATTCTTTAATCAATAAATCCTTAACAAAACATCATTGTTTAAGCTTAGATTATAAAAAATACTTCATTAACAAACAACAGAAAGATAGTAAGACTGAATAAATTGATCATACATTCTTTTCATCAAAACCCTACCTTTTGTAGGTGCTTTCCTCAAAGCATATCCATGTGTATACATTCTTTTTAGGAAACAAGCCCGTGTGTACATGACCTACCAGTATCACACCCAACATGTGTATGTGCCTTACAGGCTATAAAACCTGCATACATATCTACAATTTCTGATTCAGGCCTTCATTGCAACACATAACTTCAAACGTACCCAGATCTCAACATACACAGAAATATCATCTGTCAAGAAAATCAACATTGATCAACTCAACTCATAATCAATATTGTCATCTTAGATCTATTGGATTTGATCCATCATCAAATTCCCATGTGCATACTTAGTTATAGATCACGTGAATCATCAATAGCCCATTACATACATATTTTCTTTAGATCTATCTATTCGTAAGATATCCATAGCTTGCACAAAATATACCACTTTGACCTTCATCTCCTTATATAGCTTAGCCCTTATCCAATACCACAGGTCAAAACCATACTCTAGCTTATGGTTTTCTTAGACGGGATCAAAACATATGTTACTAGGCTCAATACCACAGGGCAATATCGTGGAACGAACCCTTGGTATTTAGAAAACCATGGTGCGGAAAATGTACATGCCTTTTCTTCTTCATACTCACATGTGTACGTCACTTTTCTTAACAGAACCCATGTATACTTCTTGAAATTTCAACTTTTTCATTCCTCCGCCTCTAAACTACTATGCCTTTGTCAAAACACTGTGTCACACTTATAGACACATCATGTAAACATCTTCAACAAGTAGGTTTCCATTAAAGGATAACTCGTGAGATAGGTTGTCATCAAGGAAAACACATCAGAGACAACACATCAGGTAGGTTTCCATCAAGGAAAACACATAATTCATAACGCCAACAATCTCCCCCTTTGGACTTGATGGCAACCACTTTGGTGTTTTTTCACCACAACTTGTAGATACCTGTAAAACACATCAAGCCAAGCACCAAGATTTTCAAAAACCAAGATACTCTCCCCCTTTGACATCAAGGGCAAAGGGATGAGCAATACTGAATGAAGGCTTCTCGTTGTAGATCTGAGCTGCTGAATAGAAACACTGAATACTGACCATGCTCCCCTGAGCAAATGCTGAAATTTATGAAGGATGTAAGGTGAAGAACATGGCTCTAGGAATCATGTGACTTGTCATATCACCAAGGACTCAAACTTACATCAATCACCCAATCAAAGTGGGTTTACATATTTGAAATCATTATTACATCAACTTCCCATGCAGAGTGGTTAGAAATTACATCACATGTCCAAAAGGACTTGACCACAATAGTCCATACATGACTGAATTTTACAATGAATACATCATAGGTCTTTACCTGACCTTTACATCAAATGATAGATATGACATTTATAACCAATATAAAGAAGGCCATTATATTCATTAGCAACTATCATACACCACATATGATCTGCATCATGAGCATCTGTCAGCAATGCTAGGAACACCAACCTACATATTTCCATCATCACTTTGCAAGATAAGACAATGTAGCTTCAATATCATCAACCTATGACTAGGTATGAAGCAACAACAACATAAGTGAAGACCAAGCATATCATCATAAAGTAATATAGGACAATGTACCATCATTCTTCATCATCATAAAAAAATGTCATGTTTCCAAGTATCATCGAGCAAATGTAGCAGCAGCATATCAAGAACCATGTATTGGCAACATCATTTTTCATACAAAGAAGAATGATCATACCAACATCACTTCATCAAGAACTTATTTCACCAATATGAACTCAAGAAAATATCGTAATCAAAAACTTCAACAACATCACCTATTGATAAGCATCATTATGTATCAATGCCAAGATAATGCCAACAATGCATTATTAAAAGCATAGTGAATGCTCCTCCTGAACCTATGCCAACTGTTCATTGTCAGATATGATCATATCATTTCATATATCAGTACTAATCATCAAAGTATATTCATCAACCAATCATCCATCAAGTCATCAAAAACATATACAAGCCAAAACCACTTTCAAATAACATCAATAGACTATAACCATCAGAACAGAAAAGCCAATCAATAATTGACTGAAGCATATCACACCCTTTTCCTGAGCCTATCCCACTATTTCTTCCTCATGCCAAAATATATGCTACTATTCAGTTTAGAATTCGCATATACACGCAAATTTTCTTCATAAGATTCACGTACAAAAAGTGAAATACTAAAATTTCACATCTTCATCTCCCCCTGAGTCTATTATGCTTGTACCTGTTTACTATTACTAGACCATAGGCACAATCATAAGTATAAGAAACTTGAAAATAATAAAAAAACCATGAGAATCATCATCAAGACAAAACATGTATTACTACCCCTGAGATTACACATCACTGATCCTGAGGACTTGATAATAATCTTCTGTTTTTCATGAGGTCAAGTACCTCTCACCACTTCTACGACCACTGATAGAAATATTCATTTAAGAATGATGGATTTCCATAGGTACCATATTATTTTACTCTAAGTTTGAATATTTCACTTATCTATGAGAATTCCATTCTTCAAACACATATAATTTGTCTCGATTTCAATATCCTCTTGCTATGAATTTTCCAGTTTCTTCATTCGTAACCTTACATTTGTCCTAAAGGTGTTGAGAGTTCGAGCCTTCAATGAGGGTTGGAGCCTTCTAGCCCTTTTTCATTGATGACGAAGGGGGCGTGCATGAGGAGATCAATTGTCTAGGGGTCGAAATCAGGTGGATGGTTCAATAGGGGTTGCCATCAATGCCAAAGGGGGAGTTTGTTGGCATTGATGACACAGGGGGGGGGGGGGGGGGGGGGGTTAATACGTATTTTCAAATCATCATACTTTTCAATTTCATATCCTAATTTCTATACGTGACTTTACTAAAGGGAACCCACGTGTGTATGCAACTATTATTAAGACAACTAGTGTACATCTAGTAAAATTACTTTTTAGTTAATTCATCTTCTATTTATATTAAGCTAGTGCATCAACACTTAATTCATCATTATATAAACAACAATAAAATAAACCATCACACATAATCAAAAAAAATGAAAACAAGAATTTAAGGTGGAAACCCAATGTGGGAAAAAACCACCTGCTACTGTCGTCTCCGTCGTCTTTTTAATATAAAGAAAATATTTTACAGTCTTGTACTACCACAAAATCATACCAGTATGAAGGCACCCACCTACAGAAGGCTACAACGTCCACTCATTCTCTAGATCCTACTAGAAGGGAGCTCTAACCCCCTGAATATTGGACTAGCATAAACTCATGCCAATATGCGAGCACCCACCTACAAAAGGCTACAACCTTCACTCGTTTTCCAGCTCCTACTGGAAGAGAGATCCCACCCCTTGATATGTTTTACCAGCTACCACTCGAAGGAATATTTAACTCCCTCATTGAAGGCTCCAACCATCAACACCTTTGGGGACCATGTTTCATAAATTTTCATACTGGATCCACCCACTACAAGACATCACAACTTGTAGGCCACGTTTCATCAAAATTTCATATTGAACCCACTACCAACATTTAAGCCCAAAACCAATCATAAAAACTGAAACTTATTACTGCACCCAACCAATGTCTGAATCAACCAATCTAATAAATTACTAAAACCCTGTTTAACCCCATACAGAAATTACCTGCATAAGAATTCTAAAACACAAAAAATAAACAATGTGAGAGCATAATACATATACACAGGCATTTTCGCTTGGATCCCAAAACTGGGACTACTACATTGATTTTTCATTATGTTCCTTTCAATGTTACAATACATATTTATACATGCTGAAGGATCCAATACCATGGACCAAAAACCATCACGTCCAAAACCATGTGCAAAAAGCATGCACAAAACCATAGGTAGGTCCGCCCAACCTAATATAGGGTCCAAAAAAAAAAATTCCTCAAGGCACTGCCCTGGACCCCTTAGAGAGGGGCTACTCGCCCCCCTCAAACCGCCTAGACAAGAAGGGATGCTTCCTCCATTGCTGCGCAATCGGCACAACAAAGAGGGGTCTCTGCCTCCCATCTAACTCCTGGTTAACTAGGGGGCTAGTCGTGGAAAGAATATAACACAACCGAACAAACCCAATCACTAAATCAACTAAATCAAATAAAACCCAAATCAATCAACTTAAACAACTAGAAAAATTAGAACAATGTAACTAGAATACCAATCAACATACTACACATCATAGAAATCATATTATGTTACTATCAACCCTGATAAACCATATATCGAAATATATATGCTACTTTACAGTAGCAAACCTGCATGTGTACACGCTTTCCGTGAAGGATACCCATGTACAGATCTTAACTCACCGATTTATATAAACTAAACCATTATCATTATGAAATAAATACTAAACCATACTTAGATCTGCTATATCGTTCCAAAACAACCACAGAACCTTTACTAAACTTCAATCACAACCAGCAAGTATCATCATCATTCTTTAATCAATCAAACCTTAATCAAAACATGATTGTTTAAGATCATATTATCATGAAGACTTCATTGATAGACAACGGAAAGACAATAAGAATGAATAAATTGATCATACATTCTTTTCATCAAAACCCTACTTTATGTATGCTCTTTCCTCAAAGCATATCCGTGTGTATACGTGCTCTTCAGGAAACAAACCCACATGTAAGTGACTTACTAGTATCACACCAAACATGTGTACATGCCTTGCAAGCTATAAAACCCATGTACAGATCTAAAATTTTTGATTCAGACCTTCGCTACAACACAAAACTTCAAACATACCCAGATTGTGACATATACAAAAAAATATTGTGTCAAGGCACTATCAACACACATCAACTCACCTCATAATCAATATTGTCATCTCAAATCTATTGGATCTGATCCATCATCAAATTCATGACTTCATACTTATTTATAGATCAAGAAAATCATCAATATCCCATTACATACATATTTTCTTCAAATCTAAGTATTCATAAGGTATTCATCACTTGCACACAATCTACCACTTTGATCTTTATCTCCTTATATAGCTTAGCCCTTATCCAATACCATTGACCAAAACCATACTCCAGCTATGGGTTTTCTTAGATGGGATCAAATTTTTTTTTATTGGGCTCAATACCATAGGGAAACACCATGGTAAGGATCCTTGGTATTTAGAATACCATGGTGCATAAACTGTACGCACCTTTGCTTCTTCATACTCGAGTGTGTATGCAAATTTTCTTAACAGAACCCACGTTTACTTCTTGAAATTTAAAATTTATCATTCCTTTGCCTCTGAACTACTATGCCTTTGTCAAAACAATCTGTCACACATGTAGACACATCCTGTTAACATCTTCATCAAGTAGGTTTCCATCAAAGGATAACTCATCAAATAGGTTGTCATCAAGGATAACACATCAGGTAGGTTTCCATCAAGGACAACACATAATTCATAATGCCAACATCAACTTGGTTGTTTACTGATGTTTGGATGATTATTGTGTTGAGAGTGTCTTGAGTGTATGCGTGAGTATGAAATACTTGCTAGCATTTCATCTTGTGACAAATTTTCATATATGCGGATGTTACTATTACGCCATTGGTGTTTTGACAATTTTGTAGGTGATGAAAGAGTTGTGGAATGAGTAGATCATTACCTTGGTATTGGGTTGTGTGTGGTCAAGGTTTGTACTTGGTATTGGAATTATAGGTATTGGTATTACCATGGTATCTATCCATGGTTTTGGTTTAGAAATTACCATGGTACAAGGATTCGTGGTATTAGCATAACCGTGGTATTACCCGTGGTATTGAATTGGAGATTACCATGGTACAAATTTCCGTGGTATTGGCATAACCATGGTATTTACCTATGGTGTTAACTTAGATATTACCATGGTAAAGGTGTCTATGGTATTGGGATAACCATGGTATTTTCCTGTGGTTTTCACTTTTAGAGATTATTGAGGATATTTTGGAAAATACCTGTGTGAGAGTATTGAGTTGAGTGATTGATGGAGTGAGTGTATGATTGATGAGGTGTGAATCTGAGAGTGTTGTTGGAGACCTTTGAGCACTATTGAGAGGGTGGGTGAATCATTAACATGATATATATACCATTTTTGTCAATTATTACTTCAATTACTAAATCACACATATATGCACCAACAACACATTATATTATCCATGTATATAAATATATAAGTAGCTAAAACAATATAACCATGAGAGCAACAATAATCAACACGTTAAAGCACATCACATCAATCAGACATGAGACACAAGATTTCTGGTGGAAACCCTTCCCAGAGAAGAACCAACCTTGTTGTTGTTGTTTCCTTTCTCTGAATTTGTATTATGTCAAGCAATGATATTTTACATAGCAAGTTGAATCCCATCAGCATGGAGACTCGATCGCATATACAAAATTCCAACACCCATTGTCTATGAGACTCGATACTACTGATGAGCTCAGAGGACTCTATTCTTTATTATGGACTATCATCCGCTGAAATTCACCATGATCAATCAATACTTTCCCAACCATTGGACTATCCAACCACCATTGGATGAGAAATTATTCCTTTCACTGAAGCTTCACTATCACTACTCCTTTCTCATGAAGTCACTGCTCCTCTACCACTATGCAAACCTCCTTTCATATATTTTCACACTAGATCTAAGACACTCTTCTAAAAAATAAATCAACTTTGCATACGTTCTCTTAGCAACAAGTTATCATCATCAAATCAAATAAAAACTCCACAAAACATATGCTCTCCAAATAGCAAAAATGTGGCCACAACAAATCTGAATACTGTCAAACCCTCACAACATTATAATGTTGAATAATACAAATAACATCATGGGACACTATGGCTATGTTCTAAATGCATTAGAAGCTCTTGCAAAAACAAGTGTGGGAGGATCATCAACATATAATCCAACAACAAATAAAAACTTCTCCAAGCGATCTCTACTCCAACAACTTCAATTATGATCCATTCTGCAACATTCTTTAGATCTGCTCAGTATTCAATCAATAAAACTCATAGATGGAAGCATCTGGGCTCTACACAAGGTCTGAAGTATCAACACACTATGCAACCTTCTTCAACACACTCTCATACTCAACCAACCAATGCTCAACTCCAAGATCAAATATATAAAACATGTAGGGCAAAATTGAGCTTGGGGCTAGGATCAAAGGTGCACAAATTGGACCAAATCAATCCACTAAGGTCACTACCAGTGCACTATATGCATTCACATAATGAGATGACCTTTTCAAACCATTTCTGATTTTTTTTCACTTTTTCTAGAAGCCTCTAGGAATTTCTAAGCTAGTTTATTTTCAAACAATATGAGGAATGCAAAGAAAATATCGTGAAATTCCTCAGTCTCACACTTGAAACTTTCTGAAATTGACTAGATGGTACAATCACCCTCACAGGCGTGTATCCATGCGACTGACACATTTCACCCTCTCTCATGACCCTATAAGGGAGAAATTGGGGCAAAGCATAGGCGAAAACACTAAACTCTCAGCTCTGAAACTTTGCCACCTGTTGGGACATCTTCTCTAGTTCCTATGAAAGCCTACAAACCTATTCCATGGCCTCTAACACATTTGAAAGTAGATCAAACATGCCTCCCAAGTGTCACTGCCAATTTGACCTACAAGGTAAAAAAAAAAAGGTTGAAAAGTGTGCCAACAAGTCCCCCACTCTACAAAAAACAACTAAACAAGATGCAACACCTTTGATAGATTTTCAAACACCTCCTAAGCACCATTATCAATCCATCACATCACTACAACAAATCATCCTCATAAGAATAAACATGAAGACCTAGTTGACAACTCAACTAGTGTGCCATGACCATCTCTATCACATGTAGATCTACATCATCCACTTGTAGCATCATCATCATCATAATCATGAGACAAACACACTACAACAATTCATAAGCTATGCCATCATCATCAATAGCAACACATTACAACACAAAACAACATGATTGGCATCATATTGTTCACATCAATGACAACCACTAGGACCACCAAGACAAGCAACACCATGAACCTATTGAAATCAATGCCAAACACTATAATCCCAAAAAGGTCTTGCTTTGGCATTGATTTCAAATTCAAAAACATGTGAGGATGATCTCCAATAAATTTTCAACTTTGAAATTGATCACTATCCATCCAAATTCTCTCCCCATTTTACATCAATGGCAAACGGTCAACTGCATATGAATAGGTAGCAAGAACTGAAGCACAAGAACTAGAGTAACACATCTTTACATGGATGAAAAATAATGCATATAAAGCGTATCCATGTCTCCATATAGGCAACAAGAAGCATATATATCCAATCAACATCTAGAGTAGAATACCAACCAACAACTACTAGTAGCAGGAAACATCATTCCAACATAAGGAAACTATAAGCAACATATGCAACATCATCATAATAGAAACTATGAGCAGCATCAAGTACATGAATCAATATGCACATAAGAATCAAATCATCACTCCTCCTCATAGTAACATCATTAAATTAATCATTATATGACGCAACCACACATAATCTCCCCCATAAATACATAACAATAACTACCAAATGTATCATCACATGAGGCCAAGAACCCCACTATCATAGCATAGTATGAGGCATAGCATGAACACCTCCAAGTGGATCATAATGCCAACAATGTATGACTGAAGTACATAGGAACAAGTAATTCTCCCCCTGAACACAAGCCATCTTCTAGATGTAGAGATACCAATTGTTGGGCTGAAATGACCGCTTTTGATGCAAACAATGCTTCCTTTGACAAATAGAAGCACCATATGGATTGAGACTCCACATGACCATGACTCAAATGAAATATACATGAAAAATACATGGATTTAGCGGCAAAGACCTCATACATACTCTCATATGACAATAACATGACCTCATAACTCATGACTAAATGACCCAACAATAGTAGAATACAAGAACATGGTTTCATGAGAATTTTAGATGGATATATGAATAAAGGCATGGATTCTATGATCATCTCCTATGGACCAATGACTCAAGCAACTGATATATCATGACTAATACATCATCATTATCCCATACATGTGGCTAGAAGATGACTCCATATGACTCCTTCAAAACAAGCCTATCACCATGATCACTCAACAATATTGACTCGACTCTCAACCAATACATAGTGATGAAACAGTAGCAAGTGCATGGTTGTAGTAATCATCACATGACAACCTATATATGGCTGGTCCATGTCAAATGTCATCACAATACATCTTGAAATGGTGATCACAATCTATGCATGGCTGCACATATTTCAACCAACTATTAGTGGAAACTAGAAACATATATATGGCTAAAAATTTGCTTCTTTCCATTCATGAAAACACATATAAATATGCCACAAATGATTGAGTGAATAAATGGTAAATATCACATGTAAATCCATACCATGCATAGATCCCCCTAATCTCAATATACCTCAACTAGATAGTCTAATCTTACGGACCTAAATGTGCATGAGGTTGAAAAGAACTCATCAAGTGTTGTTGCCATAATATCATACTCATCAAGTGACCAAGTGCCCCCCCTAAGGTTGTGCACCTCTCATGAAATTTACAGTCCTTAATTAATATGATTGGAATAATCATGGATTGGAGGAAGGAATTCTCTTCACTACTTGAAGAGTTGTTGATCCTTATTTCTCCATATAGTCATGGGTTGCTTCTTCTCCTCTTTGATCTACTTGTTATCCTACTTCACTTGATTCACTGGTTTTGTGCTAGATCCTTCTTGTTTTTGCTACATTTGATGGTTTTTCCTTGAGTAATGGGGCAGCAAACAATCTCTTTCCATATGGACAAATCTATGGCAAATATAACACTCCACATGGCTAATATGATCAATTCGCCTACTACTCATGCTAGATCTAAACCGTGCATGAAATGTGCCTCTCCTCCAATGGTTAGGCATGTAATCTATCACCTTATGGCCAAAAAAATGACATGAGTAACAATAACCATAAAAATAATAAGTATACCTATTGGAAATTCTCCATAGTTGTTGATATTGCTGGAATCTTTGTTGTTGTGGTATATACATTTTGCTACAGGAATTGGCTGGAACATGCCCAAAATTGTGACAGTTGTAGCATTGTATGTCACACATCAATGGAATAAAAGGAATTTGTTTCCTTTGAAATCTATTGGAGCTACCATTATCATCTCTAGGAGAAAAATATCTTCTGAATGTAGGTGCTCCTTGAGATTTTATTCTTTGCTACTGGTTTTGCTACTTGATTTGTTGCTGGTTCTTATTATTTTTATGTTATTGGTACTTTTTGTTTGCTAACTAGCTGCTGGATCTGCTTCTTGTTTCCTTGGATCTCACTTTTTCTGTTGTTATTGTTTGCTACAAGTTTCTTAGGTTCTCCCTTGGTGTTTTTACATGCATGCAAAATAGATTTTCCCTTTTGAAATCTAAGACCATATGTATCCAATGGTGATCTTTGGATTTCAAGCAAATTATCCAAGGCTATCGTGGTCTTCTCCATCTTTCACTGCCTTCTCAAGGAAACAAATTCAACTTCTAATCTCTCAACCTATTCTACCTTCACTTGATATTGCTTCCTCATATCTTCCTACACTTTTTTTGATTCTGCTAACTTAATCTTTAAGCTGACAATCTCTTCCTTGAGCTTGGACTCCTTATCATCACAGATATGCAATGGTTTTTCTTAGTCATTACATGTAGTTGTTAGTCTAGAAATCTTAGCTCTAAGACCCTTAATAACATTCTCATCTTCACTATGTGATTCAACATGATCTAAATATGAATCCTCATAATTGTAACTCAAAATAAAATCATTAACAATTTTACCTTTGGATTCATTATTTTTTGATCTCTTCTCATCTGTTGAATCAAGTGGACTGGAAATATGAGAGTTTTGTGGCTGGGATTCTTTTTCTTGAAGGCCCTTCTTCTTGTTGTTCTTGTTGTTTCTCTTCTCCTCATTTTCCTTATTACTGCAAGTATCATCACCAAATATGGATTCTATCTTGTCCCACATTTATTTGGCACGTTTTAAACCCACTAGTCTCTTCATATCATCATCATGAAGATTCTTGTAGATTATGCATCGTGCTTGTGCATCTTGCTGCAAAAATTCATCTGCAATTGGATATTTTCCACAAACTTCACATAATACTCTCCAAATGTTATATATACAAGATAATAATTGATATTTTACATTTTTGTGCCATACCTTATAATTTGCAGTAGTGAGAACAACCATTCTGAAAAAAATCTAATTTTCCACTGTTGGCATGAAAATAACAGTAGGATTGAGACCCTGGGTTCAGGTACAAGGGGCCAATAAAGCTCCATTGTACTGTAGAGAAGCATCGAAATTTTCACCTTACCTAGAGAGGGCAAGGAGTCTCACCCGAGGCATGCTGCCACTGAAGTTAGATGAGGGTGGAATTAGGCACCAATGGAGCCTTTGACAAACATAAGATACCACAGCATAGTAACTCCTAATTTGCACTAACCCAATCACAACGATCTATTCATGCCATATTAGGAAACCATATGAACAAATGCATTCATTCAAAATTTTAAAGAGTCAATTAGGAGCATAAGAACACAATGTGGGTCTGAACCCTCTCTTCCATTAACATAACATAAACTAATATAAAAAGGCTCAAGCCCTAATCATCAATAACAGGAATATCATAACCAACACAAATAGACTCAAATCAGAATAAGGAGTTATTCACACTTCTCTGCAACATAAGAAAGCTCGAATGATCCCTTGCTCACTCAATTGACCAACAACAACCTTTGTTCATCCTTCCTTACTCTTTTTATCCTATGCCTTGTGATTAGACAACTAGTTCTGCTTATCTTTTGCTCGGTTGTATTCATCCTCAGCTACCTTTGTTCTCTCATTTCTCAACTTCTCCTACTCCTCTCCTCTACCTTCCTGCAACTACTTGTTCATTTCCAGTTCGTGTTCCACTCTCAGCTGTCAGATTCGAAACCCCAAGGGTCATCCCCTCCACTTTTCCTTGGCTCCTTTTTCCACAAAAACTCAAGACGAAGGGCCCAAGAGGCCTTGACCATAGTCCATTGACTCATCCCCTAATCAATCTACCCTTGGTGCTTTCTGTGTTTTTGTTGTCTATGCTATTGATGTTTTTGTTGTTGCTGCCATTAATGGTTATGCTAACGTTTTTGTTGCTTCCTGCTATGTTGATGCTACTTCTTGCGGTGCTACTGATGCTTCTTATTGGCCTTATTTTCCAAATGAAGGCCCCAACTCTGGGACCACAACAATTGTCTCATGGTGGAATCAAGTATAATCATTGAGGGCTGCTTGCCAAGGTTTGGCAATTGTGTTAGCTTGTTTGAGGAACTTTGCTGCCATAATCGAAGATGGCTAGTTTGGTCAACTACTTAGTAGGGAAACCCACTGTTCCTCCATTTCATGAAAAAGTTCTCGAAGATCATTGATATGATTGTTGACCGGTGGGTAGAAGTCACGTATCTTCTTTTTAGTCTTCGCTGAATTGTCTTCAATGTGTTGAACCCATACCTCTAGAGAGGCTACCTCTCCTTCGAAATTTTTCCTCTTGTCTTTGTCCTTAGAGTTATGGATGTCATCGAGGAGCTACTAGATTCACTACCAAAGTGGGTATATTAGTCGATTTTTTATGGCCAAACTGTCAGACTGAGTGTCAGAAATAGAGGTGTTCAGTGGCAATGACGATGATATTTTGTTCAATCTCATCAATGTAGGTCGTGGATGGATTGAGCAAAGCCTTTCTTGTAGCACCGAGGCTCTGCTTGAGTTCTATGTTGGTGGAGATCAGCGCAGTGCACGTAGCTTGAATGTGGTCACAACATTAGAGAAAGGTGCACGCAGAAAAGTCCTCTAGGGCTTCAATGACCACATCAATAATCGCAGGCCAAAGAGTTTGAAACTACAATGTTATCTAGTCAAACTATGTCTGCAGTTGTTGATTTCTTAGGCAGAGCTAGTGTCTCTCGGTTGTGAGGGTGGTGATTTTTTGATTTTATTGTTCATGATCGGAAATAAGGTCGTTGTGAATCTGATCTGATCGCTACACAGGCTACCGTATGTACCCAAACAATTGTGTGGATGACTAGGTCTAAAGACTATCTTTTTGCATAGTGGATGGGTGTAGGAATATGCTCCGTAACGACTGTCCACTAGAAACGGACCTATCAGAGTGACCTTGGGGTGAGGTGGCTTGTTGCAAGGGTTCTGCAACTTGAGGCATTACAGTGATAAAAACTAGGTTCGGGGCAATAAGAAAACCTAAAGAAAAGGGAGCCCCAAAGGGCTCAAAAGCTATAACTAGTGTTTATGATGTGATGGGAATTGAGTAATGGGATCGACCCTAATAGCAGTGATAACATGGATGTGGTGGTGCTTTCTCCACTAGAGAGTGGCATGGAAGACTGAATGACTGAGTCAACCTCCATATCTTCTGTGCCTGTCCATGTTCCGGAGAGAATGGGATCTGACAGTGCTGTGGAAGTTGATGTTTTATGCACGGATGGATCTCGTGAGCTAGGCGAAATAGTGGAAGTGGAAGTTGGGATTTATTTTGCAGTGGGGGAAGCTACAGCGATTTGGAGTCCCTTGCCGGTGAGGTCGACCATAGGCACGACTGGATTGAGATTTTTCTTCTTTGCTACAACTTGAGGCTTTGTTCCTTTTGGTTTCTTGGGCTTGGAAATTGTATGCTTGGAGTGTGCATGGTGTCCTATATGCAGGATAGAAACAACAAGGGGTGTAGTAGCAAGAGGGTTCTATTGCGAAAAGCCTTGCAACTCAACAGAATTAGGAACCTCATGTGATGAGTTGATTAAGTCCACAATGGTTTGCTTGAGAGAGCACATTTGCTTCTTCATTTGGGTGAACATTGGCTTCAAGTATTGCTCCATCGTCCACTTCCCAGTGTCCAATCCTACCTCACTTGTCAGTAGCTGTGCTACCATCCCCCTGAACAAGTATGTTTATCTTCCTTTACTAATATCACAAGCAACTCTGGAACATGACCCGACTTCTACATGGAATGCTTCAACCAATAGTGTGTACTTCTATTCCCACATTTTTAAAGTAAGTGGGTGGCCACACTGCAACCTTAGGAAAGTATTTCCGTGAGTGACCACGAACCAAATTGACGCTGAGTACTCATCGAACAGGGCCATAGGAATCCTTTCAACAACCCTTATTACCTGAAACATCTTAACATACCACCCATTGAAAGAAGTTTGATTGATTTCTTTCTTGTTTGGGTCCCCTAACATTCACCATGGCATATACCAGAGAGCCAGGGGTTGGTCTTCTGAAATTTGAGCCAAGTCTCTACCCTTTGGGGGGCACTACTTCCACATTGTGAGAGTCATTATCAGATAGCCAAAAATAAAATTGGTGCTCCTTTTGTAGACATCCTCACAAGCCTCGAACAACTCATTCAGTAGGAATGCACACCAATTTAGTTGGGTTCCCTTTGTGCAGTGCTTTGCAACTAAAATGGTGTCCAGTGTGCATTCGTTCCTTGAAAAGTGATGCATCACCTTCCTTGCGATTATGTAAGAGGAACATTTAATATGATCCTTGTTGATGAGGTTGATATTTTCTCCCTTCTCGCCCCGCTTGGTGTTTTATTTTCTATAGTAGTCATTATCACCTTCCTTGTTTGCTATTTTGGAGTTCGTCTAGAATGTCATTGAGACAACAACTCCTATGGATGATAAATCTATGAGCTGGTGAATATCATCTACATGAACTGGGTACTCTTTGTCCAACTAGAGTGACCCACCATGCATCCTGTTGATTAAAAGTTTCATGCATTACATCATGGGAAGAGGCGTGTTGAACATGGGAAAATTTCTCAAATTTATCAACATTGAACTTTGAATTCCCTTGAATGTCACCTTAGCCTTGGTCATTATTGTTCCATCTTCCTTTCTGATAATGTTTGTGTACACTTCCCACTTCAGTGCTAGAAATTGAAAGGAATCTGACAAGTCATTTTCCATGAGTGTGGCCTTGTCATATTTACCATATAGTAGCTCTATGATGGAAATCCTATCATCCAACCCACGTTCAAGAATTGAAATAAATGGTTTTGTCATCTTGCAACGTCACTGATAAACTGAAATCACTAGAGGCTAATAACAAATTCATGAGCGACAACACTAAGAATTAGACTGCGACTCAGACGACTCTATCACCTGAACTTAAAACTCTAAGAACTTCAGCATATCCATGCAAAATAAGTAGACCTGCTTCGATATGACATTTCTAATGAGACTTGCTAACTAATTACTATGACAATTTTCCCAATGCAAAATTTAACATGTTAATCCATCATCGGCTAATATGGACTTGACGTGGCTGACGTACTTCTGGAAAGCACAAGGTGGAGTGGATGGGCAATAATGTTAGCATAATGACAGATGTTTAGGAGTTAATTTTTCCTATAACGGGAAAGATTCTATGGAAATCAAATCTGATGGCAGTATTATTGCCTAATTATTACATAAAATAGTTTTAGTACATGTGACTGACCCCCACCCTGCCGACCACAATTAGTTGTTGTGTGGTGACATGGAAGACACCACTGAACTTGACATCTTAGGTGTTTTGTTGAAAATAAAATGACTGATGAATTAACTGAATGAAGTCATTCTAAATCGACTAACTGATTATAATTACTTTTCCTAATCCTACCTACAGTCTCTTTGCAAAGGCCCAATCAATTTACCCAACCTGCTAAATTGGTGGAAGGGTTTTAGGCATGCACCATTTACCCAACCTGGTAGGAGTATTCCATCTAGTTGCGGGAGATTCACCGCTCCAAATTCTCTGATCTCTGCAACTATGAACGTCCCTAGCCAGTGCATCTATAGTTTGCTCGGGAACTTACGAAACTTGTTGTCATATAACAAAACTTGTCCCCCAACCGTGAAGGATTTCTTCTTAATGTGTTTGTCATGCCATGCCTTCTATCTTCTTTGCTTGACTGACTGGTGAAAGTCTGCTAGAAACCTGGCCTCATCTAGTTCCAAGAGCTTCTCGAATCGCTTCTGTAGTGACAATTCTTCTATCATCCTTGTGCCCTTGGCGACGAAGACTATTGGGATTGTGGACTCTACTGGCACAACAAATTTTCATCCACACACCAACTGGAATAGTGTTTTCTTATGTAACCTCTTTATTACTTTGTGCCATACCCATAGCGTGGATGTCACCCTTTCATCCCAATCATCCCGATTTTCTAAACATACCTTTGTTAAGCCCTTTTCAAGTTTCTTGTTAAATGATTCTACTATTCCATTAGCCTATGGATGATATGGTATGCTCTTGTGATGATGTATTAGGAAGTTATGCAATAGAGAAGTGACTATTTCATTAATGAAGTGAGTTCCTTGATCGCTTGTCAGGCTTCTCTGGCACCCAAACCTTAAGATGATATTTCCAAAAATAAATCTTGCAGTTGTGTTTGATGTACAGTATTTAACCAATGGTCCCTCAGCCTATCTTTTGAGATACTCTGTCACCATCATGACATACCTGACCTGAGTGTGACACATCGGCAGGTTGATCAGACTTATTAAATCAATTGCCCACTTTTCAAATATCTGCAAGGCATGTACCAGCTATAGTGGGAGCACATCACGATGTAACAGTTTCCAAACTCTTTGGAACACATCACATCCTTTAGCATACTCTCTAGCATCCTTATATACTATTGGAAACCATATCCTTGCCTACAAAACATTTCGTGTGGTTGCTTTACCCCCTATGTGGATACTTGCAACTCTTGAGTGGAATTCCCTTAAGACATCTTGACACTCATGTTGGAGGAAACATCACTACAACACTTGATCTAACCCCAAATTGTAAATATGTCTTGCAATGGGCTAATAATTGGCTGCTCGCATGACCATGTATTTTCTCTATGTTGCCGTGTACTCCTCCAGGAATTTCCTTATGGCCAGGAATGCTATGATCTCTTCTAAGTAATCAAGTATCACTTCCACTTCGAATAAATTATCGTTGGGCAAATGGTCGTCTAGGGAGTCCCCACTTTCCCCTAATTCCAATCTTGACAAGTGATAAGGCCCAACGTTCAACTAACCTGGTTTAACGATTACTGCGAATGTAAGTTCCTAGAATAATAGAAACCATCTACAAGTTCTCCCTTCTAATACCAACTTGTTGACCATGTATTTTAATATAGAGTGATCTGTGAAGAACTTGAATGACCCCCCAAGAAAGTATTGCCTAAAAGTTTGAAGATAATACACCATAGCTAGTGCCTCCCTCTCGGTTGTGGTGTATTTTTTCTCTGTAGTGGGCAACGTTCTACTGGAAAAATAGATGGGATGGTCCAAGCTTCCTTCTCTCGGTTGCGCCAAGACTGATCGCAGAGAAATGTCGAACACATCGATATGTACATGTAATTTCTTATTCCAATTGGGATATAATAAAATTGGAGCACTTACCATCTTCTCATTTAATATATTCAATACAGCTTGACAGTCCTCTGACCATGTGAATGCTTCTGCTTTCGTGAGAAAATTCTCCATTGGGGCAGTGATGGAAGCGTAGTTGTGAATGAATATGCAGTAGTACCTCGTGTGGCCCAACATTGATCTCAACTACCTCACATTTCTTGGTAGGTCCATGTTAATAATTTCCGTAACCTTGGCATGATCTATGCATACCCCATCCTTGCATACAATGTGACCCAGAAGTGTGCTAAATGGAACTATGAATATGCACTTCTTAAGGTTCAATGATATCGGTAATTATTGGTAGTGGTAAAAGATGACCCTAAGTAGGTTGGCATGCTTCTTCAACAGGTTGTATACTATCCATGCATCCATGTATACCTCCAAGAACCTATGAATTTAGCTTGTGAACGCTACAATGACAATTCAGGAGAATACTATAGGTGCATTCTCAAGGCCCAATGGAATCACGTGGTAAGTGTATGACCCCCAATTTGTAGTGAACGTGGTCTTCTTCTTGTCGTCCTCAACTATTCTTACGTGATGGTATCCTAAAAACCCATCCGTGAAGGAATATTCTTCATTCCCCGCAACATTGTCTAGGACCTCATCGATGAAGGGTGTGAGGAATGGGTCATGCACGCAAACATTGTTAAGGCTGTAATAGTCTACACAGAGTCTTATCTCTGTGGAATTATTCTTGTTCTATATCACTATTGGGTAGACCCATTCTTCCTTTTCAACAGGTAAAATAAGTCTCACATCCAACATTTTGTCTATTTCCTTCTTGACCTTCTCTTTGACCCTTGGGTTCAACCTATATGGTATATGCTTCACCATCTTGGCATCGAGCTTCAACATCATATTCATTTCCCCTATGCCTCCCTTGATTCCCTTTAATTTTGTAACTGGATCTAGGAATAAATCCTCGTACTCCCATAACAGATCAAAAATTTCTCTTGTCATGTGTTCATCCTAGTAGTCCCCTATTAATGCCATATTAGGTTTGTCCTCCATGCCAATGTTGTGATTCCACAACTTTACTAGAAGAAAGTGCGAAGCCTCTGTTACAGGTCCCTACTGGATATCCCTCTCGCCTATAGTCTCATGAAATGTAAGGTGCCTCATCCCTTCCAGGTCGTCCCTCTAGATCTGCATTAACTTTCTCGCTGGTCATGGCTTCTAGGTATCTTGACTTATAAAAGAAATATAGGATCCTCTAATCAATGCATCCCTCCCATAACTAGCCTGATGTGAATAGGATCCTTTTAATAACATACATAGCCTTGGTCAGCTATTTGTCACTATCTTTGAATGAGAAAATGCTAGTGAATTGTTTGTCCAGAGCATCCCAATATCCTGTTTTCCTTCTTACCTCTGCTTGTATGTAACATACTTGAGGGACTGTGCTTAATTTGTGTATGAACATGTGTACCCATAGCTCCTTCATAGCTCCTTTTTTTTTCCATCTATCTTTGCAACTATCCAGGTGTTTTTAGGGATCTGATTTCCCCTTGTGTTTTTCAATCTCTTGCGGGTGATCCCCCGCATGCTTGAATCATTCCCTCATGGCCCTCTTGATCCTCTCCCAATCCTGGAGGTGGTTGCGGTGAACCCCCCACTAGTGTGCTAGGGTCGATTGCAGCGTAATGTCTAACAATGGTATCTTATGGCTCTCCCTTACAATTCTGTCAACATTGTTGAGAAATATATCCACTGAATCTATGCCATTGAAAGTGGGAAACTCTCTCACCTTTGTTCTGATCTAGTTGATACAACATACTGTAGCACAACGTTTGGTGTCAACTTCATATCCGCCTTGCTACCAAGCATACTATGTATCTTCTGAGCCAACCTCAAAGCTCTGGATACTCCTCTAGTTGATCGATCCTTATGCTATTGGTTTGATGTAATCTTCTCTTTTTCTGACTATTAACTGGTAGAGCTAGTCTAACATCCATGGATCATCTTTGTTGTCTATCGGTTCTATGAATCTGGATCCCTAGTACAGGTCCTGCTGCTGGATCGCTCGTACACTTTCTACTTCGAATATCATCAAATCCTTTTTTATATTGATAACAAAATAATTTTCATAAGCCTAGTAAATACCTAACAACACTTGGTATGGATCTTTGTCTCCCATAATATCGATCACTTCAAAATCCCCGTGTATTCACCCCTTCCACATTTGTCTCTATGTCCTCTAGTCTCCCAATTGAGAGTATACAGTATTGGTTGGGCATCCTTAATTGGATTGGTGAGAACTTCAGTTGAGGTTTCCCCAATGCCTCCCACATCTTTCTTTTTAGAATGTTGAGGTTGGAGCCCATGTCTAATATAGTATCCTTGATTTGAAACCCTATGACTTGCGCATCAATCTTGAAATCCCTGCCCATTCTCTTCTTATTTTTTCTAACTCTCCTTGTGTGCTTTTCAGGAAAATTTACGGAGGTATTCCCTTCCCAAGTCTCCTCCTTCAATAAGGCTTCTTTCAGGCTTCTACATAGCTCCTCTAGCATTTATCATTGTTGACAATTTGTAGGAATGATATAGGGTAGAAAACAATGGGTTTTGGAAGGTCAGGTGTCTTATATTTAAGAGAATATGTCAGATTTTCAAACAATTTTGTTGCCTCCTAATAGTATTGCTTCTGCTGCCCAGGGTTGTATGACCTCTTTGGTGAGGCTACCCAAATGATTATTGGCTATTCTAGGGCGCCCTAGTCAGCCCCTGTCTTCTTTCCACCATGGGTGACTATGTTTATATTGAATAATGGGGCTATCTCTGTAACCCTAAGTTCTGTGTTGATTAGATTCTTCCCTCGTTGCCTGGTCCGCTCCTCCCATATTCTAATAAGCTCCGGGCAATCCTCCATTACGTGGGCATTGACCCTACATTGTGAGCACCAATGTCTCCTTGATAGGGGGAAGTACCGAGTGACATGTCGCTCTTAGCCGCAGTTATATTAGAAAATAGGTCCCTTGCTCTTTCTCCTCTCATTCCCCCTCCTTCTCTCCCCCCATGAGCAGTCTTGTTGATCCTGAAAGCTGAATGGTATAGTCGATTTGCAAGAGAATCCAGAGCTTGATTTAAAGTTCGTGTGGTGGGTTGAAAACATCCAGAACTCATAGTAGTTGTTATTTAGGACATTCTAATACTTCTGCAATATCAGGCATAAGCGCAGTTAGTTTCCATATCCCCTACACATTTCACAGTACTTTGGTTGGGTGTAACCTAGAAATGCGCCTTGAGATCCTACTGCCACAATTCCTTCTATAGGTGGGGCCTCGATCATCCCATTGGCCCTGATTCGGCACTCGCACTCCTCAGCCTTGGGCACTATATTGTGACATGACCCTCCACATGGCAGTTTGTACACCACACGTTCAGTCTCGTTGGGTGGGCCGAATGTAGATTTTTCAGCTTCTTTGTTAAGATTGAAATCTGGTGCTGGAGACCTAAGATAGAGGGATCATCGGAAGTGGCTCCCCCCTATACTCATGTGGATATCCTACCATAGCCTCTATATGAGTTTCTTGCTCCAAGGAATTCTCTAGTGTCTCGATTTTCTATTGCGTTAATGGTGTCTGGGTGAAAGGTAGTAGTGCTTTGATAAACCAATCCCTCTAGTGATTTGGGTCTGTGGTATAGCTGAGCTTATGAATTACATCTTTAAACCTCTGCATTATTTACCAGGTGGTTTCTCCCTCATGTCTATTTATCTCCCACAATTCTGACAGCCATTGTTGATCTGTCTCGGGAAGTTTGAACTCTTGTACAAATTTCCTCTTAATCTCATCCATTCTCAGGTTCTGGTGTAACTCCGACCATTTTATGAACCACCATAGGGCTCTTTCCCTGAGAGTGATATGGAACTCAATCAACTTCACATTTTTAGGCATATGGCGAGCACTCCATATAGCCTCACATAAGTAGCAGTGTTTTATACATCTTCATGCTTTCTATCAAAGAATTCTAGATATCTTGTGAATTATCCTTGCATTGTAGACTATGTTTGTGCTAGAAGCACGAAACCTTCGGTTCTTGGTTGTTGCAATCCTTGCAATCCTAGATTACTATTACTACTATTTCCACTAGTATTAGCAGTACTAGCCTTATAATTGACATGCATACTATGCACTCTTATCATCTTAAGAAACTTAGAAACAAATTTACCAGGTCTATTGTAGAGTACCAGGGGAAGGTTGAGGGTAATGCTACCTGAGCCTTAGGTAGTTTGATCTTTAATTGTTTTGGATGCATCATCTTCCACGAAAATTATTCTCATCACAAATCACATCTCATCTTCCATATCCTCATTTGGGTTACCATGACCAATTCCCTTAGACTCCTTCCCCGCAACTGGTGAGGGAGGGCTCCTATCACCTTTTGGACTCTCAACCATATTTTTTGTCTCTATCCCCTTCACCAAATTCTCCTCCATTCTATCTTCTCCTTTTGGACTCCTCAACATTGCTTCTTCTTGGTGTAGTCCCTCCAGTTTCCTTCTAGTCTCTTTCATGGCCCTCTCTTGCCACTTCTCTACTATCTGGGCCCTCCTCTACACTCTCATTTCCCTAGCCCTTCATGAATATTTTGTTTGCATCATTCTAATGGCCTCATGATCCCCGGTCAGTAACATTTCTCCCCTTAGATCCTTTCCCAAGGACAAGTTGTTTATGCTTCCATGCTTAAACCTTGGAATATGAGCATACCTTCTTCCACCATTAAGACTTTAATCCATAGAGGCACTTCTTTCAACAACTTCCCTCTTAGCCCTGCTCAGAACATAATGTCATATTTTGAAAAGGATTGGTAGCTTTCAACTCAAAAAACGACCACGTATCCTTCCAGTGTAGTCTCTGCCCAAAAATATACTTCTCTTGTCATATCCGCATCGAGACAATGGAGGGCCGTGAGGTCCACCTGAGTCTAGTTGTGACGAGGTGGTGTCTGTCCTCCCATCCTACCCTTCACTTGTAGTCTCCTCAACCAGTTGTACAGTTCCTCTAGACATTTACACTAGAAGATCTCGTACTCATCACTTGTAGCCTCTGAGTATAGAAATTCATCCTTCACTTTAGCAATGGCTCAGTTGCAAAGAAGAGATTACTAGGATAGAAACTGATCGACTTGGTCATCCCACCAGTTTCATATTTCCTTCTTAAAAATCCTTGATACCATATTCCCAACCCTCCTTTTTTACTTGAGGTCCCGACAATAGAACCATTTGTTGTGATGAAAATGAAAGCAAGGTTGAGACCCTTGGTTTAGGCGCAAGGGTCCAACAAGGCTCTACTATAGTTTAGAGCAATGTCGACATTTTCAGCTTGCCCAAAGAGGGTGAGGAGGATCACCTGAGGTGCGCCACAACTGATGTTAGATAAGGGTGAAATTAGGCACCAAGGGATTCATTACAAACAAAAGATACCACAGCATAATAACTCATAATCTACACTAACCCAATCAGAACGATCTACTCATACCATCTTAGGAAACCATATGAATATATGCATTCATTCAAAATTTTAAAGAGTCAATAAGGAGCACAAGAACACAATGTGGGTTTGAACCGTCTCTTCCATTAACATAACATAATGTAATACAAAGAGGCTCAAAGCCCGATCATCAATAACAGGAATATCATAACCAACACAGACAAAATCAGACAGTACTGAGGTGTTTTTCACACTTCTCTGCAACACAGGAAAGCTCCAACAATCCCTGGCTCACTTGACTGACCAACAACAACCTTTCTTCATCCTTCCTTCTTCTTTTTGTTGGCACTAATAGTTCTACCTATCTTCCACTCGAATGTCTTCATCCTCAACTGAATTTGTTCTCCCCTTTCTCGGTTCTCTTGCTCCTCTCTGCCACCTCCCCGCAACTGTCGGTTCACTTCCAATTCCTATTCCACTCTCAACTATTAGCTCTGCACCCAACGGTCATCCCCGCCACTTGCCCCTAGCTCCTTTTTCCACAAAAACTCAAAGAGAAGGCCCCAACATTGACGAGAAAACCTTAGATCTACTCTCCAGGGATCAATCTGCAACCAACATCCCCACTCTGATACCAATTGTTGGAAACCATTGAAGACTACTGGGGGGTGAATCAATAGTGTGATCTATATACCATTTTTTCCAATTAATAATTCAATTATTGAATCACACATATATTCACCAACAACACATTATATTATCCATGCATATAAATATATAAGCATATAAAACAAGATAACCATGAGAGAAACAATAATAAATACATCAAAGGCACATCACGTCAATCACACATCAGACACAAGATTTCTGGTGGAAGCTCTCTGGGGAGAAAAACCACCCTTGTTGTTGTTGCTCTGCTCTAAATTTCTATTATTTCAAGCAATGATCTTTTACATAGCTAGCTGACTCCCATCAGCATGGATACTCGTCCTCATATACAAAATGCCAACACCCATCAACTAGGAGATTTAATATTACTAATCAGCTCGAAAGACTTTGTTCTCTATGGATCTATGAACTACCATCCAGTGAAAGCCAACATGATCAATCGATCCTTGCCCAAATACCATTGGACTATCCAACCACCATTGTATGAGAAAATGTTCCTTTCGCTAAAGGTTTGTTATCACTGCTCCTTTCTCAAGAAGTCACTACTCCTCTACCACTATGTGGACCTCCTTTCATATATTTTGACACTGGATCCAAGACACTCTACTCAACAAGAAATAAGATCTACATACATTCTCTCAGCAAAAAGCTATCATCATCAAATAAAATAAAAACTCCACAAAACATATGCTCTCTGTATAGAAAAATTGTGGCCAAAAAAATATGAATACTATCAAACCCTCACAACAATATAATGTTGCATAATACAAATAAAATCATGAGAAACTATGGCTATGTGTTAAATGAATTATCATCCCTTGCAAAAACAAGTGTGAGAGTATCACCAACATCTACTCCAACAACAAATAAAAACTTCCCTAAATGATCTCTACTCCAGCGGCTTCAATTCTAATCCATTGTGAAACTTGCTTCAGATCTGGTCAATATTTAGTCAATAACACCCATATATTGAAACATCTAGGATCTACACAAGGTTGGAAGCATCAACACAGTATGAAACCTTCTTTAACACACTCTCATACTCAAAACCAACCAATGCTTAGGTCCAAGATCAAATATATAAAACATGTAGGGGGGAATTAAGCATGGGGCTAGAATCAAAGGTGCATAAATTGGACCAAGTCAATCCACTAAGGTCACTACTAGTGCAAGAAATGCATTCATATCATGATAGGACCTTTTCAAACCGTTTTCGACTTTTTCACTTTTTCTAGAAGCCTCTAGGAATTTTCAATCTAAACTTCCAAGCAATGAGAGGAATTTGGAGAAAACCTCTATGAAATGCCTCGGTCACACACTTGACCTTGTCTAAACTCAACCATAAGGTACAGTCACTCTCACAGGTCTATCTCCATGGGACTAGGACATTTTAGTCACTCTCATGAGCTTGTAGGGTAATGATTAGGGCAGAGCATAGGTGAAAACACTAAAATTTCAACTCTAAAACTCTGCCACCTTCTGGGAAATATTCTCCAGATCTTGTGCAAGCCTCTAGACCTCTTTCATGGCCTCTAACACATATACAAGTAGATCAAACATGCCTCCCAAGTGTCACTGCCAATTTGACCTACAAGGGCCAACAAACAAGTTTGAAAAGTGTACCAACAAGTCCTCCACTCTCCAACAAACATCTGAACAAGCTGCAACACCTCTAAAGAACCATCATCAAGCCATCACATCACTACATCAAATCATCCTCATAATCATAGACATGAAAACCTAATGAAGACCTAGTTGACAACTCAACTAGTGTGCAATGACCATCTCTATCACATGTAGATTTGCATCATCCACATGTAGCATCATCATCATCATCATAATGAGACCACAAAATTGCAAAAATTCATCAAGTGTGCCATCATCATGAATTCCAACACACGCCAACACAAAACAACATGAGTGACATAACAATTTTGACAACAATTCCAACCACTAGGACCACCAAGACAAGAAACACCATGAACTTGTTGAAATCAATGCCAAACACTATAATGCAAACAAGTGTGCTATAGTGTTTGATCTAACATATTTCAAATGTTTAGCAATGTGGAGTTGTATGCTTCATCATATATTATTTTCATATTAGAGTAGCAGTTGGGTTGCTCATGTTGAGCAGGTTTAAGAACCTGGTTTGAAAATGCATGAAACATGGTTCACATGGAGGTGTTGAGAGCATTAGGCTCATAATAGACAGTGTGTAGAGAAGGTGGAGGAATTCTAGCCAGAAAATCATAACAAGAAGCACATTTCTCCAAAGTCTAGTGGTATTAGGTGACGCTCGTTGGTCATAGTGGCATCCAACTAATAGGTGTTCATAGAGTCGTGAGAGAAGAGTCTCTCTATCTGGTGTTTCTAGAAGAACTCTCTTAGTAGTTGAGTCTTCCAGCTACTAGGTGGTACCTTCTATATATAAAAATTTATCAAGCATAATATAGATTTGAGTAGCAGTGACAGTGGGTGGTTTTTTTTCCTAGATAGGGTTTTCCAGCATAACACCTATGTCATATTAGGTGCATGCTTTTGATACTGTTCATGGTGCTTTTACATAGTTATTTTATGTCTAGTTTATATGTATAAATGATGGGTTATTGATTTTTTATTACTTTAGTAAAAAGAGTTATAAAAATAAATAATCGCTGGAACTATTGATTCACTCCACGCCCCCCTAGTAGTGAGCACATTTCCAACACCTTTGGGGCTTGCTTAAGACCATACAAGGCCTTTTTTGAGCTTGTAAACATAATCAAACTTATCTGACAATTGAAAATCATTATGCAACTCAATGTAGTCTTCTTCCTATAATTCTCCATTTCAAAAGGTAGATTTAAAATCCATCCGATATATCTTAAATTTATGAGAGATTTTTCGGCGTAAATCACATGAAATTTCATTTGTCGACGCATTTCGAACCAACCAGTGTGGTTCATCATTAGGACAAGTTGAAGAATCAGATCTAGCTTTGCATATTAAATAGATAGAGCAGAACATCCAACGGCTATATTTCTTGACCAAGCAATGGCTATATTGACTAATGGCTAAATTTGACCAGTAGACAGTTAGTTGGACAGGATTAAGGGCATGACCTTTATTTTAATAATTAAGTTAATTCAAATAAATATCAAATTGTTAGTTAGTTATATTCTTATTAAAATCGAGGTTAAAGGGACTATAAATGAATATATCATAAAATAAATTTATTAATTTAAATTAGTAGTTAGTTAAAAAGTTATTAAATAGAGTAATGAATATACATAGTTAGTTAGTTAGTTATATATATATATATATATATATATATATATATATATATATATATATATATATAGATTAAAGATAAAGGGACTTATTTTATATATTAAAATAAATAAATTATAAAATAAAATCATTTTTAAATTAGTAGCTATTGATAGATATTATAGAAAATTTAAGGGGGTTAGAAAGAATAATTTTTTTTAAATTAATTGAAAGTTTAATTAAGGGTTAAACTAGCATATTATCATAGATTGATTTCAAGGTATAGAATTATTATTAGAGTTTTGAAAGGATTAATTGTATTGTTATTATGAATATAATAGTGTTATCATAATAATATTTAATAAATTTATTAATAAAGACGTATACTTATAACCTAAATTTCCTTATAATAAATAACATAACCCTGAAGAGTGACTAAGAGGTGAGGGTCGGGACCCATAACTAATAAAAAATCTCATCAAAGACTAAAGGCCCATGAGAGAAGGACATGGGATAATAAGCTAAAAAAGGCGGGAGGGGAGGAAGGGAAGAAAAGGAATAGGAAGAGAGGGCTGGGATCCAACAACTACTGATCTTCCATCCCTCTCTCTATTGAGATTGTTCGGTCTTTTCTCAATCTGAAGGACTTCCCTAAATTTGCGGTGATGGAATTACGAAACCTTAGCAATAACACTCACCTCCTTGATATATACATGATGTTTGGTACTCTCCACATGCTCAACTAAAGCGGAAGACTTGGTTCTCCTATGCTTGAGGTCAGCTACGTGCTCACTAATCCTTTGATTAATGGAGCGACCAGTCTCACCAATATAGAGGGTCCCACAGGAACAAGGAATAGTATAAACCCCTTTCATGTCCATAGGGTCAATAGGATCCTTCATAGATCTGAGGGATTTACAAATGGTGTTGAGGGGTCTAAAGGTCGAGTGGACATTATGTTTCTTAAGAATCCTAGAAATCTTATCAGTAGTCCCCTGCACAAATGGAAGATGGACACCTAGGAACCGCTCTTTCAGTTCTCTTTTAGTTAATGAATTTTTGGTAGCTTTGTGGAAAGCTTTCTGACCCAGGTACTTACTATAACCATTCATACCACATATAAGGTTGAGGAATGGTAGTCATGAAAAATGAAGGGTGAAGGTATTGTAGAGGATGAGGCATTTACTGGATGGTGAATTCTCTGAATGACTTCTCTTGAACATGTCGGCGACACTGATATGGATTGGTAGCATTAACCCCATGGATGGTATGGAGGACCAATGGTGATATGGTGAATGGAAAAAACCCAACCTGACTCAATCATGGTGATGGAGTGAAAGTGTCATGTTCAAGAGCGACTTGCTACCAATAAAATTTTTCAAGTTTTCTTCCCTTTTTCCCTAGTCATTGCTGACCAGTACCTCTTTATTTTTGTCAAGCTTGAGGAGGATAACATATGCTTGGTCTATAATTTTCCCTTTGGGCAAACCTGTCACTATGTCTTAGCGAGCCTAGCGTCAGTGAGACTCGTTCTTGTCTGGGTGGACAAGTTTGTCGCTATTCTTTTAATGAGTTTGACGACAAAGATAACTTGGTACTTTTCTTGTTTAGAGAGTTTGAAAAGGGACGAAAAGGAAACTCCAACAGTCCTTTTTCGTAGCATAATCCCTTATGTCCAAAACAGTATAAAATAATACGAAAGGGATGAATTTTTGATTGATTTAGTGAGCTAAAAAATACAAGCGCTCGATATTTTTGTTTGATAATCCCTTAGGTCCAAAAAGATTAAAATTTACATGAGGGATGGCATTTCCTTTTACTTTTAACGAGCTGGAAAGGCTAATGGCTTGACAATCTTTTTATATTTAATGAGTCTAAAAAGAGTTTAAAAGGGACTTGTTTTTTAGGAACAAGTGGTATTTTCAGGTGAAAACTGGTTCTAGTTAAGTTTGGAACTTATCAAAACATGGCAGTGTGAAGAGGGTGGCAATCTAAATCACTTGTCACAGCTGTTCCTCAAAAGGGTAAAAAATCTAGTGGAAGCGTATGATCAGCCAAATGAATGGAGGTGACGATAGGAACACAACCAAGGTTCAAAAAGGCTGAAAGCAAGGTGATCACAAAGGTTATTTACCAAAGGTGGATTCATTTTTTAATGAGCTTGAACCAAGAGAAACTATGCTCAGTGGCAGGTTTATTTTTTAACGAGCTTGAACCTTGTAGGAACATTGCTCTTTGGTAGGTTTATTTTTTAACGAGCTTGAACCTTGTGGAAACATTGCTCTTGATATTGGTCAAAGATATTCAGTTTACCATTTAACACGTTAGATTCTTTCATCGGTCATTTAACCTGGTCAATTGCTCCATCAAATCGATTATAAATACACATATACATGCCCAAAAAATGAATTAAAACTAACATTTTACTTGGAGTATGTGAATAGTAACATAAAAGTAGTTTTACCTCTCATTTTTACCAATTCATTTCGAATTTGGGATTTTGGAGCTCTGGAGTGGTTTTCCCCCTCAAATTTCATCAACTGATTTTGAGAGATCTGGTGGACTATTCTCCGTGCCGTCAGGACCAGGTAGGAGCTAACCCTGAGCTCTTCATTTTCATTCCATCTTTTTCTTATTTTGAGCAAGTTTTTCCTTAGTTCTGGGCCCCTAGGGTTTGAAGAACTCGTTCTCTATCCATGGCACCTGATCTGTATCGAAAAGTGTGATACATACTAAGCTGGACACTGGCCAGTCAATATGCATCTTACCTTGCTAACTGGCAGGGTGCGATGGGTGCAGAAAGGAAACTTTACACAGTGATTTTTCATGAAATTTTTTCCTGTTTTTGCTCAAATTTGGATCCTAATTCATCTTTTGTCTGTGACTCAGATATTTATTGTATCAAGATGGTCATTACATGGTGTGAACGCGAACATGAAGAAGAGGACATGATTGCCTTACATGATCAGGGTACTGATACTACATTGCAAAAGTGTGGTTTGCTCAAATTCTTTCGTATATCTAGCATGAGGCAACAAATCAATTTGTTGCAGTATTTTCTCGATGCTTGGGATCCGATCAACCAGGTATTCCAGATTAGAGGCAAATCTATTCCACTGACAGTTGAGTGTATCTACTTCTTGACAGGGTTATCGAGGCGTGGTGCCCCTCTTTCACTTTCAGGATCCCCATGGGGGTGAATCGGTGAGAGAATATATCCGTCAGCTTTGTAGAGATGGATCTTAGCCTAGCAGAGATGGCAAGATCAATATCCGGGATGTTACTGATCGGTCTCTGTTGGTTCCCTATAATACTAGTGATTACCCCATTACTATTGTAGTTATGCCCCTTATTAATATTGTTGTGCCCCTATTGCCCCCATATTGTTATTATTGTGCCCCATAGAATCCCTCTATTGTTATTTTTGTGGCTTTATATTATTATTGTTAGGTCAGCTAGATTATATTGTGACTCCTTAGACTCCTATATATAGAAAGGATGTTTTGTCATCTGAATCATCCAAGAATTGTTCATTTATATAATGTAAATGAGGTTGCCCCCTCGAATAGGCTGAATTCTAAGGCGTTGATCTATCTTTTCTTTCTTTTCTTGAGCTAGTTTCATAACATTTGGTATCAGAGCTTTGGATTCTAGGGTTTCGCTGCTCCAAACAGGTCATCGTGGCATTTTCACTATAACTTTTTTTCTGTGACTTTTAAAAAGTCACAAAAAAACCCATTTGAGAAGAAATCACGGTGAACCTTGGGCCCAAATTTCAGAGCGTTTCGTGCTATATTTGCGGAGATATGATCTGGGGAAGTTGGTCTTTTTGCAGACTCCTGAATTACATTCCAAACAGGTGACTCGGGGAAAATCGTTATAACTTTCTTTCTGGGGGTCAGATTGAAATTTTGTAAGAAGGTACAGAAAGAGGACAAACTTTAGTTTCTTTTATGTGGTTTTTAGATCCAAAGGTCGAAACAGTGACTCCTGGAACGTTGTACAAGTTCACTCTATTGAACTAGTCTATAATCAAGTCACTGTGGGAGATTTCGCACAACTCTTCCTTGGAGAATCCAATTTGAGTCAGACTTGTGGCATTGGAAAGAGGAAATAGAGGGCTACTATATATCACAAATTTAGAACTAGATGATTAGAAAGTACAGAGATACATCAGAGGCAATATCGAGCTCCTACAAAGTGAAAAAATGTGTGTAGATTTTCTTAAATTTTTGCTTAAGCTTGGTTTGAAAATTTAGTTTGAAGGAATTCAAAGGGCATAGTAGAGCATTATTATCGGTAACTAATGCCCTGAGGAAAGAAAATGCAAACACCTAGTAAGGAACCTGAAAGCTCTAGCATGACTCATGAAGAAGAGGAAGAAATGCAACATGATATATCAAAATTACAAGACCAAGTGCAACAACTGTCCCTTACACAAAAAGGAGCAGAATCTAAGATGGATGGTTTAAAGAAAGATGTAGAAGCTAAGATGGATGGTTTAAAGAAAGGTGTAGAAGCTAAGATGGACTGTTTAAAGAAAGGCGTAGAAGCTAAGATGATTGACGTGGAAGCCAAGATGGATGATTTGAAGATAGATTTGAAGACAGACATGGACGAATTGAAGATAAATATGAATAAGTTGCTACAAGAAATGGGCACTAAGGGTGAAAGGGTACTAAATGAAACTCATGATGAGAATAAAAGAAATGTTAATCATGATTCCGTAGACGCTAATGTCGGATCGAAGACTCACCATATTCCAAAAATTGATATGAGCAAGTTTGATGGCAAGGATCCTGCCACATGGCTATTACAGATGGAGCAATTCTTCGATCTCAATAATGTGAAAAACACACAAAAGGTACGTATGGAAACTTTATATTTGGAACCAAATTAGTCTGTATGGTATCAATGGCTTTGCTCTCGTAAACAATTTATCACTTGGGCAATTTTTATAGAAGAATTGATAGCACATTATGAGGATACAAAAAGAAACACTTTTTTTAGCCAATTGATAAGTCTCAAACAAAAGGGTTCAATAATGGAGCACATTGAGGAGTTCCAAAAATTGAACATAAGGGTAAAAGATATTCCAGAGGAGCATAGTATTGATGTGTTCATAGGGTCTTTAAAGGATAATATCCAACATGATATTCGCCTTTGGGAATCCGATTCATTAGAGAAGGCATTCAGGTTAGCAAGAAAAATGGAAAGCAAAATTATAGCAACCAGGAAGCATACCACTCACAACTATAAAGATGGAAGTGTTGTTGCCCCTAGTCTTCCACAACCTATAAGGTTTACACCACAACAATTGGAAGAAAAAAGATCAAAAGGGCTTTGTTACAGTTGTGATAGAAAATACACTAAAGGTCATAAGTGTGCTGAGAAGAAATTATTCTACATAGATTGTGAAGAGGAAGAAGAAAAGGAGCAAGAAAGGTCAGAAGAAGAGGATATACTCCAGGAACAAAGCCTAGATGAAGAACAAATAAATCCGACCATATCTTGTAATGCATTGGCGGGAATTACCACTCCTCAAACCATCAAGATAGAAGGACAAATCAAGAAGAAAAAGGTAATAGTTTTGATTGATTCAGGAAGCACCCACAATTTTATTCATTGTAAGGTAGAAAAAGAATTGAATTGCTTCCTATATCCAGCACCAGAGTGTCAAGTGATGATTGCAAATGGAGGAACAATAAATTGCTCTGGAAAGTGCCATAATATCAAGCTATCCATGGGAGAATATGTATTGACTAGCCCAATGCTTTCCATTCCAATGGGAGGTGCTGATGTTGTACTAGGAGTCTAATGGCTACAATCCCTGGGTACAATAGCTTTTAATTTTCAAGAACTTTTCATGAGATTATCTACAGAAGGAAAGGAAGTTGAATTAAGGGGTATTGCAGGGAAACCAAGAAAGATAATCAGCTCTAATGGTATGACAAAGCTTCTAAAAAAGGAGCAAAGAGGTGTAATTGCACAATTATGCTCGCTAGATGTTTCCACATCGGAATCATCTATTTCTCCAGATCTCCAAAAAGTCCTGGACAATCATTCCAAGGTATTTGAGACTCCCAAAGGTCTCCCACCTATGCGTGATCATGATCATGCTATTCATCTGATTCCAAGAAGTGTTCCTCCAAACATCAGGTCGTACAGATATCCCTATGTCCAAAAGAGTGAAATTGAACTTATGGTTGCAAAAATGCTAGAGGCTGGTATAATTCAACCGAGTCAAAGTTCTTTCTCTGCTCCAGTAGTATTGGTGCACAAGAAGGATGGATCATGGCGCATGTGTCTGGATTATAGGGAGCTAAACAAGCTCACTATTAAAGATAAGTTCCCCATTCCTGTCATTGATGAATTACTGGATGAATTGCATGGATCATTTTACTTCACCAAGTTGGATCTTCGTTCAGGATATCATCAAATCAGAATGAAGATTGAAGACATTCCGAAAACAGCATTTAGAACTCATGAGGGTCATTATGAATTTTTGGTCATGCCTTTTGGCCTTACCAATTCACCTTTAACATTTCAAGGTTTGATGAATTCAATTTTCAAACCATTCCTTAGAAAATTTGTGTTAGTATTTTTTGATGATACACTAATCTAAAGCAAGTCTTGGAAGGATCATGTTGAACATGTTGACAGGGTGCTACAACTATTGAAGGAGAAACAATTATATGCAAAAATATCCAAATGTTTCTTTGGAGTCCAGGAGGTGGAATATTTGGGTCATATTGTATCTCATGAAGGAGTTAAGGTAGACCCTAGCAAAATTAAAGCCATTAAGGAATGGAAAATCCCCACATCCATAAAGCATCTGCGAGGATTTCTCAGGTTGACAAGGTATTATCACAAGTTTGTTAAGAATTATGGGAGAATAGCAGCACCTCTAACAACATTATTGAAGAAAGATGCATTTTCATGGACTTTGGAAGCAACAAAGGCCTTTGAACATCTTAAAGAGGCAATGTGCCAAGCACCGGTCTTAGCTACACCGGACTTCACAAAAACCTTTATTGTGGAATGTGATGCTTCAGGAAATGGAATTGGTGTTGTTCTAATGCAAGATGAAAGACCCATTGCTTTTGAAAGTTGTCCAATCAAGGAAAAGTTTTTAAGCAAAGCTATTTATGAGAAGGAAATGTTGGCAATACTCCATGCACTTAAGAAATGGCAACCCTACCTAATGGGAAGACACTTCAAGGTAAAAAAGGATCATGATAGCCTTAAATACTTTTTAGAACAAAGATTATCCTCTGAAGAGCAACAAAAGTGGGTCACAAAGATGTTGGGTTATGACTTTGAAATCATCTACAAAAAAGGAAGCAAAATGTGGTGGCAGATGCACTCTCAAGAAAGGATGAGGATGTGGAAGCATTGTTGTGCGCCATTTCTATTATCCAACCAGATTGGATAAACGAAGCAAGGGAGGAATGGAAGAATGACGAAGAAGTGTGGGCACTTATTCGAAAGTTACAACAAGATTCCAGTACGTCTGATACATTTAGCTGGCAAAATGATTCATTATGGTACAAAGATCGCTTATACCTCTGTAAGAATTCCCAGCTAAAACAAAAGATTCTTATGGAATTGCACACTTCTCCCTTAGGAGGGCACTCAGGATTTTTAAAAACTTACCACGGGGTTAAGAAGGAATTTTTTTGGGATGGCCTTAAATCAGATATTCAAAAGTTTGTGGCAGAATGTTTGGTTTGCCAACAAAATAAAGTTGAAAAAATTAAGACACTGGGTCTATTACAACCTTTATCCATTCCAAGCCAACGTTGGGAGGAGGTTTCAATGGATTTTATCACAGGTTTACCCAAGTTTGAGGGAAAGAGTGTCATCATGGTGGTAGTTGACAGACTTACCAAGTATGCACACTTTTGTGCATTATCACATCCATTTAAAGCTAGTACAGTTTCTACTGCATTTATGGAAACAATTCAAAAGCTACATGGAAACCCAAAGATTATTGTAAGTGACAGAGATCCCATTTTCACTGGAAATTTTTGGACAAAATTATTTTCTTGTCTTGGTACTCAGTTAGCTCATAGCTCATCTTATCATCCTCAATCTGATGGGCAAACTGAGATAGTAAACAAATGTTTGGAAGGATATCTTTGTTGCTTTGTATCTGATAAACAGACACAATGGGTCAAATGGTTGCCTCTGGCTGAATGGTGGTATAACACTTCCTTCCATACAGCAACAAAAATGACCCCATTTATGGCACTTTATGGGTATCGACCACCATCCATCACATCATATTTAAGAGAAAATTCTAAGGTTCAGGCAGTGGAACATCACATCGAACATCAACAACAAGTCCTCCAACTCTTAAAGGATAACCTCGTGTTGGCACAGAATAGAATGAAACAACAGGCAGATCAACATCGCAGTGAAAGAAATTTTGATGTAGGTGATTGGGTATTCCTACGGCTACAACCATATAAGCAAATGTCCCTCAAGCAAGCTAAGAAGGATAATAAATTATCACCAAAGTATTATGGTCCGTACAAGGTGTTGCAAAAGATTGGTACTATGGCATACAAATTGGAGCTTCCTGCAGCTTCTCGATTGTGCCCTGTTTTCCATGTTTCATTTTTAAAGAAGGTTATAGGTGACAAGCTCCCAGTTCAAAAAATATTTCCAGAACTTGATGATGAAGGAAAAATTATATTCGAACTGGAAGCAGTCATAGAAACAAGAACTCGACAGCTACGAAATCGTTCAATTTCAGAGTATCTTATCAAGTGGAAGAACTTATCCACTGAAGATTCCACATGGGAGGATGAGAATTTTATGCAGAAGTATCCAGAACTACTCAAGCGTTGAGGACAACACTTTCTTGAAGGAGAGGGGCATGTTGGGTCCCTATAATACTAGTGATTAACCCATTACTATTGTAGTTATACCCCTTATTAATATTGTTGTGCCCCTATTGCCCCCATATTGTTATTACTGTGCCCCATAGAATCCCTCTATTGTTATTTTTGTGGCTTTATATTATTATTGTTAGGTCAGCTGGATATATTGTGACTCCTTAGACTCCTATATATATAAAGGAGGTTTTGTCATTTGAATCATCCAAGAATTGTTCATTTATGTAATGTAAAGGAGGTTGCCCCCTCGAAGAGGCTGAATTCTAAGGCGTTGATCTATCTTTTCTATCTTTTCTTGAGCTGGTTTCATAACAGTCTCTGAGGACCATTTTATTCACCTTTGCTAGATTGGCTGGTAGCGTGGCTCTTCATTTGCCAAATAGATCTTATGTGCAGTATGCTCTGGAATGCCTAGAACCAAAGGTATTCAACTAGTGTGAGGTGGTACTTCCAGTGATAAAAGAATAGCTCTCTGAGGTAAAGAATGGAAGATCCAATAACTTTAGCTACTGTTCCATTTTGACTACTTTTGCCTTGGAGAGGATCCCACTAATGCAGCCTTAGTACATTTCACTAGGATTGCTAGCATCAAGGGAACCTATGATGCAGAGATGGGTTGATCTCATGGCCTGACATGCTGGTCAGCCACAGATTTTTTTCTCTGATGCCTTCTTTGAGTGGTTCGATCATCAGGAGATGGTCTTCGTAGAGTATCCATATGTCGGGATGGATTTCCATGGCGACTTGGATTTGGCATTACCGGCTGGCGAGCAATGGAGTGTGATAGGTAAAGATGGTTTGACCATATCTTTGTTTATCAGTTTTATAATATTTTTGCGATTTATCAAGACTAATTGAACCCATGTACTTGTGTAGATGTTGGGCCGGTGCGACCAGCAACATGCCCAAGGGTAGCAGTTGACGTTCCAGTAGGAGAGGCTATAGAGAGGGCTATCATTTGCAATCTGGACATAGCAAATACCCCGGCAGTATTGCAAGATTAGATCGAGGGTCTGCCCCTTGGTATTCAGGATGTGAGGACCGACGAGTTACCTCTGAGGCTATAGCAGCATACTTGTTTTGAAACCAGCTCAAGAAAAGATAGAAAAGATAGATCAACGCCTTAGAATTCAGCCTCTTCGAGGGGGCAACCTCCTTTACATTACATAAATGAACAGTTCTTGGATGATACAAATGACAAAACCTCCTTTCTATATATAGGAGTCTAGGGAGTCACAATATAATCCAGCCGAGCTAACAATAATAATATAAAGCCACAAAAATAACAATAGAGGGATTCTATGGGGCACAGAAATAACAATATGGGGGTAATAGAGGCACAACAATATAAATAAAGGGTATAACTACAATAGTAATGGGGTAATCACTAGTATTATAGGGACCCAACATGCCCCTTTCCTTCAAAAAAGTGTTGTCCTCAACGCTTGAGTAGTTCTGGATACTTCTGCATAAAATTCTCATCCTCCCATGTGGAATCTTTAGCGGATAAGTTCTTCCACTTGATAAGATACTTTGAAATTGATCAATTTCGTAGCTGTCGAGTTCTTGTTTCTGTGACTGCTTCCGGTTCCAATATAATTTTTCCTTCCTCGTCAAGTTCCGACAATATTGTTTGAATTGGGAGCTTTTCACCTATAACCTTCTTTAAACATGAAACATGGAAAACTGGGTGCAATCGAGAAGCTGCAGGAAGCTCCAATTTGTATGCCATAGTAACAACCTTTTGCAACACCTTGTACGGACCATAATACTTTGGTGATAATTTATTATCCTTCTTAGCTTGCTTTAGGGACATTTGTTTATATGGTTGTAGCTGTAGGAATACCCAATCACCTACATCAAAACTTCTTTCACTACGATGTTGATCTGCCTGTTGTTTCATTCTATTTTGTGCCAACACGAGGTTATCCTTTGAGAGTTGGAGGACTTGTTGTTGCTGTTCGATGTGATGTTCCACTGCCTGAACCTTAGAATTTTCTCTTAAATATGATGTGATGGATGGTGGTTGATACCCATAAAGTGCAATAAATGGGGTCATTTTTGTTGCTGTATGGAAGGAAGTGTTATACCACCATTCAGCCAGAGGCAACCATTTGACCCATTGTGTCTGTTTATCAGATACAAAGCAACAAAGATATCCTTCCAAACATTTGTTTACTATCTCAGTTTTCCCATTAGATTGAGGATGATAAGATGAGCTATGAGCTAACTGAGTACCAAGACAAGAAAATAATTCTGTCCAAAAATTTCCAGTGAAAATGGGATCTCTGTCACTTACAATAATCTTTGGGTTTCCATGTAGCTTTTGAACTGTTTCCATAAATGCAGTAGAAACTGTACTGGCTTTAAGTGGATGTGATAATGCACAAAAGTGTGCATACTTGGTAAGTCTGTCAACTACCACCATGATGACACTCTTTCCCTCAGACTTGGGTAAACCTGTGATAAAATCCATTGAAACCTCCTCCCAACGTTTGCTTGGAATGGATAAAGGTTGTAATAGACCCGGTGTCTTAATTGTTTCAACTTTATTTTGCTGGCAAACCAAACATTCCGCCACAAACTTTTGAATATCTGATTTAAGGCCATCCCAAAAAAAGTCCTTCTTAACCCTGTGGTAAGTTTTTAAAAATCCTGAGTGCCCTCCTAAGGGAGAAGTGTGCAATTCCATAAGAATCTTTTGTTTTAGCTGGGAATTCTTACAGAGGTATAAGCGATCTTTGTACCATAACGAATCATTTTGCCAGCTAAATGTATCAGAAGTACTGGAATCTTGTTGTAGCTTTCGAATAAGTGCCCACACTTCTTCGTCATTCTTCCATTCCTCCCTTGCTTCATTTATCCAATCTGGTTGGATAATAGAAATGGCACACAACAATGCTTCCACATCCTCATCCTTTCTTGAGAGTGCATCTGCCACCACATTTTGCTTCCCTTTTTTGTAGATGATTTCAAAGTCATAACCCAACATCTTTGTGACCCACTTTTGTTGCTCTTCAGAGGATAATCTTTGTTCTAAAAAGTATTTAAGGCTATCATGATCCGTTTTTACCTTGAAGTGTCTTCCCATTAGGTAGGGTCGCCATTTCTTAAGTGCATGGAGTATTGCCAACTTTTCCTTCTCATAAATAGCTTTGCTTAAAAACTTTCCCTTGATTGGACGACTTTCAAAAGCAATGGGTCTTTCATCTTGCATTAGAATAGCACCAATTCCATTTCCTGAAGCATCACATTCCACAATAAAGGTTTTTGTGAAGTCCGGTGTAGCTAAGACCGGTGCTTGGCACATTGCCTCTTTAAGATGTTCAAAGGCCTTTGTTGCTTCCGGAGTCCATGAAAATGAATCTTTCTTCAATAATGTTGTTAGAGGTGCTGCTATTCTCCCATAATTCTTAACAAACTTGCGATAATACCCTGTCAACCCAAGAAATCCTCGCAGATGCTTTATGGATGTGGGGATTTTCCATTCCTTAATGGCTTTAATTTTGCTAGGGTCTACCTTAACTCCTTCATGAGATACAATATGACCCAAATATTCCACCTCCTGGACTCCAAAGAAACATTTGGATCTTTTTGCATATAATTGTTTCTCCTCCAATAGTTGTAGCACCCTGTCAACATGTTCAACATGATCTTTCCAAGACTTGCTGTAGATTAGTATATCATAAAAAAATACTAACACAAATTTTCTAAGGAATGGTTTGAAAATTGAATTCATCAAACCTTGAAATGTTGAAGGTGCATTGGTAAGGCCAAAAGGCATGACCAAAAATTCATAATGACCCTCATGAGTTCTAAATGCCGTTTTTGGAATGTCTTCAACCTTCATTCTGATTTGATGATATCCCGAACGAAGATCCAACTTGGTGAAGTAAAATGATCCATGCAATTCATCGAGTAATTCATCAATAACAGGAATGGGGAACTTATCTTTAATAGTGAGCTTGTTGAGCTCCCTATAATCCGGACACATGCACCATGATCCATCCTTCTTGTGCACCAATACTACTGGAGCTGAGAAAGAACTTTGACTCGGTTGAATTATACCAGCCTCTAGCATTTCTGCAACCATACGTTCAATTTCACTTTTTTGGACATAGGGATATCTGTACGGCCTGATGTTTGGAGGAACACTTCCTGGAATCAGATGAATAGCATGATCATGATCACGCATAGGTGGGAGACCCTTGGGAGTCTCAAATACCTTGGAATGATTGTCCAAGACTTTTTGGAGATCTGGAGAAATAGATGATTCCAATGTGGAAACATCTAGCGTGCATAATTGTGCAATTACACCTCTTTGCTCCTTTTTTAGAAGTTTTGTCATACCATGAGAGCTGATTATCTTTCCTGGTTTCCCTGCAATACCCCTTAATTCAACTTCCTTTCCTTCTGTAGAAAATTTGATGAAAAGTTCTTGAAAATTAAAAGCTATTGTACCCAAGGATTGTAGCCATGGGACTCCTAGTACAACATCCGCACCCCCCATTGGAATGGAAAGCATTGGGCTAGTCAATACATATTCTCCCATGTATAGCTTGATATTATGGCACTTTCCAGAGCAATTTATTGTTCCTCCATTTGCAATCATCACTTGACACTCTGGTGCTGGATATAGGAAGCAATTCAATTCTTTTGCTACCCTACAATGAATAAAATTGTGGGTGCTTCCTAAATCAATCAACACTATTACCTTTTTCTTCTTGATTTGTCCTTCTATCTTGATGGTTTGAGGAGTGGTAATTCCCACCAATGCATTACAAGATATGGTCGGATTTATTTGTTCTTCATCTAGGCTTTGTTCCTGAAGTATATCTTCTTCTTTTGACCTTTCTTGCTCCTTTTCTTCTTCCTCTTCACAATCTATGTAGAATAATTTCTTCTCAGCACACTTATGACCTTTAGTGTATTTGCTATCACAACTGTAACAAAGCCCTTTTGCTCTTTTTTCTTCCAATTGTTGTGGTGTCAACCTTATAGGTTGTGGAAGACTAGGGCAACAACACTTCCGTCTTTATAGTTGTGAGTGGTATGCTTCCTGGTTGCCATAATTTTGCTTTCCATTTTTCTTGCTAACCTGAATGCCTTCTCTAATGAATCAGGTTCCCAAAGGCGAACATCATGTTGGATATTATCCTTTAAAGACCCTATGAACACATCAATCCTATGCTCCTCTAGAATATCTTTTACCCTTATGTTCAATTTTTGGAACTCCTCAATGTGCTCCATTACTGAACCCTTTTGTTTGAGACTTATCAATTGGCTAAAAAAAGTGTTGCTTTTTGTATCTTCATAATGTGCTATCAATTCTTCCGTAAAAATTGCCCAAGTGATAAATTGTTTATGAGAGCAAAGCCATTGATACCATACAAACTGATTTGGCTCCAAATATACAGTTGCCATACGTACCTTTTGTGCGTTTTGCACATTATTGAGATCGAAGAATTGCTCCATCTGTAATATCCATGTGGCGGGATCCTTGCCATCAAACTTCCTCATATCGATTTTTAGAATATGGTGATTCTTCGATCCAAAATTAGCGTCTATGGAATCATGATTAACATTTCTTTTGTTCTCATCATGAGTTTCCTTTACTACCTTTTCACCATTAGTGACCCTTTCTTGTAGCAACTTCTTCAATTCTTCCATGTCTGTCTTCATATCTATCTTCAAATCTGCCATGTCTCTCTTCAAATCTGTCTTTGAATCATCCATCTTAGCTTCCATGCCCTTTATCTTAGATTCCACTCCATTTATCTTAGATTCCACGCCATTTATCTTAGATTCCACGCCACTTATCTTAGCTTCTGTTAGCTTTTGTGAGCGTGACATTTGTTGCACTTGTTCTTGTAATTTTGATATATCATGTAGCATTTCTTCCTCTTCTTCATGGGTCATGCTAGAGCTTTCAGGTTCCTTACTAGGTGTTTGCATTTTCTTTCCTCGGGGCATCAGTTACCGATAATAATGATTTACTATGCCCTTTGAATTCCGTTAAACCAAGCTTACACAAAAATTAAAAAAAAAAAAACTACACACCTTTTTTCACTTTATAGAAGCCTGATATTGAATCTGATGTATCTATGTAATTTCAGATCATCCAATTCTAAAATTTCTACCTGTAGTAGCCTTCTGTGTCCTCTTTCCAATGCCAGAAGTTTGAGCGAAATTGGATTCTCCAAGGAAGAGTTATGTGAAATCTCCCACAGTGACCTGTTTCTAGACTGGTTCAGTAGAGCGAACTTGTACGACGTTCCACGAGTCACTATTTCAACCTTTGAATCTGAAACACACGTACAAGAAGCTATAGTCTGTCCTCTTTCTGTACCTTCTTACGAAATTTCAATCTGATCCCCAGAGAGAAAGTTATGACGATTTTCCCCAGGTCACCTGTTTTGAATGTAATTCAGGAGTCTGCAAAAAGACCAACTTCCTCAGATCATATCTCCATAAATATCGTGCGAAAAGCTCTGAAATTCAGACCCAAGGTTCAGCGCGATTTCTTCTCAAATGGGTTTTTTTTGCGACTTCTAAAACGTCACAAAAAAAAAGTTATAGCGAAAATTCCATGATGACCTGTTTGGACCAGCGAAACCCTAGAATCCAAAGCTCTGATACCAAATGTTATGAAACCAGCTCAGGAAAAGATAGAAAAGATAGATCAACGCCTTAGAATTCAGCCTCTTCGAGGGGGCAACCTCCTTTACATTACATAAATGAACAATTCTTGGATGATACAAATGACAAAACCTCCTTTCTATATATAGGAGTCTAGGGAGTCACAATATAATCCAGCCGACCTAACAATAATAATATAAAGCCACAAAAATAACAATAGAGGGATTCTATGGGGCACAGAAATAACAATATGGGGGTAATAGGGGCACAACAATATAAATAAGGGGTATAACTACAATAGTAATGGGGTAATCACTAGTATTATAGGGACCCAACAATACTACTGACATGCCGAGTCGATGGACTAGGCTCTTTCATATGATCGCATAGGTGGTGACATGTTATCACCAGCATCATTAGTATAGGATGCTTTTCTACATTTACTTTTGAGTTTCTTGGTCATATGACTGATTTTTCCTTGTACACAAAACATTATGTGAAACTATAAAGAGTTATATATTTTTTATTTTCAGAGTTTATTTTGGTTAAGTTATGCGATCCAGATGCAAGTGTTGATATGCAATGCTTTTCTTTATGAATGCTACAAATGTTTGTCTAACACATGATTCTCTAATGAATCAGTTAATGTGTTTAAGTTTTTGGAAATGTGTTGATATTGAATGGAATCAAACTGTCTTTCCAAAATCCTAACCCTTAGGAACATACGATAGATAGCTGGGTTTCGAACTGAATAGACGCCAGTAAGCTGTAGAATGACGAGTTGCGAATCTAGCCTGAAAACAAGTCAGCGTATGCCATGTGAAATGGCATCAGAGAGAAGCTCCATCAACACATTGTACTCAACGATGTTGTTCATTGATTGACCAATACATATCCCTCTGAAACTCACTAACTTGCTGCTTGGAGCAAAGATGGCCCAGGCTGCAGAAGATAGGTTTCGCGTGCTATGACTATCTCCATCGGCGTACCCAACAAATGTTTCCAAAAATTCTGACATCTGTAACAAATGCAAAGTGGATTACCTAACCAAAATGACAACTCTTGATGAAAACAAAAATGAAACAAAAGCATATCTATAAAGAGATTACTACACTTGATTGTTATAGACATTTTTGTGCCTAACAGCATGAAGCATGAAATGTCAATAATCTAAGGGATCCAAAGTCCCTAAACATGTTGTTCTTACCTCTAGAGGAACAAGGTCAGCAAACCACAGCACTTCAGATCAGTTCTCCACCTGAAAACACTCAAAAACAAGCAATTTCAGGATCATGTCAACTGCTCCACTGAGCATCTGCGCTGAATGTCAACTGCTCCACTCTGTACCTGCGCTGATTGTCAAATCTAATGAAGGCTACCTGCGCTGGGCGAGATTGGCCAAGTGGCACAGTCATTCTGCAACGTGTCAGGTGCCCAGGAAGCTTCTAAAATGACACTTGGATCAACAAATTCGCCCTATGATGAGTAAGAGGTCCTTAAACTCCAAGTGGAAGCTAGGATCTCCAAGTGGACTCAAGAACTGGAGTATAACTGAAGAGGGAGAGGACACAAGTCAGCTTCATGTCAGTCTCAAGCTGACTCATCCTTTCTCCAAATATCCTATATATAGAGCTCTCTCATGAGGTCTAAGGAGGCTGGAATTTTGTGAATGTAAGGAAGTGCTGTTGGTTTGTGTATAGAACTATTGGGTGATTGCTTTGAAGGAGGTGAAGAGGAGATTTCTTTCTGCTGGGAAGTGTTGCTGGATTGGGCCTCTTATGGTTGTAACACTCTCAGAACTTTACTTCTTCCATTAATAAAGCATTTGAGGTTCTTCTATATGCATGTATCTTAATGGTGTATTGATGCTTGTATATTTGATTTATTCTAATCCTTGAATCAATTATGGATGTATGCTTCTTGTAGTTTCCCTTTCTTGTGCTTTTGCAGGATCTTTGTGTAGCTGGGCCAGTGAAAGAGCAAGGAGCTGGGAGCAAGCGGCAAGGAGAGAAGACTGGATCAACACTAGCGAAAGACATCGGTTGGTGGATCTCTTTCTCCCCTATTTACTTTCATAAAGAAGAAATCTTAGATAGCTTTACTTTCAGTTGTTGCTGAGGTACTGAGGGTCATTTCGTGTCGGATACTTTTCCCTACAACAAATTGGCGACTCCGCTGGGGATCGTATCTTGTTGGTTGTTTGTGTTTTTTGCTATTCATTTCATAAACAAAGGGAGTACCGAATTGAACTGTGTTTGAATCATTCAAATACAAAGTAGAGGGCAGCTACTCTAGCTCAGTTTCTGAGAAAGTTTATGATTTGAAGAGCTGATCCACAAGTTCTCTAAGAAGCTCTTAGTGATAGCTTTTCATCCTCCTTGTCATCCCTTAGTGTGTCCTTGACTGATAGCTTCTGATTTGAGCAAAAACTGTGAATTTTTAAGCAATCTGTGACCCGGAAACTGTGAAAAACGCAAGTCTCGTTCTTCAGTGCAGGCTGTACAAAGGCAGTCTGCATTTCAGCGCAGGTAGCCCCTTCAGAAACTGCGCTGAATGTCAATCTGACAGTCCTTTACCTGCACTGAACCAGTGGTACACTGTGCTACTGGGGTTTCCTGCTGTTTCTTGCCTTGTTTTCACTCTTGTTTTTGCTGTTTGTTACCAGTCAGTGGGCCTATCTGAAACCAACTTTCCTTGTCACTATTCCGCCTCAGTTGTATAAAGAAACTTTGTTTGCTCTTTGTGTATTTCTTATGCATTTACAGTTTCCCATAACGAAAGTGAACTAGTCTTGCTGTGACCTCTTAGATCTAGACCTGTGATAAAGTGTCGTTTTGATCTTAAGAGTTAGTTTATTTGCTGTTCATAGCTGATTGAGCTTTTTCTTTCATCATTTGGTTTGAGTTTATATATTTCTAGTGTCAAAACAAGTAAATCTTAAGGTGTCTTTTGATTTTGGACAAGCTTGTTTGCTTTCACTTGAAATTGAATTCAAAATTATACAACAGCTTTCTTTTTGCATTTCACCAACATTAAGAAAGAGAAAAGAAATACTTGCATTGTGCATGTGCATTATGACAGCTTGCATGTCAATTTAGGAAAAAGTGCATTAGTGTGTGCTCTATGATCTGTGTGAAAAGGTGTTATCTTTCTTTTCCCTCAGTAGTTAAGGTTTTCAAAGTTGAAAGATTGAAAAGCTTGCTTATCATCTTAGACTGCATTTAGGAGTGTTACTATACATCTCGTGGTGATCCATAAAGGCAAACTGCTAAACAAGATCAACCTTAAAATAAATTGAATTTACATAACAACGCATTGAAACATAACGCAAACATCTAGAGGTCTAAGCTAGAGATGTGTTCCGGCGTCGTTAAACGTGATATCTTAGCGTTGAGTGGTTGGGTGATTCCTCCACGGTGAAGCGATAAGTATCAATACGGACTTGTGCTCCCACGTACCGTCGCGTATATATTGGGAGACCCCTATAGGAATAAAGCCTTTATCCAATAGGAAACCGTGTCGGCTGCCCTACTGATCGCAATGCAGTGAACACAGCATTCACAAAGATCGACCACCCGTACCGTAAAACGTATTCTGTGGTTTTGCGAAAAGTTTGGCACACCCTCTGCCTAGAACTCCAGAGCAGTTTCTTTTGGCCTTTTTCAAACTCTATAACTGAAAAAGTCCATCTGAGCATTTGTCACTTCGGGCTCGTTAAAACATCGAAGGAGACTAGAGTCATCTTTAGCTTTTTCTCGACTCTTAAAAAGTGAAAAAGCAAGTTGTGTCTAAGCGTCGTTATAAAATTTATTTTAAACGGAACATAATCACCTCCTATTCCCGCGTTGATCTTAAGTTGAGAACATGGAACGCCCCAACCAAGGAACTCCACATGATGGAAATCCTAGTCCATTCTCCTCTTGGGGAGAAGTCGGTGCGCCTCACATGGCCACATTGTCGCTTCCAGGACTGACAATTGGCCTGCCTGTTTGGCTTTTCTCAACTAATGTAGTTCAGACCACCATGGTTCCTGAACAGTCGAGTCAACAGTTAGATCAGTCTAGAGCTGCCCACCAGCCTTCTACTTCTTATAACTCTTCCTCTAATCCTCCATCTTCGCAAGGTAGGGCTGGCAAAAGCCAAGCTCCCATGGAGAAGAAGGAAAAGAAGAAGAAAGAGAAGAAGAAGAAGGAGCCTAAGGCGACTGGGGGCAAGAAAAAGACATCCGACAAAAACCCACACACAACACAGACCGGGCCTAAATTGCCATGTGTCATATGTAGAGGAGACCACTTCCATAGAGATTGTCCCTGTATTCCCTGGATACTAAGGGACTGGTCACCTCGTTTTCACAATTCGGGAGCATCAACCTCTGATAACCATGTTGATTGCATACCGTCAACCAGCGAAAGTGAAGGTTCAAGACAAAGAGGGGGAGTAAGATCCCCCTGCAGACTGTGTGAAGGCGGTCACGCCATCCACTGTTGTCCCTTCTTAGACGAAGCGAAGAGAGTTTTGGAAGATCGTCCGGTTTCACCGGTAATACTTCCTCCTGGATACAAAAAACTCGTGCCAAGTCCTTCGTTGGTTGAAAATACAACTGGCCCGCTCAAGTGGTCAGCTGAAGCGTCAGTCATTGAAAATGAACCTACTGAATCCAGACCAGACGAAAGTCTAAAGGTCGATACGGCAGTTGACCCGGTTCTTCCTTCAGAGGTCTCATCCTCAAATGACACCGTCATTGAAGATTCATCTTCAAGTGACACCCTCACTGAAGAGAAAAAGGATGACACCATCCAGATTCTTTTCATCAACACAGATTCTGATGAGCATCAGGGCAATGCGCCCATTCCTTTATCGCAGGAAGGAACATCGTCAGGATCGTATCCGGCCGTGTATTCGGTCCCACCACCAAGCAACCCGGTTGTATCCTTTGATTGGAACCAACTAGGCAGACCCCGGTTACCAGCCAGTATACCATTTAGAATCATAGTCCAAATCTACAAAATGGTAATGGCTGGAACTATCATTGATGAAGGGGCATCTGTGAGTATCCTTTCCTCTATTGCTTGGAAAGCACTGGGTTCCCCGGAGCTTTTGCCTGAGATAAGAAATCTCTCGGGTTTTGATAAAGGAACCAATTGACCGTTAGGGATCCTCCCCAATGTGCCTGTTACATTGAAAGGGAAGACCGTTCAAATGAACGTGATGGTCGTTCAAGGACCCTTGGATTATAACCTACTCCTTGGACGAGACTATATATATTGCATGGGAGCTATAGTCTCCTCACTCTTTAGAGTAATGTGGTTTCCACACGAAGGAAGAATGGTCAAGCTCGTAGACCAACTTTCATTTCCGGGATCACGCATCGCAAATAGTCAAATACCAACCCTCAATGGTCTTTTCACCCGAGAAATGTCTCCACCCCCAGTCCTCCTTCCCGATGAATGCGAGTGATTCAGAAAGATGGAACTAGAACCCAGGGGGCATGCATCCTGGTCTGCTTTGGGCAGAAGAGACCTTGGGTATAGGGTAGAATTTCCGCGAAAGAATATGACTAGTCCATACCCCATCCGTGGATGGAAGAGGGGTTGTTCTGGAACAGGATTCTTTTGTCAAGGTTACTTGTTTGACAAAGGTCATTCATCTTTGTCTAAAAAAGTAGGCTCTGCCAAAGAAGGGGATCCGTTTGCGGCAGCAAGTAGTAACCATCTTTGGGTAAAAGGCAAGCCTCACCCATTAAAACAAATGTTTTGAAGGATAAGTAGGGGCAGCCTCCAAAGAAAGAGATTCTATTGCTGCAACGAATTGTAACCATCTTTGTGTAACCTAATGATAGACATCGCCGAAGAAAGAGTTTCATTTGCGGCAGCAAATAAAACCATTCTTCGGGTAACCAGAAAGAGGCAAGCCTCACCCATTAAAACAAATGTTTTATCGGATAAGTAAGGGCAGCCTTGAAATTCTATTTTATACCTGGGGGCATGCAAACCTTTTGGAGTGCAAGCAAAGAGCGGTTATTTATCTGTTTTTTGGATTAGTCGTTTCCGAACTTGCATAAAGAAAGGATGTGGGGCAAAGGTCAAAATTTGCCAAATTAGGAGCACAGCTTCGTGAGATAAAGCTCCATAAAAAATAGCTATCTCACAGGAGACATTTCGGATCTTATGACTGGTATTTTGAGCAGTTTTAGCATAAAGTTCATGCTCGTTAAAAAATAAACGCAAGATTCGAGCAGTTTTATCGCGGAATTTATGCTCGTTAAAAAATAGAAAAGCATGAGCAAGAGTTTCCTCCAGAGTTCAAGCTCATTAAAAAATGAACCTATCCCAGTAAATAACCATTACGATCGTAACTTTATTAGCCATGAAAATCCTTGGTCGTGTTTTCATTCGCCACCTCCATTCCATTTGGCCAATCGTTCACCCCCATATGATTGTTTACCCATTTTGAGGAACAGCTGCGAAGAGTGATTTCACCTAGCCATCCTTGTAACACTGCCGTGATTGGAAAAATTCCAACCTATACCTGGAATCAGTTGCTATCCCTGTTTATCACTCGTTCCTCAAAAGACGATTCTTCTTTGAGCTCTTTTCTGACACGTAAACAATGAAAAGTTTGCCGAGTTTTGGCCTTCCAGCTCGTTAAAGGGACCGGAAGAGCTATCCCTCCTCTAGATTTTAATCTTTTTGGACCTGAGGGATTATTGCACAAAAAGATCGAGCGCTTGTTTTGATCGGCTCGTTAAAAGTACCAAACACTCATCCCTTCTGTATTGTTTTATACTTTTTCAGACTTAAGGGATTAGATGACGAAAAAGGAATTTTGGAGTTAGCTTTCTGTACCTTTTCAGACTCTCTAAAAATGAAAAGGACCGAGTTTTCTTTGTCGTTAGACTCGTTAAAATGATTAAATAGCGACAAACTTGTCTTTAGACGAGAACGAGTTTCCCTATCGCTAGGCTCGTTAAAACATAGCGATGGGCTTGCCCGAAGGGTAGGTTATAGAACAAGCATATGTTATCCTCCTCAAGCTTGACAAAAATAAAGAGGTACTCGTCAGAAATGACTGGGGAAAAATTGGGAGAACCTCAAAGCTTTAATGGTAGCAAGTCGCTCTTGAACATGACACTTTTCCTCCGTACCACATCGGGTTGGGTTGTTTTCATTCACCGGTCTCATCACCATGGTCCTCGCCAAACCATCCACATTTGGGGTAATGCTACCGATCCATCGCATCAGTGTCGTTATATGTTCAAGAGATGTCATTCAGAAAGAGTCAACCGTGTCCCATCCACTGCCATACATTATCCTTCATCCATTCATGGTCGCCACCCTGAGTCATATGTCACAGTTTGTTTTCACCTCCACTAAAATCATTAGCTCCGTTCCGTGTCATTGATGTGGGATTCATTAAGGCCCTCCTTTGACGGATCGCTTCTTGTCGACTTCAGCTCATTATCCAAGAAGTTGATCTAGGAACAACCCCTTCAGTACTTTGAAGCTTGCATGCCTCAATGGCAAGTTTCTCACTTCTGGCGACAGGTATACATCAATGACCTTCGACTAGAAGATTTTGCGTGGTGTTCGACGCCAAGTCCTTTATTCACCCCACGTGAATTGTACTGCAGTACCTTGAGGGTCATTGTCATTATTGGTGATTCCTCTCGCGCTTGTTAACGGTTTACATTATTGACCGGTAATCAAGTGATGTCTTTCCATGTTCGACTTCAGCGTAATTCTCACATGGATCGACTTGTACTTAGAGTGAAGATCGAACGAGTTTGAAGACCCCGGATCTAGTTTCATCCATCCGGGCTGCGATATACATTCAGGACATAAAGACATTTGTTATGTACATCATTGCAGCAGATGATCATCCTACTCAAAGGATGATAATTTTAGCAGAGAATTATCAGTCTACCATCAGACGATCGTCTGTTCTATGTACCAAAATGTATTTATAAAGCTGAGCATGGGAATGCCCGCCTCAGCTAGATCATGAAAACAAGATGAAAAATAATGTATTATATTGTATTTTATTACAGGACACCTCTCAGCGATTGAATGAACTTCAGATCCTCTGGATAAAGCATTTCACCCGATAAACGACCTCATACTTTAGGGGGCAACTGTTATAGACATTTTTGTGCCTAACAGCATGAAGCATGAAATGTCAATAATCTAAGGGATCCAAAGTCCCTAAACATGTTGTTCTTACCCCTAGAGGAACAAGGTCAGCAAACCACAGCACTTCAGATCAGTTCTCCACCTGAAAACACTCAAAAACAAGCAATTTCAGGATCATGTCAACTGCTCCACTGAGCATCTGCGCTAAATGTCAACTAATCCACTCTGTACCTACGCTGAATGTCAAATATAATGAAGGCTACCTGCACTGGGCGAGATTGGCCAAGTGGCACGGTCATTCTGCAAGGTGTCAGGTGCCCAGGAAGCTTCTAAAATGACACTTGGATCAGCAAATTCGCCCTATGATGAGTAAGAGGTCCTTAAACTCCAAGTGGAAGCTAGGATCTCCAAGTGGACTCAAGAACTGGAGTATAACTGAAGAGGGAGAGGACACAAGTCAGCTTCATGTCAGTCTCAAGCTGACTCATCCTTTCTCCAAATATCCTATATATAGAGCTCTCTCATGAGGTCTAAGGAGGCTGGAATTTTGTGAATGTAAGGAAGTGCTGTTGGTTTGTGTATAGAACTATTGGGTGATTGCTTTGAAGGAGGTGAAGAGGAGATTTCTTTCTGCTGGGAAGTGTTGCTGGATTGGGCCTCTTATGGTTGTAACACTCTCAGAACTTTACTTCTTCCATTAATAAAGCATTTGAGGTTCTTCTATATGCATGTATCTTAATGGTGTATTGATGCTTGTATATTTGATTTATTCTAATCCTTGAATCAATTATGGATGTATGCTTCTTGTAGTTTCCCTTTCTTGTGCTTTTGCAGGATCTTTGTGTAGCTGGGCCACTGAAAGAGCAAGGAGCTGGGAGTAAGCGGCAAGGAGAGAAGACTGGATCAACACTAGCGAAAGACATCGGTTGGTGGATCTCTTTCTCCCCTATTTACTTTCATAAAGAAGAAATCTTAGATAGCTTTACTTTCAGTTGTTGCTGAGGTACTATCACCCTTAGAGTGGGATAGGGTCATTCCGTGTCGGATACTTTTCACTACAACATTGATCAAGCATAGTACCGCTTAAGATACAACCCGTTTCGGGGTTGCGACAATGGAATTCCATCGTAATCTACCAGCTCGTAGGCTCTTTTTGTTAATACTCGCTTAACAATGTAGGGGCCCATCCATAATGATTCGAACTTACCTACTCCCAATTTATCAGAGTCCTGATCGTAGAGCAAGACCAGGTCACCTTTTGAGAAGACACGAGGCTTGACATTTTTGTCAAATTGCGCTTTGACACGTTTCTTATGTGCTTCGTTAGCTAGTGCGGCATCATGACGGGTTTCATCCAAGTGGATTAGTTCCAAGAAACGAGCCTCTTCCTCTGAAGTTTTTGGAAGTAGATCAATTGCAAGCTTGAGAGATGCAATTTCACACTGAATTGGGAAGACAACTTCTAGACCATAAACCAAATCAAAAGGTGTAAATCTGGTCGCATTTCTCACCGAAGTCCTATATGCCCACAGAGCTGAGTATAGGATCAAATGCCAATTCCGATTGTGGACTCCAATCATTCTCTGCAGCATGCGCTTAAGGACTTTGTTGATTGCTTCAACCTATTCGTTAGCCTGCGGATGATATGGAGTAGAATTATCGTGGGATAGTCCTAATTTGGCAGTCAATTCAACCATCATGTGATTGCGAAAATGTGATCCATGATCTGTGACTATAGCCTGTGGAACACTGAACCTAGAGACTACATGATTGAAAAAGAAAAGAGCAGCCATTTTGCCGCTATTGTTTAATGTAGGCATCACCTCAGCCCATTTTGTAAAATAGTCAACAACAACTATGATATACCCATGCCCCCCAATCGAGGTGGGGTTGCATGTCATGAAATCTATGCCCCATTTAGCAAATAGCCCAACAACAACTACTGGATGTGGTAGTGTAGGTGGTAATCTGGTTTTGCGATAAAAAATCTGCCATGCATGGCAACTTCTGACTGCAATTATGCAATCTTTGAAGATAGTGGGCCAGAAGTAACCAGCTCGTAGGATCTTTTGTGCAGTACCGTAACTAGACAGATGCCCCCCATATGCACCTAAATGACAATCATTGAGGACTTTTTCAGCCTCCTCATGCGTGAGGCACCTTCGCAGAACTGTATCGACACCATGACGGTAAAGTGTATCATCGACAAACATGTAGACTTTTGCTTGGTATCGAGTACATCACTATTTCGAGCGAGAGGTGTTAGGCCTAAAGGTTTGGGTTTAGAGATAGATTAGTATATCTTCGTACCACGGGTCGCTTGATGATATCAGAAATAGAGTTTCATCCACGATTGACGCTTTAGATGTTAAATCGTTGGACAGTGATGGGAGGTCACAAAGTAACTCCGCGAAGACTAGAGATTTCTTGTATTTGGATTTGGTGAATTCCAGATCAAAATCTTGCAAAATGGCTATCCATTTGGAATATTTTCCCCCTAGTAATTGACGTGACAGAATGTACGTCATAGGGTTGCAATCTGACAAAATGGTAGTTTTGCGAAACAGTATGTAGCGTCGAATTCTCTGTACTGCTTGAACAGCTGCTAAAGTCAGCTTTTCAACAAAAGAGTACTTGCTTTCTATATCATTTAAGTTGCGGCTTAAATAATACACTGGATGTTCTATTCCATTGTCTTCTTGTACTAAAACCATTGCAATTATTGTATCTGTAGCGGCGAGATACAGGTTAAAATATTTTTGATAGTCAGGAGTGTACATTAATGATGCTTTTACTAGGGAATATTTTGAAGCATCAAAGGAAGCTTGCGCAACCTGATCCCAGTTGAAGGGTACTTCTTTTTTCAAAAGACGCGTATAACCTTTAGCATGTTCTACATAATCTGGAATGAACCTCTTTAGAAAGTTTTCTTTCCCTTGGAGTTTCTGAATCTAAAGCAAATTTGAAGGTGGAGGCATGTTGATGATTGCCTGAACCTTACATGGGTCGAGTCAAATTCCATCCTTAGAAACTACAAAACCATGTAACCGACCAGAACCAACAAAAAACACACACTTGTGTGGATTGATTCGTATCTTGTAGTGTTGGCAACGTAGAAATATAGCTCTCAAATGCTATAGGTGATCAGTCCACTTTCGTGAATGAGTTGGTAGATTTTCGAGATATGGTTGAACGATGTGTTTGATGTCGTGGAGGGCGTAGTTCATTGCCTTTTGAAATGTTTCCCCTCCATTCTTCAAATTGAACGGTAGTTTGCGATATGCGAATGTGCCCCATGGACATATAAATGCAGTCTCTGACTGGTCTTGTGGGCGGATATTGATTTGATTGTATCCGGAAAATCCATCCATAAATGAAAAGACTTCGCATCTGGCACATTCATCAATTATCTGGTCAATGAAGGGTGTAGGGTAGTTGTCCTTTGGACAAGCTTGATTTACATCCATGTAATCGACGCACATTCTAATCGTTCCTTGATTTTTCATCACAGGAACAATATTCGATACCCAATCAGTTAGAGGAACAGGGTAAATGAAACCAGCATGTAAAAGTTTTTCAACTTTTGGCTTAATGGCAGTGGCTTTCTTCGGGTGAACCGGTCGAAGCTGTTGTCGTATTGGTTTGACATCTAGATACATATTGATTTCATGTTCAACGATGCTTGAGTCAATGCTGGGCATTTCTTCATATGACCATGCAAAGACATCTCTGAATTCATGAAAGAGAGTGAAGTGTATTTCCAGTTCTGAAGGAGAACAAGATTTTCCAACATGAATATTCTATACAACATTAGGTTTGGTCGAGATATTAATGGTAATAGTTTCTTCAATATTGGACAGATTTCACTCGGAATCCACTGTATTTATAGTATTTGATAGAAAATCAAAAAGTGAAGGATGATTAAGGTCGTTAGAATAATCTTCGTTGTTATCTTGAAGCTGGGAACGATGGTGGTGATCTTCCCATGGTGCCTCTCCTATCATCATTGACTAAATGATTCCTTCGTCTATAGAATGTGCATGAGACCAAGGATCGAAAGAGGTTCCATACTCTAGAGACCTATCTATCCAAACACTTGGCGAGCGTTGATTTGGGTTTGTCTCCCATGCCCAAAAAACTGATTGCTACAACAATTCTATAGGGCTTGGGGGCAACACCTGGCGATGATCCACACTATCGAAATGTTTAGAGTTCTTCTTAATCTTTATCGATGTAGAAGATATCATGTGACAAGTTTCCACTGTGGCCACTTCTACCAGATTACTCTGAGGTAGAAGGGCAAAAGTACCCATTAAGGAAGGGTCTTTTAGGAGACCTACTCCGATATTTTGAAGCGATTGAGAGCTTCCATGGATCAATGGAATGCTTTTGGTAACTTATGAACTATTGGGGAGGAAGGTTAGTTGGTCAATGATTGTAATTCTACCTTGAAAGGGGAATGCAATCTTTCTAAAATATGTTGACACAATAGTAGCCATAGCATAAATCCAGGGCCTGCCTAGTACGATATTGTAGTCAAGGTTTCCATCAATGACCTCAACTTCAATTTCTACTGTCTTGACCCCCAGTTCAAATTGCAAGTTACTTAATATCCCATATGGCATGTATGTTCTTCCATCGAACGCTTTTAATGTCGTTGATGATCGTGACAAGGGTGGAGAGCCTAAATTTTTCCAGCAACTCATTGACATAATACAAGTTGATGCCCCCTCATCAATGATTGTTTGACGAATAGTTTTGTTGAGGGCTTTTACCTGTATGAGGAAAGCGAGTTGGGCCAGTAACTGAGGTTCGTATCCTTTATGATTAAAGGCCACTAGATTGGAATCTGCTTGATCAATCCCACCTATCGTTGATAACAAAGCCTTCTTTTGGGAGGGTCAATTCTGCAGTACTTCAAGTGTCAACATAGCGGATGGCGATTGGGCCAGATCCTCCACTATATTATAATTTTGTGTTGCTCGAGCATGAGGATTAAACGTCGATTTATGTACAACTCCCTTAGGCGATTTTATTGTTAATTCAAGAATGATTGGTGGAACAAGTTCTGGTGAAGTTTTTGTCAAACCACCAGGTTGATCTGTAGCCTTGTTGTTCAACGACTATGGATTCCCATAATCTTTATTCCTTGTTGATATCAAAGCATCATTTGTTGTTTTGAGATGGATAGCATAAGCACTTGGGATGGGGAAGCACGATCACTAGCAACCAGATTAGTTTTTGGGTTTGGAAATAGATCAGTCAATATCGCTGAGGTACTTGAAGTCTTTAAAAACTTTGTGACCTCAGCTCGATGTGGACAATCTCTTGTGTAATGGTCCTCATCACATATGAAACATGGCTGATTAGGTTTCTTTCATCTAGTAGGGTTTCCAGAAGACTTCTCAGGATTTGAATCTTCCTGTTTCTTATTTTTGTTTGTCCCTTTCTTCTTGCACCCTAGTTGCTTAGGATTTTTGCCCTTGTTAGTTGACACGGCATTAATCTCCGAGGCCAGAGGTTCTTCATTTGATTTTTGACTAGAAACTACACAGGCTTTTTTAGATGTAGCCTTTGTGGTTTTGCTTGTGGTATTGATCACGCCATCGCCAGCATGAGAGTCCTTGTTTGATTTAGGAGGGGGAGGAATGGAAAATTCTGGTATGGAAACGTCAGGAATTTTGTCGTAGAGCATGCCAGACTGAGTATAGATCAAGTCTAAATATTGTGCATGAGCAATGACTTGCTCTTCAGTGACAACTCCTCCTTTAGCCACATCCTCTGTAATAGAGGCCAATAATGACTTTATAAACCATTAAGCTAAAAGCTGATCAGGAACATACGTTTTTACCATTCGACGATGATGTCGCCACTCATGAATATGATCAGATATGTGAGTGGCTGTTGTCTGTTTAAAGTTGGTAAGGAGTTCTGTCCCCATTTCATACCTTATGGGTAACTGAAAATGGGTTAAAAAAGTAGAGGCAAGGGTGTTGAAGTTATCAAATGAAGCTCTAGGAAATTCAATATACCATTTTGCTGCCAGACCAGTTAGCATTCGTTAAAAAAGGCGAAGCTTAATCGAATCATCATTCAGGGTGTTAGATGAGCACCACAAATGGAATATCATTACATGATTCGATGGATCTTCACCTGGATTTCCATTGAATTTAGGAATATCAGAGAGAAGTTTATGAGGAATCGCTGGCCACCAAGGGGCGTAAGCAATTGGATCATTCGTCAGCTGGTTTAGATCTAGTAATTCTAGAGTTGCTACAAAAGGAAACTGTTGATTTAGGTTAGGCGAAGCATACCCAGGATAAGATGGAATCACCTGAGTAGTAGATCTTTTCATACCAGCATAATGTATCTGATCTTGGTAACTTTGATAAGGTTGATGGGCATAACCATTATAGTATGGTTGTTGATAACCGTTTTGGAAATGTGGTTGCCCATTACTTACAAAGCCTTGTTTCTTAGGTCCTTGGTAAGATTGCTGATATTGTACCAACCATGGTTGTTGATATTGTACCAGCCATGGTTGTTGGACCATTTGCTGTTGTCCAATACCGGGTGATTGACCAAGATGTGGAGTGATAGTACCTGTTTGAGCCTGAGTCCTTCCAAGTAAGGAGGCACTAATCTGATGTCATGATTGAATCGTGGAGATGAGAGGCCATTGTATTGCAACCTAAGAGACTTGAGGTTGACACACAACAGGTAGCTCTTGTATTTGCGACACAGTCACAATAGCAGGTGTAGTGTGAATATTCGACACGGGTTGGACTGGTTGCATTGAATATACAACCCTTGGTTGTTGAGGAAGTATTGGTACCCAACCGCTGGATGTAATTATAGTTTGACTTGAATTTTTTTGTAAACTCTCATATGGTTGTTCTCCAGGAGGGAACAATGAAAAGGAATACTACCCCCCATATGGTGGCAATCCAGTGCTTAAAGGGTAGACCAGCCTTTGAAGACATATTGGATCAACTTGTTGAGTTTCAACATAAGAAATACCAGATGAGACTCTGGATGAAGAAATAGGAACAGACCATGTCGTCGAAATAGTCCCTGAGTGGACTCCGGCTTGCTATTGATAAATAGCCAGGATAGATGGTATACCAACAAACATTGTAGTAATGGCAGCAGGAAGTTCCACCATAGCCGTTTCAGTTGACATAGTCCTAGATGTTGATGGTTGCCCAGACATATTTAGTCTATCCAACATATTTGCTAGCGATTCGACAAGAACTTGCGGTGAAGGATGATTAAAAGGACTAACTTTTGTAGCAGAAGGATATAAGTGAATCCCAGTTCCAAAATGAAATGGGGTACTGGATGGAAGATCCTCTACAATCTCTTTTATGGAAATTAGCCCAAGTGGAAGAGGTAGACCGTCAGGTCTGTAAAATATTTCTAGAGCCAAAGAAAGTATAGCTTCTACAGTGACAGACACTGGAGGGGTGACACCTTCTGAATTCTAGAACTCAACTTCCAAATGTTCAGGTAAGTGAACTTCAGTTTCTGGATCAGCCCTAGATGGAGTTGTTTCAGGAATAGAAGTGTCTACCATTACACTAGGATCAATTCTAATGTCCTCTTGTAACTGCGGAACTTCTTCTATAAAGGTAGATGTACCAGAAAGGATTGGAGTAACTGTAGTCTCTGACGATGCTGAAACACAAGTTTCAAATAAATCAAGTGAATTGGACTCAGTTAAATGAGATCATTTTGCCCGGAATGGTTTCATCTCCAGAGTCAAAGACGATTGACTCGCTAGTCTCTGTGAACAAAGGTATTTTGATTGACTTTCTTCCATGATTGTGGATTACTTGATAAACTCAAAATTAAAAGGGAAAAAGTTATTCCAAATTAAATAAATTTTAAGTCACTTTTGACGCAACTTTGCTTTTTCAATTTTTAAGAGTCGAGAAAAAGCTAAAGGTGACTCTAGTCGCCTTTGATTTTTAATGAGCCTAAAGTGACAAGTGATCAGATGGACCTTTTCTCTTAAGGAGTTGAAAAGGAACAAAAGTGACTACTCTGGAAATCTAGATAGAAGGATTACCAAACCAATCACAAAATTGCAAAATACACCTTGGTGATAAATGATAGAAAAATTACCAAGGACTTATGTACGACAGTCAATCTTCTCGAATGCTATGTTCAGTGTATTACAATCGATATGGCGGTAGACACGGCTTCATAAGGATAAAGGGTATTAGCCTATTGTGGTCTCCCAATATATACTCGACGGTACGAGGAGCACAAGTCCATACTGGCACTTTTCGTATCAAAGAGGAGGAATCACCCAACCTTCAATGAAAATGATAGTTACCAGGTTTTACGTCATCGGAACACGTCTGTAGCCTAGATTTCTAGATGTGTTGTGTTAGGTTCCAAAGCGTTTTTAAGTTCATTGAGATTTATTTTAGAGTTGATCTTGCTTAGAAGTTTGTATTTCAAGGTTCATCGCGTGATGTAGATGTACAATTCCTAAATATGCAATATAAAATGATAAACAATCGTTTATTTTCTTTTAGAAAGGAAAATCCTAGCTACAAAGGAAAGAAGATTATGATTTTTCTTTCAGCAGAGAAAATGGAGAACACATTAAATGCACTTTCCTAAATCATATTCTGCATGCAGTCAAAATGAAAATGCACAATCATGTATTTGTTTTTCATTTCCTTAATGTGTGAATGCCAAAAAGGAAAGCTAAGTACTGATCTAAACTATTTTCTTTTAAAGTGACATTTTAAAAAATTTCTTTTCAAAACGAAAGGAAGACTAAACCAACACTTTCAATTTCAAATGGAAAACTGCTTTCAACACTTCAAATATTAACAATTCAAATCAAATACAATGACAAAAGTACAATCAACTATCTAGAGGAGGAAGACTTTATGACACTCTTCTTTTTTATTCAAAATGACAATTACGACACTTGCATAAAAAATGACAGTTCAATTAAGCTACTCTTGACAAAGGAAGACTGTAAATGATTTACAAATACAAAAAAAGAAAGATTTACAATTCCTAACTAATGGAGGTTGAATAATGTAAAGGAAAGAGGATTCAGTAATTAGATACTGATCATGAACAGCAAAATTATTGAATAAAGCTGAAAATCAAGAGGAAAAGCCAACTTTCAAAGAGAGAAATAGTATCACTCAATCATCGCACCTGTAATACAAGGAAATAGGGATGCATCTCACCTGCAACACATGGGAGGTGTGATGCATACAGACTACCAGTTACAGACAGTGCGATGGACCAGGGAGCAAAACTAAGTTTGGATTTTGCTCAAAATTTGCAGCTAAGTTCAGTGATTTAGGCTGAGTTATGATGGACAGTAAAAACAAAGTATAGGGGTATGATCTTATGAGGTTATTGAGTTACCACAAGGGCACTTAGAATGCTTGTAAGTCATATGTTTAGTTCATAAACCAACCTGGAGATTGACTGAAGCAGCATTCATCTACTTCGAAATTGCATAGCAAAGGGGATTCGAACGCTAGTTGGCTAACTTCAGGCTCCATCTGTAGTTTATAAAGCAAATAATAAACAAAAAAAACAAACTATTCGATCCCCAGTGGAGTCTCCATTTTGTTTCCAAGAAAACTAGTGTTGATTCGAACTGCTAGTCCCACTAATATGGGTAGCTATCTTAGAAACAAAAAATCAAAGCAATTCGAGATTTCCTTTAAGTGTAATAGATAAGAGGGAAGAAAAGAGGACCAACTTGGATCTTCTGCTTTGATCCTTGCTTGATTTCTCTTTCGCTTGATAGAATTTGCCACTCCTCTCCTACTTGTCCCACTTTAAAGAGTACCTGTAGAGTCAAAGTAACAGAAAACCATCAGAGAATCTCTATATAAAACATCATAAACAATGTAGAATCAGAAACACATTGACCATACAATTGCATTCATAAACAATGAGATTCACAAACACATGATTATATGGAGGAAAACTCAAAGAACTTTACTAATAGTAGAAGAGAGGATTACAACCCAGCTGTGTGATCCAGCATCATCCTCCCAACATAGAAGCTCGCTTCACCTCATGAAAAGAAAGATCACCCAACAATACAATGCCTCTTCTCACAGATAAACAACAACACTTCCTTACAAATTACAAAATTCCAGCCTCTAGATCTCTCAAATGAGGGATCCATTTATAGATGTCTTGCAAGGATATGAGTCAGCTCTGGGTTTTTTATTAGTGTCATTCCACTGATAGTTCTTGGTTCCACTTGGAGATTTCATTGATCTCTTACTCATCCCTAGGCGAATTCAGAGAGGCAAGTGTCATAGGAGAAGTTTCTGGAAGATTCCATGAGCTTCCACTTAGCAAACTATCTATGCCATTTGTCTATTCTCACTCATCACACCCTATAGAAGGCCATTTCAGTATGCATCACACCTGGCTAGTGTGGCAGCCAGTATGCATTGCACCTTGACCATGGAGCAGTCAATATGGTCCAGTTTTGGGCAGTTCTGAGTAGTTTTTCAGGTGGAACTTCTGGGAAATGATGTAATCAGTTGACCACGATCCTTTAGGGTATTATACAAAACTTTTAGGGACTGAAGAGTCCTTGGTTTATGGACATATGAGTTTGGGGTTGTAGTGCCAAAATATGTCTATAACACCACCCGTCTCTTCTTTGACTCCGACAAATTTCCCTAATATTTATGTGCTCATTCCTTCTTCTATTCCATCCATGCGATCAAACCCTATCCAACCTTTAGGATCGGGAATATTCACTCCTATCTTTTCTCATCCTATTTTCCTTGTTCCTAATATGGGTATTGTAACCTCCATAAATATGCATGGACAATCATCTATTGATCTTAGCCATCCTGGGTGCAACCTTGCTTCTAATATTTCTAAACCCTCGTATAATTTATTATCTGGAGGGACACCATCCTATAGTACTTTTCCTAGAGGGTCTAGTTTACTTGAGGGAAACCCTACTATTAGTTACACAATACTTATGATTTATCTTCCTTATGTTGGTGCTTATACATAAGGAGGTCCTTGTTTTTCTATCGTGTACAACCCTACTAGCGATCATGCTCTTGGGGGTCCTTTTCTCTCTCAGGACAATTACCGTGGGGGGAAATCTCCTTACACCAGTCACATTAGAATATATCCTCTATATACTAGGATGAACTATAATCATGGTCCACAAACTATTACTCTGAACTAGTGTATGGGGGGACCTTATGGTTGGTTAGGGGGATTTGCTTCCTATGACCCATTTGGTCAGTTACATAATCCTTTTCTATATTCTCTTGATATTCTAGATTTAGTTAAGCTAATGAATGACCCTATCCATCATAATCCTTGGTGGCCACCCATGCTTACAAAGTTTCCATTTGACATCCCTAAGTTTGAATGGAATCCTAGAGAAAACCCATCAACACATATCACCACCTACCATCTTTGGTGCTCATCAAACTCTTTGGTGGATGATTCGATTAAATTATTTGTATTCGAATGTACCTTGATTGGAGATGTTACTAAATGGTATATTGAAATCGATATGAAATATTTCAATGAATTTTCATCCTTGGCCCACACATTCTTGACCCATTTTCAGTTACCTACAAGATACAACATCGATTCTGACATCTTGTCAAAATTTAATAAACACAAATAAACTCTAATCTCTGATCATATTCATGATGGTGGAGACATAAGAGGTTAGTTTGAACCAAACTCCCTGATGAGATTATTTGAAAATGGTTCATTTGATTGTTGTTACCTCCCATAGTGAATAATTAGATTTGATTTATTCTTAGTCGAGCATGCTTTATGACATGATTTGTAATACTCCTTGCCCTTATACAGACCCACCCAAACCTACCTAGGGATCACACTTTGATGGTGTGATTTGTTTTGTATCCAACTCCATGAGACAATGTGTTACCGAAATTGGGAAATTGATCATCACATCACAAGGCCCAACAAGTTCATCTGGCTCTGAAAATCACCCACTTCTGAGAAACCTACCAATGTTCTTATAGTGAAGTCCACAACACCCAAGAATGCTAAAAAACCTAGCAGAAGAAAGAATAAATATAATAAACAAACGAATCAACTTGCTCTGTTGACTCAACCAAATCCATATAATCAGGGAGGGGGAACCAATGAATGATGTTGCAAGATCAACCTCCCTTGTAATATTTTCCAAGGTGAGAATTTGACTCACGAGTTCCCTTGAATGGATGAAATCCACCGGCTTCTTGCAATGCCACATACTACTCACCATCTATTTGTATTTACTCATCCATTACTTGCATAGCCTCAACAAGAAGTGATTTACCAGGATCCTCAATCTCCAAAGGGGGGAAATGAGGGGCCATATTTCCATACTTCCAATAATATGTCTATCCTTATGTGCCAAGATAAATTCGATGTAACCATGTGAGCTAAGTCTTATAATACTCCTGAGTCGAGTTCTTTTTCGAAGGTCTCATCCACCTCAATTACTTCCACTAGAGCTCTCATGCTAGATAAGCATGTGGAACTAGTTTACCACCCACCTAAGGGTTTTGTTTACCATTCAACACATAATCCATCTACACAGTATTCCTAACACTACAATATTGTTTAGGATTTAACAAAAGATCCTTGTACCATGTATGCCTTGGAGGTTTTGCATAGATGTCCTCCATAATGAAAATATTTGTTGATTGCGACTGGTGGGTGGGTGTATCCCTCAGAGTCTAATCTCATTACGTTTAATTTTGATGCTCCTTGTTATAGGCTTTCCCACCAAATTTACTTCCACATTTTTGTGCGAATCTTTCACAAAAATATTCATTGCACTTTGGTGGATGAAGGCTCTTCTACCTGTGTTATGTTAGCATCATGCTAGAAATATTTCAGTTCTCCAACATGTACTAAGTCTAATACCACTCTTTAGGCATTTTTTGGAACCATTTTGTGCCTAAGGTGTTCTTACTAAGTTTTCCATTGAGCTAGGGGGTAAGACTACCTATTTTTATGTTGAAGTCATTGACACTCCCTTGGATTATAACCTACTCCTTAGCGTAGTTAGTTTTATGATATGTGTGTTGCCGTGTGTTCAATATTTCATGTTCTTTGCTTTCCCCGTGAAGGAAATATAGTCACGATCAATCAATTAGACTATTGTGTGCTATCGACCCAGCTTGCCGATATAGGGAATTATGTCCCACTTGTTGTAGATAACCCTAGGAATTATGAGAGTTTTAGTGTGGGTTTATTCAAAATCTCATACCTTATTGGTGCTTTTCCTTTACCCCAACTCAACAGTCCTTCTTCAACTACCATTTCTCCCATGCATATGATCTCCCTTGTCACCTCTGGACCCCATAGGTCTCCCAATCCTTGGGAGGTGTCTTCTTCTATAGATATAGATAGGCATGGTGAGAATACCCCTCCTTTAGTGGAAGATATTGTCTCCTTAGTAGTCCTATCAATACTAGTAATGCTGGTTAGAAGCTCCATCCCAATATGGAATACGACGAGGATTGTTCATCCACATGAGTTGTTAATCTGCCTCTTCCACGTGACTCCCTTGAGGAAAAGTATACTTCTCGGCAAGTGCTCTTAGAGGTCATGGATTCACCTATTGATTATCCTAGGAAGATTATGCCTCTTGATGCCTATAGTCTCCTTGATTTCGAAAAGGTAGATATTGGAAAAGAAAATATGAAATCGACCCAAGGGGAATCTCCTCATCCTTCCTTGGATGTGTTGCCCTTGGACCAAGTCACATTAGGGTATTTTTGAGGTCTAAAATGGGCCTCCTAAGGAAATTATAAAATATTAGTGGAAATAATAAAATAATATTAGATTACATCATCAAATTTTAGAGGAAAAAAGGATAAAACTATTTTTTCAACTCATATTTTCAACTTATCTTCGTAAGGGTTTACTACAATTTCAAGTGGAAACACTCGTTGGATGCAGAATTTGATTCCTCATCCAATGAATACCATGTTGCATACTTTCGATGGACCCTACTAAATAAAAATGAGAAATACATGAAAAACATGATTGCAATCACATTTTTTCATGTATTTCTCATTTTTCGTGTAGTAGTGTCCATCGAAAGTATGCAACATGCGTACTCCTAGGATGAGGAATTAAATTTTTCATCCAACGAGTACTCCTGCTCGAAATTTGAGTAACAACTTAGGGAGATAAGCTGAAAATATGAGTTGAAAAAGTAGTTTTATTATTTTATTATTTTTTAATCTTTATACTTTTTTACTCCAAAAATGGTGAATCATCCCCCATGGTTGACATCATCATGTTGAATCCTATTGGTTCTTATACAATTTATTTTGGTTGTACATTTTTCTTAGGAGGTCCATTTTAGACCTAAAAAATCCCCTAATGGTTCTTTGGTTTCTAATATTGAACTTGCCAATGAATTGTCCAATCCATCTCCACCTAGCAATGAGTGTCTTGTACCCCATTTATGTCTTGATACTCCTCGTCAAGGAGTTCCACTAGCTCATGAGACCACTCAGCTTGTATGTCCTTAGGTCATTCCTGATAATGCTATGGTTCTAGGTGTTTCGTGGTATTGTCAACCTTTAGGAATTAGGCGTTTAATGTTTTATGGCATGGCCCCTTCATGGTGTGTCATATGGTACCTCCATTGCTCCATTAGTTCATGTATGTAAATCTGTGGCTTGTGCCTAATAGTGGGCACACCTTGAAGTGACCTATTAAACTGAGTTGCACTTGTGAATTTTGTACATAGGAGTGTGTGTGATGTTTTATATTCTTTTATTTTGGTGTGTGATGCAAGCATTTTTTGACTATCCTATATATGCCAAAAATACAAAAAAATTATAAAATAAAAAAAATTATATATATGGTCTTTCTTTACTTATCGTTGTTTTATTTATTTCATTATGTGATTTAAACATGGGTATAGTCTTTTGGATGGTTTTAACAAGAGATGATTGAATTTTTATTGCAACATTCATTGGATCCTAGGTGTGTTTCTCTTGAACCTGGCATGTAGGGGTAGCTCACATAATTCTATATCCATTACATTATTGATCGTCAATGTCACCTTCATTGTGCCTTAGGTATGACCTTGTCAAGATGTGACATTCACCCTCTCTTCTATTCAAGTCGTAGCTTGGTGGTAGAGCCTACCTATAAGTGGATTCCCTAGTTTAACACCTATTTGTTGTATTGACTTCCATGTAAAGTCTCATTTATCTTCCTTTTAGAATCCCTCCTTCTGACCTGCCATGACCTAGAATTTGAGTCTAATATACTCTTGTTTGTATAATTACGGCCTTTCCCTGGGAGGATTCCATGCTCTATCCCTTATGATTGCCACATTCTCTCAACCTATTTCTGCATGATGAGCCTTGGTTTCATCATTCAATTTTCATCCTATGTTGGCCTATCATTTGCTTTTACTCGGTGTTTCACCCTTTCTTGGAGGAACCACTATGATGAGTGGTCATATTAAGCCAAATTTTTTGTCTCCATATCCTTTAAGTAGTTCCATCATATCAAAACTCGTTGCTACCCTTATACAACTCGTTCCTCCAAGATGAACTTCATTATTGTCCTTCTTTTGCTCGTTAAACCTTGAACGATAATGAGCTCCTTTTTCCCTTGTTTTCATCCTCATTAATCAATGAAAACACTGGGTTGATTTTGGTACTCTTGTCATGACTCATTAAAATTATGAAAATCTTGACACTTGTTTTGTCATATTTTCATGCTCGTAAAATATAAATGAAAATGCCAAGCTCTTTCCATCCTTTCTACTCATTAATTAAATGGACAGTCAGCGAGCACTCTCTTTTTCATTCTCAAAGCTTGTTAAATTGTGAAAAGGGTAAGAGTGTACTTTTATCTATTTTTAAGCCTCATTAAACTTTACCAAAAATATACCTATTGAGCATAATTGTCTTCTCTTTCAGCTCATTAAACTATGAATGAGACTAAAAATAGAGAATGGGAAGGGAACATTTATTTCTTTTAGTCATCAAAATGACAACGTCTATCATGTCACCCTTCAACATGGAACATGTGTTCATCATTATCTTATATTTTGGTTTTAGCTTGCGGATCCATACCATACATATGAGTCTATCCTCTCCTCTAGATGGTTACTCTTCTAGTCACTATGGAGCATGCTTCAATGCCTCCTGTGTTGTTACACGATATCACATGGTGCTCATTAGTCATGCTTCTAAGTAAATTTTCTATTGGGTCGTTATGTGTTAAAAGGAAGTCTCAGACTGTGTCGACTATCTACAGTTGCCTATTGACCTTTTCGAGTTAGCCATCCCTATGTGAGTTGTACTTCATTTCTTCATGACTTCATCCATTCACTACAACATCTCGGTCTATTTTGTGTTGATTTATGGGGGATATATCAAGGCCCTCCTTTGATGGATATTCTCCTTTCGAATTCAACTCATTGTCCAAGAGCTTGATCTATGAACCAATAGTACCTTGGAGCTTGTATTAATCAATGGTAGGCTTCATCGCGATTGAAGTGGGTTTACATTATTGACTCCTAACCAGTCAAGTTCATGAGTGTTCAACATTATCTCATCTATCCACACTAACGCGAATGTACTAGATACCTTGGGGTCCATTTTCATCATTGGTGGGTCCCCTCGCATCTGTTAATGGTATACCTCATTGATCAATAATCAAACAGTTTATACCATGCTTGACATCAACATATCTATTCACATGCCATTGATTCATGCCATTGGGGTTATGTTGAAGACCTTAGGTTAGGGACATCTCACCCTTATATGGCACCATTCCCAGGCTCTGTTGGATTTATGTATTCATTATGTACTTTAAGGAATACTCTGGGACACTTTCTATTTGTCATGTGTCCATAGTCCTATTGATGTATACTATGACATAGATTCACATTGTATTTTCTGGTGGCTATGATCTTTTTGATGACTCACATGGATGCACTATGTATTTTTCATGGTCATGTCCTATAATTTCATGTCATGGATCCACAATGTTTGTTTTGCAGCCATGTTCAGTATCTCTTTATGACCAAGCATGGGTATGCCTCCCTCGAAGATGTTATTAAAACAGATCAGAGTCCAAAACTTGATTTCCTTTGATCCAACTTTGTAGTATTGGCTCCTTCCTCTCAATTTGACTTTTGAGTTTTTTTGTAATGAATTTCATCCATCTGTTTCTATTTTGACCTCATGCATTAGTGGGATCTATTATAACTCTATTTTCCACTCCATTATAGTGAGAGAAACCCAAGTCCAACTTACCTCAATTGTTGGCTAGAATGCATCCCCTTCACCTTTTCTTTTAGTAATGTGAGATTTATTCCATGTTAAAAAGGTGAAATTACATGATTGATTTGTTTCTCATAAATATTTTTTCACAAGTTTATAATTATGAGATAATAATTATTTCATAATTGAGATAATTGAGAAAAATATCATATTTGTGAAAAAGTTTTCTAGCGTTTGTCATTCCCAAGGAGATCAACTTGACACACTTATGTATGAGTTGGCTACGGGTCCATTATTATAGAATTTTCCTAAATTATCAAGCCCCTAGGTGTTTAGATACATTCTACTAAATGATATAATGAACCTATATAATCTCACCAAGAGGAAAGGGGGAGAGATGTAGTATCTAGACCATAGTGCAAGAGCTCTGCTATATTGGGAGAAGGAGGCCATGCTACGAGCTTAAGGAGAGGATATCATTTATTGATGCTATATATTTGTATCTATTTTTTTATTAATAGAAGTGAATGTACACTTCCACTAAATCTGAATGTACAATCAATTGTTCATGTTGATTTGTTTAAGCTAATGGTCCTCTTAGCTAAAGAAGGAATTCTCTACATTGGATCCAACACCCACCATCAACCTACATGGCTCTTAGGTACCCACTTCAAAACCTAGATAAGGAAATCTATGCATGAATGATTGATTTGATTGTATGGTTTGGGGATCTTCTTGTTGATTAACTTCTTATCACATTTTTATACTCCATTTTCTAGTAGTCTTGTCAGGGCCATAAGACTATGGAGCAATAGATCCTAACGGTTGTTTATAAATTTCCATAAAAGTCCACTTGTCCCTTCCAAATGGCCAATTATAGGTGCCATGTGTCATGACATTAGGGTGCCACATCAACCCCTGTCCATATCATCAACCACTATTGTAGGGAAATTTATCACTTTTTGTAGTTTATTGGCCCGAGGAATAAATGGAGCTTTCTCTGGCATTGGATTTCAATCTTTGTCCCGATCCCATCTCCTCAACCCTCTTCTTCTGAGATTCCACCATAAAATGCTGGGGTGACATCACGACCTAAAACCTTCGAGGTGATGTCATGCTGATACCCTCCTCCCTGGTTGTTTTTCACTATGTTGCAATTGGTTTCCATTTTATGACCTTGGGGTCTAGGATGTAAGACGATGATCAATATCCTTGGTCATCCAAGATCCTCTTCTATATATATATATATATATATATATATATATATATATATATATATATATATATATACATATACATATATATATACATATATATATATATATATATATATATATATGAGTGTAACCATCAACACTTAGAAGTGTGACTCGATCAAGATCTTGGCAGACAACCATGTCACCTCTCATATATATATATATATATATATATATATATATAGATATCTATATGTATATGTATATGTATATGTATATATATATATATATATATATATATATATATCTATATATATATATATATATATATCTATATATAGATATATATATATATATATATATATATAGATATATATGAGTGTAACCATCAACACTTAGAAGTGTGACTCGATCAAGATCTTGGCAGACAACCATGTCACCTCTCCATTATGGGTGCTAGAAGACACAAGGCCTATCCCTCCCGAGCCTAACATGAAGTCAAACTAACCTATGCATATGTATAGATATATAACTACAGATAGGGATGCGCTAGAATCCCTACCATACTGACCTAGTTCTCATAAGATTATATTTTACATTCATAAACATAAAGTCCCAATACTAAAAGAATTTCAATGCCAAAATTTAGTTATCAACAAAGATTTATCCATCTCACTGATTAGCAGGAAACTTAAAAAAAATCCTTGACTTAGATAATAGCAATATTTACATATCTATTAAATTTAAGCCATTAGACTAGAATTTATGCTCACAACAAATAAAGGAATTTAACCATTCCATAATCAAGAAAGAATTTGGTATTTTCATTCATATAAGAAACCTCATTCCTCAATATTAACACAGCCATGGTTAACCAATATATTAAAAAAGTGTAAAATATTCAGTGTAATTTAGACAGGCTCATACTCAGGTTAACTCAGATATCCATAAATCTCTCTTGGTGATTGAGGCAATCATTCAAGCTCAAAAAAGAAGCACCAAAATCAACCCATTCCTCATACATTACACAAGAAATAAACATTCCCACATTTGTAGGAAATAAATATTTCAGACACTCAAAATATCCTTTAAACAACTCAACAATAATTCATATAGAAATCTATGTCACATAATGCATAAGACACACTTATAATGGCCTATAAACACTTTAAAAGAAGTCATATAAGATCTACATACATACAAAGTTACAGGTTCACTTATCTAGTAGTGAAGAATCTTGGCAACTAAGATTACGACTCTAACTCTCCACCCAACCTAAAACGAGCTTGTTGGGCATGGGATCCCCCAAGGGAAGTTTTGGGGCTTAGAGCCCAGATTTTGGTCAAAGATTGTAATTCTGATGTAAAGACTCCGCATTTTGTGGGTGTGCAACACGTAGTTTGTTAAAGAGCATAGGGTTGTCTGCCCTAATTTTGTTATTGTAATGTCTGCTTTAGAGATCTACCCATGGTCCGTAGACCATGGGATTGTATAAATAGAGCGAGGCTCTCAGTAGTTAGAGAGATTCATGATAAGAAAAGAAGAATGATAGGGATGAAGAATTGAGAGATATCTGAAGTGTAAAGTCTATTTTTGGGTTGTAGAGTAGGAGAAGGCTCTAGTAGTCCGTAGTTGAGTGCGTAGACCGCTGCAACTGAGTGGGCAGGGTAAGTCGAGTCTATAACAATTGGAAGTATAATAAAGAGAAGTTTCCTATCATTTCTGCGTATTTATTACCTATTTTATGCACCTGCTACATTGGATATAAATTGCACTTTTAATGCTTATATGATGCGTGAATGTGTATAATTGTGTTGATTAAGTGTACGCAAGTTAGAATAACTATTTACACAAAGATAAGTAAGGTCTGTTAAGAATATAAGTAAGATACGTGGTGTAGTTTGGGGAAATAGCACAGGTCGCTGCAATAGCAGTGCGAAAGCATCTCAGCCCCTAGTTAGGGCTGCAGGAAGGATGATTATAACAGATCGCAAAAGTATTGAAGGTTAGAATAGTGTGCGAAGCGACCTACATGAAGGCAGGCCTAGTTGGACTAAATCAACACCATAGACATCTCAAGGGTGTGGAAACTTGGTTCCAACATCCCCCCATACTGCTTCGGGTGAGACTTCAGTTCGCGCTCTACAGGCTGATGCCAAAAGGACCGGTAGTGTAGGGATTTGTTTGGCTAAATAATTTTGAACTTGGGTCAGGCCCCCATAAGCCAACAAATAGTTCTGTTGCTGGGATTGAAATCTTCATAGAGATGTTTGATGTCGTATCATTAGAATCCAACTAAGAAAGAAATTGAAGGCTAGCTGGATAGAAGAATTCACGAGTTCGTGGTGCAGGAGAACAGGAACCCACGACTGTCGAAAGAAGAGTAGTTAGACTACTATCTATACACAAAGATCCACGAAATATTCTTCACATCCTTCCCTACTAAGCTATACGAGTGGATCGCGAAGCTAGCTGATAGCCAAGGAAGGTGGAAGCTTGATGGTCCTATTGTGTGGACCCTAGAACTAGTGCAGTGATTGGAAGCATCAGAGGATAAGATCATGTGCGTTGTTGATCATTGGCTTGATCGTATTATAGGAGGATTTGTTACTGAGTTTGCGGTTGACACCTCAGTTAGCTATAGCGAGGAAGAGCGACGCTTTCTCAAAGGACTGCGAGTTAAGAACGTAAAGTCTTTGAATACTTGGATTAAAATGCTATTGTGCGAAAAGAGGGTTATGGAGTTATCTTGATGTTCAGGGCTACGTGAAGTGGAAAATATTACAAGAACGAAGGAAATAAGGGACCAGAAAATAGCCCCTTGATTTCACCTCCGTGAGGGGACGAGGAAGAGCTCGTGAAGGTCTCACTACGAAGTGCCATCCACTTGATAAGGCAAAGAATTCCGCAAATACCACCTCCACCCACACCACCGCCATCATCTCCATCTTCACTTGTACTACCTCCACCACTATCATGATTCAATATGGTAAGCATAGTGAAGTTGCCTGTGTTCAAAGGATTGGGAAATGAGGATCCAGACCAATTCTAGTTCATTGTAAGGGCTGTATGCGAAGCGCAAGGAGTTACAGATGATAATATAAAGAAAGTGACATTGGTTAGCACCCTGCAGGACCATGTGCTGACTTTGTATACTATGTACTCCAATGATAATCCAAATGTGGGAATCATGGATATCCAAACAACGCTAAATAGAAAATTTAGCAGGCTGAAGTCTGAAGCACAATCGATCATTGGATTCAAAGAGATCATGATGCTTCCAGGCAAGAATCCTTGGGAACTGTATCATAGGCTGAAATGTACGATTCGCAAAGCTAATATGAATGTGACAGATGGACAACATCACGAGTGGTATGTAGCTTCGCTAATGCCACATTTAAGGAGTGCGCTATTGTGGCAGAAGATAACGACTCAAGCAGAGGCCTTAAAGATTGTGATGAGGCTGCATGAGACCTCGATGCAAGATCCAAACTTAGGAGTTCAATAGATCCACGGAGCTAAAGAATTTATGCCTGAGATGCAGAGTCTGAAACAAGACAGGACGGTTCGACCAGAAGTGTGTGAAAAGGTATGGTGCATAAAATGAAAGGGTTAGCATCATGAGAAGGACCACTACCTGGTTTTCACAAATTACCTCGCAGGAGGAGGACTGATGCCCTTAAGGCCGAAAGTGTAGGCAGGACCTAGTACAACACCTACTTTGTGGTGGATGATTTCTCAAATAGCAGGAAAAGATGCCACAGACAATTGTCACTTGTTATAGAAGTATACACAAAATTCGCAAAAATTGTTCTGCAACTTTTGTGGGTCAGTGGGACATGATGAGCGCACTTGTAGAAGTTATGAATTGATGATGGATAGGACTCCCACCTATAGAGTTCAGGCCAAAATGCAGCCCCTTGACTAGAATGTAGGAATGGTGCGAATAGGATTTCAGGGGCACAGATGAAGTGACGAGGAGGAAGACCTAGAATAGGTTGCGAACAGTTGATTTGCTACAATTGTGGAGGACTAGGACATTATGCCCATGATTGCATGAATCCAATGTGCCCATCATGTTTATATTACACATTTTTTTATCATGAAACAGAAGATTGTCCTACGCTAATAGCTAGGATATGCAACAAAGGAGCGCTACCGCCTACCCCGACTCAGCACTTGCAGATGATGAGGTTTGAGCCACACAAGGAAGAACCGAATATGAACATTATGCACTAAAATGGAATAGCGATGGGAGATGACAAAGGCAAACAACCAGAAGATAGTACTTGGGTTCACAAAGCTTTGGCGAAAGAAGTATAGTTTGATTTGGAGCGCACTCAAGAAACATTAATGGAAGCTAAGAAGAGCTTCGCTGATGCCTCCACTTCAAGAAGCAAAGATAAAACAGAGCCAGAAATGGACGCATCTATGCTAACAAAATTCCTGGAAACATGTATGAAGTTACTGCGTGATAGTAAGGTTGTAAAATGGTTACAAGAACTCATCCATAGATGCATTGGGACTACGCCAAGAGAGTCACGTGTAGTCCAAAATATTGGAAAGCGTAAAACAAGGATGGGAAGAGAAACGAGACATTCCACGCAGATTAGAGAATATGAGATGGACCAAGTAATTTTGGATTTGGGATCAGATGCAAATGTTCTATCAAAACAGACATGGGAGTGAATGGAAAGAACTATGTTGCAATGGTCTCCAATTCAGCTAAGGATGGTGAACCAGTAGAAAATTATACCCATGGGGTGATTGCAGGGAATAACAGTGGATATTGAGTGAGCCAACACGCTGGGAGACTTCGAATTGATAGAGATTGTTGATGATAGAAATCTGTACCTCATTCTCTTAGGAATTGATTGGGCCACTAACATGAACATGGTAATCAATCTGAAGAAGCGCAAAATGATTTTTGAAAAGAAGTCACTGTGCATAATTGTACCCTTGGACCTTGCTGAAGGATCGCGCTATACAGAGCTGGTGCTTGACTATGAAAGTGACGATGATTTGGACTGTGTCTATAAGACAACAGTGTGAGACCAGGACTAGGTAAATCCCATCGTGGATGGGGGGATTTCACGGGAGCACAAGAGCTCTTGTACTTTGTATTCTGATGAACAAACAGAGCGATGGTAGAATCGGTTACATGAGGTAACTACACTAGATTGTAATGTGATGACAAGGTCTCTGCATTTTGTATCAACAGAATTAAAAGACCTACCTACTTATGATGGTTTAAGTGAGGTAGATTCCTTCTTGGATAAATTTGAAAGAGATGTGCTAGAAAAGCAATGATTCTAGGCCTTCGACTGGGTATTACGCGCTACGCTCGTGAGATGGTGGGGTATGCACAAAGGGAGCTTTGACGACTGGTGCGAATGTAGGAGAATGATGCACACATGATTTGGGAAGCCTAGGGTTCGACTGACAGACAAGTACAATGGATGGGATGATCCACACGCACATCTGGCTAGGAGGACGTAGGCATATGTAAAAGAGACCCAACTTGCACAGATGCACATGTACTCTACGCTGAAATACATGGTCAATAAGCATGTGTTGGGGGGGCAAGCTCACAGTTGGCTCTTAATGTTGGGGAAAAATTATGCAAGATGAGTAATCACGCAGAATATTCTACACACAGAATTGTTCAACAAGGTATGCAATGTGTCATGAAGTGATTGGGACCTACACGTACCATCAGTATTATGGGCTTATAGGACGACATGCAAGAAACTAATGGAACATACACCTTTTAGGCTTGTCTATGGAGTGGAAGTTGTAATGATTATGGAATACAGTGTGCCTAGTCTGCACATGGCAGCGCTCACAAGTATGATGGATTGCACAACCCTGGAGGAGAGGCTCGCATAGTTGGAGGAGCTCGAAGAAGAATGATTTTTGGCTGGATTTCACCAGCAGGTCCAAAAGTAGCACAAAAATGCTTGGCATGAGCGACATATTAAGTTGTACACCTTCAAGGTGAATGATTTGGTGTTGTTGTATGATAGTAAGTTTGATAAATTTCGAGGAAAGCTCAGAATACATTGGCCGGGACCATATGTTCTTAAGGAGATCACAGATAGTGGCGCAGTGTAGTTGGTAAAGTAAAATGGAGAACATTTCCCAGGAAGAGTAAATGGTAGTTATCTGAAGCCATACACAGGTGGCTCATCCATCTGACTAACTGATGGAAGCACAGTCTTAGTGCTCCAGGAAGCTAAAAGGACGCACGGGACTATAAACTACTCTGCCCGGGGATTGCCCACAGTAAAGAAGTGTCAAAGGGTTTGTGACAGTGTAAAGGTAGCTGCGTTACCCTGCGGGTCAACTGGAAAGTGACCGTTATAGTCATTATTCAGGATGTGATGCTTGGGTTGAGACAAAATGGAGTGGGAAACAAGCATTTAAGGCGAACTTTATGGGCTATATTCTTGAAAATCTACTGTCAATCGATCATTAATGGACTGAATGTGGGGAGAATGGTCGAATTCAAATTCAAAAGGCGCTATAAATTACAATGGGGTGTCTAACAAACAACACTTGGTAGTTTGAGAACTGAGTTGTTGCACGCTGAGAAATTCATGAACTGAGACTTGTTCGATATTTTGAAGGCATATTTGTTGCTTGAGTAATTACCCGAGACATTGAGAGAATTGTGGAATCACACTATGGCAGCACCTGAAGAAGCCATGGATACTGGAGCAATGACCGTTGAGGAATCCGCGCAGGCAATAACGAAAGTGGAAGTGCCAGAGAGTGACAGGATAGTCGTTGAGATCCCTAAATCACCATGCATGCCGAGACCCAAGAAAGACAAGCAGGCCATGGTACCAGTGTGCGTCTCACCTAGGAATCCATCAAGGACTAAGCTTACCGTGGAAGAAAAGGGGAAGGCTATCAGTTTGGAGATCGATGAGGAGGAACAATTTGAAGAAATCTTGGTAGAGGAGGAGGATGATCTAGGTGGATGTTGGTGGCCACCCACCTATCCCACTTGGACCCCCACAACTATCTCTTTCAGTTTTTTAGTTTCCTTAACTGTAGCACATTTTACCATTTTTAGCAGTTATCTGGGTCTTGAACTTCTGGAGCTGTTTTGAGGCCCTAAATGACGTTTTTTGGGAAATGTGGGAGCAACATTGGTCTATTACCAATTTTTCTCTTCCCAAAGTTGTAGTTCTCAGACAGATCTTTCTAATGAGATATTGTGCGTGTCAAACGGAGATCATATGCCAAAGTTATGACCCCAAGAAGTTGATGTACCAATTTACCCAAACGGGGCCCACAATTTGGCATTTCATCTTCTAGGGTTAGGTTTTTGGATGTTTAGGGTTTTCCATTGTTTCTCAACAATAAATAGGCCTTCATGCCTCATTGTAACATAGTTCAGAGGCATGTAGCTACCACATCTCTTCTCAGAGATAAGTTACCATCGCCTTAGCTGGTTTATTTCCATTTCTATTTGTAAGAACATTTCAGTATTTTACATTAATGAAATGAAGTATTATTTCCACTGCATATCTTTGTTTATGGGTGTTTCTGTATTTTGTTGTGTTCCTGTTTAAATCTAGATATTCTCAGGTTTAAGCTATCATCGTGAAGCGGCCGGGACAACTGACCATACCACACCTGCAACCATATAGCATCGGGTGGCTTCACCAAGGACAAGATCTCCGAGTTCGCCAGCAGTGCCACCTTCCCTACAACATCAAACCCTTCACAGATGAGGTATTGTGTGATGTTGCACCTCTAGATGTTTGTGATGTATTATTAGGTAAACCATACTTGTGGAGGCGACATGCTGTGTATGAGTCAAGGACTCGCGCTGTCGTTATTTCTTTGGGTAATTCATTATATAGGATATCGAAGGTAGCCCCACCTACCACCACCTCTTTGATATCTGCTAAGAAATTGATCCAAAATGGATTTTGGATAGACTCCTAAGTCTAAGTGTTCCTCACAGAGGAAAATGAAAGTCTAAGGAAGTTCCTGGAAATAGTACCATGGCAGAGATCTTTTCATTCTAAATCTATTGTGACTTGAATGGGCAAAAATGGACTTAGGATGCAGAAGTTATTGCAGAAAGAAGATGCCCTTTGTTCTTTGGAAAAAGAGGCAAAATCCCCTAAAATGGGCAAAAAAAAACCCTTATAAAGGGAAATCACATCGGAGGAGGACCAAAGGCAGACTTAAGCAGAAAGGGGAGAAACCCCTGATTTCCGATCCCTGATATATCAGGTTGGAGGTAGGCTTCTACATATAAACTAAGGCAAGGACCCCAGGCTGATGAGATATTGCGATCGCCGATATCGGTAGATCAGCATCGGCGATGCCATGAGGCAAAGGACGGACCCTTGAGCCAATGCGACTTGTGATTGCGATATATCGCATCGCAATGTCACCTCGCAGTAATGTAAAAGGGGTGATAACACCATACCTGATGGAATTTATAGGTGTGGTTTGATAAGTTTTGAGTTTCGGTAAAAGGGACTTTCATGTGTATAAGTGTGTTTCGGTGTAAAAACTGAAATACAAACGAAATTGCCCGAAGCGATAAAGCGGACCTGAAAGGGAACTATAAATGTGGCACCATGTTATTTGAGTTCCGATAATGTGGGATTTTGGGCGGGCGTTAGGCAGTAAGCGGTATTGGGTTGGCTCCACTCAATCCCACACAATGAACGATGCGTGGCTTGGCGGAGGAGCAGAGAAATAGCCCTTTTGGGTGGGTAACCTCTGTACCTTTAAGCCTCCCGAAACTGCATGTTGACCATTGGATCGGAGATCACCGAGATCGACTATGGAGCTTGTGAAAGCAACCCAAGGTGGAACCAATGCGATATTAGGGTGATTTCGATATAATTGAAGTCCAATAAAAAGGATTTTGTCAGGTTTTTGAATGTTTTCCCGTGTATTTGGGATCTTGCCCAATACGTTAATGCGATGAGATATAACTCCTAATGGAAGACCCGATATGGATTTTAGGGGCAATTGAATGGGACTCCAAATCCGAAAATCATGCCCAATAGTGTATTTTGCAGACATTCTCTGTGTAATGGGATTTTCTCAATTTTTGTGTTTTTGCCAATGAGAAGGCCCCAAAAACTCTATGACCACTCCTGATCATCATGCCATGCTGCAAGAAGGCATTTTTATAGGTAATGATGCATTTTGAAGCCACAGAGCTATAGAGCTAGATGGCCAGTCGAACTAATAAGGAGCAGGGAGGCCACAAAGGCGCAGAGAGATGATGATACACTCGGAAATAGCTGGAGTAGCTAGAAAGCCAGAAAAGTACCTCAAAGGAGGCAAAGAGCTCAATTGAGAGTAGGCAGAAGCAAGAGAGTAGAGAGAGCGAAAACCTAATGCACAGAGTAGCTAAGAGAGGTTTCTGGAGTTTCTTGGAGGTTGAGCAAAAAACCAGAGAGTTTAAGGTTGTCAAGGGAGCTGGAGGACTATTGAGAGCTCAAAGAATCCAAAGCCGAAGAGCTAGAGCTAGAGCCAGAGCTGAAGAGCCAGAGCCGAGAGCTAGAGTGAGAGTGCAGAGCCAGAAAGCCGAGAGCTTCAAGAGCTAGGGATAAGATGGTGTCTAAGCCCATTTTGTTCTGTGTAAACCAATGGAGTTGAGCCAAGAGCTTGTAAAAGGACTTATACCATAATCCCAGAGAGCTTAGTCAAGTGAAATGAACTCACGGAGACGTAGCTCAAGTGTTTTGGGTGAACTCCTAATTAAATTGTTGCCTTATGTGTTTATTTTATGGCTGCATTGTTTACTATTATATGTATGTTATATCAACATAAACAACATAATTTTAAAGCACATAAACATTCAAAAATAAACACAAGCATAAACCTATTTTCAAGCATTCTTAATTTCGCATTTGGTTAATCATAAAGACTTAGGAATAATTTAAGCTTTGGAAGTGGGAGAGGTTCTTGTAAGTTCACAAGAAGCCTTTAGTGCCCCATTTTCAGATCAGGTGGTATCAGAGCTTGATATTGATTAACTCCACCTTTGAAGAAGGTTATATCAGAATGCTTGATTGACAGAGCAAAGATTGCTTGTCTAGAAGGTGTTTAGGTAGTCAAGGATTGATTTTCAGATTGATTGTATGCTTGTTGCAGACTGACTATTGTGTGAGTTTGCAGAGGTTAAGGGAAAGTTATTGATAGCTCAATCTAGGAAGGACAAGAAGGAAGAAGGGTTGAAGGCATTCTTCTATCCCAAAGGACATCAGGGCAATCGTTGAAGCATAAGAGGTTTTTTGCAAAAGGTTGTTGAATAAGCTCTTTATTAATCTTGTTAGAAGTTATTTTGTTCATTGGTATAATGACAACTCCTACAAGTGAGTCCTCAAATTCTTCTTTATTCACAAGAGTCTTTAATGAAGACATTAAGGAAGATTTGGCCACCATGATGGATATGGTGAGAGAAATGTATGAGTATGAAAGGAAGAGAAACATACTTAGAGAGCAGTTGAATTCCGTGAATGAAGAGAAGCAATTGCTTGCTAACAAATTCCAAGAAATGGAAAGGCAACTTCATATTGCAAATATGAACCTGAAAAGGATGCAGGAGTTGGAGTCATAGCTCTTTGTTTCCAAAGAAGCCTTAATCAAGTATCAGCTTGAAGAAGAGGTAAATAGTTCCTGTTTGTCTTCAAATTCTTCTAAGAATGCGTATATTGGTTCTTTTGAAAAACCTACCAAAGGCATAGGTTCCAAGCTAATGTCAAAGATGGGCTATGAAGGAAAAGGCTTGGGTAGACATGCACAAGGTATTTTTGAGCCAATAATGATTGAGGAAAGGCCTAAGTATTTGGGTCTTGGCTATGGACAAGCTTATGGAGAAAGTTCCAAAGCTACCATGAACACCATTGAAATAGCTCGAAGAAGGAGTTGCATTGCAGGTCTTCCACCTCAAGACTATGAAGATTGTATTTAGGAGAAATGCAATAGCTTGAAACATCATTTGCAGGAGGCAGGTGTTCAAAATCACACAATTGAACCAGAGAGTTGTGGGAACTCTGAAAGCCTTGAAGAGATTGATTGTGTTCCAAAGGGAGCTACTTCTTCATTTGCTTCACCTCTTCATGAAGGTAATAAAGGTGAAAGAGAAAGGTATAAATATGGTTCTAATAATCTTCCTTTTTGTTTTGCAAAGCATTATAAATTTCCACATAGATATGGGAAAAGAGTTGCATGTTCCTTTTATGGTTTGGATAACCATAATGTTTCTAGACATTGGAAGAGAATGGCCACATACATGAAACTTTTGAAGGAAAGGAAGCAAGAAGTCAAAGGTCCATTGGACAAGGCAAGTCATGTTGTAAAGAGGATGCACATGCAGTGCACTTACTATGATAAGCAAGGACATCTTGTTGAGAAGTGTTGGACTCTGAATCCAGCAATGCTTCCACAAAAGCTAAAGAAAGTGGAAAGAGAAGATGGCAGAAATGGAAAGGAAGATTCCATGATTGATGTGTTTTAGGATGATTCACATGTTGATGCTGATGTGCAGACAAAGGTAGTACCTTTGAAAGGGATTGGTGAGAAATGGTTAGAGTTCTTATCCAATTAAGATTGCATGTCTATTGATGCATCTATTTGCATTTCTTTGTTAATGGAATGCAAGTTGCAGGGTTTTACCAAGAAGGTGAATGGAAAAGTTAAGTAGGAGGCTCACCTTGTTGCTGCAACATTATATTTCATTGTAGCTTCGAAAGTACAATGTGCTTAAGTGAAAGTTGAAGGATGAAATGCATGCATAAGCATGATGTTCATGAACACAGGGATGCTGATGACTTCCTTGTATTTGAACATGTATGTTTAATTAACTTGCAAGGTTTATTGTTTTGACATGCATGTGATGCAATCTTGACTTGGGAGAAGTTAGCTTGGTCTCCAAGATGGAGATAATGATGAAGTGCTTCATCTTTGAAAAAGAGTCCTAAAATGGTGTTTTTCTACATGCTTGACTTGAAGGGTCATTTGTTTTAAAGGCATGTTTTGTGGGCTTGTTATCTAGTCCATCATTTGTATGTAGATGTAAGGCATGGATGTGTTCACAAGATGTGAAAATATGTTTCTTTTGTTGAAGCAGGAGTTTAGGCCATCCAGTTGTTGTCTGTATTTCTGCTATTGTTAGCAGTTGTTGTTGATAGTTTTTCAAACTGGTACAAATGAAAGTTTTGTGGAGAAGATGCACTTCACATTTGTTTGAGCCACCTTGGATCAATGATCAAGGTAGAAAAGTTCAAACTACCTTCTATGACCATTTCAGCAGGAGTTTTGCAGGAAGACAAGGAGGAAGACCGTTCTTCTCAAGAGGACCAGCATATCCAGGAAGGAAAGTGGTCAAAGGATTTGGTTCAGAGGCACTATGCAATGCAAGTGTATGGAGGCTGAAATAAGAGGGTGTTGTTACTCTCATTTACTGTTCAGATCAGTATATCAGTCTTTTGGAGACCAAAATTTCTTTTAGTGGGAAGGCGTGATCCAAAATGGATTTTGGATAGAATCGTAAGTCTAAGTGTTCCTCACAGAGGAAAATGAAAGTCCAAGGAAGTTCCTAGAAATAGCACCATGACAGAGATCTTTTCATTCTGAATCTACTGCAACTTGAATGGGAAAAAATGGACTTAGGATGTAGAAGTTATCACAGAAAGAACATGCCCTTTGTTCTTTGGAAAAAGAGGCAAAATCCCCTAAAATGCACAAAAAAAACCCTTATAAAGGGAAATCACATCGGAGGAGGTCCAAAAGGTGGACTTAAGTAGAAAGGGGAGAAACCCCCGATTTTCGATCCCCAACATATTGGGTCGGAGGCAGGCTTGTGCGTATAAACTAAGGTAAGGACCCCGAGTTGATGCGATATTGAGATCACCGATATCAGTGGATCGGCGTCAGCAATGCCACGAGGCAAATGACGGATCCTCTGGCCAACGCAGCTTGCGATTGTGATATATCACATCGCAATGTCACCTTGCAGCGATTTAAAAGGGGTGATAACACTGGACTTGATGGAATTTATAGGTGCGGTTCGATAAGTTTTGAGTTCTAGTAAAAGGGACTTTCCTGTGTATAAGCGCGTTTCAGTGTAAAAACTGAAATACAAAGGAAATTGCCTAAAGTGATAAAGCAGACCCGAAAGGGAACTATAAACGTGGCACCATGTTATTTGAGTTCCGATAAAGCAAGATTTCAGGCAGGCCTCAGGCGGCAAGCGATATTGGGCCGGTTCTACCCGGTCCCATACAATGAATGACGTGTGCCTTGGCAGAGGAGTAGAGAATCTGCCTTTTCGAGTGGGTAACCACCGTACCTTTAAGCTGCCCATAACCACATGTTTACCATTGGATTGAGGATCACCCAAATCAATAATAGAGGTTGTGAAAGCGACCCAAGGTGGACCCGATGTGATATTAGGGCGATTTCTATATAATTTGAACTCTGATAAAAAGGATTTTGTTGGGTTTTTGAATGTTTTCCCGTGTATTTGGGATCTCACCCAATACATTAATGCGATGCGATATAATGCCTAATGGCGGACCTGATAGGGATTTTAGGGGCAATTGAATGGGATTTTCTTAATTCTTGGGTTTTTGCCTATGAGAAGGCCCCGAAACCTCTGTAACCACTCCTAATCTTCATGCTACACTGCAAGCAGGCATCTTTACAGGAAATGATGGATTTTGAAGCCATAGAGCCGCAGAGCCAGATGGCTAGTCGAACTGACAAGGAGCAGGGAAGCCGCAGAGGCGCAAAGAGATGATGATACACAGGGAAATGACTGGGGTGGATGAAAAGCCAAAAAATTACCTCAAAGGAGGTAGAGAGCTCAATTGAGAGTAGGCAGAAGCAAGAGAGTAGATAGAATGAAAATCTAATACATAGAGTAGCTAAGGGAGGTTTCTGGATTTGCTTGGAGGTCGAGCAAAAAACCAGAGAGCTGAAGGTTGCCGAGGGAGCTGGAGGACTGCTGAGAGCTCAGAGAAGCTAGAGTCAAAGAGCCAAAGCCAGAGCCAGAGCTGAAGAGCCAGAGCTAGAGCTAAGAGCTAGAGCCAAAGCCAGAGCTAGAGCTGAGAGTCATAGCAAGAATGTAGAGCCAGAAAGCCGAGAGCTTCAAGAGCCAGGGATAAGATGGTGTCTAAACCCATTCTGTTCTGTGTAAACCAATGGTGTTGAGCCAGGATCTTGTAAAAGGACTTATACCATAATCCCAAAGAGCCTAGTCAATTTGACTAGAACTCACAAAGACATAGCCCAAGAGTTTTGGGTGAACTGCTAATTAAATTGCTGTCTTATGTGTCTGTTTTATGGCTGCATTGTTTACTATTACATGTATGTTATATCAACATAAACAACAAAATTTTAAAGCACATAAATAGTAAAAAATATACACAAGCATACACCTATTTTCAAGCATTATTAATTCTACATTTGGTTAATCATAAAGACTTGGGAATAATTTAAGGTTTGGAAGTGGGAGAGGTTCTTGTAAGCTCACAAGAAGCCTTTAGTGCCCCATTTTCAGATCATAAATGCAGCAAGATCATCTCCCAGACTAGGAAATTCATTTTCTTTTGGTTTGCTCCCAAAGTAAGGGGAATATCGTCGCCATATCCATGACCCCCATGAAGGGTTCCTCCACGCAGCAGCAATAGCAAAGGGATATGGTCATGAAAGAACACTGGAACATCTCAGCAGGGACCCAACCCAACAGAAGTTTCCTCATCTTAGGGAGGAACTCAATGCAATGGGGACCATTGCTTCCTAAGGGGGGAGGAATGATCTAGGTGGATGTTGGTGGCCACCCACCTATCCCATTTGTACCCCCACAACTATCTCTTTCAGTTTTTCAGTTTCCTTAATTATAGCACAATTTACTATTTTTAGCAGTTTTCTGATTCCCGAACTTCTGGAGCCATTTTGAGGCCCTAAATGAAATTTTTTGGGAAATGTGGGAGGAACACGAGTCACAGACCAATGTTTCTCTTCCCAAAGTTGTAGTTCTCAGATAGATATTTCTAATGAGATATTGTGCACGTCAAACGGAGATCCTGTGCCAAAGTTATGACCTCGGGAAGTTGACATACCAATTTACCCAAATGGGGCCCACAGTTTCGCATTTCATCTTCTAGGGTTATGTTTTTGGATGTTTAGGGTTTTCCATTGTTTCTCAACAATAGCTAGGCCTTCGAGCCTCATTGTAACACAGTTCAGAGGCATGTAGCTGCCACATCTCTTCTCAGAGATAAGCTACCATTGACCTTGCTGGTTTATTTCCATTTATGTTTGTAAACATATTTCAGTGTTTTACATTAATGAAATGAAGTATTATTTTCACTGCATCTCTGTAATTTGTTTCGTTCCTATTTAAATTTGGATCAGAGGATGTAGAAATGGAGGTTGAAACGTAGGGTGTGGACCCTCTCACCAGACTGTGCACATATGTTCCTCTGCGGAGGGTAAAGAAAAGGTGCCCAAAGATATCGATGAGAGAAAGAGCTCTCTGCGGACTCCGCTGCTCCCTCACGACAATATTTTTGAAGGAGCACACTTGGGATGAGTGGCCGTGTTGAAATTTGAGGATTGGGACCCCGCAGACCATGAGAAGTTCCCACATCTTGTGACTACGTACCTCATGCACCAGAAGAAAGACGTGCCAGTTGGAATCATAGAGTTGGATCCATGTAAATGGCTGAGAGGTGTTGAGAAGGTAGGCTTGCTAAACCTGCCCTGGGTGCTGCATTTCCATTGCACCACAGTGACAATTTTTGTCATCAGGAAGCTACTCTGCTTGGTGCATGATGGGTGGTTGTTGCTAGAGGAGCCCATCCCCATCACATACCATTTGATTCATAGAATTAACCAGCTCCCTTGCAAAGAGGAGGACCCAGAAAACATCTCGGAGGGAAAGAGTGATGATTTGGCCATCGTAGAGGCCATGAAGAAGAAATTTAAACTCGAGGAGAAGAAGTGAGGGCACACCATTTCCAGCATCAACAACCTTGCGATCAAGTTCGTGATGCAAATATTGGCAGGAAATGTGATGCGAAAGTGTTGTGCAGATGAGGTGCCCGCGTCAGTGGTTGCACTAGCACCACAGTCTGTAGAATGGGTCCAGTTTAACTGGGAAAACTAATTTTGTAGAGAGTTCCTTGAGAACTATTGTGAGGCACAGGAGTAGGGAAAAACCTTTCACTATGCATGGCTTATGTTGTCAATAGTGATGGTGGCATAAGAATTTCCTAAAGATAGCCAGCTCCCCATGATCATGCAGGACCTTCCAGAGGTAGCGAAGTACGCTTCGCTATGGGTAGCTAGGGATGCACAAAGGATAAGGGAGAGAAAAATATTCTGGGTTCTCATGGAGATGAACATTAGAATGGGGATTAAATGCAAGCCATGGTTATCTCCCATGGTCTACAATAGTTTGTAGAGCTTCGCAAAGTTCAAGTAAAATTTCCACCACGTCTACATGAGGGTGCGGAAGGACCCCACAAAGATGTGGTGCAAGTTACCCTATTTGGTGACCGACGATGTCATCTTTGTGGTCCTTGAGTCATGGCCACTAGAGTGGTGAACTCCAGCTAGCTCTACGATGGAAGTGGAAAAGTTCACCCCACAGCGAAAAAAGGAAGAGGTGAAACTACACATGGCATAGTTGGCTGAAAAACGTAGGAAGGAAGAATCAATGGCTAAGGCCCAGGCTGTGCGCAATGCTACAAAGTTGGCAGAAGAGGAACAGAAGACAAGAGAAGAAGAGTGCGAAGGACAGAAGTCTCCTTCGCTTGAGCCAGAGACTGACACAAAACGAGGTAGCGCAGACCCGCAGACAGCGTCCACCCAGCTCAAACCTTCGTGCCCAAGAGAGTAGGTAGGGTTGTGAAAGAAGTCAAATTCTTCAAAGACTTTGTTTGACCTGATCACCCTCACTGAGGTGGATCTCCATGATATTGGCGAGACAGTGAGTGACGTCATCGTGGAGGCCCTCCATCAGTTTGAGGAGAAACACCAAATGGTATTGGGGGCTCTCTAGATGTAGATACAGGAGTTGTAGGTGTGCACTCCGCAAGCTAGCATGGTGTCAACCAGCCTCGCAGTAGGCACTTCTGTGGCTGAGGAAATGTTTCGCACCCAGATGACCAACACCATAGTGCTACCATATGGAGCACTCGTTACAGAAAATGAGGCTGATAGGCCTACGGTCAGTGGGTTGAAGGGAATCAGGTTAAATGTGGTTGCGCTCCCTCGAGATATGCTCTATATTTTGCAGGATGGAGTCACTGCAAAACTAGGAGCCAGGGAGGTTCACGTGCTCCAGGTAATGAGCGAGCAATGCATCAACATTGAATAGTTGAGCCTACAGTGCGATGAGGTATTGGCGTAAAATAGACAGATCATGCAGCTAGTGGAGGAAGCCTGCCAGGTGGTCCCAAAGTTTGCCATCCAAACAGAAGAACCATTGGAGGTGCACGTCTGAAAGATAGTAGCATGGGTGCATGATGTAAAGGAAGAAATGGCCAGGGTTCAGCTAGAGTTGAACCATCAGATAGTAGAACTACAGTTGAAGGTGCAGCCTTAACCTTTGCCAGAGGTTAAGGAATAGTGCGACACCACGATCACAATAACAATGATGACAGTCAATAGTGCAGTGACAGACTACACAAAGTTATTCAAGCAATCGTTTGAGGTCCTCACCAACCTGTAGGAGGACCCAAACATAGAGCGCCTAGAGGCAGAGGTGCGTGAGCTACATCAGAGATACGACAAGGTAAAAGGGACCATGTGGATGGTTTCCCTTACACAAAGGCTCGCCAGGATGCAGTAGGTCAAAGCGCTCAAGGAGTAGGTGGATGCTGCTTAGCATAAGGAAGTAGTTTTGAAGGCACACTTATAGTTGTGGATTGATAAGGCCTATATCATTACAGCCTTCATTGAGGCATAGCTCATGTAGCTACAAGCAACACAGGAGAGGATCCAGAGCAGCAGTTCAACCACAATGGTCACTGAACAACACGTAGAGGAGGTATAGCAAGTAGCCGCTCAATGTCCTGTTGAACTTGCAGCGATCCAATCAGAGTTGGGAGGCCTTTGCGCAAAGATCTCTGCACTGATAGAGTGACTCAAGGGTGAGTCACGATGTTTGTGTCGGGAGTCTGTTGGGTGCGGGATCCCCCAAGGGATGTTTTGGGGCTTAGAGCCCAAATTTTGGTCAAAGTTTGTAATTCCAATGTAAAGACTCCGTATTTTGTGGGCACGGAGCACATAGTTTGTTAAAGAGTAATAGGGTTGTCTACCCTAATTTTGTTATTGTAATGTCGGCTGTAGAGATCTACCCATGGTCCATAGACCATGGGATTGTATAAATAGAGCGACGCTCTAAGTACTTAGAGAGATTCATGATAAGAAAAGAAGAACGATAAGTATGAATAATTGAGAGATATCTAAAGTGTAAAGTCTAGTTTTGGGTCGTAGAGTAGGAAAAGGCTAGGTAGCTGAGTGTGTAGAGGCCTAGTAGTCTGCAGCTGAGTGCGTAGACCCCTGCGGCTGAGTGTGTAGTGTAAGTCGAGTATGTAATAGTTGGAAGTATTAATAAAAATAAGTTTCTTATCATTTGTGAGTATTTATTACCTGTTTTATGCACCTACTACATTGGATATATATTGCACTTTTAATGCTTATATGATGCATGAATGTGTATAACTGTGTTGATTAAGTGAACCCAGGTTAGAATAATTGTTTACACAAAGATAAGTAAGGTATGTTAAGAAGATAAATAAGATATGCGGTGTAGTTTGGGGAAATAGCCTAGGTCATTTCCATAGTAGCAGGAAAGCATCTCAGCCCCTGGTTAGGGCTGCACAAAAGATGATTATAACAAATCACGAAGGTATTGAAGGTTAGAATGGTGCACGAAGTGACCTGTGTGAAGGCAGGCCTAGTTGGACTAAATCAACACCATAGAAATCTCAAGGGTGCGGAAACTTGGTTCTAGCATCCCCCCATACTGCTTCAGGTGAGACTTCAGGTCATCCTCTGTGGTCTAATGCCGAAAGGGCCAGTAGTGTAGGGATTTGTTTGGCTAAATAACTCTGAACTTGGGTCAGGCCCCCATAAGCCAATAGAGCTACAACCATTCTTTCTCGCATATGTCACCGCCAAGCCATATTTTAGAGCTCGAGTAAGCATGCTTCAAAGGGACTTCTCACACATTCAAAACCACTAGGAGTCCAAATATCCCTATCTCCACATAACAACCAAGTGAATATGCACCTTGGTGCCTCCAAAACTTTTTGTGCTTCTTTGTACACTACGTTATCTCTAGGAAGACTTTTCGTCTCCTCTTCTTTTTTAATATTCATCCAGGAGATTTCTCTTGCTCTCATTTGAAATGAGAGATGCCTTTGTCTCCTCCACTCCTCCCACTATTATATCCTCAATTGTTTTCAAATCCCCTCTCTTTTCTTGAATCTTCTTCCTAATACTATTCTCGTGTCTTGAGAGGTCTTTTCCTATAACCTCTCACTAGCATTATTGCAACTACCTCTTGGTTGCATGTGAATACACACTTTGCTTCCCCCTCCCCTAGTCTCAGTCATGATGGTCCTATTTTTAGTGTGGTCATGGGGATGTTGTTGTGAAAACTCCATATGCCACTCCTTATCCTTCTCTACCTAATTACTAGCACATCCCATTTTTCCATTTAATATTTTTCATCATTCTAGCAGATTTTTTCAAAGAGGAACATGGCCTTCATCCTTAGTTTACTAGCTCAATTGATTACATGGTCAACCCATTTAAGGCAGGAAGTTCAACCTTTATGCTGAAATTAAATATCCTAGCTTCCTCATGCAATCTCCCTTCCCCAAGCTCTATAATCTATGCCCCATATCTAAATTATTGATATATTTTAATTACAGGCATGTTACAATGTTATCAAGAGGGAATTAGCTCGGGGTTGTCACAAATCCCACCCCCTTGGAGGAACATTGTCCTCGAATTTCTATATCTAAACATAAAGAGAAACATGATTTAAACCAAGCATAAATCACAATGACATTTATAAAGAAACAACATTACAATTACATTTTACATTTGCATTTTCTTTCCCAACAACCAACTAAGAATAAAACTATATTAGATCAACCACTTCTATTGGATCTTTTGCAATTACTATAGATTGTTCTACACCCAATCCTTCTTGGTAGCTTTCCATTTTCCTGAAGTGTTTCTTACCTCCAATATCCAACATTGTTGCAAATTTTAATACCTTAATCTATTGTTGTTTTTCTTTCAAGCCAACATCATTAATGCAAACTGGGTAGTTCCAATGCTTTCCTATATCATGACATACAATCTCTCATGAGATTCATCACAAATAAATTGTAATAATTTAAATTATACCTTTTGTCCTCCTTGTTTTTTAGGCTTATCCCATCTTAATGCTTTCTCATCCCCCAAGGCACCACATTCTACACAACTCCAAATTAACCAATCATTGTGGTTACAAACATTGAGTGATTTCTCAACTTCAAGGAATAATACTAGCCATGGTACTCCACTGCCCGCAGCCTCTTATCAACTCCATCTTCAAATCTACTCCCTTCAATGGGTGCCCAACCATTCACACACATGTTATTAGCATATCCCATTTATTAGGCATTCTTAATAGCTCCTCGTTGTTACACCACAATGGCTATAATCAACACAGGGTTTCATGTAGAGCACAAAGATTCTTAGTTCAACTTTTGAAGAGATATATATGTAGATATGGAATTTTGTTAGTTGCATTACTCCTATAGGAATAAAACTTCACTTTACGAACATCTTCTCAGTGGTGGTTCCACATATGTTCTCATCCTTCCCCCAGGGTATATAAGGTGTTATTAGCCCACTAGCATTGGGGTACCAGAATCTCTCAGAATTTCTCAACGCGTAATTCTCCAGTGGGTTTATTAACCCTAGGTACACAACCACTACTCTATGATTCTTAGCCAGCGAGCCTTGTGATTTTCTCATCCCGGCTTTCATTAGAGAATCACTACTCCACCAAACTCTCTTCTAGCATCAACATGATGCTTAATGGGTCACATGTCCAATCATGTGATCAAGGATTCTAGTTAGTAGTTAATATACCTATTCACACCACCATCATCATTTCCTTGTCATCAACATGATACAACATGGGCATATAAAATTCATAATCACATGATAGTTAAAATCATCAATTATCTAGGGCATTCCTTTGCTCCATTGATTCCTCACATAACTAGGAATATCATTGGATAACTTCATTATGTTATCCCAACCAACCATTCATACATATGCATACTACAAATATAACTAGTCATTCTTCCATAAGAATGGATCCTAACGAGAACCTGCTAGTCACAATGGATTTTCATGCATTGATTTAATTATCAGGATATTCTGCTTATAACACATACACATAATAGGATATGTCAAGTATGAGCAAGGTTGATAGAATCTCCTTTGTTCCATTTTCATGGCTGCCATATCACTATTTCATTTTTTTTTTCCATGGACCCAAATATCCATCTTGGTTATCATACTACTATCCACTTAGTCAAGGACATATCATCATTGACATAGGTCAAATGAAATCATAGTTTAGAGAACTCCATGCCTTTATGTAGAGAAAGCATTAATTTTCAATAGCAATTTCCATGCGGCTACAAAATTGTTTTAGTTGAGTTCTTTATTTTACCTTTTTATTTTTCATCTTGTTGATAGCACCAACACTTTCAACTACTATTTCACGTCAACACTATTTGTGCAGTCAAGTTCCAACCAATTAAATTTTCTCATTTATTATTTCTGTCATATTTAGGATCACTTCTCCAAGGTATTCCAAAGATATACTTTTCCCAACCCATTTCCCCAAGCCCAACCTTTCTCATTTTTATTTTTTCTCTTTATGTATGGGTAGTGCCTCTCTCAAATCATATTCTCTATGGGTTCTCCTTAGATCTCTTACCAAGGTTCCATGGTTTCCCTTCCATACCAAAAAAATTTGTCCCAAGGCCCTAAGCATGAAAATAGAAAGGAATGACGGGAAACAATAAAATAATAAGTTTATAAAAGAAAACATAAAATCGCAGGCAATGAGTAACATGGCCATGCATTCATTCCGTAGTGAAAGTAAAAAAACATCAAATATCAATTGAAATTTCAATAGTGTAGTTGCATGGAACACATAGGAATCCCAAAAATTGACTCAACGCACATGAGTTTAAGAGTTCAATGCAACCTTCTCCATTATATACAATTATATGTAATTATATTTTTTCCGATACCTTTCCCCAGGTTTTCAGTGATCTGGAGGTCTCAATTCCCTTAAGGTAATTCATAGGGAAATAGTTTTAAATATACATATTCCCATATGAAGGAGCTTGAGGGAGTACCTCCTATTCCTTCTTGACATTATGCATTGCTGAGTCATGTCCCTCTGGCTCATAAGGGCTATATTATTTCTTTTTATGCCTATGGGTACAATCCTTTTTTAAATGTTCCCCTCCACAATGCCAACATGAAGCCACTTTATTTTTATTTTTTGCCTCACTAGGCTTCTTTTTGGCCCTATCCGCAAGAATTTTATCTAGATATTAGAGGGTGGCAGTGTGTTGTAGCAACCGTTAATATAGGACAATTTTGCATCAACATGGTGGTCAACCTTGCAAGCTTTTGATTCTCTACCTTACAACTCTTAAGATCTACCATTAAGTTCTTGAAGGTTGTTTTTATTTTAAGGGCTTTACCCCTTTTTTTATTTTGATGTATTTGGTCCATATCATGTTATACCATTCCACTGTCTATGATTTATTTTTCTACCATTTAGTCTTCCTATGTGCTTCCATGCACACTTATATGTTAGTGCAATTAAAGAAATATAAATACACATACCAGTTGCCACCTTGCCATGCTAACCCAAGCACTTTACCCTACAATTGTTTATACATATTCAATATTATTATGAGTGACATGTATCAAGATATAACACAAAAATAAGCATACTTTATATCTCAACACATTTCCCAAAAATCCTAATTTTGTATGCACGTGCATGTATCAAGTTATTTACAATCATTCCTTTCGAGGTTTAGAAAATCGGTCATTTACCAAGACTATCAACATTAAATTAAAATCAACCACCATTACCCAACATTGTAAAAACAACCTTGAAATTTTAAAGGAGAGAAGATTCAACTTTCTTTATTAGCTAGCATCATTAACTTTTAAAGATCAACCCTCTTTTTAAGGCCAACATTAGACATTGAGTTTAGCATTTTTTCCAAGGCTGACTATCATGGAATTTGCAATCTTAAGGGGTGTTAGGAGTAATTAACACTTCAACATTTGTCATCCTTATAATTTATAATTACCACACTATATAATGCATCATGGGTATGCATGAAATTTGTAATTAACACATAACGATCCAATCATATTGTTGTATCCAAAAACCACTTGCACAAACAAGGAGTCATTGAATCATATCACTTTCTAATAAAGTCACAAAGTACCATGCCTCTAATCCAATGATGCTTCTAGCCTCCTAGGATGTAGACCATGGTATTCTCTCATCCCAATCAACATGTAAGTATATATATATATATATGTACACATTCCTAATGTTCAACAAAAATCTGGCAATGGGATGTAGATACAAGCAACATAGGGATTTTAAAAAATCCTCCACATCATATGAGTATTCACATTCACATTTATTTCAAGTGTGTAAAAACACACCACTTAACCTATAGTGTTGATGCATTATAAATAACCATACATATAACCATGCAAATGATTCTGAGAAAAAAAGGAATATTCCTAAAAGGACATACCTTGTAGACATCCAGATGGGGTATGTGCCTTATAGAGGTAGTGTTGTATCACATGTAAAGCCTCCCAACATAATGCTCTCGAATGAAGTTGATATTCTCAAGTTAGGCCTGAGTGACAATGTTGTTAATAATGATTATTCTTATATTTGGCTTATCAATCTAATTCTTCTTTTGAGAACTATAAAATTTAATAATGATGTTGTATTGGTTGTACAATTATGAATACCACCCTAGTTAAGAGGGAATGTGGAAAATGTAACTAGTTTTGGTCTTCATACTTGTTGTTGTTCTAATTTCAATATGTATCATATGTAACAAAAAATATAATAAGAGATAAATTTATTATTAAATAATGGGCTACATGATCATTATTAATGGTCTTTTAAGTAAAATCATGTTCTTCATAATTCTAGGGTTTGTTAGGCCTTATGATTTACTGTCATGAGTCAAAGGAATCATCATCATGTTTATAAGATCCTTTTGAGAAAAGTGTAATTGGAAAAAGAATTATTTTTTAGTTAAGAAAGTTCTGGAAACTACAAAAGTACAATTCATCCCTGATAGCTTCAGGTTGGCCTAAAGAAGGGAATTCGATCCTTTTGAAAGGCTATATAAAAATTCAGTTTGACCTCATTTAGCACTCACTCACCAAGAAGTTCAACCTTAAGAAGAATGTTTGATTTGTAGATGGGAAGCAAGAGAAGAATATAGTTGAGGTCTATAACAAGAAAAAAAGGATGAAATATGCTTTTTGGGTTCTATCTCTCTCACACATGTAAAGGATTAGGGTTTATGCAGCTTCGAAGAAGGAAAATATTGCATGACTGAGTTGCAATATGACAAGTTGCAACATCAAGTAGCTAGGAGAGTGAGATACTTTATCTTGACTTCGTTGATCTTTGAAGGAGATATATTGATCAAGAAGGATCTTTGGAAGAGCTAAGTTATGGTTACTGAAACAACTACACGACCAAAGTTATAGGTTGAAGTTGAATTATTGAAGCTTGAAGGTAGAAGTTGCATTGTGAATCTGGTTGGTGCAAGATCAAGGAAAGAATTGCAATAAGGAATGAGTTGGTACTTGGAGAAGGAATTATTCTTGGGTTTGGGACTTCATTGTCTCATTTGAAGAATATTCTCTAAGAAGAGGAGTTTTTTGGGTTTCCCCTTGGATGGGTTTTTCCCTAGCTAAGAGCCTAATTTTCATGTCTTTTGTTGTTGCTATTTTTGTTCTTGTCATTTTTTTAATGAAAAGATATAAATAAAGAACATAAGAAGACTAACTGAGTTCACAAGGAAGTATTAAGGTTATTTAAAACTGAAATATAAGCTACCACTTTAAAATTTCCAACAAAGGTAGGGTAGACGAAAGGTTTCTTCCCACAAAAACTATTTCTAGGGTGTTTATCCTAAGAATGGACACTAAGTTACCTTCCTCCAATAAGGGTGAGTGAATCTTAGGCTTCTGGGTAGTCAGTTGTAGACATGGATTCCATACCAAGAGTTGGGTAGCCTCAAAGGGAACTAACAGTAAATTTGGCCTAAGTGTAACCCCCTCTTACACAAGGTTCTACTCGAATCCACTTTTAGTTGTTTAAAGTTGGAGGATTTTAACCTCCCTAATAAGTCTACTTTTTTGTCACAATGTAAATGATCAATGGGTTTTATTTGGATGCCTATCCCACCGATCCTAACTTAACTAATAGACTATTTTGGCCCTAGTGCCCAAGTTGGCTTAAATCTATGTGCATTTGCTAGGTTATTAATGTCAATGTTTAAATGTCTTGGCTTTGAGGTGCTAACCAAGTGCTCATTTGTTTAGGGTCTGTAAATGTGTGTGAAAAGTATGTTTCAATGGGTTAATTAGAGCATGTTTTCAAATTCCATGTGTGTTGAAAATACAACAAGAAATTCCTAATTTAATTTTGTCCTTAATTCAATTAGGAGAAAACCAAAACTCCACACCACTAGACAACTTGAATGAGTTAAGTGAGTCATTATCACTTTGTTATCTTGGTGAACCTGAGTTGAGGGCCCAACTTGAGTCATGTAGAGAGGTTCCTAAATTTTAGGAGCCTAGGTTGAGTTTAATTTGAGTTGTAATAGTTTAATTCAGTTAAACTAAGTTAACGTCAGTTAAAATAGTTCCAACTATTGGAGGAACTAGTAGGAGGTCTAGTAGTGGGGTGGAACTTTAGTGTTCAACCAGTTAACTGATAAATGAACCTAAATTAACTCATGCATGCAAAAAATTCGACTTGCCCAGTTGATATTGGAGTTCAGGGGCAATGTAATATCAATCGTAAACTAGTTCAAGTTGTACACATGGTGCATTTAGTTAGAGGAAGGACCTAAAGGAATTGTGCAATCTAGATCAGGGAATTTCCTATTAAACATGGGCATAATTCCCAAGGGAAAAACACAAGGAAATATGAGCTTGGAGCCTTAGAAATTTGGCTAAGTATTGGCCAAAGGCAGTTAGTTAGGCAAATGATAGGAAATCCGTATGCAGGTTGAGCTCAAGGTTGAAAAGAGCATATTGTATTCATCTAGATTCTTTGATTAGTGCAATACATATAGTAAGGGGTTTTGAGCAATCACTTTCCACTTAGACAAACCTCTGAGCATATGTGATTAAATCTTGTCACTTTTTTGTGATTTCTCGATCGATTAATTGTTTCCATTGGTGAGTAGAGTAGATTCAAGTATTTTGTTTTAGCATATTACATAAGCAGTTTGAATCTACAAGGAATTTCTACATGGTATCAGAGAAGGAATCACAATAGAGAAGATATTTTAAACTTGTTACTGTAGGAGGATCAAACTTGCAGGATAATTTATTTAAAGTTAGCATGATGGATTTCTATGGACTAAGACTCGAGTATTCCCTTGAGGGAATCTCAAACTATGTTTATTGGAAGGACCGCATGTAGGTAGCACTGGAAGATAATGGGTTGAAGGAATTAATTGATAATAATATCTAGAAATCGACAGCATCTGATTCTTAGAATCTAGAAAATTAGAAGAATTGTGTATCTAGAGCTAGGAGGATCATCCTAGAGGGTGTGAGAGGCCACATATTATTCAAAATACATGGAAAAGAGACTCCCTTTTCTATGTGGAAGACTCTCAAAGAGCTATTCAAAAATAACAATGAAGTCAAGATACTTGAATTGATGAAGAGATTGAGAATTGAAGACAAAGGGTATGAGGTAGTATTCAGAGATGGAAGGCCTACCTCAAGCATATTTCTTTATGTCAAATCCATAAATTTGGTGTCAGGATAGAGAGCCTCTACACATTAGAAGAAGATGCATGCACAACCTTGAGGAAGAAGGTAGGGATTAGAGATGTGTTTGAGAGGAAGTGTGATTTACCTCTGAAAATGGAGCCTTAGAAGCAGGCTCAACAAGTTGTGCAGCAAACACAAACAGATAAGAAGAGAAGAGATAGAGTGGAAACATCCACTAAAGTAGATACCTCTAGTAGGAGGAAATTTCAAGATAAGTGAGAAGATGGAGCACATGCAGCCATACCTCCAGGTGTGAGGTGGGGTGATTTGAACCAATAGTCCCAAGAGTTGCAGAAATTTGGGCAGGGTCCATTGAGGTGTTTTTGTGTCATGGATCATTACCTTGCTATGGGGGGGCCACAATATTTTGTAGCAAGAGGATCAATGTTAGTGAGATATTGAGGAATGTAGAGGAGTGTTGACAGCAGAGAAAGAGGCTTAGTAGTAGAATCAATAGCAACATAGTTTTCCCAGTAGACAGTTGCAGACACAATTGATTCAATTTTATTTTTTTGGATGCTTTTTAGTTTTAGATGTTGTAGTAGAAACAACAACAGTAAGAAGTGTTTCATCCAATACATTCCAAAGGTGGTGGATCGAGGTAGATGTGAATCCCTTTCTTGATGAGAGGGAGTATTGAAAATGCAACAAGAAATTTCTAATTTAATTTTTTCCTTAATTGAATTAGGAGAAAGTCGAAATTCCACATCACTAGACAACCTGAATGAGTTAACTAAGTCATTATCACCCAGTTAGATTAGTTAATTCAAGTTGAGGCTTAAATTAAGTCATTATCACCTAGTTAGATTAGTTAATTCAAGTTGGGGGCTTAACTTAAGTCATTATCAGCTAGTTAGATTAGTTAATTTGAGTTGAGGGCTTAACTTTAGTCATTATCACCTAGTTAGATTAGCTAATTCAAGTTGAGGGCTTAACTTAAGTCATGTATAGTGGTTCCAAAATTTTAGGAGTCTAGGTTGATTTTAATTTGACTTGTAATATTTTAATTCAGTTAAACTGAGTTAATGTCAGTTACTATTTCCAACTGTTGGAGGAACTAGTAGGAGGTCTAGCAGTGGGGTGCAACTTCAGTGTTCAACCAGTTAACAGATAAATCAACCTAAATTTGAGTTACCCAATTGAGATTGGATTTCAAGGGCAGTTTATTATTAGTTGTAAACTAGTTCAAGTTTTACATATGATGCATGCAGTCAGAGGAAGGACCTAAAGGAATTGCGCAATCTAAATGAGGCAATTTCCTAATAAATAGGGGCCTAATTCCAAAGGGAACAACGCAAGGAAATAAGAGCTTGGAGGGTTGGAAATTTGGCTAAGTATTTGCCAAAGGAATTTAGTCAAGAAAAGGATAGAAAATAATTGTGCAGGTTGAGATCAAGGTTGAGCAGAGCATATTGTATTCATCTAGATTCTTTGATTACTGCAATACAAATAATAAGGGGTTTAGAGAAGTTGCTTTCCCATAAGATAAATCTCTGAGCATATATGATTGAATCTTGTCTCATGTTTTATGATTTACTAATCAATTAATTGTGTCCTCTGATGATTAGAGTAGATTTAAGTCTCTTTAGCATATTACATAAGCAGTTTGGATCTACAAGGAATTTCTACAATGTGTTGTTGGAAAATAAATCATGAAACTATAAACTATACTGAAAAATGAACAACAAGAAAAAAGTTAAACTAGACACACTATTTCCCACCCAAGACGCTATGAAGATAACAAAAAAGGCAACGAAAAGAAAAGAAACACAAAGAAACAAAGGTACTAAGCCAGGTTTGGATATAGGGTCAATGCTACTGAATTTATGCGGTAAATACCTGCCAATAAGAGTGACTAAATGATGGAAGAGAACAACAAATAAAAGGAAAAGATAAGGACACCCAAAAAGACCTTAGAAAAATAATGCAACACAAGGTTCAAAGGGAATCCATAGTGATTGTACTAAGTCTTGAAAGAAGTGGAAATAGGAATGGTGGAAAACCCCCCAACAGATAAAGATAACCTAGATTAAAAAAAATGATAAAAAATTTCAAAAGGCGGAAAAAAAGGATAGTGCAGTTACTGACATGGTTCCTGCATTATAATATAGGTTTTGGCTGAAAACCTCTATTGGCCAATGCAATTAATCCCCAGAAATGTGCATTTGGATCCTGATATTCCCGCTCCATAGATATGTAATAGAAAATTTCATCTCCTACTCAACTAGTACCTGTGACCTTAAAAAATGAAGTGAAAGCAAAAAAACAAAAAGATTTTTCCAAAAACCACTATAAATTTAAAAATAGAGTGAAGGAAGACAAAAAAATTGAAACATAAATGAAATCACTAGAGATCTGATTCAACATAGTGGAGTTTCCATTTGATGATGACTAAAAATCTAGTGGAGTAACCATTTGCTAGTATTGAAATTTATGGAAGATGTACCAAAATCCTCCACTTTAGCCATTGATGATAGGTAGCCCTAATAACTAAAGAGAGAAATTAAAATGAAATGATATTTCATAGTCTTCAACTAACAACTTTAGATCCACAAAAATAGTTAGATAAAAGCCTCACAAATATACCCAAAGGAATAATTGATTTTTTATTAATAAGAAATTATTACACTTGGTGGAGCAAGACTAGAGAGACTTTGGGATTGTAAGTCCTCGTCTATGGGAGGGTTCTTTGTATTCCCTTCACTACTAGAGGCTAGTTTTTATCTCCTCTACAGGTGGCCAAAACAAAGAGAAAATATGAACTCAAAGATGGGAGCTCAAAATGCTTGAGATTATAATGACGACGATGAAATCGTCATGTGTGGAGAGTGAGGAAAATCCTCTCTATTTATAATAAAATGGTAGGATAGATCTAGATATAATCAAATAATTAAAAAATACTAGACCAAATTAATATCTAGCCATTAAGAATATTTTATTATATTTACAAGAGGAAAATATTAATGAAATTGTCAAAAGTATTTATTTAGTGAACTAACTTAAAAAATAATGATTTAATGAGTTAATTAATAAAAATGGTTAAAGTAATTAATAAATAAAAATGATTTATTAGTAAAAGTTGTTGGCATTATGGCTAATGTGTTGTCCTTGATGGAAATCTATTTGACAAAGATGCACTTAATGTCAACTTGGTTATAATATGATGATTGTGGAACTATTGCAGATGGAATGCTTGATGGTACAAATATTTCAAAGGATATGAAAGAGAAATAACATTTCAGTTATAGATTGATGAAAAATGTGAAGATTGAAAATGTAGGTTTTAACCCTGTACAGAAATTACCTGCAAATGAATTCTTAAAATACATAAAATATACAATGGCAAGAAACACAAAACAAATACACAAAGATTTTCCCCTGGATCCCAAAAACAGGACTACTAGATTGATTTTTCATTATATTCCTTTCAATGTTACAATACATATATATACATGTCAAAGAATTCATAAACCCCAATCCATTAATCCTAGATTAGAACATAACTGTAGTTCCCTTTCCCGGCTCTACAAAATACCATGGGCAGAAAACCATCATGCCCAAAACCATGTGCGAAACTTGATGAGGCTCATCAATAGGTAAACTATATGGGTCACAATGCCACTCTCTAACTTATTAAATTGACCTTTCTCACATTTATTTACATATTTTGTTATATTTTTCTTAGTGAGAAGATTAGAGGTGATTTACTATGTCATGTGGCCTAATGTGTGTTAAATTCAAGAATTGGAGCAATTTTGGGTTGACTTAAGTGCAGGAATTTGGAGTAGGCAAGAAATAGAGATTTTAGGAGTTGGTATCCCTCCTTAAATCCTCAAATCATTTGAAGATTCCTCCACTCTATCTTATCAACTCTGTGTAACTGATAGCCAAGCAAACCGAGTTCATTGGCATCCAAGCCAGTGATAGTCAAGGAAGAGTTATTTTTGAGTTAGGGAGCTAAGTATCCCCATTTTCTAGGGAGCTCTTGGTAGCTCCAATTTTCATTAAATAAAAGAACCAAGGGACTCATTAGGATTCGATTTTTTGTTGTAGCCAAGTGGCCATTTTGAGCTCAAACATTTTGACTGTTATTGTTATGATGTACTTGACACCTTTATGATAATGAGAAATTATATTTTGATCTAGCATTGAGTTCACACAGAGGGCTGAAGATCTTAGGTTAGGGCCCAACCCTAATAGTAGAAGTTCCTCTTTTGTAGTTGTATTATTAGCTTAGAATGATAATTATCTGCTGAAGTTTATTTATGTCTTTCTGTTAGCGTAGCAAGTTACTTAAATTATTTCTTAACCTTGTTTCCATTAGGCTAAAGAGGTAGATTGGTGTTGTAGTTTAGTGAAGGAAATTATACCAGAATATCTTGTGACAGTGGCCCCTATCTCATTTCCCTCATGCGATTATGGTTAGAGGACCCCACTCTCACAACCCCAAAAACAGAGTTTGTCTTTTTGTTATTGCATAGATTGAGTTTCATTCTTAGCCACACACATGTTTATGATTTCTTGGAAGCATATGTAGTTGCTATCTTGTTTTATTAAGGTTTCTGTAGCTTAAAGGGAAACCCATTTCATATCTCTTGTCCTTAACAGTAGATATATCTTCTTTCTAAAATTCAAATCATCTTTTTCATGTGGACATGTAGTGACTTATAAATGAAGAGACAAACGTGCTTTATTGTAGGGATCGTTGATCTAAAAGAAGGGACTCCTCCAACTAGCTTCACATATGTCTTCTCCACATTCTGTGGTGGTATACCAGCCCATAGTATGAACCTCTATTTTCCAACCACTGTGAGAAAGTTGCCTTGGGAAAATCTGACCTCCTTGTGGTGTTGGGCTTGGCCTTGGGTATTTTTCACCTTCCATACACATTATACAACTATCATGCAGCCATCCAACACCTCATCTCACTATTCTTACACTCCAAAACCTCTCAGCTAACTTCCTATAACATTTCAAGACATCTTATAGAAGATTAGGACATCATGTAGCTGTTTCCTATAGCAAACCTGTAGCAACCTGTTTTGACCCTATTTTGACCTAAAATGATAAGATAGCCTAGTATAGGAATAGGTTAGCCCCTCATATTGGAATCCATGACCAGAAGTTCCACCTAGGCTAATTTTCCCATTCCTTTCCATCCTACAAGATTAGATAGCATTAGATTTTGTTTTTTTGAAGTTAGCAATTGAGAGTTTTTCCACAAATGTGAATGAGATATTTAATGCATGCATGTTTGAATTCTTAGATGATAGAGTAAATTTCTATTTTCAAGCAGTCCTCATAGCTAGATGATCAATTGCAAGATTAACGTAGTTTGTGTCTACAAGTAATTTGTGTCATTTCATATATATATGATTTACGAAATGTCATAGCATTTACCATTTTGTAGCTTTTATTTCCTAAATAGACAAGTATTTACTTTCCCTGCACTAGAACTAGCTTTACATTCACTGTCAATAGTCGGAATAACTTTAGCTCAATAGAGGACTGGTCTGGAACCCGTTGTAGTGGCTACAACACCCTCCAAAATTTTGGCTCGCATGCAAATTTCAGAGCCTACTTTGGATCCTATGATCAATCGTCCTTGGTCACTTGTTGGTAAGATGATGATCTCAAGCTTCCCCTCCTTAATCTTTAAGATTTGTTCATGTTCTCATCTTTATGGAACATGTGTCACCTTTGGGCACAGGGGTTTTTGTTTGGCATGCAAAGGGAATGTTTTGTTTGCTTCAAGGGAATTGCATGCATATGATTTGTTGTCATCACATAGACATGTTTCACACTCACTTCACACACTCTTGTCAAGTAAGTTGTTGCATCAAGAAAAGTATTTCTTATACATTCTAGATGGTCTATGTTGTGTCACTACGTGTCCGCCTGCGATCACAGTCGAGTCCTATCACTGTTTACATCTGTATCATTGATCTCACACTTAGCCATTTCCCAAGAAACGTAGCCTCATCCAGATTCCTAAAACTATGAAATTTTCTTTTGCAACCATCAACCTTCCTCTCTTGCTTACTGAAACCCCATAGTGCAAAGATACCCCAACATCCCTTGCCATCCAAAACTGCATAGTGGTTTCCTCCAGTGTCCTTCCCCAATCGAAACCCACTTTCATTAGAAATTGTGCAGTATTGTCCCTCAGCTTCTCAATGTGTCTTAGATCCAGAAATTGAACAGTATTGCCTCTCAGTTGCCCGGGTTGCACCGCACTCAGAAATTGCATAGAGGTGTCCACCCAGGACCCCCATCCCGCAGTAGTGTCTTGTTCCTTAGAATGCATAGTGTTGTCCAAGCTTCCCTGTCTATCTTCCATTCATAAACTACACAAATGGGCCTCCCTTGGCCTCATCTCGACAACAGTCACATCTCAGTAAAACCACGCTGATCCATCACTCAGTGACTATAGGAAAAGATGACATGCTGAGATCACTCCCAAGGAGTTGAGGAGAAGGACCAAGAGAGCAAGGAATGGAAAAATATTAGGACCACATGCAAACTCCATTGGATCATGATCATCTCGAGAGCAGGGAAAATTTTAAGAACCACCCTAAATTTATATGTATAATAAATGAGCGAATCCCCATGGTACATAGGAAAAATGGAAGGAAATTATATTAATAACATAATATGTAAATATAATTTTTTTGGCGAATCTCTCACCAAATTATATTATCTTGTAAAGTCATGGTGAATCACTAGTACAAAATGGTGAGTCACTAAGAAATGGCGAATGACTAGTACAAAATTGTGAATCGCTAAGAAATCGAAGGGTTGTTGTAGTTGCTTAGCACCAAGAGGGTATTCAAGAAGAAACTATAAAAGAACTTGACAAAATTTCTGGTGAATTAGACGAGCTTGACTAGTTACCATCAAGCACACCATTTTAGTGACTAAATCATACAAATTTGGAACTAGCAGTTATCGCCTAACAACTGATAGGCTGAAGTAAAGTAAGTTTTTGTTTTTAGTTAACAAAGGTAGTTACAATAATCAGGCTATAAACGCTTATAGCTTAAAAATGTAATTTTTCATATTGAAAAGATGAGAACCATGAGTATTTCTTTATTATGAGGTTGTAGGAAGTCAGCACAATGCATTATAATTTATTATACAATTATTAATCAGAGATCAATCTACACTATGAAAGTGTCAATGGTGCATCCTCGCGCATAAGATTTCATGGACTGATTCTCCTACACAAACTGCATTAATACATATGAAAAAGTAGGAGCTCAATCAAGAAACTTCATAATTTTTCCTTTGTGAAAATATAAGTTGAATCCGTTAAAATGTTAAAAACAGATTGAAAAAGTATGTTAATTTGTGAAGATACATCTCTATGGTTTACCTAAATAATGCTTTAGGACAATTCCAATTTCTTTTTTGATTTCATTCAACATGAATAAAATTATAATTTTCACCAAAAGGGTGCAAAGACACGCCGATAGAAGTGTAGATGAATTTAGAGTGATGTAGAGGTAATGTTGTAGGAAACAAGAATGTGGACATGGAAGGCATGAGGAATTAGGAGGCGATGGGTGGGGGGAAGGGGAACGAATTGGTAAAGTAGAGGGTTGTGTGTGGGAGATGGCTGTGTTATCGAAATCTAGCTAGTTTTGAAGGCGATCAAATTCCCTCATAGAAGCATGAAGGAGATAGAGATAGGCACAAACTAATAGGGAAGATAGTGAATTAAGAAGGTAAGTATAGACTTGAAATTAAATTTGTTGAAATAGTGAGAAGAAAGTGGCAGAAAATATATGGAAATGTTGAAATTCACCCTATCACATTGATTTTCTATGATTATGTCTTTGTTGAGGTTAGAGGAATGGGGTAAATATATTTAAAAAAACTTCATATCCCAAAACAATAAGGTAGGAAGAGGATACTCTATTTTGTTATATATATATATATATATATATGTATATGTATATGTATATGTATATTTATATGTATATGATTATCTCTTTGTTGAGGTTAGAGGAATGGGGTAAATCTATTTAAAAAAACTTCATATCCCAAAACAATAAGGCAGGAAGAGGATACTCTATTTTGTTATATATATATATATATAATCAACTCGACTATATAGCAATGCTTTTGGATGGAATGGAGGTGGTCGAGAAATAGTGGTGGACAATATTATGAAGAATCAAATCCCCTATGCAAAAATAATGGTGAAGCAATACATCTATCCTAATTGATTTCCATTTTTTAGAGTGAAGTATGGTCAACAATGAAAATGATTTTGGATTTAAGACCTCTGTGGTTTATATCTTCTAACTTAGTAACTGGAGAACCCATAGTAAAAATAATCAAATTATTTATTTATTATTACATTTCTTTAAAATTAATTGAAAATAAGGATAATAAAAAACAAAAAATAATTAAAATAGGCTGACATCCATTTAAAACTTCTCACCTCCAAAACTATTTAAAACCCTTATTCAAGCTCTTTTGCTTTCATCATTCAAAGAAGTCCTGATGATGGATCCCTGTTGGGATTTGAAACGTTGACAAAAAATGGTTTTTACTGTGGGTTCTTTGGTTACTAAGTTAGAATGAAAATGATGACATGTGGTAATGGTGTATGGGAAGGAGAATCAATAGAGATGGAATTGAATATTTGGTTGGATGACTTGATATTGATAGAACATAAAAAAATTCCATTGGCTACTTATCGGTTGTTGTGGTTAACTAGGAGCACTAATATTTTTATAGCAGTTCACTTCATTACAAGTTTTTAAAAAATTCAGATAGATTAGGAATGACTATAGAACCCCATGATGAACAAGGATTGAAGGATTGAAGGAAGGTAACCAAAAACCTACTTTTGAGATCAGGACCTAGCATTCCTAATGCTCAGAGAGGGCTCTCTCTTAATAATTTAACTTTGTTGAGTTAATTGATTTTAGGCTAGTTATGTAAGCTTGTTTTGGTTTTGATTTGATTTGGTGGTCGAATCACTGATTTACATGGATAAAAGACTATCTATTTTCCATTGGGCTATGGAGTCAATGTGTCAAGAAAATAGCACTGAATCAAGTTCTAAAGGAAGTGTCCACAAGGCAAGGTAGCTGAGCACATTCAGATCTTTTAGGCTGAAGGGTGAAGTGGTTTTCAATCGAGACCAAGGAGCAATTAAGGATTCCTTAAAACTAGATAATGAGGGAAATGAAAAAGGTCAATCGAAATTAGGGACCAATAAAGAATTCCCTACTTTGGATATCAGAAGAAAACATTAAAATGAATAACAATTCAGAACAGCGTGTAATTAAACATATTCTGCAATAATATTCCTATTACAACATTTAAATTTTGAAAGCATACAAGTTTATGGAATACTTAAGAAAATAACAATTTGAACAATTGAAAGATACTTCAATGAATTTTCCCAACACATTAATCTTGTAATGCAATGCCTTTATTACTTGACCAGTCTGTTGACTTGAAAATAGTACAATACACCCCCAGGTTGTAGATGAGTTCCACTATAGAAATGTTAAGAAATCCACACTCCAATACTTCAAATTATGAAGTATTTATACAAAACATTATTACAAAATATCCTAAACTAATTTAGGAATTATTCAAGGAAAAAGAAATATCTTCATGCAAGAAGATAGAGATACCTAGGAGACTAAAAGCTAGCTGCCCCTACTTTTATTGATTTTGTTGTTTGTTGTTTTGATGTTTTGTTGTTCCTCTATGTTGGCTTTATCTTTAAAGTTTGCCTTTGACTTTTAAACTCTGTCTTTCATCTGATACTCTTTAACTTAACTGATTTGTTACTCTTTACTATTTTACCTTTCATTTCCACAGTAAATCGTTCAACTTTTCCCAAGACTCTGCATCTGGTAATTTAATATTTACCATTCCTCTGAAGATTTCGTCAACCTCTGTGTATTTTGCAAAAGTAGGTTTGTTGATAAAGAGATATTTTACCTCATGTTGTAGGTAAAAGAGATTCTCAAAAGTCTGATAGAGCACTTTTCCTATTGGAATTCCTTTCATGATTGAATTGTTTGCTTGTTCCTTGGCCACTTCTCTGATTTTCTTATCATAGTATTCATGCCTCATCAACTTGTCATTAATAAACAAAGGATTTTGCAAGCCTTTCTGTGTCAAAACATCAAATTTCACCATAAATCTAGTTATTACAAGCTCCATGTTTTGACACTTGTCTTCAAGTTGTACCATCAAGTTCCTCTTAGAGATTATCTTTTTCACTTCTAGAATTGTTTCAGTCCTGTCACTTATGCCAATCTCTTCCAATTCTTGTTTGTTCTTGGAATTAATAAAATTAATGATTTCATTGGCCTCCTCTGGCTTCCTACCAAGTTCTTCCTTAACCTTTTGAATAGCTTCAGTTGCTTCCTTGATTAAATCCTTCTACTTAAAGATGACTTTGATGGATGGCCAAATATCATTAACATAGTTAATGATATTAGCCCACAGTTGTTTCTTTGCTTGGGCAAGTGGTTCTTTCAATGTCAATTCTTTCTCTAACTTCTGTATTCTCTCAGTCAATCTGTTTGACTTATGTGTTTCATTTTTATGCATGATTTGTGCCAACTTCTTTTTGTAGGTTTTAACCCCGTATAGAAATTACCTGCATACGAATTCTAAAACACAGAAAATAAATAATGTGAGAGCATGAAATACATATACACAGAGATTTTCCCCTGGATCCCAAAATCGGGACTACCAGCTTGATTTTTCATTATGTTCCTTTCAATGTTATAATACATATTTATACATGTCGAAGCATCCAATACCATGGACCAAAAACCATTGCGTCCAATACCATGGATCGAAAACCATCGCGTCCAAAAAACCATGTGCAAAAATCATGCAAAAAACCATAGGTGGGTCCCCCAACCTAACATAGGGTCCAAAACCAAAATTTTCCGAGGCACTGCCCCAAACCACATAAAGTGGGGTTATGGGTGCCCCTCAAACCCCATATTAACTACGTGGAAAGAATATAACACAACCCAACATTCTCCCACTTGTTGTTTTCTTTCCATAGGGGGCCACAAGAGAGCTTAGTCATTTTTCTAGCCCTAAAATGCCCATTGTCTCTCTACACCAAGAGAACTTCTCAGAGCTCACAGATTTTGTCAATGCATCTGCAGTATTCTTCAAAGTGTCCACCTTTACCAGCAACACCTTTTTGTCTTCTATCATATCCCTCACAAAGTGATACTAAACATCAATGTGCTTTGTCTTTGAATGATATGCAGGGTTCTTTGCCAAGAAAATTGCACTTTGGCTATCACAGTCTATCCTTATAGCTTCCTGTACTAACCTCATACTTGAACACAATCTTTGCAACCAAACTACTTCCTTGCTTGCATGAGTGGCTGCCATGTATTCTGCCTCTCTAGTTGACAGTGCCACTAGAGATTGTTTCTTACTCATCCAACTGACTGCACCTCCAAATAGGTTAAACACATACCCACTTGTAGATCTTCTCTGGTCCAAATCTCTAGCCCAGTCTACATCAAAAAAGCCATGAATATCCAACACTCTGTCTAATCCTGGTCTTCCTTGGTAGCACAAACCATAATCACTAGTGCCACGTAAATACCTGAAAACCCGCTTCACTGTTGTCCAGTGCTCCTTCCCTGGTTTTGACATAAACCTGCTCAACACTCCCACTGCATGTGCAATGTCTGGTCCAGTACAGACCATTGCATAGATCAGGCTACTGATTGCACTTGCATATGGAACATGGGAAATGTCCTCTTCCTCTTCCTGTGTCTTGGGACACTCTCCAGCAGATAACCTCACACCTACAGGAATAGGAACCTTCACCGGTTTACTATCCTGCATATTAAACCTTTGTAATATTGTCTTGAAATACTTCCTCTGGTTTAACCAGAGCTTCCTCTTTGCCCGCTCTCTTTTAATTTCCATGCCCAAAATATAGTTTGCAACACCAAGATCTTTCATGTCGAATTTGGAGGACAATTGGGTCTTCAAATCCTAGATAACTTCTTTGTCATTTCCAACCAACAACATATCATCCACATACAAGACCAGATAAATAACACGGTCACCAATTAATTTAAAACACACACAGTGATCTGCTTTGCTTCTGGTTAAGCCAAGTCCCCGTATAAATGTATCAAATTTCTAATACCACATCCTTGGTGACTGTTTTAACCCATATAGAGACTTCTTTAACTTATATACAAGTTCTTTCTTACACTTCGATGCAAATCCTTCAGGTTGCTTTACGTAGATCTACTCTTCTAGATCCCCATGAAGAAATGTTGTCTTCACATCCATCTCTTCTACCTCAAAATCAAAAGCAGCAGCAACAGATAAAAGTAATCTATTAGAAGTTACCTTGGAAACTGGAGAAAAAATATCACCAAAATCAATTCCCAGCACCTGGGAATAACCTTTTGCTACCAACCGAGCTTTGTATTTCTCCACTTTCCTTCTGCATTTGTCTTCCTTTTGAACACCCGTTTGCTGCCAATGGGTTTCCTTCCAGCCGGCAACTCCACCAGATCCCAAGCCTCATTTTTGTGCACAGATGCCACTTCATCAACCATGACCTCTTTCCAAAGTTTTCCATCCTCTGAATCCACTGCTTCCTTCACAGTTCTGGGATCATCATCAGTAACATACAAAGAAAAATTTTAATAGAAAGCAGATGGACTATACCTTTCTAGCTACCTTCATTCTCGAACTAATCTTCTCACAACCACAGTTTGTGGCTCTTCATCTTCTGATTCCTCCTCTGCTGTAGAGTCTCATTCTTCCTCCTTTAGCTCAAACTCTATCTTCTCAGGTTCCTTTGGTTGGACTTCATGTTTAATAACATCTTTCACCTCTCTGAACACCGCATCTCGGCTATACATAACCTTCCTTGTTACTGGGTTCCAAAGCTTATAACCCTTTAAACCATCCTTATACCCAATAAAGATGCACTTTTCAGATTTACTATCCAACTTTTTTCTTTTCTCCTTTGGAACATGTACATATGCATCACATCCAAATACCCTCAAATGTGAAAGAGAGGGTTTCTTACCAATCCATACCTCTTGTGGAGTCTTATCCTCCAACGCTAATGAAGGTGACCTATTGACTAGGTAACATGCAGTATCCACCGCCTTTGCCCAGAATTCATGTCCTAACCCGACACCACTGAGCATGTTTCTTTCCCTTTCCATCAACGTCTTGTTCATTTTTTCTGCAACTCCATTTTGTTGAGGTGTATATGGAGTAGTCTTCTACCGTGCTATACCACACTTCTTGAAAAATTCTTCAAATTCCTTACTGCAAAACTCTCCACCATTATCTGTCCTCAGCACCTTTATCTTCTTCTCTGTCTGGTTTTCCACTAGAGCCTTAAATTCTTTAAACCTATCAAATACTTCAGATTTCTTCTTAAAGAAATATATCCATGTATTCCTTGAGAAGTCATCTATAAATGATACATAGTACACAGAATTACCTAATGATGGAACCTTCATAGGTCCAAACACATCACTGTGCACAAGCTCTAATATATGTTTCGCCCTCTTACCACCAGAGGGGAAACTCACCCAATTCTACTTCCCGTATACACAATTTTCATAGAAATCAAAATCCAGAGAGCTATTACTCATACCTTCTACCATACCTTTACCATGAAGTATTCGAAGGCCCTTCTCTCCAATATGTCCAAGCCTTTGATGCCACAGCATGGTCTTTTCTCCAGAGACCACTAGATTTTTTTCTCCACTTTCAGGAACCACGAAACTATTGCACCCATCAACAACAGTGCTACCTTGCAGCTTGTACAGAGTTCCAAACCGAACTCCTCACATCAATACCAGTGCTCCCCAAACCATCTTGCAGGTATCCTTCTCGAACACTATTTTTACACCTGCATCATCTAGCTTACTAACAGAAATCGGATTTCTAGCTAATACAGGAATATGCAGAACACCCGAAAGTGTTCTAACCCTTCCAACTTGTAGCTTCAACTTTACTTTTCCACGACCAATGATTCTAGCCTTCCTGTCATCCTCAAAGAAGACATCAACACCATAATATTTCTCATACTCACAGAACCACTCTCTATGGGGAGTGAAGTGAAAGGATGCACCTGAGTCAATCAACCATGCCTCATGATCTACATGTGTACTTGAAGAAGAAAAGTACACATCCCCACCTTCATCTGAGGTGGTTTTCACCTCTGTAGAAGGAGCCTCATCAGATCCATTTCCTTTATCAGGAGCTTTAGATTTACAGTCCCTTTTGAAGTGTCCTTCCTTTCTGCCTTTCCAGCACACCACCTTTACATGTTTTCCTAGAGATTTAGATCTCCCACTCGATGACTTATTTTTGTTTTTGTTCTCGGACCGTCCTCATATAGACAATGCATCACCATTCTGGCTCTCCATATTTTTCTATCTCATCTCCTCCTTCAGCAAGGCTGAGACTATTTCATCAAACTGCAAGGCAGTTGCGTTGCTACCTATTGCAATAACCAGACTATCCCACGAATTTGGTAGAGAACACAACAAACTGATGCACTTATCCTCATCTGAAATTTTAATATCAACAGATACTAACTGACTTACCACAATATTAAATGCGTTTAGATGCTCTGTCATTGAGTCTCCATCTTTCATCCTCAGGTTATACAGCTTTATCTTCAGGAACAGTTTATTCACCAGAGACTTATATTGGTACAAAGTCCCTAACTTGTCCCACAAAGCCTTTGTTGTAGCTTCCCCTGATACATGCAACAATACTGAATCTGAGACACACAATCATATTATGCTCTTTGCCTTCCGATCCAACTTCTTCCATTCTTCATTGGACACTCTCATTGGTTTAGTACCCGGATCTACCACGATCCATTGATCTTTATCCACCAATAGATCCTCCATCTCGAGTTTCCACAACTCAAAACTCTGACCATTAAATTTCTCAATCTCTATCTTTCCACTGCTCATCATCTTCTTTCACCACCAGAATCGATCTCATAGATATCCTACTGAATAGGGTCCACCACAGGCTCGAGCGAAACCCCTCAACAACAAAGGTGTCCCCTTGAAGCCAAATTTGCTCTGATACCAAATGTAGGTTTTAACCTCATATAGAAATTACCTACATATGAATTCTAAAACACAAAAAATAAATAATGCGAGAGCATAAAACACATATACACAGAGATTTTCCCCTGGATCCCAAAACTGGGACTACTAGCTTGATTTTTCATTATGTTCCTTTCAATGTTATAATACGTATTTATACATGCTGAAGCATCCAATACCATGGACCAAAAACCATCACGTCTAATACCATGGACCGAAAACCATCGCATCCAAAAAAACATGTGCGAAAACATTCACAAAACCATAGGTGGGTTCGCCCAACCTAACATAGGGTCCAAAACCAAAATTTTCTGGGGTGCTACCCCGAACCCCATAAAGTGGGGTTACGGGTGCCCCTCAAACCCCCTATTAACTACGTGGAAAGAATATAACACAACCCAACACTTTTCATCTTCTAGACTTTTTATTTGATCTTTAAGTCTATTTATTTCTTTTGTTTGGATGGACATATCCTGCATATCATTGATTAGTTTACTTGCTTCATCACTGGGAGGAGCTATTGTTGTTGTTGAATCTGTTGCTGATGTAGTGGCTAATGTAGTGGGAAGTGTTGTAACTACTGGAACTGTTGTGGTTGTTGAAGCTGCTAAAGTAGAAGGAACTATTGTAGTAACTATAGGAATAGTAGTGACAGTAACTGCTTCCATGCTGGCCTTTTTCTCCTGCACTAACTTATCCATTTCATTTTCCATTTCTATTAATTGAGCAGTTAACTGAAGAATGAGGTTCATCATCTCATCTTTTTGGTTTTGATTTTCTAGAACTTCCTTGGTGTGTGGATGTTTAGTAGGAGGAAATTTTATCTGCTTCTTCAATGCAGTAATGTCTGCATTCTTTTTCTTAATGAGTTTTGTTGCACCTTTGACATTCTTTGGATCATATCCCACTTTAATAACTAAATCTTCAAGGGATTTAATTCTGTTATCTTTAGCTTGTGAGGATGCCTTGTCTAGTTTTAACTGTGTTTCGATATTTTCTAGAGAATTTTGTAGTTGTTGTACACTCATAGCTTTGTTGGTCATAATTGAGTATAACATTTCTCCAGCTTGGTTATGAAATTCTATTTGGTCTGTAGGATGAACATCTTTGGCAGGAATCTCATAATCTGTCTTTCTGTAATCTGCTGATGATTTAGGATGTTGTACTGTGGGCTACAAAAAGGTCATCTACATTTTTCCTGTCTTATAATCAAATGCAAAAATTAATCTATTCTAGCTGCCAGGAGTCTGTTTCAAGTACTGTGAATATATTTCAGATTTTATTTCTTCATTTTTGGCCTTAATATCTTTGTATCTTTCTTTGATGTCTATCTCTCTGTCCATTACTTCACTTGAAGAAGAGAATTCAACACTATGTTGTTTCTGGTTGATCTGAGCACTAGAAGTTCAAGGCTAGTGAGTTTCCTTTGAAACTAATGGAAGTGAATTTTCTTTAATTACAGTATCTGTCTCATTGATCTCAATTGCATTAGTTACTTCTTCTTGCTCATTTACTGGATTCAACTTTGTTCTTTTACAATACATTATGTCAAATTTGTTATCTATTGTATCTTTGTTTGAGCAAGAACCTTCTTCTCTAGTCCTTTTTACATTTCTATCCTGTAGGGTTGGAGTATGTAGAAAGGAACTAGTATGTGCCTGCTCCATATCTAGTAAGGTGTTTTCCAACCACTCTGATTGGTTGGCATATCTTTCAATATCTGGCTTGGAATCATGCATAAAAGGGCTCAATTTAAACTTGAGTCTCAGTTTCTTTATGACACCCAAAGGATCATTCTTCAATTTGAAACTATCACGAAACTTCATTTCTTGTAAACATCTTTCTGATTCCTCTCCAATACCCCTATTATTGCAGATAAAAGGACCATGATGGTTCTTGATTTTAAACTGTGTTTTCTTCTTGGCTAATAAAAAATTAACATCATCTGAATTTATGATTTGCCTGATATAGTCTAGTGCAAATATCCTCACGAGGAGATATCTTGGCAGCGTATATGGACTGCGTTGGCATCCATACACTCTAATTTCAGTGTAGTTCTGGTATAAATACCAGTCTCCTATTCTAATGTGTTTTGAAAATTGTAAAACTTTCTTGATTTCATCATCGATCCTGGGTTTATTTCTATTTCTTAGCATGTTAACAACTGGGTGAACAAATGAATAAATGAAATCCTTATAGGTGAACTCAGTGGAATATTTTCGAATTAAGGGCGTCCAAAAGATAATAGATCTAGGATTTCCCTTAGTGTCCAGTTTTTGGATGTTAACTATAAAGCTTTCTGATTGGAAATATAGAAACATATGGAATAACACTAAAGAGTATTTGAATACTCTTTCATCTAGCAATCTGATCAATTGATTATGGATTCTATCAGCTAAGAATTCGGAAAAATTGAAAACTGTAGCTGGAGGCTTGCCTAGGCAAAAAATAGAAAGGAAACCAAGTATAGGTTCATCTACATGTTCATCAGTAGTATATCATAGAATACAAGAAAACATGGTTACAATCTATCTGGCTCTCTAAGAGAAAATGGTGGCAGAATATGGAGGGTTGTCTATAGGAACTTGAGCTTTTTCTAGGAGGAAAGTCTAAAGAATTTGGGATCTCTTGGGAAGGTCCAGCTTTAGGTACAGATCAATTAGGTTCTCAATAGAAAATGAGGCTTCATTAGGCTTTGGTTGGATCTGAAACATTTCATTTATTGATCCTGCAGTGATTGTGAACAAAATTTGCTAGTTAGGAGAGACTATGGCTCTTTGATTTGGGATATAGTAGAGTTGGCATAGGTGGATGATTTCAGGGAACTAATATACCTATGGGAACAAGTACTTGAGTAAATTTTACTCCCATAAATGAATATCATCATTCTGGTTGAGGAATTTATCTTTGCTCCAGTAGTGGAGTTTTAAGAGATTGTCAGGGGAGGTTGTGTCTTTGATCTGGAAATCTTTGCCAATGGGAGATGGTCAACATCTAGGCGAGGAGTTTGCGGTGGTTTTGCATCTAGAATGCTTTAGGAAGCCATAGATTTGTTTATTTTATTCAAATTATCACTATCTGGCTTAAGAAGTAGGCTTAGGCCTCTAGGATAGGGTGAAAAGATGAATATAGTTTGCAAAAAATGGTTTTGGATGCAACAATGGCTTTCTTTAGGTCAGTAAGGCTTTTAAATTGGTTCAATTGATTAACCTATTAGAATGTTGTGCAAAGCTTAAATACAGGCCTTCAACACTTCAGGAATAGCTAGAAAATGAAGCTTTGGTGTGTAGAAGGGTTCTCTAGGGCAGCGGAGGCTCTCTGAGGCTTTAATGGTCTTTATACTGCTTCAAATCAGAGTTGACAAAGTTTCTTTTATGCACTCAACAAAATAATAGTCAAAAGATTGGAAAGGGTGACTTCTTTTGTTTTTAACCAATCAATGGTTAATATTTGGGCACGAGGTTAAGTTTAAACAATAGGGTGGTTTCATATGACGCAAGGAGGTGGTAAGGTGGTTTATCGCACCGCTTTCAAGTGGTAGGGTGGTATTACTTTGGAGGACGTGATATAACGTGGGGCTACCACGTAGCAAAAAGTAGGGCAGGGAAAACTGCTAATCTCGCATGCTTTTGTGATTTTAAGAGTCAGACATCAGAGCATGTGATATGGCATGCAGGCTGTTGGATCTGGAGGTGGGTGATCAGAGGGTTATTAGGTGGCGGAGTATTGAGGGATGAGTCAGGGTGTCGGGTCGGGTTATAGATGGGCATAGGTTTGAATGATAGAGGGAGTTTAAATGAAGTGGGACCCTAGTATATTGTACGCGGAGGGGTATAATACATATTGCGAAGGTTTAATATAGTGGGGGTTAGGATTATATGGTGGGGAATAAATATATCAAAACTATAGGTTAAAATAATATAAAGGGGTCGTGGGGAAATATGAGAGCGAGTGTTAGGAACACATTAGGGATGAGTTAAATAATATCGGTGGGGGGGGGGGGGGGTGAATTTTCGCATGGGGCCAAATTACCTTAATGGAAGGGTTTTAATGATGGGAATTGGTTTTTAAGATAGGGAAAGAATTTTAGGAAAGGGAAAGGGTTAGAATAAGGGGAAAATCAGGAAGGGGAATGTGTTAGAACAAGGGAAAATGAATAGGGAAGAGTTTTTATTACAAGGTAAAATGAGTTTGGAAGGAAGCTAGTAATATAAAATGAGCAAATTGATGCTCTCCATACCTTGTGAAAACTACTTCTGCCTACCCATCATTTACCCTAACATTTTTTCTTCATTTACTAGGTGCATTTGAGCTTGTTGGCCCTTTATTTCTTTTTCTTTCATAAGAAAACTACCTAATTCTAACCTTATGACTTTCCAATGGCTCAGATTACATAGTTCAGCTCATTATTATTCTCTACTTAACTACTGATCTACCAAGATTAAACAATTTGGCTAGATCTTTATTCTCTATCTATCAACATGAAATTTAAAGAATGAATGAATCAAGATTAAACTATTTGACCGTCATGGATTGTGTCATTTTTGAAAATTTGCACATAATTTTATTTTGCAAAGTAAAGTAAAAAGTAGTGGAATTTGAATTTGCATCACTTTCAGAATTTTTTTTAATCTCTTTTTGGTGGGGTTCATATTTTATCTTCTTTTTTTTATCTTTTTCTTTTATTAGTCCTTTGATTTTTCTTTTAGGACTTCACCCTCTTTACATTTTTTATTTTTAATGTGGGAAAACATTTTGTAGAAAGAAAAAGTATGTACAATATTACAAGACTGATCATAGTCAATTCAAAATTATGAATCCTATTATTATAGGAACCTAACAGTTGCTCCACACGGGGATGGCATTTCCCGGTGAAATGTCAAGAAATTTAAGATCAATAGCCTTTGAAACTTTGACTCTGCTTGCCTTGTAACTGCTTTTATGTGATCTACTTTATTCATACATATGATGCTACACCTTTCAAAGCTTAGGGTCTCTTCTTCGGGCTTCAACCTCAAAAGGTAATCATCCGATCCAATCTAAACTTTGCAATGTTATATACAATGAGTAAAGTAAACAAATGAACTAATGTTAATCTGGGTAAAAGTAATGCTTCAACATTCTACCAGGCTCCAACTGGTAGATCTGTTCCATCTAACTACCTCAAGAAAAATGCATTGTTACCTTTGTAACCATAAATGATGTAAGGGCCTTGCCATAGGAAATCAAATTTACCATGTTTTCCTTTTTCTTCTCTTCTAGAATACCATTTGAGTACT